>CM077302.1:11084000-11704000 GCA_039654925.1 Anguilla pacifica
AATTAGCAAATGCAGGTGACTGGAACAAAACACTGGGGAGGACTTTTACTTTCTGAACCTGGGTATTCCACCTCTGATTAAATGTGCTGCGACGGTTTGACAATGCCCATTCGCCCTCTCCACCGCCCCACCTGCGCTCCACCTCTCTCTGACCCCTGACGGACCCCTCTCGCCTCCCCCCAAAAATGAAGAGAAAGGCGCAGTGTGAGGGGCCGGCGGGCCGAGCGGTCCCGCACGGGACGGTCGGGGGGCGACCGCGAAACAGCGGCCCCGCTGTCAGCGAGGCCCGGGGAACGGGGACGGGGACGGGGAGCAGCGTGCCGGGGGGAAGGGGGTCCCCGCTGTCGAGCCCGAGCGGGCCGGAGGGGCAGAATGGGCCCTTGTTCCTCGGCGGGGGCACGCCAGACTCCCTGGCTCCGGCGGGCCGGGCCGGCGTCCAGCCTCCTTTGGCGGGATCCGCGCTTTAAAAGCACGCCGTGTGAAAAGTTTGCCTAAATTACTGGACCCCCCCCCCCCTCCCCTCCTGCTCCCCACAGGTGATGATGTCATCACGGCTCCCCAACAGAAACCCTTGTTTTGTCTGGAAGGTAAGAAGATTTACTGGAACTTTCAGTAAACTGTGCCGCCTTTATTTCTCCAACACCCCCCCCCCCCCCCCCAAAAAAAAACTCACCAAGTCCCACCTACACAGCTCTGTATCTCTCTCCCTTTATCTCAATTCATTACGTTTCAATGGTGCTTTATTGGCAGAGGAAAATAGCACAACTGCCAAACCAGTTGAATCCAGTATGAAGTGCGACTATGAAGCACACGCACATAATACAAACCGCCATACCCACACACCCACAGGAGAAGCTAACGCTAGCAAGCAAGCAGGGCTAATGTTAAGCAAGAGCAGCGTGAGAGTGATGCATTTGAACTTCTCCAGCCGTAGCACTCTCTCACGCTCTTCTCTCTCCCCCCCCTCCCTCTCTCTCCCTCTCTCCCCCGTGTACACCTCTCTTCCTCTCCCTCCCTCCCTCCCTCCCTCCCTTCTCCCCGGCTGGACGGAGTGTGTTCCCAGGCCGCAGTAAAGGCCTGACTGTTTTCCTGACAAAGGGCCTCCTTCTTGTGTGAGAGTGTAGCGTTTCCGGCGTGAGGTCATTGTGTTCGGGGAGGAAAGGGGCGGCGGCGGCGGCGGCGGTATCCGTGGCGATGGCAGGCCCCGAACGCGGGATTTTCGCTGGGGCGGCGCGCGGCCTGGCACGACCGGACCAGCTGGGGCCCCCCGAGCACAAAGGGCCAAATCAAGCTCCGCCCGCCGTCTCCACGGCGATGGTGAGAGTGGCGGCTCAGGGGGGCCAAACTGCTGCCACACACACACATACACACACTTACGCGCATTCACGCATGTGTGCACACACACTGCCACACGCACACATGCATATATGTATACACACACACACACACACGTGCACACGCACACACGCACACGCACACACACTGCCACACGCACACACACACACACACACACGCAGGGCCAGTAGCAGAGCCGTGCTCAGTGGCTGTGATGCTCAGCCCATTGATTTAGGATCAGTGCGCGGTGCTTGTGCTGAGCGCTGAAGCGCACTTAGCTGCTCTTGCGGGTGTGAGCGGATTTATGGGCCTGCCGCACGCGCTGATCGACCGGGCGGGCGGGGCGGGGCGGGGCAGGGCGGCGGGGGTTCGCAGACGGACGTTGGGGTTGGAAACGCTCAGCCGCAGGACCCCCGTCTTTCTTACGTTCTGATTTCTCAAACGTTTCCGTGCTTCCCTGCAGCTCTAGGGTTGACGGTACTGCAAATCACACATTTCCCCCCATTTTGCATTAAAAAAACTTTTAACACTGCCACTGTGTGTGTCTCTAAGTCTATGTTAGTATGAGTGCGGTACGTCTCCACATCTCTGTCAGTATTGGCGTGTGCTGAGCTGTAATTTTATTCTGCATGTTCATCACACAGCTGGATATTTGCAGTAGCGTATATTAGGCGGCTATAACTGTGCCACATCTGGCAGGTGAACTGGCAACCCCTGGTATAAAAGCCCAGCCTCGTGACTGCAGCGCCACACACTTCTTCCACTCTTCCTCTTTTCCTTCTCTCCACCTCACACTCTCTACCCTCGTGCATTCCCTCCATTCTCTCCCCCTCCCACTTCTCACACACTTTCAATTTTCTCTCTGGCTCTTCTCTCCTTTTCTCCAACCCCCTCTCTCTCTCTCCCTCCTGGTACCCATTTCTCTCAATCCCACTCTCTATTCCTCCTCTCTCCCTCTCTTCTCCGCAATGTGGGTGGACGAGGAGTGACCTGTAAAAAGTACATTATCTGCCCTCCTGTGGAGGCCAGTCCGATCTGGTCTAATGCAGTATTGATCTCTGTCTCTCCAAAGCACCTGCTACAGCTAAGGGAGGGGGGGGGGGGGGGGGGGGGCAGGGCTTCCCCCCTCACCCTCCCCTCTCTCCCTCTCTCCACCCTTCCTTTATTAAATATGAATAAAATATGGACACATGAACAGCAGACCATTGTATGTGCACACACAAACACTCACACACATACACAGACACACACACTCACACACACACATACACATACACATGCGCACACACACACACACCTACACACACACACACACACACACACACACACACACACACGCACACACACACACACGCACACAGCAGCAGCCAGCAGAAATAGCCGGCTAAATCAATCCATTAAAAAGAGCAGCGCAGTTTGTCTGCGTGATCTGCCCCCCTCCCACGCACCGCAGCAGCGCCGGCGGCTTATAAAAGGAAACAGCGTCTCAAACTGACGAGCGCCTCGCATCCCCGCACCGCCGGCCCACCGCCGGCCCACCGCCGGCCCACCGCCGGCCCACCGCCAGCCTCCTGTCCTCACATTACTCCGCATTCCGGGAATACCATAAAAGGCCGGGAAAAAAAAAATCTGCCGATCCATTAATCGGGCTGTCGAGAGCTCCAGGCCGGGAATCGATACGGCCCAAGCCCCGCCCCTCGCCCCCCCACCCCGCTCCCCCCGCCCCCCATAGCCAAGGTTCTCCACAGCTCTGAGACGCACCGACAGAGGTGCACTGGGAGGTCACCGTCCTCTAATAGCAGCCAGAACGCCACTCGGGGCAAACCGCAATGGGCCGCGCCGGTCTACCCTCCGTTTTATTGGCCAATTGGGTCCCATGACCTGCCCTCGCAGAAACCATCTTTATTAGTCCCATTAGTTTCAATGCATTCAACAAGCCGCCGAATACTCAAAGTGTCCGCTGAAAAGCACTGAAATCCCAGCTCGTCAGGAACGGCGCATTTCAGAAGCACACAGAAGGGCAACAAGAGTGGGTCCGGGTCACGTGATGACAAAAGACTGAAGACAGGGGCATCAAACGGGTTTAAAAAAAAACCCTCCCGCTCGCTTTGAATCAGCGATCGCGTACCTCAGCAGCCGATGATGTCGCCGTTCGACAGAGCGATGCCGCGAAGACCCCAGACCAGCTGCTCTCTGAGGGGCCCAATCACGCGCGCGAAGCATCTCACGCCGAACAGAAGCCAGGGATCAGGTCTGCATTGAGCTGCAGCGGCAAGGAGGGCACAGTTGAAGTTAAAGTAGAAATTTTATTTATTTATGAATTATTCTAGCCAGGTCATTAATGACACACTTTCCACTTATCAATACACATGAATTTGAACAAACAGCCGTTTGAATCATTTGATAATTCATTTGTATATTTGTTGATATTTCCGACAGCCCCCTTTGAGCAAGTAGTTACAGTCTTACGCCCCCCCCACCCCCCCCCCACCCCCACGCCCACTCGTAATCCAACACTGGAAGAGGAAGTCTGCAATTGCACAGCGAGGGGCGGAGCAGAGCGGAGCTCCGCTGCTGCTGACTGGCTGAAAGCACACTCTGCCCTCCCCCCCGTTTAACCCTGTAGGGCAGCAGCTGCGCCGAGTGGGCGGAGCATCGGAGTGCAGTGGGCGGAGCCCGGGGAGCCATCCGGCCGTTCTGATTGGCGCCTCCCCCTGCAGCAGCACACTTAAGAGGCCGTTTCTAGTTAATGTGATCTGGGCTTCAGGGAGCTCTGCTTCAGCACTCAGTGGCGCGAGAGCCCAACAGACTGGCCCCTCACCTGTACAGGTGCGCTGCTGCTTCGTTTGGGGGGCGGGGGGTGGAGGGCGCTGTTTGTTGCCGTTCTTCCCTAGCGGCGGCGCTCACGTCTGGGACGGGAGGGAGTTTCCGCCTGTCAGGGTCCGGCGAGGCGCGAACCTCGCGGACCTCGCTCCCCCGCGTGATTCATCATCTCCGCGGCGGGGAGCGCGGAGGAGGAGCCTGCGCCGGTGCCTCAGCGGCGCACGCAGCTCCCGCTAAAACCGCCGCGGTCTCGACGACAGCGCTAATGACTGCGCGCTAAAGCCAAGGCTGATAAGTGACCACTTTAACAAGAGTTCCTTTGTACAAATCCAGCTGCTTTCCTCTGCTCACTTTGTTCCCCACCGTCCAGGGGAGCAAGCGGGGCTGTCTTTGCTGTTTGCAGAGCAATCCCACCCTTTTCACACGTGCATGCACCTGTTGCAGTTCAGTTTCCTTCAAGAACGCCCCGTGTATTTAACCTTTTGAAGAGTATTTTTTTTTTTTGGAATTTTTTTTCACAAGTCTAATTCAGTGTTCTAGAACTCCACTGCCTTCAGTTACCAGTAGTGATTGTGACATCAGCATTAGAATGTTCAGTTAAGAACATTCTAATCATGTATTTGTGGTCTTACACCATAAAGGGTTAAATGTTGCACACCACAGAATGGGGTGGGGGGGGGAGATAAATTTCCAGGACTACTGAAGGCCAGAGCACAGAGGCTGCTGGTCAGGGTGGGCTGACCGCTGAGCTGGGACGGGGTCAGCGTGACCGAAATCGGAGCAGGAGAGAACGAGAAGGCTGGCTGCCTCAACAGCGCCATCTTTTCTTGTGTGCGTTTTTTTTTTGGTCCACCCTGAGCCAGAAAAGCAGAACGCGCACGTCATCTTTCTCCACGTGTCGCGCCAATTACTGTAAATATTGTCAAATATAAAAGAGACAAACAGTTTTTGCTCGACCTCATAAAAAGAACAGGCCTTGGACGTTACAGTCATAACAGGAGACAAATCTGGCGTTTCTGAACGATGTTTATAGGCCCGCTGGCTCCTGAGCGGCCATGTTCATCTTCCAGAGTCTGCCTGTCGGTGGGGTCCAGCGGCTGTAATCGCTGGGGAAACACCGGCAGAATGAGTGACCCCAAAAAAACAATCATCACAGACTGCATGGGGGGTTTGGGGGGCACACCCCCCCCACCCACCCCCCCACACACACACACACACACACGCACACACACACACACATACTGTCTCCCTCTCAAACACACACACAAGCACGCGCGCACACACACAGCCTCTCTCTCTCTCTCTCTCTCTCTCTCTCTGAGCCGTACAGTAAAGGAGCTCCTCCGTGGCTCTGCAGTGCAGCGGGTGCAGGGGAGCGCAGGGCGGTCCGGGACAAGGCCGGTGGGATGAGTTACTGAGCCCACGGAATCTCCGGGGGACCGGTGTTCCGGCGTTCCGCTCCGGCGCGGCTTTTCCAGACGCGGCGGCGGGCCGCTCGCTCTCAGGGTCTGCGCCGCTGCCGGGCCGCCGCGGGGCAAGCTGAACTCCAGCTGGCCTCCGTTACCCGGGGGGGGGGGGGGAGGAAACGGCGTACTAAAACCCGCATGGAAAAAAAGGCCACCTCAGAAAACCCCTCTTTCCAAACCACGGCCATCATTACCGACTGTTCCATCGCTGCACCGTTCCGCCGTGTTCTCTGAGGCTCGCGAGGGGGACTTCCTGCTTCCAGCGCGGGGTCTGTGCGCCGTACTGATTCTCTGACTCGCCGAGTCACGCCACCGGCGTTCCCTGCATTCAGAACGACACCCCCCCCCCCCACCACCCCCTCCGCCCTCCCCCCACAACCCCACCCCTACCCCACTTCCTGCAGGCCAGAGCACATCCTCCCGGCGCTGGGGGGGGACACTTCCTGTGTGGCGGTGGTCGCCGCAGATCGGTTACCGCCGGGGGCCTCGCCCGCTCAGCCGCGACGAGCCCCACCTCAGAGCCGAGAGAGAGAGAGAGAGAGGGAGGGGGAGAGAGAGAGGGAGAGAGAGAGGGAGAGAGAGGCCCGTTAGCTCTGCAAACACGCATCGTTCCGGAGGCTTCCGACAGTGCCAAACGCTCGTCAGAAACGGCGTGTATGGAAGGCGGCGGGCAGGGCGGGGTGGGCGGGGCCGGGGCGAGCGGATAAATCAGAAAAGGGCGCTCGCTGCCACGCGTAAAAAAACCGCGCGGACTCTGGCGCCGGAAGCCTGCTCCGCATGTCGCCGCGGCGATGGCGGTATTCATCCAGGCTCGTTCTCTCTCTCTTTTTTTCCCTCCGTCCTGAATACACAATGCGCTTCACCTCGGATCCCCCCCGCTTTCTTTTCCCGCTCGAGTGTGTGGAAAGACAAACCCATCAGCCACTGCTTGGAAACCGGCATCTGCATAGAAACCACCGTCTGTGTTAAAACCAGCCTCAGTGTTATAACCAGTATCCGCTCAATAACCAGCCTCAGCATTATAACCAGTATCTGCATTATAACCGCCATGTGCTCAATAATCAGCCTCTGCATTATAACCAGTATCTGCATTATAACCAGTATCTGCATTATAACCGCCATGTGCTTAATAACCAGTATCTGCATTATAACCGCCATGTGCTCAATAACCAGCCTCCGCATTATAACCAGTATCTGCATTATAACCACCATGTGCTCAATAACCAGCCTCCGCATTATAACCAGTATCTGCATTATAACCGCCATGTGCTCAATAACCAGCCTCCACATTATAACCAGTATCTGCATTATAACCACCATGTGCTCAATAACCAGCCTCCGCATTATAACCAGTATCTGCATTATAACCGCCATGTGCTCAATAATCAGCCTCTGCGTTATAACCAGTATCTGCATTATAACCGCCATGTGCTCAATAACCAGCCTCCGCATTATAACCAGTATCTGCATTATAACCGCCATGTGCTCAATAACCAGCCTCTGCGTTATAACCGCCATGTGCTTAATAACCACCCTCCGCATTATAACCAGTATCTGCATTATAACCGCCATGTGCTTAATAACCAGCCTCCGCATTATAACCAGTATCTGCATTATAACCGCCATGTGCTTAATAACCAGCCTCCGCATTATAACCAGTATCTGCATTATAACCGCCATGTGCTCAATAATCA
Organism: Anguilla pacifica; assembly: GCA_039654925.1. Taxonomy (NCBI): domain Eukaryota; kingdom Metazoa; phylum Chordata; class Actinopteri; order Anguilliformes; family Anguillidae; genus Anguilla; species Anguilla pacifica. The sequence continues at coordinate 11,091,319 of CM077302.1, forward strand.
GCCTCCGCATTATAACCAGTATCTGCATTATAACCGCCATGTGCTTAATAACCAGCCTCTGCGTTATAACCAGTATCTGCATTATAACCGCCATGTGCTCAATAACCAGCCTCTGCATTATAATCAGTATCTGCATTATAACCGCCATGTGCTCAATAACCAGCCTCCGCATTATAACCAGTATCTGCATTATAACCGCCATGTGCTTAATAACCAGCCTCCGCATTATAACCAGTATATGCATTATAACCGCCATGTGCTTAATAACCAGCCTCCGCATTATAACCAGTATCTGCATTATAACCGCCATGTGCTTAATAACCAGCCTCCGCATTATAACCAGTATCTGCATTATAACCGCCATGTGCTTAATAACCAGCCTCTGCGTTATAACCAGTATCTGCATTATAACCGCCATGTGCTTAATAACCAGCCTCCGCATTATAACCAGTATCTGCATTATAACCGCCATGTGCTCAATAATCAGCCTCTGCGTTATAACCAGTATCTGCATTATAACCGCCATGTGCTCAATAACCAGCCTCTGCATTATAACCAGTATCTGCATTATAACCGCCATGTGCTTAATAACCAGCCTCCGCATTATAACCAGTATCTGCATTATAACCGCCATGTGCTTAATAACCAGCCTCTGCATTATAACCGCCATGTGCTTAATAACCAGCCTCTGCATTATAACCAGTATCAGCATTATAACCGCCATGTGCTTAATAACCAGCCTCTGCATTATAACCAGTATCTGCATTATAACCGCCATGTGCTTAATAACCAGCCTCTGCGTTATAACCAGTATCTGCATTATAACCGCCATGTGCTCAATAATCAGCCTCTGCATTATAACCAGTATCTGCATTATAACCGCCATGTGCTTAATAATCAGCCTCTGCATTATAACCAGTATCTGCATTATAACCGCCATGTGCTCAATAATCAGCCTTTGCATTTAAATCAGCCTCAGTATTAAAATCATAATGTGAATATAAACCAGCCTCTGCTCAGAAATCAGCCTCAGTTTCTCTGCTCTGAAATCAGCCTCCATTTCTCTGCTCTGCTGTACTGAGAAGCACCGATTCGATGAAACGGGAGCGACCGGCTGACATTAGCATCGTTAGCATTCGCGCGGAGAGCCCAAACGCGACCCAGAACCTCTGGCCAGGGGCCCGGGGTCGGTCACGGGGCCTGGGGCGTCAGCGCCAAATTCCACAGAGCGGCGCTAACGGCCGCCTCCGCTCCCCCCTCCCTCCCAATCCGCCACTCCCGGCAGGGACGGGGCTCACGCACCCGTTTCTCACCTGGGGAGGGGTTCCCCCGCGCTCCAACAGGCATGGGGGTGGGGGGGAGTGGGGGGAGTTAAGACAAGTGTGTCAGAGTAAAAATAGCACAGGCACCCCCTGTTCCAGGGGAAGACTGCCCTCAGACCTTGTGTAGGCAGAAGCAATGTTGAACATTAAATATTGAATGAACGGTATTCAAATATCAGTGAAAGGCAAATAATGACATGTGAATGACTGAAAACAAAGAGCCCGAAAGGGAGAAAGCAGACTGAGGAGGCTGGCGGTGACTGACGTGAATAAACTCACAGCACCTCAGCATCAAGGACAGGAGGATCTGAGCACTGTGCTAGGCAGCGTATGTACTCAGAATGTGGTGCGAATGTGCATGGGTTTGGGCAGTGTATATGTAGTGTATGTGCAGTATTTGTGCAGTGGTTGTGTAGTATATGTGTAGCGTGCCAGTGCGTGCGTGTGTAGTGCATGTGCAGTGTATGTGTAATGCATGTGCAATGTATGTAGTATTTGTGCAGTGGTTGTGTAGTGTATGTGCTGTACATGTGTAGTATATGTGCAGTTGGCTCTGTAGTATTTGTGCAGTGCATGTGCAGTATGTGTGTAGTGAATGTGCAGTAATCGTGCAGTATTAGTGTGGTGGTTGTAGAGTATATGTGTAGTATTAGTGCAGTATTAGTGCGGTATTAGTGCGTGGTTGTGTAGTATGTGTGTAGTAATAGTGCAGTATGTGTGTAGTATATGTGCAGTAATAGTGTAGTATGTGTGTAGTAATCGTGCAGTATTAGTGCAGTATTAGTGCAGTATTGGTGCGGTGGTTGTGTAGTATATGTGCAGTAATAGTGCAGTATTGGTGCGGTGGTTGTGTAGTATGTGTGCAGTATTAGTGCAGTATTAGTGCGGTGGTTGTGTACTATATGTGCAGTATTAGTGCGGTGGTTGTGCAGTATGTGTGTAGTATATGTGTAGTAATAGTGTAGTATGTGTGCAGTATTAGTGCAGTATTAGTGCGGTGGTTGTGTAGTATATGTACAGTATTAGTGCAGTATTAGTGCGGTGGTTGTGTAGTATATGTGCAATATTAGTGCAGTATTAGTGCGGTGATTGTGTAGTATGTGTGTAGTATATGTGCAGTATTAGTGCAGTATTAGTGCAGTATTGGTGCGGTGGTTGTGCAGTATTAGTGCAGTATTAGTGCGGTGGTTGTGTAGTATATGTGCAGTAATCGTGCAGTATTAGTGCGGTGGTTGTATAGTATGTGTAGTAATAGTGCTCTGGCTCTGCAGTGCAGCTCTGGCTGCCGCAGTCCCCCTGAGCGCTGGCAGGCTGCTGGGGAGTAAGCGCAGCGAGCGTCGCCACGGTGACACATTTACACACATATCTGTGTGTGGCCAGGGGCTGCCTTCCAGAGACAGCCCAACAGCATGCAAAAAGAGAGGAGAGGAGAGAGAGGAGAGAGGAGAGAGAGGGGGGGGAGGGGAGGGAGGGAGGGAGGGAGGGGAGGGGAAGACTGTGTCCCGAGCTGACCCCAGCTCAGTTTATTTTCAGTGCAGCAGCATCCATCTTCATCTGCAATGCAGGCACGTGCCCAAAACTGCCTCCCGCTCCACCACTCTCCCCTCTCTCTCTCTCTCTCTCTCCCGCTTTCTCTCTCACAACCCTTTTTTCTTTCTCTCTCAACCCTTTTCTCTCTTTCTCTCTCTCAACCCCTTTCTCTCTTTCTCTCTCAACCCTTCTCTTTCTCCTCTCTCCCTCCTTTTCTCGTCGAATTGTTCTCTCCCTCCTTCCTCTTTCCGATCGCCGTCTCTCTCCCTCTCCCCCTGTAATTCTCTTTCTCTCTGTGCGCCAGTTAAAGTCACGGCTGCTGCAGCTACAGCAAACCAGTCTCTCTCTTTCTCTGCCCCCCTCCTCTTCCCCCCTCCCTCTCTCTCTCTAAAACAGGGGCTTGCTGTTAGTTTTGACAGACAGGCTCCTGAGTATCGTCTGTCGCCTGGGGTATCCCTCCAGCAGCACCCGACTGAGCACAAAATCACTTTTATTCACATTGCCATATTTACTCCCTTATTTATTTGCTTAGCAGATGTCCTCATGCAAAGACTGGCTGAGCACACAGTTCTCACACACCCACTCCCCCTATTTATGATATTACTGAGATTTCACTGGAGCAGTTCAGGTCAAGTGCTCAGGAGTATGACGACTGAGCCTCACGCCTGGTATTTGAACCTGCAACCTCTGGCTGTCTCTAACCACTATACTATATAGTCAGAGACAGAAGTCTGGTTTCACCATTGTGAAATTTAGATTTGGTTCACGTGAGACCGAAACACACATTCACGTGAAATCAAGCACTGGCAAGTCGGTTAAAAAGCAAAACGTACTACAAATAAATGAGCGTAACCCTTGGGAAACTACGCAACGACATCTCGGGCCGCTGAGCTGTGTCATGTGACCGAACGGGTGGAACCGCAGAGGAAGAACAGAAACGCCGCGCTGCCAATAACGGCTAATCGCGTTAACCGATCCGATTTCTCAAACATCCGCGCGCGGGGTGGGGGGGGGGGGGGGGGGGGGGGCGCTGAGGAACCACGGCGACCGCTCTCTCTGGGGACGGCCCCGCCTTCGGACCGCGGCGGCGGCGCGGAACGCCGCTCCCGCAGGGCGGCGTTGGGCAGCGCGGCGTTGGGTAGCGCGGCGTTGGGTAGCGCGGCGCTCAGGCGAACGCTCAACGTCACGCGCCTCGGCTCCGCCAGCCCAGCAGCTGCCCGACTTCACTTAAACAGAGGAACCGTTCCACAGAGACCGCTTCCCTCCCCATTTAAAAAGAGAACAAAAAAAAAACTATATACTTAACAAGACACAGAGCTTTCCAAATGAAAAGCAGGGAAAAGTGTTTGCTGCACAAAGCAGGCCTGTTTTGCACCCTGGAGCAATGTCCTTTATCGGGCCTCTTTTATCTTTACTTAAACATCACGTTTAAATTTTTTAAAAATACTTTTGGTCTGGGCCTGAGAGAGAGTGGGAGGGGGAGGGAGAGATAGAGAGTAAGTGAAGGAGACAGGGGGAGAGACGTTCATAGAGACCTCATGACCTTCAAAAGAACCCAACACCCCCCCCCCACCGTAAAAAAAAAAATACACTTCCCAATTGCTGTTTTCCAAGTGAATACATTCAGAAAACTTTAAACACCAGAAAATACAATCAACTCCATCTTCCCTCTTGTCACCCAATTAATATTTAAGTCATTAATGCTTCAGAATCATCTTACAACTGTCAAATATGATTCCACGTTTCCATACTGTTCCAGCAGCCTGACGTACCCAATAGTAAACCACCATTGTTCTGCGGTCACCGGTATGGAGAATACCAAGAGCTTCGGCAGCACAAGGCTTCAAGGACCCTGGAGAGGACAAACATGCAGAAGAGATAGCCTTTCGACCAATGGGAAGGCCACTACCGGTCATGACATCATGGTGACCCCCCTACTCCACCCAGAGGTGGGTCATGTCATCAAAAAGGGGCCACAGCCCTGCACTCTGGCCCAGCTGAAAAAGCAGGGGAAGCAGGTGCTCGCTGATAAGGGCCTATGGGCTGATAGATAGACTGACCCTTATAGGTCACTCAGGGAAAAGCTGAAATAAAGCAGGGTTTAATTAAACAGCGTTTTAAGGTGTATCTTCATCCATAGAGCCTTATTCAACCAAACAGGCACAACTCCAAGCTCAGGACCCTATTCAATCAAACAGGCACAACTCCAAGCTCAGGACCCTATTCAATCAAACAGGCACAACTCCAAGCACAGGGCCTGATTCAATCAAACAGGCACAACTCCAAGCACAGGGCCTGATTCAATTAAACAGGCAAAGCTTCATGCTTAGGACCCTATTCAATCAAACAGGCACAACTCCAAGCACAGGGCCTGATTCAATTAAACAGGCAAAGCTTCATGCTTAGGACCCTATTCAATCAAACAGGCACAACTCCAAGCTCAGGACCCTATTCAATCAAACAGGCACAACTCCAAGCTCAGGACCCTATTCAATCAAACAGGCAAAGCTTCATGCTTAGGACCCTATTCAATCAAACCAGCACAACTCCATATTTACGACCCTATCTAATCAAACCGCCACTGCTGTAGCACTTTAGCTGTACCAGTGCTGTTTAATCCATTTCAATGGGCTTTTAAAAATAAAAAATCAATAATCATATTTTATTATTTATCATAAAGGGCAGGCAGAACCATAGCCTCATGTCTTCCTGCTGTATTCATGCACTAATCTTTAAATTCGGGCGGACCCTTGACGGTCGAACGCGAAACAGCCCTGCAGCAGCTCCAACACCGAAAAACCCAAAGCAGCCGGCAGAAATGTATTTTATTTCATTTTATTACATTTTTTTTTGTTAAAGACTTTTCTTCCGATAATAGACTGAACTAAATATCCTTTTCTGGATTACGACGGAACACCGTGTTCCTCGCTGAGTACCAAGGCAACGGATATTCTCAGCGTGAGAGGAACGGAGGCAGAGAAAGAAAGAGAGAGCGAGAGAGAGGGTGATGGAGAGAGGGGGAGAGAGAGGATGGAGAGAGGGAGAGAGAGAGAGGATGGAGAGAGGGAGAGAGAGAGAGAGAGAGAGAGAGAGAGAGAGAGGATGGAGAGAGAGAGAGAGAGAGAGAGGGAGAGAGGGGATGGAGAGAGAGGGAGAGAGAGAGAGGGAGAGAGGGGATGGAGAGAGAGGGAGAGAGAGAGAGGGAGAGAGGGGATGGAGAGAGAGGGAGAGAGAGAGAGGGAGAGAGAGGATGGAGAGAGAGGGAGAGAGAGGGGATGGAGAGAGGGTGAGAGAGAGAGAGAGCCGTCAGGGCAGCGTGACATTTTCCCGCTGGAGGACAGAGTGTTCTCTTAAAGCCGCTGTGGATGTGGCGGTAAGGCGCTGGGGACGGAACGCGGCGCTCTTATCGCGCGGAGGCACAGAGCGCCCCGCTCCGCCCGGCCCCCCGTCTCAGAGGAGCGCCGCGTCGCCACGGCGATACGCCGTTAACCCCTCACTCGCCCCGCGGCCTGGCGCACACGCATAGCACACGCACGGGCACGCACACGCATAACACACGCATGGGCACGCACACGCTCCATGTCTCTGTCCATCGTCCTCATTCTGGTTTCCTATCTGTATTTCATATGACACATCATGTTCCATTAGTCCTCACTACAGCCTACATGAGACACAGACTGACCCCCCCCCCCTGCCCTGAGAGAAATCTGCTGCATGGTAATGATGCACCTTTACCACAGGGAGAAACAGGGGCTGTGTGATGGAACAAGGTGATCCCAACTCTGGGGTGGATCTGACCATCCTGCAGGGGCTGTAGAATGAGAGAAAAGCAAGTGAGAGAGAGATAGAGACAGAGAAAGACAGGGATAGAGAGGGAAAGACAGAGGAATAGACGAGTGAGAGACAGACAGAATGGGAGACAGAAAGCGAAAGAGAGAGAAACAGAGTGACAGACAGAGAGAAAGTGAGAGCGAGAGAGAAAGCGAGAGAAAGATGGAGAGAGAGAGAGAGAGCGAGGGGGGAACTGATTACTCGGCCGTGTCGCAGGCAGTGGCGCGGGCACCCCGGGGGGTCCTGACAAGGCGCGGGGGCTGCGGGGATCAGTCCGGTGTGTCACAGCATGAACCCAAGAACCTCTGAGCAAACGAGACACACACACACCGGACCAGCACCACTGGCTGCTGTCCCTGTTACAGCCACACCCCTCAGAACCAGACAGCGAACCAGACAGACACCAAACAAAGGATTTTAGCCACTAAAAAATAAGCGCATTTCCTTAAATATTAATGATCGTTTTCATTATTTTAATGCATGACAAACAGGGATATGATCCAGCATTCACCTGGCTCTGTGCCACTGGAAACACGGGGTCTCACGGCATTACCCCTGATTCGGAGTGATCCGATCTCTCAGCTGACGGCTAATCAGCGCAAATGATCTATTGCTTATTTACTCGCAGGCAGTTTGATTGACAGGCGTGTGAGGGCGTCTGGACAGGTTGCCAGATCTGGGTGCAGGGCTTACTGCAGCATGTCTGGTGCCCTTTTAAAAAACTCCCCCTCCCTAAATGCCCCTCCAGACTTACTAAATGCCCCCAACAAACAATTCTGTTTACGTGTGGTGAAATCAAGCGATATTCACTGGCACGTTTGAAATAAACCAAACTGAATCCGAATCAGTTCATATGTTAAAATATAAGACACGGTTATCAAGACAGCTTGGGTACTTTGTGGCATTACTGATGCACACCCCTGCACTCCTGGGAATGGGTGTTGATGGAAACAGTGTGTGCTGCAGTCTGTCTGCGATGTCACGCAAGCAGGAGGGCCAGCCATGTTCTTCAGCAGTTTGATGGTGGAAGTGATTTTCAAAGGAAAGGGTCTGGTAGTTCCTACAGACTGCAGCCGCAGTATAGAGACCCACGCTGCAGTACAGACACACACTGCAGTACAGACACACACTGCAGTACAGACACACACTGCAGTACAGAGACACACTGCAGTCCAGACACACACTGCAGTCCAGAGACACACTGCAGTCCAGACACACACTGCAGTCCAGAGACACACTGCAGTCCAGACACACACTGCAGTCCAGACACACACTGCAGTCCAGAGACACACTGCAGTCCAGACACACGCTGCAGTACAGACACACGCTGCAGTACAAAGACACACTGCAGTACAGAGACACGCTGCAGTACAGACACACGCTGCAGTACAGACACACGCTGCAGTACAGACACACGCTGCAGTACAGACACACATGCAGGGCACCAGCTGGATGACACAGGTAACTGCAGGGCAGATTAGTCTCATTCCCACTCCGCTGGGTCGGGACTGAGCGGCCGGCGGTCACGTGCCTCTCGTTTCCCGGGAGACGCCTGCGGAGCGCACGCAGCTGGGGCCTGCGGGGCAATGGCAGCCCCGGGGGCGGGGCCCGGCGCCACAGGAGAGCACCGCCCTACCGGCGTCTCGCGCACAGCTCATCGCCATGGCGACCCCCAGCAGCGCCTGCCCTCGCGCAGCTCCCAGAACACACACTCACGGAACACACAGCTACGGACGGACCAATCCTACAGGCTGTACACGGACCAATTCTGCAGACTGCGCAGCTGTAGACTGACCAGCCCCACAGACCACACAGCCATAGACTGACCAGCCCCACAGACCACACAGCCATAGACTGACCAGCCCCACAGACCACACAGCCATAGACTGACCAGCCCTACTGAACACACAGATAGACTAATCAATCCTCCCCTGCCACAGGGAAGCCAACACACCCCCCCCATGTGCCTCTGTCTTGCTCTCCCTCTCTCTGTCAGTCTCCCTCCCTCTCTCCCTCTCTCTGTCAGTCTCCCTCCCTCTCTCCCTCCCTCTCCCTCTCCCTGTTTCTCCCTCTCCCTCTCTCTCCCTCCCTCTCCCTCTCTCCCTCTCTCTCTCTGCACGCTCTGCAGAGTTCTGGCTCCTGTCGAGGAGCAGGGCCTCCGTGACCCAGATTCCGAGGCGCTCAGACATAATGACGCTGGTCACATGACCGGGCCTCTCAGTCATAACAATAACACACGGAGGTGAGCGCGGGGCCCAGCAGGGGGGGGGCCCGGCTCGGGGGGCCGACTGGGGGGGCCGGTTGGGGGGCCCGGCTGGGGGGGGCCGGGACAGCGGCAGCGTCTGAGCCCGCTTTGATCTCCTAACTCTTCACAGGTGGCGGGAGGGTCAGATTCCCCCTCCGAGGGGAACAACAGACTTCTGGAAAGTTCGGAGAGGCGCAGGCGCTCCCCTCTGATGTAGGGCAGGGGGAGGGGCAACGCGCCAGGACTCCAAACTCTAAACGGCGAGACTCTCCAACTCTCTCAGCCAAGCCCACCAATCAGATTAAGTAACAGTCTGGCGTGAGGTCATCGCTCAACGGCTGCTCCAGCTCTGACACTTTCTCTTCACAACTTTTTTTTTTTTTACCCATAATTCCCGGGAATACACTCCTGAGGCAGTTTTTTTTTGAAAATCATAGCATTATCTGTTATCTCTGCCAGGTAACACAGCCCTAACATCCCCAGCGAGAGATCTTCAGATCTTGAGGGAGTTTTGGCTCTAGAGAGCAGGCGTAATCAAATCAACAATATAAGCAAATGAAAGCTCAGGACCTTGAGGTTAGCCCCATTTCCTGTGGTTGTAGCTTCGCTTCCAGTAAGAAAAAAAAAAAGAAAACCTCGAGACCTCTCCTCCTCTCTGGTCTTCAGAGTGAAAACGCAGCGGGCGGTGAGGTCAGGCTCAAGCCTCAACCCCAGGCAGGAAGGGGAAAACCCTGAGCTCTGTCCCCAGACTGCTGGGAACCAGCACAGCCGCGACAAGACGGGGAACCCCACCGCGACCAAACCTCTTCCGTCACATTAACCGCCAAGGACACTCCCGCCATCCACTCTCTCCACTACAGCCCCCACACGTCAAAACTCATCTGCAGGCGAGGAATCTGACAGCGACCCTCAGCCCCGCACTCCCCCCCCAGCCCTAATTAAACAGACCGGGAGGGGCACACATCCCAATTACTCTCACACACACACACACACACACACACACAACACCACGGCCCCATGTCACACTGCCCTGCTAGCTGTCTCACTGCTAAACATAACTGCTCTACTCACAGCCTCTCAGGACACATGCTCTCAAGATGCCTTTAACTTTCTTATTAAAACCACATTTGTGTCTCTATAACTGAATCAAAACATTCCAGCTTTTTTATTACTTACAAATTGTGCTCTTATTTACTGCTGGTACACTAAAAAATAAAATAAATGAAGTAATATTACACACACATATATATGTAAATATATACAATATAATATAATATCCACAGTTTGTACATGTCCTAATCAGATAGCTGATATCAGCTATTAAGTATCATGAAATATTGTGTGTATATACATATATAAATGCACACACACACGCTTGGTGGTGTTTAACGGCTGGTCTCAGGTATGTGTGGAGGCTGGGTAGCAGCAGTGTACGCTAGCAGAGAGCTTCTCTCTCATCTTCCCCGCGCGGCCATTTCACACGGCCCCCTCCGCCGCTCCCCGCTGCTTTTAAAAGCGTTTCCACGGAGACGGGGCGGGTCTCTGGGCTCCCCCCGAGCCGTGGCCTCGCGCGACTCCTCCGGCGGGCGGGGGGCTCGGCGCGGGGGGGGACGACGCCGTTCGGTACGCGGGACGCCGAAGAGCGAGCCAGCGCCGTGGGTGATGGATCGCCACGGAAACGCGCTTACCCCCCCCCCCCTTCTGGAGGAAGAACAGTCAGCCGCGCGTGGGGCGGAGCCTGCGGCTAGGTGGCGGTCGGGGTTTTGTCCCAGAATGCAGTGCGCAGGCGGTTTAAACTTTCCGCCAAGCACGCTGGAAGAAAAGAACGCCTATTACAGGCCTCGGTCTCTTACGCTCCCCCACTCTCTCTCTCTGTCTCTCCCTCCCTCCCTTTCTTCCTCTCAGATCAAATGTCTCTCACTCTCACCATGCGCTGGCCTGTCTCCCTGTAACCCCACCCCCCCCCCCGTCACCCGTGACAACAGCAGCTGGAGTGAAACAGGAGAATCGCGAACGCGCGGTCGCTGGAAGCGCAAGGCGGCTGACGGACCGCGTGCGCTTTAAAACTGGGACTGACACAGCGGCGTCTGAGCCAGGGAACATCAGAGGAGAGGGGGGAGGAGTCTGGAGCAACCACAGCTTCTACAGAAGGGCCTACAGAGTGACTGCAGGAGCACACCAGTGTGGGGGGGGGGGTTACTCTAGCAGTGGCTGCACAGTTGCCTGTAATGCGCATGCGGCTGGGGTCATAGTCATAGTCCGCATCACCCAGCGCCGCGCCACGCCCCATAACCGCGAGGAAGACGCGGGGACCACATCCCGACTCTTCGTCCTCCGTCACCGCGGGAAGGCTTTCCTCCGTCCTCTGGTTTCAGGGCCGTTTCCGGCGCCAGAGGAAAAGCTTCTCCGGCGTTCTCTCCCAACAGCAGCGTTGGGGGGGGTTATGCAAATGAGACGTTAATGCCCTCCCTCAGTCGTACGTGTGACTGTTTACACTTTTACCTTCGCTGCGCGTGCGGTCCGGGGCCCATCTGTCGAAATCCCCCCCCACCGGAGGAAGAGCATGAGGGAGAGAGGTAGAGAGGGAGAGGGAGAGGGAGAGGTGGGACTGACCCGCCGATGAACCTCTGACCTGTCGCTACTCAAGGTCATCGCCAAGGGTCGCCGCAAACTGTCAACGACCCACCGGCCCCTGCCCCGGCCCCTCCCTCTCCTCTCCCCCCCCCCACACAAACACACACGGTGGAGTCAGCACAGGGGGGATTACCTATCACACACTCTAACCGGAGCTTAAGGCAGAGCAGGAGAGGCCTCAGTGATACCTCAGATTACAGGCGCAAATCTTCCCTAATCTCTCACTTTCTGGGCTGTGGCCAAAGGAGGCAGCAGCCATGGGCGTGAACCTGCCCCTCACCAGAAGACGGACCGACTGACTGACTGACGGACTGACGGACTGACTGACTGACAAGCTTGCGCACTAACAGCGCTGTTCCACTTGAGGCAGCAGAGAGCAGGCAGGTCTGTGGAGGAGGGATGGTGGGGGATGGGAGGTCAGTCTGTCACTCTTACTCTACATACTGCACCTGCAGAGGAGCTGACATTCTCACCAGCACACAGTGGAGCCAAACACTGAAAGCACACAGATACACACTACCCACAAACACTCACACTCACAGACACACAAACACACACGTACAGTCCCCCACACACACACACATATATATAACACACACACTCCCTCCGTCCGTCCCTCCTTGGCACACACACACGCACGCACGCACGCACGCACGCACGCACGCACGCACGCACGCACGCACGCACGCACACACGCACACACGCACACTTCCCTTTAAAGTGTAGGCCATGTGAGTGGGAAGAGAGGGAGGGAGACAGTAATCACAGCCTCGGTGGGGGTGGTGGGGGGGAGCGCGTGGGGGGGGGGGGGCACGGGGGCGGACACAGCCCCTGGTGCAGGCCGTTCTGGCTGCGCTTTATAAATAATTTTTATATTTAGAAACATTCCCCCCCCTCCCCCCCCCCCCGCAGTCTCTTCTCTTTCAAAGAGACGACGCATAAAGGCTCGCCCGAAATAGCACTCAGCGGGGTGCTGAGGCACGTGGCACAGCGCCGGCTTCCAGAGGCCGGCGAGTACGCGCTGCCACGGCGACGCACTCTCCCCCCCGCGAGGGAGAGAGAGAGAGAGAACAGCAACAGGCCGGAGAACCGCTAACGTTACGCTAACGTTCCGCTAATGTTCTGCTAACGTTCCACTGATGGGACAGAACCGATTGGCAGCCAGATTGAATTGCAGACTCGGAGGAAGGCTCTTTTTTAAATGTGGGTTAAGGCGGTGGTATTTTTAGGCTTTCCGTGCCGCTCCTCCACGCGTCCCTCTCGCTGAACGAGCGCGGTGCTCATCAGCGCTGAGGAACATCTGCAGAGGTTTCCCAAGGTCAACGAGGACTACTAGGGGTCACTCAAGTTAACCAATCCGCCGCCACCACAGATCTGATTTCAAGAGGCCGACACTAAAGGATTTGATCCATACAATTAGACACAATACACATTCAGCAATAATACATAATACATTAAATAATGACGGAACAATTTTTGATTTAGACAACAATTCTTTGTGCATGTCCTGTAAAACACTTCTCAGGTGAAAGGCGGAACACAAATGCCCAGGGCGTTGATGCGCCAGGGTGTATTTGAACAGGTGAACCTCCTGAGTGGCGGCAGTGAGTCAGTATTGGATTTAGCGCCCCTCCCCCGTAAAGTCCACAGACTCTTGGCATCGCTGTGACTCCCAGAGTTCTCCTCCACTGAGAGGCTCCTGCTGGCAGCTTAAGCAACATAGCCACTATTCCTGAACAAGACACGCACGCACGCACGCACGCACGCACGCATGCACGCATGCACGCACACACACACACACACACACACACACACACACACACACACAAGTGCACACACACACTCAGCAACACAAGCACACCCTTTCACTCGCGCTGCTCAGCCCGCAGTCACATGCGTCAGACGCAGCAGCCCAGGCCACTACTGTGCTTATCTTGGCCAGGGGAGCCGTCGCCCGCCACGTGTGTAAACATCAAACTGCGCGCCGCGGCGTCGCACAAGGAGCGCAGAGACAGAAACTCAGGAGCACCGCGGGAGAGAGAGAGGGAGAGAGAGGGAGAGAGAGAGAGAGAGCACAGGCACAGAGAGATAAGAGAGAGAGAGAGAGAGAGAGAGATGCCTCCCCCTCTATCCTGACGTGGGTAAAAAAAACAAATCAAGGCCACAGACCGACTGGCTCAAGTGCCATTTTGGTTATGGAAAGCAGAAGGGAGCAATCTGACATGGCGAGCATTGCTGGGCTGAATGGCCTGTTCTCATCATGCTACACTATGCTATGCTATGTTATGCTGTGCTATGCTAAGCTATGATAAGCTAAGCTAAGCTAAGATAAGCTAAACTAAACTAAACTATCCTAATCTATGTTATGTCATGTTATGTAATCCCACATTGGACGCCGCGTTTGTACCCTTGTATAGGCTAAGCACGCTACCCCGCATGAATTGCCTCAGTAAATATTCATTTTTGTCAACTGCCACAATTTAAAAACAATACATACACATGAAAGCAAGCCATCACGGATAAGGGCTTCCGCCATGCACAGTAAATAGAAAATAACGATGTGGGGTAAGTAGGGAGATATGTTCCATTTGGGGAATAAATGACTGGATTACTCCCATGACCTCTTCACCTGCGCTTTTTCTATCTTTTCTTTTTTTTTTTTAAATTTGACTGAAACCCCGATAATGGCCTCTTAAAAATGCCATCCCCATTTGTGTCCGTGTAATGGCGTCCGCGTAAAATCTCAGTTCGTACGAACGGGACAAACAAACGCATGCGGCTAATTTGCTGGGCGAAGTGGGGAACGCAAGCGTGCGCATTTAAAACGGTGCTTCTTCGGGATGGGAGCGACTTCTCGGTCCGTCCCGGAAAACCTAATCAGCACGTGGCCTACTTCACTGGGGCTGACCTGCAGGCTGGGGGGCGCGGAGGGGAGGAGAGGGGGGGCAGAGGGGGGTTCAGCGCGGGGTTAATAATATCAGTGCAGATTAACCTGAGCCCGGCGAGGCCGGGGCTCCATGTGGGTCACGCAGAGGGGCGAAATTGACTCCGCCCCGCGCTGCGGCCCTCGCGAAAATGACACGCTAGCGGCTCTGCAGAGCCACGGGCCGCTCGCTCGCGCACCAGTTCTTCTTTAAAAGAGTGAGAGAGAGGAGAGAGAGAGGGAGAGAGAGAGAGAGAGAGAGAGGGAGAGGGGGAGAGAGAGAGAGAGAGAGAGAGAGAGAGAGAGAGAGAGAGACTCGTGTGGGCTACACTCCATTCGAAGCTTCAAAGCCTCATTTAAGGCCCAACAAAGTGGCATCCGTCACCGCGCGCAAGGACTCCAGAGTTTTATCTGCCAGGGAGAAGCTGTGAATGCGACCGCTGTTCTCCTCGGCCGTCGGATCGCAAAACGCACTTCCTGTGACGCTGACGAAGCAACAGACGCGTCAGCGCGTCGGGGCACGCGACACCCGACACACCTTCGTTGTCGGCGACGACGCGGACCGCATGAAAGCGCGCTTTGGCGAAGAGCTGGCGGCCGGCGGGGAAACTGGAACCCGGGGGTCGGGGGTCGAGGGTCGGGGGTCGGGGGGGGAGGGCGGCGCTGGGGTTCCGTGTTCCGTGGCGGGCTGCCGAAAGAGCGCGCGTTCCTGACAGCGCCCCGGGGCCGGGACGCCGCAGGAACCTCCCGACGCCAAAAGCGCCGCGGGGCGACCGAGCCCTGCCGAGCGGCGGCGCCAAGCGCCAGCTAAAACCGCCAAGCCTGCGCGCCCGCTTCCCCCGCCAGGGAACGCGCGCGCTGGCGACGCCGCCCAATCCAGCGCACTGCAGCCTGAGACTGACACGCAGGAAAAGTGCTTAGACACCCCCACCATGCAGTGCAACCCCCCCCCTCCTCCTCCCCCCAAAAGGAGACATGTTTAGAAATGGCTGGAACATACAACCAATCACAACCCAGGGCTTCACCCTCGGAGTGCTGATGTTTGGGTGCGTTTGGCGTTTCCGCACCGAGGAGGGCGTTTGCTCAGGGTGGGGCCAAGGCAGGGGTATCGAAAGGGATTGGGGACCCACCATATGCCAAAGCCTCCCCCCGCAACCCCCCTCCCCCCCTCCTTCCCCCCTCCTTCCCCCCACACGGCTGTGTGTCTCTGTTTGTTCCACCGAAGAGCCCCAGCTTTGGAGACCGACACACATCCGACATCAACCACCTGCCAATCACCCTCCCCCGCTATTGACGCACTGCGATTAGCGGCCAATCACGGAGAGGAGGAAGTAAAGCGGGGCGTCGTCCGCGCTAAATGCTTAAGCGTAATCACCTCTTTTGCTTGTACGCTAAACAATGGATCGTTTGCATTTTTTACACCGAGTTCATCGTCCTTTCCGACACACCCGTGGGCAGACTCCTCATACGCAAACGCGGTGATTTATAGCTTATTTTTCGTCGGCATTTTAAGATGTCATAAACGCCGCCACTAAGCACGAACACCGCGATCGGCGTCCGCAAGCCTGCGCCGGTTTATCAACCGCGTAAAAGTTCAGATTTATGCACACGCCTCTGGCTGGTGCACAGGCAGACGTCCATTTTAAATTTCCCCTTTTTCCCCCCATAAAGGTCCTGGAGGTTTGCAGCATTTACATTAAAACTGTAACCAGGTCAAAGGTCAATCACTGACAAAAAAAAAAAGAGAAAAGAATGAATGTCATTAAACACAAACGGTATAATAAAATCCCTGCCCATGCTTTCAAAACACCAACAATAAAGGCAGCCTGTTCTCATTAAATGCTCTGCGAGTGTGAATTATGCATGAGGCTAACTTTGATGCGTACAAAACAAATACTCAACATCAAATGTTCACCAGCAGGTCCATCCCCTTTGCTCCTACAGGACAGTGCTATTTTGGAAATGAGCCGATTCTGCATACAGGGGATTGATTAAGGGTTCTCAAATCAACAACTGGGCCTAAACTGACAGGACACCTCTGAGGTAAATCAAAATAACAGCTGATGCTTCAATTACCCCGAGGGCAAATCAATTCACGGCACGTCACGCTCAGGAGCGCGTGTGCGTTTGTCAATCGGCATGCGGCACGCGACAGGTGTTCAGGCCGGCCTGAAGCCTCGTGCTTGGACTCCGTTTCCCAGAAGCCCAGAGAACCCGCGCAGGAGCGCGCAGGCTGGACGCCCCCGCACAGAGGGGAGAACGCTGTGGCAGCGCAGTGCAATACGGTGCGTCCGACCCGACGCAGTCACCCCGCGCACAGCTGCACAGAACTCACAACACAGGCGGAATCTCACTGCGTTCGGCACGTTAACCCTGGGGTGCCGAACAGCTGGGCCAAACCTGCAGCTTCGCCCACGCAAACACCATGCAGACCAACACCGCGGTAAAGCTGCTAATACAGCACTAAAAAATACCCCATTTCTACAGGGTGAAAAACCTGACCCCTCCTCATACCCCCCCCCCCCCCCCCCCCCCCCCTCCGCCCCCCCACTCCATCTGGCTCTCTCTGATCAGCGCTGCTCCTGTAGGTGTGCAGAGGGGGGGGGGACACATCAAGCTCCCGCCAGTGTCTGATGCCCCAGATCAAACGGGCAGAAACGGCGCTTTGATCATGAAAGACAAGGAGGGACGGACCGCTCACGCGCACGCATGCTCACACACACACACACACTCACACACACACACACACACACACACACACACACACACACACACACACACACACACGCTCACGCATGCTCACACACGCACACACACACACACACACATGCTCTCACACACACACACACACACACATGCTCTCACACACACACACACACACACACACACCCCTACTCACTCACTCACACACGCACACACAAGCATACACACACACACACACACGCATGCACGCACGCACACACACACGCACGCACGCACGCACGCACGCACGCACGCACACACACACGCACATACACACACGCACACACACACACGCACACGCACACGCACACACACATGCACACGCGCACGCACGCACGCACACACAAGCACACACAGAAACACATACACACAAGGATACATTCACACGCACAAGCAAACACAGAGTCACACAAAAGCCCTCCCCTGTATTTCAAGCGTATTTACACTTCGCACAGACGAAACCGCAACGTAACCGAGGCAGTCTGTCAATCATGTCAGGGGGTGTGCCCCGGTGACCAAACGCCACACTGCTCAGGATCTGCCGGGGTTGTACCGGGCCGTGGCGCGGCGGCACCCGTCCACCCGAACGCACCTGACAGGTGCACTCACTGTTAGTTTCGTTAATAAACGAAAGACGCGTCACCGCGCAACCATCCGACAGAGAAAAGCACGACGAGCAGGAAAAGATTCTGGCACGCAACGCGACCATATCAGAAACAGCGCAGTTAATGTGTAGCCTGTGTTAGAGTATTTTTAGTCTGTAGTAACAGTCGGAGTATTCAGTAGCGTCAGTGGGGAAAAAGCGGTGTGTCGCACACACACTCTGCGCCAGAGCATGGAAAATTCAACACTCAGGCCCGTGCGGTGCTGGACGGAAAGTACAAACAAACGGAGCGGGATTATGATAAACGCAGCGCTGGCTGTCAAGGTGACGCCGCCGGGGGAAAGTTGCGATAGCGGCTATCGGCGTCCGTCAAACAAGACCCCGGCCGACTGGCCAATCGCAGTCCAGAAATCAGAAGGGTGTGGGCGGGGGGGGGGGGGACCCGCACCTCCCCCTTTTACCTCAAACGGGCGCAGCTGTTTGTATGGGACCCCAGGCCGGTCGGCCATCGGCTCTTTGATGTTCCACGACAGAGAAGACCCGAAGCCCAGTGCACAACAAGGCTTATGTAACTAGCTGGAACGCCCTCTCCACCATTTTGTGTGCTGCTTTCCCATTCACGGCTGAGGAACACACATTTTACACAACCTGCGGAGGCCTATGGGCTGGATTTTCCCTGATTCTGCACAAATCTGTTTAACACACACCCGCCCATATACTGTTACCTACTGATTGCATATTCCCCATCTCACAGTACAACTCCACCACCAGCTACTGTAGCATCTGATTCCATTAGGATTAAAGTGTCCCCATTAGCCAGGGCCTGGTTATCAATGCTGACTCCTCTTTATGGATAATGACTCCTCACTGGTTCTGAGTGTGTAATATGATGTAGAATTTCCACTGTTTCGGGCCCAAGTGCCTTATATACACATTCTCAATGAAGCAAAGTTCAGTATGGCTCATGAGTGCAGATTGTTTTTGTCAAAAACCCTACTGTGGTCATGGACTCCCCCTTGGCCAGGTTTGACTGTGCCATGAAAGCAGACTCACCATTGGCCAGGTTTTGACTGCGTCATGAAAGCAGACTCACCACTGGCCAGGTTTTGAATTTCTCGTAAAAGCAGATTTCCTAGTAACTAGAACCTACCTGTACTCATAAAACAGCACCCAGCTGGGTCCCGCACAAACCAAGCAATTATACGACAAGGCACACCGTCGCACCAGGATATTCCTATTCACTGTGTGTGTGTGTGTGTGTGTGTGTGTGTGTGCGCGTGCGCGTGTATGTTTTGCGTTCGTAAAAGCCCGAATAACTTACGACTAAAGCGCTTATTTAATTCTCTTTCAAACACACTAAACCACTTTCTGAGTAAAAGCTTCAACAGCCAGCAGCGCTACGGAGAAACAAAGAACAACATTTTTGCCTATTAAGCGTCCCCTTGATCCAGCAGACACTCTGAACAGCCCGCTTCCCTCGCAAACAAACAGGGAAATAACGAGAAGAGACATTTCCAGGAAAAGAAGAGGGGGAGAGAACAGAGAGTGGGAGAGTAGTGGAGGGAGGGAGGGAGGGAGGGGGAGTCAGAGAGAGAGAGAGCGAGAGAGAGAGAGAGAGAGAGAGCGAGAGAGGGTCTTTCCAGGTGTTCTGCTCTTTGAAGAAGGGATTCCTTCTCAGGAACAGGCTAAGTAACTAGCACCCCCACGGTTGCCATGCCAACCCACTGGCTCTCTCAGCTGCGAGTGCTCACTTCTGTAATTACCTCAGTGTCTGGCCTCTGTGTAATTACCCAAAACTGCATTTCTGCTTTACTTCCTGCAAAGGGACCCAGGGCAGCAGACATTTGCATAATCTGCAAAAAAAGATAAGTACCTTGTTTTTAAAAAAAAAAAAAAAAAAGGTCAGGTACATAGAGCGGGCTAAAACATTTTTAAAAAAAGAAAAGTTTAACAGTGACATTTGCACAAGTTTAACTGGAGCGAGTCCTCTCCGGGGAAGCCCATGGGTCCAGAGGACTGCTGAGCCGTGCATTCAAGTCCGTAGCGTGTCCTACATGTAGCGCCCAAGGCACGCTCACACGCTAAGCTCATGACAATCAGGAGCGATCGCGCAAAACAACGCAGTCACCGACTGTTATGCCTCTCAGACGCCTTCCCATCATGCAATGGGCCGTCTTCGCTAAAACTGAGCCGGTTTAAGTGGCCGGGGTAGAACAGAATGTCTCGGAGCACTCTGTGCGTACCGGCAAGCTTTTGGTACGTTTGTTTTTCACCAACTTTCAAATTCCTGTGAATTAATTTTATTATAATCAAACATGTCTCCTGGGGCTTCAGAAACACGCAAATGGAAAGTCAATAAAACGCCAAGCGATCCGGCGGCGGATGAAAGCGACGGAACCACCCGCGGAAAACTCCGGAAGCTTCTGCGGCTCGAGCTCCTTCCGCAGAGGAACGAGGGGGGGCGTGGCCTCAAATCAGTTAACGGTTGAATTGCACACCGGACGTCAGGACGCATTTTAATCGAGCCGGGTTCCAAATGCGACCAATCAGCTTCCCGGGTCGTGCAATGGAGGCGGAGACCAGTGGAGGGTGTTCCAGGACCAGGCCAGGTGCAGAGCTGGATGCTCTGATCTGCAGGTTAATGACGATCCCAGAACGGCCGAACGGCCCACGCTGTGCCGCCACTCGGTCACGTGCTACCCAGCACAACCTCAATTCAGAGCTGAAATGGTGACTTTTTTTCTTTCTGTTTTGGTAGTGTGCGTACGCCATCCATCAAAACATTTCGAGAGCAGGCGACCGTGGAAACTTCTGACTTGCGTTGACGCGCAACACCGCCTGACACTTTGATTTGACCTTCTGCACGGAGTGGGGGGGGGGGGAGAGACATGCTGACTGACTTCACTGCTGGGAACACTTCCTTGTTGACACGCTGCCCCTCATACTCAGTGTTCAACCAACCAAAACGCAATTTCCCCCCTCCCCCCCCCCCCCCCCCAATGAACTCCAATCAAACAATAAAAGAAATCCTGCGCCATTTCCAAACACGCCCAAGGGCTTTGCTTGTACTTTTCCACCCCGCCGTGCGGTTGCACTTCAGTACGGTTTCTGAATGGGCAGACACCTCCCCTTGGGAATGTTTGCCTGGGCCTTGTTGACTGTAGGCCAGGGGTGTCAGATCCCTGGAGGACCGCGTTGTCC
Organism: Anguilla pacifica; assembly: GCA_039654925.1. NCBI lineage: Eukaryota > Metazoa > Chordata > Actinopteri > Anguilliformes > Anguillidae > Anguilla > Anguilla pacifica. The sequence continues at coordinate 11,112,351 of CM077302.1, forward strand.
GCAGGTGTTTGTGGTTTCCTTTCAACAGAGGCCTTGGGAACGAGGCGTACGGATTCTTTAGCCAATCAAAGGCTTAGATTAATCACTCGTGCCAAAACGCACTGAAGTGCCGGCAGACGCTGCAGCCCTCCAGGACTGGAGTCTGACCCCCCCGCTGTACGCTGAGCCTGGGCACCTGGCAGAAAGAGCCAGCCATTTCGTTCAGCTTTAGTTCAGGCTTAAGGATGAATTACATTACATTACATTACAGGCATTTAGCAGACACTTTTATCCAGAGCGACTTGCACAACTTTTTTACATTGCATTTACATCGTATCCAATAATGCTGGTTAAGAACCTTGCCAAGGGTACGACGGCAGTGTCCTACTGGGATCGGGCCTGTGTCGAACCCCTGACCTTTTTAGACCAACTCCTTACCCATTATACTACACTGCCGCCCAAGCACTGGTACTGTTAGCCATCTGGTTCAGCTTTAGTTCAGGCTTAAGGAAGCACTGGTACTGGTACAAAGCTGGAGGGGGGGGGAGGGGGACTATATGTCGGAATAAAGTACAGTTTTGGCCTAAGTAACACAGAACCAAAAAAAAGAAGATGGACGCCGAGTTCACCGTGAACTTTCCGTGCTTGACTGGATAATGTTCAAGTTAATTGCTCAATTGAGACGAAGAAGGAACTGTTCCTCATAGTCACACATCAAATGGCCCCCCGCCTCACTGCAGCATAAAGGCAGTGGAGGAGAAAGCTGTTTGATTTTTGGGAAATGGGAAACCGCATTTCCCAGATCACACACAGAGGGGGGGACGTTTCCTGATGGCACCATCATACTGCAGCTCCCTTTAACCACAGCCAGTCAGTGCCTCTTACATAAAATGAAAATTGAGAATTGTTGAGTTCTTTACAACTCTAAATATTAGGCTCCTAAGTTTCATCCCTCATCCAAATGACCAAGATATAATGTTATACTTAATGAATCTGATGTACAGAGTTATTCCAACATGATGGCATTGAGTGAGTGATAATGTTGAATCAGTGATCTACTGTGTAAATGCAATGATTTGACCCGAACACTGGCAGCCTCTAGGTCGGAAACCCTCTCCCACTGCCACGGATATCTGCCTGTCCGTCCGTCCGTCCGTCCGTCCGTCCGTCCGTCTGTCTGTCTAACCACCAAGCGAGTGAGGCCTCACGGTGAGCTGAACCGGTCTGACCCGGTTAGGGAGGGTCTGCGTGGGCGGGGCAGTGTGGGTCCTCCCCTCTCTCCCGGAACCTCCAGCGTCGGCCGGTCGGCGGCGCCCGCCGGCGGGCCCGCGGCGGGCAGGAGAGGCAGCCGGCCTGTAAAACAGGCAGAGGATTCACTGCTTCAGCGTGGCGTTCCCATCATGCTTTACTTCCTGCCCCGAATTAGGACTCGCCAGGTAAGCCCCCGCAGTGCGGGAGGCCTGCAGACAATGGGGGGAGGGTGGGGGGCGGGGGGGGGGGGTTGGTGGGGGTGCTCTAGTACCCCCACCCCTGAGACCGCAACTACTTAACACAACACGGGCCTCCCGGTAAAGACGGGAGCGCTAGAACGACCCCAGAGTGGCATCGCTCCCCCGTGCTAACCGCTAGCCTGCGCGGGTCTCCTTTCTGCGAGGGGCTGATCTGGCGGTAACCTGACCGCCACCTCAGGGCCAGTTCAGTTCCAACCCGGCCCCCAGATGAGACTGGGGGGGGGGGGTCGCGGGCCCAGCTGGCCGGCGGCGCAGACTTGGCGGTATCCTGCGATGTCTCAGGTTCAGTAAAAGCACTTCACTGAATCAAAAAGGCCGCCAGTGTGCCGGTAATGGAGAGGGACAACTGATGCTGGTTAGACTCCTCTCCTTTACAATATATTCTTACATTTGCACAAGGACATACCCTTCATTCATCCATGATCAAATACTCAAACTCACAATGCAGCTTCACAACCCACAACCCACAACCACACACACACACACACACACACACACACACACACACACACACACACACACACACACACACACACACACACACACACACACACACACACACACACACACACGTACACACGTACACACGTACACACGTACACACAGACACACACGCCCCTTTGGACCCTGACACCCAAACACAAAACAACTTCTGAGACATCCCAACACAAACATACACCTACTATGTCAATAAAATGTGGACGGCTTAGCATTACTCATTAGCTTGGGCGACACCCTTTTGTGGAGCCTCCCAAAAGCTTTTAAATTCACCCATTAGCCAACCTGCTTACACAGCTGGGCAAGAACTGAACACACTGAGGATGGATACAGGGCAGAAAGGTGGGTCATCTTTAGTCTGTGCTCCATACTGATTAACACATTAAGGAACATTCTAAATTCTGATGTCACAATGGAGTTCTAGAACCCTGGAGAAAAAAAAACATTCAAAAAAACCTACTCCTCAAAGGGTTAACCCACAGAAAGGAGGCACTTGTGTTTGCGCCCATTTCTCGTTGAGAATGATGATAACTTATCTGAATTTAGCCCGGCGGCGCTCAGGCAAAGGGCTGCGCTGCATTGCATAACATCGCATTTCATCACGTAACGTTAGCGCATCGCGCATAGCGACTCACGGAAACGCCGGCCCGGCATGCGCAGGGGCTCCGAACCTCGCAGCCACGCGCAATTACCGCGTCCCCTTCGTTAAGCCCCGCCCCACGCCAGCGCTGGCGAAGAGGCCCGCTCGCTCCGTACGGAACGACGGCGGCGGCGCCGGCGTTTCGAAACCCCACACCTTTGGCACTGCAAGGATTTCGTTGGTGGCGTTCCAGGCGGGAGGCAATTAAACCACCGCCCCCCCCACCCCCCCCACCCTCCGCCGCCCCGTGACAAGGAATTTATTTTGTGTAACAAGTGGCCTCGGGCATGTTCTGTGCGCTCCTCCTCACTCAGTTTACTGAAAACACCAGTCATACAATAGTCATTTCGGGACATTGTGTGATGGTCGATCCGTGTTGTAAATAAGGTAGCCTGCATCACATGGGTTTCAGCATAATCTGCGGCAACAATTGAAGTCTGCTGGGGTGAGGGCATAATGCCCCCTATCCACACTGATACCCACTCACTATGCACTGGGGTGGTGCGGCTCACCTAAAATGGGGGGGTGGGGGGGTGGGTATGGTGTCAGAGCCGGCAGACGCTCACATAGGTGTTACAGCTAGCGGTTAGCCGCGCTATCAACAGGCCTGCATTGCTACAGTGTGTCTTAAAGCCTCCAGCACAGCTCTGTGAGAAGACAGCATACAGGTAGCACACAGGTAGCACACAGGTAGGACACAGGTAGCACACAGGTAGGACACAGGTAGGACACAGGTAGGACACAGGTTGCACATGGGTAGAACACAGGTATTTGGGCACTGCCTCTGCGTAGCTCCAGAAGACTCCAGAAGGGAAACTGCATGCAGAAAAAGCTTTTTGTAGAGTCTTTCTTTATGCAATATATTTAGACAATGTGCCCTCATACATACTTCAGCCTTGCTCGACCCTGGTTGCGACAAGAATCAAACAAGTATATTTAACCATTTAAGGTGTAAGAATTTTGACAAACATTCCAAAAAATCCACTCTTCAAAGGGTTAATACTGTCTTCTTCGAACACTTCAGTAAACTTTTTTTTTTTTGTGAAAAAATCTTTACCAGGAGGAAAATATAGGCCTGCATCTTGAATATTTTATTCAGGATAATTCAGTCAGCCATTCCCCCCCCCCCCCCCATGTTTTTTTTTTTCTGCGGTTGATTTAAGAAAAATTTTTTATTTTCGGCCCCAAGTTGCTTTACATTTAAAATTTATCCATCCATCCATCTGACTATTATCTATACCCGCTTATCCTGGGCAGGGTTGCTGGAGCCTATCCCAGCGTGCATTGGGTGAGAGGCAGGAATACACCCTGGACAGGCCGCCAATCTATCGCAGGGCACACACGCCATTTTGAATTCAGAGTTATCTTATTGTATTTCCTCTACAGATGACCTTTAAGTCCTGTGCTACTGCAGAAACACCATTCTCCGTGAGGCCCGGCCTAGTAACAAAAAAAAGGAACCAAAGCCAGAGGTTAAGTTGGCAGTCCCTGTCACTATTGTGGTGACACACTACCACTCAGCGCTTCGCTTGGTTTCCGGTATCCCAAAACAGACCGTAAATTACAGACACAGTTCAGCTCAGCTCCCGTCGTACCGCGTGAGCTCAAAGACGAACCGGGAATCCGAGCAACGGGAACGACGGGCAGCCGGAGCAGGCCTGGCGTGCGTCTCCTCGTCGGAGCAGAACGGGAACCGCGCCGACCGTCGCTCGCGTTTGAACTACGGAATAAAAAGCAGGCGCGCAGAATTCCTCTGAAGTGCCAGCGGGAAAAGCCCACACCAAACCAAAGCTGCACAGGTTCCACAGAACTACAAAACTACAAGGTGAAATGACCCCGGCATGGTGTCACACAACTGACCCTCCCCCCCCCCGCGTCCATGCGCACGTGACTTCGATGCTGCACATTACTGGCTTTCCTGTTCTCCTGCTATCAGCCGTGACAGAGCACAAAGGCTTTTGATGCACGTGCTTAAGACAAACCCGGGTCCTCTGTGTCTTATGAGATATGTCTGACAGTGTCTGACAAATTTGATGATGCTAATCGAATGAACAGGACTGCGCATAAGATTTACAAACAGCCAGCGTTCATAGTCTCATACACTTGGGATACGCACAAAAAACCAAGGACTGCACACGCGTCATAAATCCCACGTTGGTTTTTCGTAGGAACATTTTTAAGAAAAAAAAGTATAAATAATTTCTGTGGAAAGTTTTGTGAATGAGGCCCATTGAGTGCAGATCGTTCCTGAATGTAGGCCCCCGTTTCAGAATTGCCCGTTATCTCATGTACATAACTCTCCTCCAGATAGCGAGGTCAGGTACCGAACTTTACCCCCCGTTCCCACTCCCTGCTGATCTGCATTTCCCTGCAACCGAGGAATACCTAGAGTCACATTTATATGACCTTTACTTCACACTTAACATGTACCGTAAATCCAATCAGTTACTAATTCACTCGACACATGATTTTTAACTGGAAAATGTTCTTCCTCTCCCCCCTCCCCCGATGCACCAAGGACACTGTGCTTATGGGGGAGATCAAAATCTTCAGCACTTTCAACCAAAAACGTATCCCAGGTTTTTTTTTATTTTTTTTACTGAGATAATCAACTTACCCACATTTAATACAAGTAAGAGAAATCCCTATTCACTTCTGAATGAACGGGTACAGTCAGGGAACAGGACAGGCGGCTGAAGATCTGGTTGTTCTTTATACCATCTTGGACATGCACAGAAGACGCGCACGTGATTGGACCCCCCCCCGTACAGCACCCATCACCTACTCTAAAGCCACGCCCACAAACGGGCAAACGCACACACAGCGGGACACAAGACCAGAGGTCCTTGCCTGCCACGTGTGCCACACAAAACAAGCAGGCAGACACAGGCAATCACAAGACAGATCCAGGTCACGTGACCAGCAAGTTCACCAACCAGTGCCTACACAATCTCTGAACGACACCCAAGTTTTCTGTTTTACAAGATCCCCATATCTACTAAAGCATTTATAGAATGCAGCTATACAGTGCGATAAGGTCCCCTTTGATCTTGTACGTTCTGTCCTTTTACCCTATCGCACACGTGTAGGCTGACACTGCACTAAAAGATTAAACTTTCCGAATTGGAACCCAAGGTCATTTCAAACCTGTGGGTGGGTAAAAAAAAAAAAAAAAGTGCACAGCAAGATTTAGCAAGAAAAGCACGTGGGCAGCTTTCAATGCGCATTCAGTAAGTTTCCATTTTTGTGTGTATCTGCAAACATTTCTCCATTGAAAAGCAATAAAAATCAATACTTCCACAAAGTCAACAAGCTGTGGAGCACTTTGTTAGGCCCATTCAATGATGCCATTATTTGTCTGTACTACACATACCTCGCTTGCTTTCAACTAACAAGCACAGAAGTATTTTCAGGAGACACAGTGTGTTCCCCCTCCGTACAAATTGGAACACCAAACATCCTGTCATGTCATTTATTTAGCAAAACTGCTGCTCTTGGTGCAGAAGTTCTGATTAACATTCAAACAGGACATTCCCTTTAACTCTACTATAACGGGCTTTATGAATAAAACATGCCTGTACCCTTTGAACACTGCATTGAAAAATGCCTTGGCCTTTGCAATGTGAGAGGAACACTCGTGTTCCAGGTGCTAACCAGCATGTTGGTGTACTGCACTACCAGGAATCACAGGCGTCTTGTGTGTTGATAATGGTGCCACCTGGCACCTTATCACTGGAAGCCTGCTGACCTCAACGCAGCCATATACAACAGAAATACGGGTGGGCCAGTGGAACCCAGCGGCCTTACACATCTCTGACAGACCTAGCAGGAAAGGGACGACCTGAAGACTGGGGCGTATATGGACGTATACTTGTGTATGTGTGCGTCTGTAGGCCCAGTATCCGTGTGTGAGAGTACGGGCATATAACCAAACTGCAAAAAAAAAAAAAGAACTTAACGTCCACAAATTTACTTTTACCGCTTTTGGCTATATAGCGTTGGAAATACAGCCTTTGTTTTGCTTGGCAACACAGTATTTCTTACATTTCCGGAATGTTTGCTAGCTTGCTCATTTACCGAGCTACTTAATTATCCTATAGCTTGTTCAAGCTAACTATTAGGCTCCAGTTAAATTAACATTACAAACTATCCAGGAAAAACTACAAATACAACTTAGATACGTTTAGTTGATGGGATACGAAACTTAATTTTAAGTTTACAAATAAAGTCCAATGGCAAGCCAATCAGCATTCCGAAGAAAGTAAACCAGATTCTGAGCAGTGTTTGGCTGACGTAGTTCTTAGGTTTATGTAATAACTTAATAAACGAATGTCAAGGAAATTGATAGCAAACGTTATAAGAAATACAATTAATGTAAGACATTACCACTGTAGTTTAGTAGTTATAATGAAGGCTGTAACAAAAACTTACGATACTACCTGCATTGCGAAATGAACGCCGAGCGCCAAACACCGGAAGTTGGCAACAGCTGCTGACAATTTAATGTTAGTAGTCGCCTGGGTGAGTTACTGATTATCAGGAAAAAAGTCATTTTTTTCAGCAACGCCTTGAACATATTTTTTATGGAAGATGGACATAACTGTTCCGGTGGAAGTTATGCATAAGTCTTCAGAGGGCTGGTAAGAAGATGCTAATTTAAGTGACTGAATATAGCCCACAGATGTTAGTGTATAAACCCTGCATGTGAGAAAGAGCAATACAAATTTACAGAACAGTGCAATAATGTACATGGATTATTGTAGTTTTAAACGGGATAATATCGATTGTCACGACTGTGTTGTGTGTTAATGTGTCAGAAATTTCCACGTCTTGTTGTTAGAATTATGCAGCACCGCCGCTGGCTCTTTTCAGGTTAAGTTGATAATTTTTTTTTTTTTTTTTTTTTTTTACCAATAAGAGTAACGGTAAACGTTTTTTCTGCAGCTTTCCCCCTGTAGCAGAGGGATAGCTAGCTCTTTGTCATTCCTTGACAAAAGTCTAGACCGTTTACCTTAGGTGGCCTTTAAATTTAGTAATGTCTTTTTATAAATCCATTTCTCGTTTCATAGACAAGGTCTAATGCACAGAAGAACTAATGCTAACATATAGATATTACTCAAACAGGGGAATAAGCCAGTGTCTTAAAATATCTCTTTAATCTATTTTGCCGCGTTTCAGCACCCTCGCTCCAATTTCCCATGCGGTGCTTCGCGAGGCACACATCTGCAGAGGACTGCAGAAGAAAGGCGGGGGAGGGAAAAGGCGAGTCTCGGAATTCCCGCCACGTGCCCTCAAATCCTCCCATCCTATGCTAATAACTGTTTCCCAGTTGGTCTGGAAAGAAGCTACGGTATCTAGAGTCGCTGTTTGATTGGTCTGAATCGCAATGCATATGCAAATAGTGTTCTATTTCGCTAATGAAACGCAATGCAAAGCCCTCAGACAAGAAATCCTTGCGCGTCTAGTACTATGTTAAAGTAGTGCGCGTAATTTTATTGACATATTAACATACTAATATTATATAAAATCGTATCTACCATTCATGTGGATTTAAAACGCCTAATCCTCGATAATCCTTGTCGACCGTATATGCATTTTCAGTAAAGTTCTGGTAAAGGTTATACCTAGTTGGCAAGGCGGAGGAATATATCCACCCCTCCACGCGTCAAAATATTGCCGTTAAGTAGGGGCGACCTCACGAGCGAAAGCCCAGACAACCGAGAACGGGGTTGCGCATGTATCTACCATACTGTAAACTGATTGTTAGTTTAGCTTCTGCCTTATTTTAATGTTAATTTGCAAACGTCCTGTTTTTTAAATCAGGATTGTTTTGGACAGAATTTGTTCGTGCAGTTCCTATACTTGGTACTGGGAAATATTTTTACGGATTTTTTTTTCTTTTTGGATCTGGATCTACAGTAACTATATCAGCGTTCGTGCCAGACTTGCGGTGGATTTAGCGCACTGGATTGACCCAATCAGCTTGCTAGCAGGCAGCGAGCTCATTCATCTGAACCCTTTTCCTTTTCCCGGATTTGGACCATAAACTACCGATCATTGGACTTTTCGTTGTTTTGAATACGTCTTAATATGCTGTTCGGCTCATTTTCCCATATTTACAGCCCGACGACTATGGATCACTTGCCGGTGAAAATACAGCTTCAGCCAGGTATGGAGGGTTTTCCATAAAAGTTAACAAGACATTACACTTAGCGAACTACTGACCGACTGTACGATGTACAGTGTAACGCTAAACAGTATGCAGCTGCATTTAATCTCACCCAATAGATCGAATGAGCAACTGAATTCCCCTAATTTGCGATGCATCTTTGCATGGACCGCCGAAGATCAATGTGCCAGTGCATGGTCTTATTCCGTGACTTGACCTTAAAAACCTGAAGCCATTTTGATGCTTGCTAGCAAGGGGTCTTGGTTAAAACTGTGTTATGCATCTTGTTCTAATCTTGCGGGTTTTTTTATTTACAGTAAAAGTGGAGAAGGAGCCATTTGACAAGGTTTATCAGTTTGGATCCGTATTGGGCAGTGGTGGATTTGGAATTGTGTACGCCGGCAGTCGCATTTCGGACGGATTGCCGGTAAGGGACCCCTCTCTTTATTTCGAATACAGTGATGATCTGAGCACGTGGCGCTGTGCCACAAAAAAAATGCATTTTGAATAGCTGGACATTTTCATCTATTTATTTTATTCCGTTTCTTTCAGGTCGCCATTAAACATGTGGCCAAGGAGAGGGTGAACGAGTGGGGCACGATTGTAAGTAAAGAGACGAATTTACCATTTTACGCCGTTTTTATGTAACGTTAATGTAACCTAGCTACAGATACCATTTTAAGTGTATTTGTTAGTTAGCTTGTCCGATTCGATCAGATGTGCTAATGAACGTAATATGGATTTTCCCCCTAGAATGGCGCTATGGTTCCTTTGGAGATCCTATTGATGAAGAAAGTGGGTTCCACGTTTCGAGGTGTGATAAAGCTTCTGGATTGGTATGAGAGGCCAGACGGCTGGCTCCTCGTCATGGAGAGGCCCGAGCTGGTCAAGGATTTGTTTGACTTCATCACCGAGAAGGGCGCGTTGGACGAAGAGACGGCGCGGGGGTTCTTCCGACAGGTCCTGGAAGCTGTCCGGCACTGCTACAGTTGCGGAGTGGTCCACAGAGACATCAAGGACGAAAACCTCCTAGTGGACCTACGCAGCGGAGACCTCAAACTCATTGACTTTGGTTCGGGGGCGATTCTCAAGGACACCGTGTATACAGATTTCGACGGTACGCGCACTGCTGGATTTTCGTTTCATTGCGTAAATCATATACCGAGAAATTGCAGATTATACAGCGAGTGCAGTAGAAACAAGGAAATTGGCGAATGCTTGGCGTTAGTTAAAATGCATTAAAATCCTGTGCTTTTCTTCCAAGATTTTTAAACCAGACACCTGGCTATTAGCAACTGCAAACGTTGCACTATTTTTAGGACGGTATCGAAGTGCATTGGTAGTGATGGATAAGGATGGTTAAGTTTGAATTGCCAAATATGGTCGCTCAGCGATATGGATGTTCCGCTCCGCTGAGGTATCCCCAGAACTGTGATGCAGCAACATCTTCGCGATGACCTTAAATGTTGTTCCGTATAATTTAACCCTTCCGTTGCGAACGTTTGTACGGAATACAAATTGTGCTACTACTTTACGTGCCCTATGGGCTTATGTTGGGGGGAAATAGCCGAATGGGTTCAGTATGAAAATACGTGTTTTACTGGGTTAGATAGTAAAACGTTGTTCGCAGGTGTGTTTTTAGATTGTCATATGAGTCTCGCATACATGCAAATCATGCTACGCAAACACCTTCCCCCCGCATCCATTTTAGTACTGTGGAAATACTCAGCTGACACTTCACATCTGTTTGTTGTGAAACCTGAGCACGCAGTCCACGTGATGCGCACGTCACAGATTCGTGTTTTTGTTTGGTATCCAAGATACTCGTGCCCTTGGAGAAGCCGGGCTGGGGGGGGGGGGGGTGTCACGCAGCTTTTATTTCTCTCTGGCTGGGGGAAGAGACTGGGCTTTGTTTAAACAGAGGAGCGGGTTTAAAGGTTATTCTCATATAAGGACTGAAAGTGAGTTTTCAGTCTGGCGCCCTAAAATAGCCGTTGAAACTCAGCAGCGAAGTACGTTTTGCCCTCCGAGTTCTTCCTGGACTTTATTTTTGGTTCGCTGGCTGTTTTTCATAATCCGCTGACCAGGGTTTTGTCGGGGGTGGGGGGGGATAGGGGGGACAGCAGTCTGGTCTGATCCTGGGCCAAAAACAGCTCTGTTACAAAAATGTCCAATAACAAAAGAGTGCGAAACCTCATCAGGCTTCAGAGAACGAGGTTTTCTGCGCCTAAAAGCATTGTGTAGGGAACTATGGCGGTGATGCAGCACTGCAACACCGCAGCATCACGACTAATGTCTGTTTATTCGTTTTTCCCTCCTTTCCACATTTGATCTTGCGTGCAGGCACAAGAGTGTACAGTCCTCCGGAGTGGATCCGCTACCATAGATACCACGGGCGCTCGGCAACCGTGTGGTCGCTCGGCGTGCTGCTGTTCGACATGGTCTGCGGGGACATCCCCTTCGAGCAGGACGAGGAGATCCTGCGCGGGAGCCTCTGCTTCCGGGGGAGCGTCTCTGCAGGTGCGCATCCCGAAAAAACGTGGGGCCACCCCCCCCCCCGGCCGCCGTGTTCTGCGACGTACCGTTGTGGACGTAGCATAACCCCCGCTCTCTTTGTCTGTCCCCCGCCTCCCCCTCAGAGTGCCAGAAGCTGATCAAGTGGTGCCTCTCCCAGCGGCCGTCGGACCGGCCCACGCTGGAGCAGGTCTTCGACCACCCGTGGATGCACTCGAGCGCCGCCGCCAAGACGGACGACCGCGACGCCATCCGGCTGCGGGCCATCGACGCCGGCGCGTCCAGCACCAGCTCCAGCAAGGAGAGCCTCTGAGCCCCCCGCCCTGCCGGGGTGGTGGGCGGGGCTACCGGTCCTCACGTTCACACTGGGCTGCTAGGACATTCACCTTCCTGTCACATGTACCCTCCCCCCTCTATTTTTCAGTTTTTTGAAACAGAATGTCCCCCCCCTCTCTCCCTCTCAAATAAGTCCTTTTATTGTTTTTGTACTTTCGTTTCCTCATGGGGAACAGTAGTGTTTGGGTGGTCTTAGCCAGCATTTATTAATTTTGTATTTAATTTTTGTTTTTTAATTTGTTACACAGATGGTCTAAGAGTCTAGAGACCCTTCCATCCAGACATGCTGGCTGCTCTTATAGAGCACGGACAACTTTTATTTGCGTTTGTAATTTTGTCCGGTTTTCGTTTTGAGTGCCTTTTTGAAAGCTGCTTTTGTGGGATTTTGTCTCTTTTTTTTTTTTTTTTTTGCCAGTTATTAGCGTTTGTAATTTTCACACTATGGAGTGGGGGAGGGGTCTCTCCCCTCCATGTGCAAATTTACAAGCCCGAAGTGGGATTATTGGAGGGGAGGGGGGGCGGGGCAGGGTCATACAGTTTGTGGAGTACTTGAAACACACCCTCACTGCCTCTTACTTTGCTGCTCACTCACTTCAGCCTGAACTGGCTTTTCAAATGGGACCCTTTATTTATTTAATTTTAATGTTGTACGTGTATACCTTTTTTGTACTTTATCTGAATGTGTACTGAAGACGGCCCTGCCCCTGTATCTTAACGTAGGGGTGTTTGTGCCCCCGGAGTCCCGCGCTTTTATTTTGCTTTTTTCCTCCCCTTTCCCCCATTTTATTCTTCTCACGATGTGTCTCTTGTCCAGGCTTCTCCTGGCTTGGGCTGTGAAAATGCACGATCAATGCAATATTCCTAGACTCAGTTATGTTTTGTTTATTTTGTTTTTTTTAAATACAAATATTGTATAATATATTTCTGCTCACCCCCCCCCCCCCCCCCAGTATATTTATTTGTATTATGTAGACATTCCACACTTTTGTGGTTATTTATTTATTTATTTTTTGTCTCTGCTCAAACGAGAAAAGAAATTCCCAAGATCACTCCTCTTTTATATGGCCTTTTGGTTGCATTCCTGTAAGGGGGAACCATTTAATTTGACCTGTTAACTTTGAAAATGTACAAAAGCTGTTGTTTTGTATGAAAGTTCAGGTTTACATTGATTGTTAAAAAAAAAAAAAAAAAGTTAAGAGTTTGACAACTCTGCAAGTTTCCTTATCCTTTGCAGAGTCTGGGATAGTTGCATCTAAAAAAAAAAAAAAAAATCAAGCAATGTTGTTTGGATAAACGGTTAAGTTACTGAACCAGTACGATCTCCTTTTGTTGAATTCCGGAGAGCGAGATTTAATTTGGGAAGAACTTTACCTGTTACTGATGCATTGTGGCCCAACGTTGGAGATGTCTTTTTTTCAGTTTAGTAGTGTGAATTACAATTATGGAGATCCTATTTTTATACAGAAATTTCAATTAAATCATTTTGTTCATAATGTCTGGTGTCCAGTCTGATTGTACTATGGGCGTTCAATGATGTAACCACAAGCAGCTGCTTTCATATAAGGTTAACAGGACTGGCCTTTCACATTTTAGAGAAAGGATCACACACTCGACTTTGACTGGGTGCTCTATTTAAATGCCCAAATAATTGTATGGTAAGGCTAATTTTCCAGATTTTTTCTTCCTTGTTTACAGATAGAACATGAAAGGAGACTTACTACATTTAGTGACCTTTATGATAATCACTGATCCATCACTGGAACTATGTTTGACAAAAAGGAAATAACAACGGTCGTGTTTTCTGAACCACAACAGAATAAGTTGGGGGCAGGGTTATCCTTCATGAAGAACAACTGAGCATTATTTCCGTAAAACAAAAGATGAAAGTGAACGTTCTTTCCAACTCTTGGTTTCTTTCCAGCTAAGGTTAGGAAAACCCCGCTTTGAGAAATACACATCAAAAAAAATGGCGCTAGCATCTGTTTAATTGGATGAAAAGAACTTAATCATATTAAGTTCAGTAGGACAAAAGGAAAATAATTTGAGCTCAAGGGCTTAGTAATATGATCCGTTAGATCTCACCGGCCTCCATTTTACTCGAACAGGGCATTACTCGTCTTTACTGTTTGGACATGTGCGACAGCTTTGTGATTTTGATAGTAACCAACAACTTAAGTTGCCAAGAACAGGAATGCCTTACGAGTAGTTTAAATCTGGTGGGGCAGTGCTGCCCCCTATGGACTGACACGAAACACTTTCACGTCTGCAGCTTGAGCTATATTAAAGGGCGCCCTTGGCCGTTCTTTGAAAAACGCAGAAAATGTACGTCATGATCACGACCAAGCAGAAGGAGCCCGTGGGGAGGGGGCATTGAGCGAGGTGCCCGAAACACACACGGGGGCGCGTTGCGCTTGCAGGGCTGGTTTTGACGTTTCCTCTCAGCTATTTTTTAGGTCTCCCATATCAGTGAATTTTGGGCGTGATGACGCCTCCACAACCAGTAATCTCCCTGTTGGGAGGACCACGTGTTCCAGAGCATCTGCCCAGTAGTCTTGGCGATATCTTAAATTGGCATATGTCCCTTGTCTCGGCTTTGCCACGGTGCTGAATAAAAATTGGAATAAAGTTCCAAGTGGGTCGTCTCTGGGTTGGCGTGACCCTAAACTAGTGCTCCTCTCTAACTTCCTCAAAACCCTTCAACTGCACTGTCACTGGACGCCTACATGAAAGAGCAAATTTTGACATTTTAACTCCTGCAAACGCACACACGTGACAATGCACGTGCAGAATGTATGAAACATCACCTCACTTTTTTTTTCTTGTGTTCCTTGCAAAAGAAAGAAATTCAAATGTGATCTCGGATTTCACTGATTCCCCTTGGCTAAGTAGCTGGGTCATCTTCTGTGAATTGTCAGCTGTTTCTTCCGAGTGCCATGGGGGAATGGGGCATTGTCTTTGCGCCTGGGGGGGGCTTTTGACATGTAAATAACGTACTTAGCTCAATCAAGAGGCCTTCTGTCAATGGGAAGGGGGAACACCCCCTGGTCCTCACCTCAGGGGTGCCCATGAATTCTAAAGCGCTTCATTTTTTCCAATTTTGTCTCATTTACTGGGGCTGTTTCTGATCAATGGCAAGGTTCATCTGTAAATGAAACGCCCATACTCTCAGCTGAATAACTTACACAGCCGAGCAACGGATTCATCAGTGGTAATTTACCTTAATTTTGTACATGGGAGCAAGATTGCCTAGATTTTGATACATTCCACATTATGAAGCTATTGCCATCCTCGTTCAGTCTGCCTGAAGTTGAACCAACAATTGATGCAATGCACAATGCCAATAGTGCACAATGCCGATAGAAGTCGCATAATAGTAAACACCCAAATGACTTAATACGCAGCAATAAAGTTTCACAGTGCTGTCCCCTTTTATCGCACTTAAGCAGGACATCATGGTCCTTTTTACAAGCTTGACCCATCTAGCGTGATAGAGCTAAACAATAGATACAATTGAATTCCCCATTAAAACATAATCAATACAAGTACAGTGCGGGTCAATACTCAAGCGGAGTTGATGAAGACAGAATGGTTACACTGCAATATATGGACGGTGAATGTGCAGGACAGGGAGAGTTCCTCTCAGTGTGCGATTTCGCATGATAGTTGGGCAGAGGTGGGAAGTCCAGTGGCCATCCCGTCTCTGCCTTTTGATCTGTGATCGTTTGTGTGACCTGTGCACAGATCTCTTACACAAAAAAAGATCTCTTTTTTTCCTTCAGTTTAGTAGTGTGAATTACAATTATGGAGATCCTATTTTTATTCGTGAATTTCAATTAAACCATTTCGTACGTAATGTCCAGTCTGATTGTACTATAGACGTTCAATCTGTCTGCTTTCATATGAGGTTAGCAGCTCTTGCCTCTTACATTTTAGAGAAAGGATCACATACTCAACTTTGACTGGGTGCTCTATTTAAATGTCCAAATAATTGCATGGTAAGGCTGTTTTTTTCTTCCTTGCTTACAGCTAGAACATGAAAGGAAACTTACTACATTGACCTTTATGATAATCACTGATCCGTCACTGAAGCTCAGTTTGACAAAAAGCAAATAACAACAGTCGTGTTTTCTGAACCAGAACAGAATAAATTGGGGGTTATCCTTCATGAAGGATAATTCATTATTATTTCCATAAAACAAAAGATGAAAGTGAACATACTTGCCAACTCTTGGTTTCTTTCCAGCTAAGGTCAGGAAAGCCCCGCTTTAGAGACTACAGACCAAAAAATGGTGCTAGCATCTGTTTAATTGGATGAAAAGAAGTTAATCATATTTAGTTCAGTGGGACAAAAGGAAAGTAATTTGAGCTCAAGGGCTTAGTAATATGATCCATTAGATCTCACCAGCCTCCATTTTATTCAAACAGGGTCTTAAGACTCTTCTTTACTATGCCTGGCCTAGCCTTGGAGTGGCTGGCTGGTATAAAACAGAGAATGGATTGATTGATTGATTTGGCCTTGAATTCGGACTGGATTGGCTTGTAGATTGGGTTGATCGTTGCTGAAATTTTATGAAATAAACTCAGATTTGGAAATATTTATTGAATTGAACTGGAGTTGGCTTGGATTTGAATGGATTGAGAAATTGGATTGGATTTGAATAAATATTTGGATTTTAGATGGGATTTGGTAATTGTATTTAGAAATTTTAGAGCAGATGAAAAGGAAGTCAAAGGGTCAGAAAGTAAAAGTCCTGCCATGTGTTTCTTCCACCCATGATCTCAGCCAGCTGATTTCACTAATTACTAATCATCTACCTCCTGGCTGAAGAACTGTACTAATTAGCAAATCCAGGCGGTTGGAGCAAAATACTGGGGAGGATTTCTGCTTTCCTGACCTGGATTTTCCACCTCCGCAGGGGAGCCCAGTCCCCCTCGGCCAGATGGGGGGATCGGGGGTGTGTTAGACGGGCGCAGATGGGGCGGGGGGCGAAGCGTAGCCGACGCTCGGTTGGAAAGGGAGAGGGAGAGAGAGAGAGAGAGAAAGAGAGAGAAAGAGAGAGAGCAAAGCAGTCTTGTGCCTTACCCCCAAACCCCACCCCCACCCCACCAACTTCACACCTGCAATGACGCAGCCAAAGTACTTCTACTACTCACCCTAATGTGCACCTTTTATACACGCATTTATGCGTGTCTGTTTGTTAGACTGACAGACCGCAATCTTAGCTTACAGGGTCTGCGCATATCGTGTGTTTGCGGGCGCATACGTCTATTTGGACGGATTTTGATGCTGATTGACTATTAAGCCGGCTACAGTGTCCCAAGGCTAATATTTTCCAGTGCAAATATCAGTCCCCATACATCGTATGACATGATGACTAATTGACGAGGGTGGCAAGGCAGCACAGCACTCTGGTGGACAGGTGGCTGCACCATTACCGAGTCCGTTGGAATCGTTCTCGCGAAGCGTTGGGCAAGGAGGGCAATATCTGCTTCTGGATTTCAGACCTGGTGTACATGACTAATTAGTTGATTGAGACAGGATAATTGGCAACAAAATCTTGGAAACCCACTGGCCCGCCAGGACTGCCCATCAATGCTTTGGCGTTAATGTGGATAGCACCGTGTCGTTAAGAGCGTTATTATGAAGATCAGCTTCAAAAGATTCCTGAATAGTTCAAAAGACAACCGAACTGTGAGATCGATCTAAGTGCTGGTGCCGTCGTACTGAAATGCAATCAGCACAAAAGGCCTGCTTCCGCAAAGCAGGGTGAGTGAAAATAAACCCGGTCCCTCTGACACATCGCCTCGTCTCACACAGAGGCTCCGCGAAAGTACAGCACGTTCCACGAGAATGCCTTGTGCAGACACCGCGCGCGCGTACGGTACGTCTGGTACCACGCAGTCTGCACTTTCTCCCGCCGCTTCGTCTGGTAATGAGCGATGCTAATAATAAACACAATCCAGTGCACCTCGCAGCATTCACAGTATGAATATTCTTTTGTGCCATATAATGCACCGTTTGAAATGCGATTTAGATTACTTCCTCCGCGAAATTACGCGTTAGCCTATATAGAAGACCTAGTAGCTGTACGATTGCTGAAAGTCTGTACCGTGCAGACACTACATGCTTATAATTGCATTTCACTTTCAATATCATTATGAACTCATCATATACGAAAAAAGATCGAGAAGAAAGCTCATTATCAACACCAGACGAGAAGCAAACCTTATATATTGGAGAGTACAATATGAAGAGGATAAAGCCGTTCAGCCGTGGGGCTATGATTAAGTAGACAAGTTTGAATGATACCTTCCAGTTACACACATCCAAATACAGTATCATAATTGTGTGCGCGCGTGTGTGTGCGCGTGCGTGCGCGTGTGCGTGTGTGTGAGCCTGTTGTGAATCAAATATTAGATACAAACACTGAATCTAATACATAAAAAAGAATAAAATGTTCAGCATTTATGTTTTTGGGTGCCTTGAAGCTATGGAATGTGGCACCAAATGTTATGAGGTAAGAGTTGAATTAGCGCCGGGCATTTTACTGTGTGTGCTTATTTTACTGCGTTTGAAGAAGCTTACACCTTTTTTTTCTTTTAACTGGCTAGAAGCCTATGAGAATGACAGGAAATGAATATACAGTAGCAGTGTTCCTGCAACAGCGTCAGGAGATGCTGAGGATTTGATCTTTAGGGAAGGAGGCATAATCAGTCGCACGCGCAAGTTGTATTGCAGTCTTACCGCTGGCCAGACGCAGATCAGTCCGAAATATTGTACCAGGGTGAGAGCAGCCAGTTTAATTGGAAACAGTGGCAGCCCAATGCCCAATTAAGCAACTTCATGACGGTGTTTCCATTTCCTAACATAGGCTTGCTTGCACTGGTTCCTAGCTTGCAATTTTCAATGTGTGTGTGTGTGTGTGTCGTGAGTAGCGGGTGTGTGTGTGGGGGGGGGGGGGGTCGTAGGGGTGAAGGTCAGAGCACAGAACTGACCTCAGGCTTTGCTAAGGAGGGGGTAGAAATGGGGGAAGGGGGAGCTTTTCTACGGACGCATGCTTCCTCTCGACGGAGGTCGTCCTCTTCCTCGCCAGCGGAGCACCTCGTTGCCTTCTTGTCACCAGGGAGGAAATGGCAGTCATGTGATCCCAGGAAATCTGTGACACCCCACCCCCCACACCCCTATCCCCACCCCCACCCCCCACAAAAAGTGGAAATGAGCGTGTTGCTGCCAGGGGTAATGCGTGCTGATTGGTGGAAGCCATTTTATCCCCGAGGCAATATCCTCCAACCCTCCCCCCTTTTCACCCCCCCCCATTCATTCACATCCCTGACCCCATTCACAACTGAGCTCTGTGCTTTTGCTGCACCATTCAGGGAAAGGGAGCTGCAGTCATTTCACCAGCAGCGATGTCACTGTCCTGCTGATTGCCATGAGCTCCATGAACGTCATGTTGTTATCTGCCCAATTTTTCTGGGTGTGATTTGCGCATGAATGAGCCGGTTTTTGGACGGTGGCATCGCCACGACTACGCATTCAGAGACTACAGCAAATGGAGGGCCACACATATTTTGGATTTGCTCAAGAGAATGAAGCATTCCCGGATGATTTAAAAGCTGTGCGAAATTATGTCGGTTGTGGAATTTAAAATATCTCTTTCTGGTGATGTGGTGACCTATCTGATTGAACAAAAAGAGCTAGAAGTGAGTCAAGCAG
This sequence comes from Anguilla pacifica, assembly GCA_039654925.1. Lineage (NCBI taxonomy): Eukaryota > Metazoa > Chordata > Actinopteri > Anguilliformes > Anguillidae > Anguilla > Anguilla pacifica. Next base: position 11,131,715 of record CM077302.1, read on the forward strand.
ATGTTTTAGCCAATGAATGACGCATGCAGGCAGTTTTGGGGGAAAGTGGAAACCTTTAGAGTCTTCTAGTTTGTCTCTGAATTCTCTGTGCATACCAGTTACCATGACGTGCTGCTGTAATGTGTCACACAATTTTACCTTTTTTGGATGCCTTTTTACCTTTTCGACTGAAGATGAAAATAAGCTTTCTGCTAGACTGGCACTTTAACAAAGACATACCTGCAAAAACGTTGATTAGTGTGCATTGTCTCTGTCAAATAAAAGTTTTAATAAGTAGATAAATAAGTGAATAAGTAAATAAGTGAGTAAATAAAGAAATAAAAGGTGATATGTGACAGTAGTTGCTGTAGTATATGTGTAGTTATTATTTAGCTTCTGCCAACTTGAATCAAGCAGCTATGTGCTAGTGTTGTGGTTAGCTGTTGCTGCAGTGTGCTACATGACTTTACCCTTTTTCTCTTTACTTGCTCAGGTACATAATGTACAGGTACATACATCTTATTTTCTTGTAAACTGGCTCTTTTCTGTAATAAATAAACACATAAACATAATAGATAAGCACATAAATAAACTATATTAGATCTGACCACTGTTCTTAAGAGGGCGAAAACATAGCACAGACTTATTTGTAAGTGAAAGTTTGGGAAATATGATGGTTGAATCCTGGTCTGTATAGGCTACATTGTTGTTTCTGGGTGGAAATGAATGGCTTTATAAGCACCATTTACACTTAGCCTATAAAGATGAACTCCCTCCATTCTCCCGTTTTTACACTGGAAGGTCCGTCCTTGCAAGAGTGAAAAGCCGTCCTTGGCGGTATCGAATTTAATCTTGGACAGGATGTTCTTCAAATGCAAACGATTCGACAACAGCGTGCGGCAATAAACAGCCATTGTTCTGAATCTGGCTCTCTCAGAGGATGGCTAGCTTGCTGTAATCCTCCTGTGACCCTGTGAGAATGTCATGTGCCTGTTGAGTCATGTGACCACAGACTGCCCCCCCCCAGGCCTTTCATTGGCTGTGGGCATTGGGTTAATTTAACAAGCCACTGTGCACTCCTTCAGTTCCAATATTGGGTTTTGAAAATGTATGTATGTATGTACAGTATGTATGTATGCATATATGTATGCATATACTGTGTGTATTCATGTATGTTTTAATTCTTTCTTAAGGCTTTTTTTAAACTAGTATTTTCTGGGGTCCATTCACATTCTTAACACGTCCTCTATTGTCCAATCAGAGGAACCCCAATGGAGCGTTCTTCATTGCAGGTTGACCAATCAGAGGAATTTAACAAACCCGACCCAATAGAATAAAGCCCTCCACCTCTGTGAGGAGAGAGAGGATGAAATCCTCTTTTTCATTTTGATATCAATATTGTAATAAAATATTGTTTTATTTAAAAGTAATTATTTCAAAACTTTCTCAGCCTTTGCTAAACTGGGCATGTTTTGGCACTGGCCCGTGGAATGGGGGGGGAATTCAGGGGAAATTTAGATGGGGTGGTTGATGGAAAAGAAAAATATACAAAATATACTGTGGAAGCCAACGGACTCTCGTGTTGCTTTGCTATCAATCAACCCCCCCATCTCCGCCCCCCCCCCCACCCCTTCCCAATCTCTGTATCACATTACAGACAGAAGGCTAAGCCATTCTGAGCATCATTTGAGATTTGAGTCCTTTCAGCTTCAGGGTCGATCGCAAATGTTAAATGGAATGAATTACAAACACATGCGTTCGTTACATTATTACATTACATTCGTTTGGCAGGCCTTCAGAGTGTTCTACTAAGCAAGTGCACCTGTATGGACGACCGAACAATGCATTAAACAGGACTGCTGCGATTAAACAAAAAAAAACTCCTGAGTCCTTAAATGCTCTCCCTGTCTCTGCCTTTTGAATTTTCTAAGACTGCTCTGACATGCTGTTCCTCTACACAGTGAAATGATTTCCACCATTTAAAAAGAGAAGGAAAAAAAACTTTAGAACATGAACAATTAGGAACATTATGAAAGGTAAGAAGTGAAAAGAGAAAAATAATATTTAAAAAATGGTCCTCAAATGACACTTTTATCATAAAGGTTTTTTTTTTTGTTATTTCAAATCCACAATAGAGGCACTTTATGTTTCTACTGTTGGAGAGTTCACAAGTTGCTGTCTTGCTCTTCCCTCAGTTTTGATCTTACAAGAGCAAAGGCCAAACCACGGCCAGTGGAATAGATTACTATGAACGTGAAAATCAAACTAGATAGAATATCCACAAGGAAACAAACAATGCTACTATTTTTTTAGTTTTTTTGTTGTTTGCTTTTTGTTCTTTCTGCAGAACAGGATGCTGGCAGAGGACCTTTCTGGAGTGGGTACCGCCTGGAGTGAGAGGGAGATTACCCAGAATGCTCAGCGGGGGGGATCGCCAAGAGGCCATCTGAACGTTGCGCAATGGCATTCAAAGCAGAGAAAACAATCATTAAAATGACAGCACAACAGTTATTTAGAAACTGTCCTCTTTTAAATGTTTTTCTGTCATTTACTGTCATCTGTTACTATTGCAATCTTCAATTAATCACTAATAAATAAATAATGAGTGATCTGCAATGATTACTCATTTTATGAGGAATAGCCCTGTACCATATTGCACGGGAAGGCTTGTTTATTTATTACATGAAAATAGGTTGAGAAATGTTTGTTTTTTTCCTTTGCTCCAGGGGGGACCCCCCACACGCACTCACGGGACTCACAACCCCCCCCCCCCCCCCCACCCCCTCCAGAAAGAGACGGAGTCCTTGCTGTCCTCGTGCTTTCATCACATTTCTCTTGCCCTGGCCACCGCGGGGAGGGAGTGACTCAGAGGTCATCTCTGCGTCGTGCGTGCGCGTGGACGGCAGGTGATGCCTCAGCCGGAGACGCAGGCATGTGACTGCGGCACGTGTGGCCAATCAGGTGGTGGGGGGGGGGGCACATGATTGTATTGGCAAAGCAGGTGCCCTTTATCAAAACAGGGTGTCATAACATGAGGCATTCGGGCACTGTACAGTGTGCCAAGATTACATGCGTAACATGGGTAACATTAATCCCTCAGATGTACAAGCAAGTGTGTCTGTATCAATGCTTGCCTTCTTAAAAACAATATCCTTCCATCCCAGTGTAATATTTTTCTGTCCCTGTGTAATGTTCTATCTGTTACTGAGTAATGTTATTCCATCCCTGTGTAATGTTCTATCTGTTACTGAGTAATGTTCTGTCTGTCCCTGTGTAATGTTCTATCTGTTACTGAGTAATGTTATTCCATCCCTGTGTAATGTTCTATCTGTTACTATGTAATGTTATTCCATCCCTGGGTAATGTTCTGTCTGTTTTTGCGTAATGTTCTTCTGCCCTGTGTAATACAACATTGCCGTGCATCACTCACTCAGTCACTCACTCACTCACCCACGCACACACTCACTCACTCACTCACTCACGCACACACTCACTCACTCACTCACACACACACAAGTACACGCATGTGCAAACATGATCCCGCACATAAACACATTCTCTCCTCATGTCTCATGTCCTGATGTAATTTCCCTCACTGTTTCTTTTATTTAAATAAACGTTGGCCTTGTGTCTGATCTCTGGTGTACTGAAGGGAAGCTAGCAGAGGCTCCCCAGCTCAATGTGCGGATAAACAGGGCGAGTGGTTACTGGGGGCCAAGCACGCTGCTGGGGGCCTTGCTGTTGGGTTGGAACAGTGGCTTTTTTGTTGTTGCTGTTAGGGGGGTGGGGGGGTCCTGCACGTGTTAGGAGATTACCGTGCTCCCGCACTGAGGGGGGGGGGGGGACTCCCACTGTTCTGGGACGAAGGTCAAAGTTTGACTGGGAGGGACTTTATTCGTGAGGGGGCATGAACAGACATGGGTTCACTCCTTGTGTTTCGCCTCTCCTCTGCAGCCACGTCTCCCTCCCTCTGTTTACACCACGTCTCTGTCTTTCCCTCTTCCTCCCTCTCTCTCCTCCCTCTCTCCTCCCTCTCTCCTCCCTCTCTCCTCCCTCTCTCCTTCCCTTCCTGAGCCTTCAGGCTTCAGGCTCTATTAGCCTGACAGAAGCTCCTCTGCGGTGAGGCCGAAGTGCTTTACAGCGCAGGCATGTACAAACTGTTCCTCCGTCAAAGTCGAGTTCGCTCCAGCGCTCCCTCTGACGAGGAGCCGGACGCCCCCCCCCCCCAAATCTCGCCGGAACAGAACGTACGCACGGCACCTGCCTTCCCTCCGCCACCAGCTGGAGCTCGTTAGCGCCATCGGTCGCCCTCTGAATCGCCCCACGCCGCCTCTCTCTCTCTCTCTCTCTCTCTCTCTCTCTCTCTCTCTCTCTCTCTCTCTCTATGCGCCGCGCGCCGCGCGTGATTCTGACGCGGTCGCCGTCCAGTCCACCGGGGGGTTACTCACAGCGCCGAACCGCCCGGCGCCTCCGTTTCAGAGCGTGAGGCCGAAAGGTCGTGGAGGAGATTTCGGGGGGGCTGCCCGCAGCAGTACTGGAGGGACACCCGCGCTCAGATGTGGGCGGGCAGAACATGGACGAGAGTGCATAATATGCCATTGTTTAGCAGGAAATGTGAGGAATTGGTTGCAGATGGGGGAGAACAGAGCCAAGATGGAAGAGGCTTGGGGACACAACGTGAACGGTTTTACGCACAAGTATTGGGTAACACACGACAGTTTTGCCCACATATTCATGATTTAGAGAAACACACAATCACCTGGCTCTGCTTTGGTGGAGAATCATAACACATACCATCTTGTTTTGTGCTGTTGTGCAATGTGTATGCTACAGCGAAATTAAAAATGGACGCTTGGTTTGTTTGTGCAAAGAACGGGCTGTGATGAAGCCGTAAGCCTTTGAAGAGGAGGTTTTTTTTTTGGAATGTGTTGTCAAAATTCAGTGTTCCAGAAATCTTTTTGCACTCAATTACCTTCTAGTGATGGCAACATCGGCACCAGAGTGTTCAGTTAGGAACATTCTAACCACACACATCTGATCTGACAGAGTAGTGACGTGTTTACACTAAACAGCCCAGGCGCAGCTTATTGTAGGTGAGCACAGTTACAGTGCAGTGCCGTGGCGCGGGTCTGCACACGGGGTCAGGGCCCGGTTTGTTTTGGCATAGGGGCGGTGACAGAATGTTCAGTGACAGAGCCCAGGTGTGACGGGGGGGTAAGAGGGCGTCGAGGAGCCCGGTCCGTTTTGCCCGTGGGTGTGCCAGACACGTGGGCGGCTGCCTTCTGTTCCCATGAGAACCCAGGAAGTGAGTCGAAGGCACAGCTGTACCCGAAAACCTGGGAGCGGAGGGGGGCGTGTTCGCACCACGCGCCGAGAATTTGGGCCCAAAAACGCAAAGCCTCCCCCCCCTCCCTTCTTTAATTTCGCACCACCTCCATACCTGGCCTGCTTGGAGCCGTCGCCATGTCGACCGCCTCTCCAACAATGGTGGCCTTAGCTGCTCATGCCCCTGTGTTTGAATCCCGCGAATGTTCGCTATCCTCATTATAGGGGTGGCCAAACTGGGTCTAAGAGCACCACGGAGTGTGCTGGGTGACTCAGCGCCTCATTGACCAATCAAAGCGGCTAATTACACTCACCTGCTTTCCTGAATGGGACTAAATTGACTGCAGCGCACCGCGTCCTGGTTTATGTGACGCAAGTGGCAGTAGTCTTATCATCCGCGTTCCCCGGGCTGGTGACCCGGGCAGAGATGTTATCGGAGGACTTGTCGAGCGTACCTTTGACAGGGGCGGGGCCTCGCCCACGCTCCCGTGGGAGGAGAACGCGTCGCCGGATCTGTTGTGTGCTCAGGAGCGGGGCAGGGCGGGGGGTGTTGGCACCTCGTGGTCAACTGCCAGAATTTGAAGAAGAGCCGAGATTCTGATGTGTGTAAACAGAACAGAGCTTTTGTGTCTCCCATCCAGTCGTACAATAATGTGAATAATTCATATTCGCTGTACTGTCAATAAACACGTGGATAACATGTCTAACTTTTGAATTTGTATTTAAAAAATAAAAGAAAAACAGGTTATTTTTGTGGCCTTGTTCTAAATGAGCCGTAGCTATCAACACGTAGCATCATAACTGGCTCGTGCGTCTGTGTAGTGTTCCTTCAGCGTAAGTTCCCTGGGTCTGACGCTTTGTCACAGTGTCACACTGCGCAGGGGTAGCCTCCTTCCTCTTCAGCGCTGGAGTGTGTGCCCTAATGCCCGCTCCCAAAGACATGTGATTCCAGGCGCTGTATGGAACACCCTAAATGATCCACAGCTGTACCCGGGCTCTACATGACGAGCGCACGTGCGGTGGAGACCAAAGTCGCAGATTGATACGGAAAAACTTGGCCAAACGGATCTTTTTTGGTTTTTTTTGGTCCTGTCCTTTTCGCAGCACGCTCGCCTCACATGACCTGACAAAGTGGGAGTATTTGTCGAGAGGTATGTTCAGTTTGACAAAAAAAAAAAAAACTAGAGGAGGCCCCTTTCACAAAAAAAGCACTTTGTGTTGACTGTGTGTCACACATCAGGAGAGATCCCTGGCCCCGCCAGGCCGCCTGCTCGCAATTAACCTGGTCCCCATGGCAACGGTTGTGGGGAGCGGGGGGGTTGGTGGGGGTGGGGGGTGGGGGGGGCTCTGACGGCTCTCACTCACCTTTTTGTTTCCCGGGGAACGGGCCTGACGCAAATCGCGGGGCCTCTGCTGCTGATTGTGAAGCCCTCTGTGCGCCGGGGGGAGAGGTGCTCACGGCGGCTACAGAGGGGAGCTTGTTTTGGGTTTGAGGGAAAGGGGAGGGCGGGGGTGGAGGCAGGGGTGGAGGCAGGGGCGGGGGTGAGGGCAGGGGCTGGGGGGGGCGGGTGAGTCCCTACCATGGTTGGGTCCTACATCTGTTCTTATTTAGCCTTTCTCTCTTTCCATGGAATCATGTTCTGTTTCGAAACAAACTCTATGTATGGCACTCTCTCTCTCTCTCTCTCTCTCTCTCTCTCTCTCTCTCTCTCTCTCTCTCTCTCTCTCTCTCTCCCTCTCTCTCTCTCATTTTCTCCCACAGTATGCCAAAGGTCTATAGGGTGTTATCAAAGTGTTATCAAAAAAGAACAAAGTGCTATAAAATATCATATCAGGCGATAACCCAAAGTGCCTTGTCATGCATCCCGTGACTTTTATGAGTCAATGAAGGAAACCCAAAACTGAAACTGTCCCTCAGCAGGAGCAGTGCGGTTCTCAAACTCGGTCCAGGGGGACCCCTGCGTGTGTTGCTTTCTCGTCCCAACCGCAGTAGCAAACCCAGAATTTTTAACGAGCTGTTAATTTTTCTTAATTACGCTTCTGGCGTACTCACTGATTATTTACCCTCTCAAGCCGCATTGTGTCAGACACGGCTATGCACGCCACGAAGAATAACAGGTCGAAATTCACAACAAAAATCAACATTATTAACTGATTTTAATTCACCTCAGTCTTTTAAATCAAAGACTGGGGTGAATCGATAGGCTCCTAATTGTGTAAAATGTGGACACCTGGCCACTGAAACTAATCGTTTGGTTGACGATGATGAAAACAAAGCGATGATAACGAGCCAAACTTGTGTTGTGCTCATTTATTGATTCTGGGGTTGCAATTTGCGGTCGGAACAACAACCTAGATATTCCGGGGTCCCCCAGGACCGAGTTTGAGGGCCAGTGCGGTGGAGGGTGTATCCAGGCAGGGAGGGGGGGGGATCACTGTGTCCTCACCTGTCCCTTCCCTCCAGTCTGTGGGGCAGGGGGCTGCAGCGCTGGTCCTGGAGGTACTGCTGTGTGTATCTCAGCAGAGCTTGAAGCTTTGGTCAAATCTCAGTTACCTTTGTCCCTGTTCGTTTGTGTTTTCACCTGAGTGGGAAGGTGGGGCAGGAGAGTGACTGGAACAGTTTCTTGTGCCCCCTTCAGGCCAGGGCAGCTGTTTGGAAATGGGAGCTGGTGAAATCTGGGCTGGGTGTGCCCTGGAGGGGTGTTACTCTCTACCCGCTGACAGACGAGCGGCACGTGGGGGGTTGATCCACGCTGACGCTCGCCGTGGAACGAGAGGCGTTTTGATGAATGGGAGCGGCGTCGCCGTGGATATAGGAAGGGGGCCGGGGTGCGTTGTCATGGAGACGGGAGGGAGCTGGGGTGTCGCAGGCCTCTCTCCTAGGGGGCTGATATATGCTCCCAAACTGCTGATCCTGCCTGTCCCACTTACCGCTGACCCAGCAGTGCTTTATCCCAGAGGAACTGGACAGCCAAGTCATCAGGATCTCTCTCTCTCTCTCTCTCTCTCTCTCTGTCACTCTCACTCACTCACTCACACACACACGCGCGCACACACACACACACACACACGAATGCAGAAAGACTGGCGGAGATGAGGGCAACCAGGTGGGCTGAGGTCTTCGGAAAAAGGCCTTTTGGCGGCCCCTGCGTAAGTCTCCCATTGAAAACCGGACAGCTGACCTCCAATGGAGGGCAATACATGGGCCAATAACTGCAAACAGACACGTGGCCCACCTAGATCCAGGGGTTGGGGTTGGGTGTCCCTTTTGTTTACTTCCTGAAAGTCAGTCGACCAGTTTGTGCAGTGTCCAGCTCCTTAAGAGACGGTTTTTCTCACTAGGGCTTTTTACATTTCAACTTTTCATAATGAGGCCTAAATACCCACTTAAGATTGAAAGAAGGATTGTCCTCATTAAATTATTTATCTGGCATTGGCAAAACTTGCTATCTGGAAGACCAGGAGAAACTCACTTTTCGTTTTTTCACAGTTCAGTCCTCAGAATGAAGTCGGGTCACATTCAGCTATAACACCATTTTCTAGGCGGTCAAAATGGAGGTCAGTGCTTCTGCTGAGCTCCTGTAAGTCCTCAAAGAGGAACAACTTTATTTAAGACCCTGCCTGGGTTTCCCTTTTCAGATAAATCAAGTGCATCTGAATTAATACTGGTCAGGAATTTAAATTTCCAAGACAGCTGAGAGGTCTGTTTCATTTTTGGAGAATTTTAATAAATCATAAAATAACAGCTTGCACCCTTTACCCACATGTAGGGCTCCTCGTTTCTCTCCAATTTGGCTGAAGGTGGGGACAGTTTATGATAAGCGCACATTTATGAAATAAACAGTGAAGCCAGATTTATTATTATTACGTTTATTATTATTTTTAGTTTTTTTTGGCCAGTGTTAAGTGACACCAGACTATGAAAATAAACCAGACTATGAAAAGAGCAAAGCGCAATGATCCTGTGATAGTACACCGTGTCCAGACCCGGGGTCTGCCTTCGCGGTGACGCTGAGCATCCTGTGGACGTTGCCATGGCGACAGACTGGAGTTGTGACCGTGGGAGACGGGGACGTGTTGGAGTTTAGCTCCCCGCGCGCGAGCGCTCGTTATTAATAGAGCAGCCTGGCGGACTGCGCCGGACGCCGCGCACTGGAGAACCCGCGGCTCTGCTCCGCGCCGCGGGCGCTACGACCCGCCTCCCCGCCCGCCGACGCGCGCTCACCGCGGCGACCGCGGTCCGAGCGCGACGGGGTTGCCATGGTGCCGAGCGGAAATCCCGTTGGCCGCTCCTCTCTGAGGTGACGCGAGACGACCTCGCCGGGGGGTGCTCTCTGTGACTCGCGCAGCGGCGTGACCCGGGGGTCAAAAAAAAAAAAAAATAGGGTCTGGCCAACCCGTGCGAGACGAGGCTTGTCCTCGGTTACCTCTTCAAAGAGCACCGGCGTCGCCGCGACGACGGCACTCCTCCCGTCAGCTTCTTGATGACAACGGCGGTCAGATGAAATGAACACGGGCTCGGGTGCTTAATCACGAAGGTCGCAGGCCAGGAGAACCTACAGGGGCCCCCCCGCCACCCCACATTGGCATTCTAAGGGGCGGTCATTGGCAGGTAGATGGTTTAAATGGATGCTATGAGCTCGGTTAGCCTGGGAGGCGAGCGCGTCTCTCCAAGCCGCGGCTCGGCTGTCCCGACGGGAGTCTCCCAGCGGTAACCCCAGCCGCCCCGCTTCCACCAGGCTCTGATCCGCCACTCTTGATTGGCCGCTGAGGTTTGATGTGCGCCGGAGGGGAAGCGACTATGAGAGAGGGGCACAAAGTGTGGGGGGGTGGGGGCATGCTGCAGCTGTGGCCCCCCCCACCCCCCCCATGCCAAATCTACAGCCCTCAGAAGCAGGAGCAGCCCCCACCCCACCCCACCCCCCAACCGCTGCCTTCTGCCACCAACCCCTCTGTCAGGTTCATTTCAGGCCAGACCCCCCACTCAGCACTGCCCCCTCCTCTCTCAATCACACCCCTCATCGCTATATAGCCCAGTCTACAGCAGCGGGGTCTTCAAATCCCTGTCAAGCCAGTTTGTCAGCTGTGGTCCCCTCTCTATATGTTTCTGACCCTCTCTGCTTTCAAACTCTCTGGATAAACAAGAGAAATTTGAAAGGAGGATGGATTGTCCTGCCCCCTTTAAAAAAGTACAAACCAAAAAAGATGTATAAACAGTGGCACCGCTCCACTGGTCCACAGGGGTCATGGTTGGCGGGACACAGAAGTGGTGTTCCTATGGAAACCCCTTCATATTTGTCTGCTAACCAACTGTCAAAAACGGGCAGAAGGAACCCGTTCCCATAAATCATGCCCCCAGCATTACGTCGTTGCTCTCTCAGTTACGAGTTGGAAGGCGCTGTGGAACTTGCCGACAGGCCTGTTGGGACCCAGACGCATACTTTCCTGGCAAAATCACGGCAATGACTGCAGGCGGTGGAATGACTGCGATGCTCTGTTGCTCATGTTATCACGCTGGAACATGGCCAGAACCTCCAGATCAATCCTCACCTGCTGGTTCACTGGGTCAAAAATGAACTGAACAAAACAGTTGTTTTAGAGGACACTATATATATATATATATATATATATATATTCACACACACACACATATATTTAATCCAAGTTGCATTTCATGTATTATATATTCATAGATCTTGTTATTTTTCCATGTCTTTTAAATATACAACAATTACAACACTGAATCAACTCGGAATTTAAGTGGGAACTACCTATCTATATACTGTATCTGTCTGTCTTTCTGTTTATCTATCTGTCCATCTGTCTGTCTGTTTATTGTTGTTACTATTATCATAACCATTATTATTATTATTATTATTATTATTATTATTATTATTATTATTATTATTATTATTAGTAGTAGTAGTAGTAGTAGTAGTAGTAGTAATAGTTGTAGAATAGTAAGAGCAGTAGTAGTATTAGTTACCATCATGGATATGTATCTATTATATGCGTGTGTGCGTGCATTCTTATCCAAATGGCATGGCAACCATTTCATAGCTTCATATCTGGGACTGAATGTCATTTCACCTCACAAATAGAAATAAAGCTTTAGAAGGTGATCAGAAACGTAGAGGATCGTGTGGACGGGTTAAATTACTCACAGAGTTTTCCAAGACGTGAACCTTGAACCCCGGGAACGGGCACACACACGCACCACCAATGTTTGGATGCCTTATCTGGCAGAAGACACTGGAAAAGCAGCGCTAAAAAGATGAAGGAAGACAGAAGGAGGTTAAAGGGGAAGAGGAGCAAATGACATCAGCGGCGGAAAGCTCCAGAAGCCCTGGTCTTGTTCCGACAGGTTACCCTCTACCTCTGCGGTTGTGAGCCATTTCCAAAACATCCTGAGCTCAATGAGCTCACTGGAGGCGCCAGGTACCCCAGCCGCCGGGGCTAAGAGGGGGGAAGGGGGCTATTAGGCCAAGACATGTCCAATTCTGCCTTCCAAATCTGACAGATATTGTACAATTAAGTATGTGTGTGTGTGTGTGTGTGTGTGTGTGGGCGTGTCTGTGTTTGTCTGTCTGGAGGGGAAGGGGAGGTTCTTTTAATTAAAAGGTCAGATATGTGCAATATTTTCAAACAGAGGGAGCCTCGATTTTTCTGTGTGATTCATAAATTAAGATTAACATTGCTGCAATGTAAGTTTTTATCTTTTGGCTCCCCCCTGTGGTGACTCGGACGAACTGCAGAAATGTCCCATTGGAGCAACTGCTTCAAAATGGCAAAATTTAATTATTTTTAGTCTTTTGGCTCCATCTTGTGGTGAAATTGAGGTAATGGTCGGGGAGGAAGTTTCCCCTCGTTTCCCTGCGATTAATTATTGGTTCTGCTGATTCCCACTGTTCACTTACCAGTTAGGTTCTGAAACCACCGTCTGGTACAGCCCACACATCAGCAATGGCGAAAGGCAGACAGACATTACTTGCACCCTGTGAGTGTGGACTGAAACCCTAGTTGCTGGGTGGGTGACACCAGTGTATTTACCCTATTTTGATTTCCTGGGAATAGCTGAAATAATGTGCAAGCTTTTCCTCACCAGAATTTGACATTGGCACCATTTTTACTTAAGTGATTATAAACTGAGTAAATAGCTTGTGGATGCTTGGAGGGAAGCTAGCCCCTTGAGAACAGGGGGTTTAGGCTGATTCCTGATATATTATGTACCTGTGCGCTGTAATACCCCATTACCTGTGTAGAGAAAGTACACGCTGTTCTTCTGCTCGTTGACGTACCCAATCCATGCAGCTCAGGCAGAACCCCCCACCCCCCTCTTTCTCCCAGGTATCCATAGTTACAGCTGCACCTGCTGTAGCCTGACCTGGTTCTGTCTCTCTCACAAACACCGTTGCCATAACAAGGTCACTCAGAACATCCCACACAGACCCCTGGCAACGAATGGAGACAAACTTTAGGACCTGACATTCATTCCTACCTCTTCAGTAGCACTGTGATTTAAATATTCAGCAATTACTTTATAGCTTGGCCTGAATGATCCAATCAGATAAAAAGAAGATTGACAGGATCCTCTTGAGAGTGGAAAGAAAGAGTTTGACAAATGAAGATGTCTCTTTTGACATTTTTAAATGCTGTTTGAAAGTGATGTAGATAAAACATTAAATAAAAGAAAAATGGTGCTTCACTCTTCTTGTTGTGGAGCCACCCTAGTCAGGGTGTTACGCATCAGTTTGATGAAAGGTGTGACCAGGTCGCCTTAAAATATCTGGTGTGTCACTATCTCTCTCTCTCTCTCTCTCTCTCTTTTAAATTAACAAGTGTTTATTGATTTGTGTGTCATCATCCCTTGAACCAGTGCTCAAGATGTTCCTCCTGTTCCAGAAATCTGTGGCTGGAATCTCTTAATGACTGAGATTACAGGAAGCTCATCATCGCAACATCTTCTCATTCCACTCATGACTTGTCAGTAGAAGTGTGCAATACACGTTTTGTGTTTTGAGGACTAAATAAAAGTCTTTATTAAATGTTATAAAGTAATATATTGTAACGTATTGTATGCAGTGCAATGCATGTATTCTCGGTATTTAGGCGAAATGTAATGACTCAAACAGCACAGAAATGACACAGACATCAACAAATTATTATAATATATTTTTAAATATATTAAATATTTAAATTTATACCTTAATCAGAACCCGCCCAAAACGCACACACAAGCCCCTCCCCAAAATAAAACCATTCACAAAATTTCCTGACTACGCAGTCCAATCAAATTTCATTTGTGATGACGTGTCAGTCAACTTTGAACCGGTTAAGCGCAGCATCATGGCGGAGAAAAGAAATTCGTCTGGATGGCCTCTGCTGATTATGTTGATTTCTGTTGTTTTCGTGCATTTGTTAATATGTCCTTTTACAAAGGTGGAGGAGAGCTTCAACTTGCAAGCGATGCACGACATTCTTTATCACAGACTTGATTTAGAAAAGGTAACCTAAAAGCATTGCCATGTTGCCAGCTGGTTAAGTCGCTAGCAAGCCGGCTAGCCACGTCAAAGCTCTTATGCGCAGTACTGTTGGCAAATCCATCTAATATGACACTTTTATGTACACAATGGTCAGTGTTGTCCGTTTAATTCTCATCGAACAGACAGTCACAGCTTTTTTGAGCGTTTTGGTATAAATACAGTTGGCTTTCTGATTGCATACACCACAGTGGGATAGATATGGATCTAGCTAACGGTGTTTCTGCTCTCTGTTGCAGTATGATCACCACGAATTCCCCGGCGTGGTCCCCCGAACATTTATTGGACCTCTGTTTATTTCAGCGATTTGTTCTCCGGTGGTGTATGTGCTGTCATGGCTGGATGTGTCGAAGTTTTACACGCAAATACTTGGTAACATTATTAAGAGTCTAAGTTATGGTTGTAGACGCGTAACAAGCAGAACCATGAAGCAGTGTTGGGATTACGTGTAAAATATATTGTAGTGCTGATTTCAAATTGCATTATGTGAAATTATTTGATAATATTTTGGATTACTCAAAAGGTGTTGTCTAATCTGATTAAGTCCAGTTTCATTAGCCAAGTTCTACACTAAATGAGAAAAATACATTCGTTTGTGTTTTGCATGTGTGTGTACATTGTTTATGAAGGTGATCCCAAATGCAATCGGGAAATCTTTAGGAAAGTAATTGTAAACAGATTATGCACATTTGAAGTTTCCTGGACTGATGAGTTACTGCTTTTTTGTAATCTGAGCAGGTAATCCGTTTCATCAGTGTGGTTTAAATGAATGTTACTCAGATAAAGTGGCAGTTATTTAACCCCTCCGTTGCTCTCCTTGGCCAGTGCGTGGGTGCCTGGGCCTGTGCGTGACCTGTGCGCTGTGGAGCCTGCAGCGGGAGGTGCGGAAGCAGTTCGGCTCAACGGTCGCCATGCTCTTCTGCCTCATCAGCGCCTCGCAGTTCCACCTCATGTTCTACAGCTCGAGGCCTCTTCCCAACGTGTTTGCCCTTCCCATCGGTAGTGACATCACAACGTGACTGTGTTCGGCCTCAGAGAATCTGTAGCGAAGGCATTAAGTAGCTCTTGTCGATTTGCGTAAAGTCCTCAGCTAGGGCAAGTAGTAAAGTTAACCTGATGGGTCCAGCAGTATGCAGCGGATCTCTGGGCACATGCCAGCCCAGGTGGCAGGGCCGTGTAGCATAATGGGTAAGGAACGGGTCTTGCAACCTAAAAGGTTGCAGGTTAGATTGCCCTGGTAGGACAAGGGCACAACGGCAGTGTTAACCTGCATTGCTTCATTGTATATCCAGCTGTATAAATGGATAAGAGCATCTGCTAAACGTAATGTAATGTAATGTTCCCGGCGCTTTCGGTCAGCTGATCTGCCTCGCTGTTGCAGTTCTGCTGGCCTTCACTTCCTGGATGCAGCAGAGCTACGGCCGGTTCATTTCCCTGTCGGCCCTGGTCATCATCGTGTTCCGCTCCGAGCTGGCCCTGCTCCAGGGGCCCATGCTGATGATGTCACTGCTCACCCGGCGCTTGGGCGTGCTGCGGCTGCTCTGCGTCGCCGTGCCAGCCGGCCTCGTCTTTTTAGGTGAGACCACCGGGTTTGCCTTTATCCAGGAGCAGCAGGGGGCTTAGCTTAGGGAACTGGGCTTGCAAACTAAAGGTTGCGGGTTCGATTCCGAGGTAGGACACTGCTCTTGTATCCTTGAGCAAGGTACTAAACCTGAATTTCTATTGTAAAATATCAAGCTGTAAAAATGGATATTATGTTTAAAAAAAATAACAATGAATGCATTTTGAAAGTTGTGTAAATCACTCTGGATAAGAGCGTCTGCCTAATGCCCATAATGTAACGTAAAGATACTGAACCGTTCCACGTTTTGTTTAAAGTTTTTTTTTTTTTTTTTGTTCAGCCCTTACAGTGTGTGTGGACTCGGTGTTCTGGCAGCGGCTTCTCTGGCCTGAGGGTCAGGTGCTCTGGTACAACACGATCCTGAACAAAAGCTCCAACTGGGGAATATCCTTTATGGTGCCGTGCCAGTCCTGTTACTTACAGTACACCTTTAGTTAAAATTTGCTGTGCTACCCACACCTGGCAGTGTCACTGATCCTTGCTTACACAGGCAGATGAGCTACAGAGGTCACATAAAAAGTACAGATTAAATAGAACGTGCAGCAGTAAGTGGGTATTAAGGTATAAGCACTACGTACCTGGTTAAACGTGTACATGTGCACGGCTTTACAGTGCTCCCATGCTAGGTGCATTTGCTCCTGGAAAATTGACGTGTGCTAACTGGGGAAAAATAATTTAGGAAGACTTGAGATGTGTTATTAGGAGCACACTGACACAGCACTGTTGCCTCACAGCAAGAAGGTCCTGGGTTTGGATCCCAGCCTGGGCCTTTCTGTTTGGAGTTTGCATGTTCCCCCCCATGTCCGTGTGGGTTTTCCTCCGGGTACTCCGGTTTCCTCCCACAGTCCAAATTTTTCGACTTGGGAGCGCACGTGCTCCTCGGGTGAAATGTTAGCGTGTAGCCCCGTTGCACTGTCACCTGTCTGTGGGAGTTTGGAACGCGTGTTGGGAGTAGCTGTTTGCTCTGGGAATGGCGTGTGCTGCCCAGACAAACAGAGCATGGCGGCGGCAGTGGCGGTGGCGGTGGCGGTGCTGCTCCCTTGACTTCTCTCCCTCAGTAAACCTCCCCCTTCCTGTGGTACTGGTACTCGGCCGTGCCGCGGGCCCTGGGCGCCTCGCTGCTGTTCGTCCCCCTGGGCCTGCTGGACAGACGGGCGCGGGCGCTGCTGGCCCCCGCCGCCGGCTTCGTCCTGCTCTACTCCCTCCTGCCGCACAAGGAGCTGCGCTTCGTCCTCTACGCCTTCCCCGTCTTCAACGCCGTGGCCGCCCGGGGCTGCTCCTTCATGTGAGGGGGGGGCGAGGGGGAGGAGAGGAGAGGAGGGGGGGGGACGGCGTTTGCTCTCTCGCGTGACCTTCCCTTGACTTCGGCAGCACACCGAGCATTTTACGCCTCGTCTGTAAACAGAGCTGCGCATATTTACCGAGGAGGGTCGGGTTTACGTAGCTGGCACACGGGCGGGATTTGAACTTGTGACTTTGAGTGTAACGTGTGTGTGTGTGTGAGAGGAGGAGGATGACAACGACGAGGAGGATATTTATTTTTTTCTTCCCTGTCCTCTGTCGCCACTTCGTTACTAGGTCTGTCCTGCTTATTTGTATAGTGGATTAAATAGTCATAATGGGCCAGGCATGAGGTTTTTATTATTTAAAAAACTTTGTTTTGCCCATGTCTCACCGAAACGCTAAATGCTGCCCTTTTTTTGCAGCCTGAACAACTACCACAAGTCTTGGATGTATAAGCTGGGCTCCTTCGTTGTGATTGGCCAGCTGGTGGTGAACGCCGCCTACTCCGGCGTGTCCCTGTACGTCTCTCACCACAATTACCCCGGCGGGAAGGCGATGGTGGAGCTGCACGAGCGGGTCCCCGCCACGGCCGGTTAGTGCCGGGGGGGGGACAACTCTGTATTCTGTATCTGGGTGACCAGCCTGGGAAAGGGCTCGCAGTGATTTTCACCTGAGAAACGATGGGGGGAGTGTAGTTTGGGGAACGTCGGTTGTAGCTACATCACGTAGCCTGACATGCATTTAATGAAAAACTTTTTTTCCCTTCCATCCCCCCACGCCTCAAGATGTCTCTGTTCATATCGACGTAGCTGCTGCCCAGACTGGTGTTTCGCGCTTCTTGGAGCTGAATGGGAGCTGGAGGTGAGTCCGGAGGTGGTGGTGGGGGGGGGGGGATTGGGGGGGCTGCTGCTTTGATGGAGTTTTGGTGTTTCCCTTTTGTAGGGGTGCCGTTAAGAGTCCAGTCAAATGTGCTTCTGCCTCTCAGATATGACAAGAGAGAAGACCTGGTGCCTGGGGACCTGGGAATGAGGAACTACACCCACATCCTGATGGAGTCGGACCCTACCCGCGTAGCCCTGCTCAAAGACTCGCATCGACCTCTGACCTTCATCCAAGGGTTCAGCAACCTGGAGGTCCACCCGCTGCACTTCCCCCCGCTCCGGCTCAGGATGAGTGACAGGCTGGTGCTGCTCGAGCCTCGGAGGGCCCCCCCCAGTGAACAGGACTAATGGGGGGGGGGCAGGATTTATGTAAATGAGGCTCCAACCCGGTCGGTGATTGGATGTGGGCTCTGGGTGCACGCCGAGTCACGTGAGCCAGGTGTTCTCACTGACAGGCTGTGCTGGTGGTGGTAGTTGCGTAACATATATCAGTTTACTTTATAGACCAAAGATATGAAGATGTAAAGATATTTACAGTGAGTTGCGGAATTACGATCTTTTCCAATGTTCAACTTTGAGACAAAAAACCAAAACAAAACAAAACGGACATTTAAAAAAAAAAAAACTGTGGACCAATTTTTCAAACGTTTTTTTTTCCCCAAAATGACTTCAATTCAGTTTAGACTGAATTCAGACAATTCAGACTGCACCTTCTGAGCCATCCTCCACACTTTATACTACCCGCTGAATACAGATAATGTGGTGTCTTAACCCTTCCCACAACAAATAAACGCGAAACTTTTCGAACACGTGATGCTGGTAGATGACACATACATTGATGTGTAATCCCATTCTATTTTAGAAGAACAGAAACCAGTTGTCTTCTCTGTGGTGCCAGCCGAAGAAGTATTTCCTGCTGAGGTCTGAAACGTTCGAAGGCAGAACGCACTGAGAGGAGACCAACTGGTTTGTCGTATTCAAAACCGGGAGCGCAAATTACCTTTGGCCCCAAAAAAAAAAACAAAAACAAAAACAAAACACCACAATTTCTAGCCTGTTGAAAGAAGAAATCCCATTTACACAAAACCAAACTGAGCTTTAAGGGTCTGGGGCACGTATTCATAATCCACCTGAGAGCAGGAGCTCTGAAGGAGAATCAGGTTTCCCCTGCCCATACCATAGCCTTATCCTTTATGAGCTAAAAGGAACCATGAGCCAAGGTGTAGTACAAGTGGGTACTGACAAAATGAAGGCAGAATGAAGACTGGCTTTTCCACAGTCTAATGCTGCTTATTTTACTTCCCGTTACCTCAGAATTTGTTTGACTTCATTTTACAGTGACGGCCTGTGGAAACCGAGTGCACGGAATGCTGCAGCGTAACAACAAACTAGCAGAGCAATTAGGAAGCCATATTTGAGAGGGCAGCGTGGGAATGTAGTAGGAACTGTTTCTAAGTGTCGTGAGACCTGGGCCTTTATCCTGTCCAAAATACACCTCTTACAGCACAAGTACCCCTCCCACCCCCGTCACTGCACTGGAAACTGGCACTTCACTTAGCCCATTCTAGCGGAGACCGGCCCCTGTTTGCCTACCGACACCACATCCAGGAGCTGCCCGTTTCCCAGGAAGTCCTCCATCCTGGAGCTAACCTGGCCCGGCCCCAGGGTTGCTAGCACACGATGGTACGGCGAGAGGCTCGGAGGGTACGTGGCCACTTTGTGCTGTGTGCCATTTCCCACCACACAGGACAAACAGGTTATGAATAGGCTCGGCGACAAGCACCCACCCCCACCCCCACCCCCACCCCCACCCCCACTAGTGAAACGGTGCAGTTGGAGCACTTCCTGTTAAACACGGCCAATGGGCCTACACGCTCTTTGACGCACTAGTATGTCGCAATACGGTCACTTCCCATGTCTGTTGAAGCCGCCCCTGTGGTATTTTTGCCTAAATTGCCCAATGAAACCGAAAAGTTAATTTTAAACACAAAAGTCTCCGATACAAAATTGCAACTGAAATGCAAACGTTTTCGATTTAACACCTTATTCTAACAGAAGACAAATGTGCTGTGCAAGGTGCAAGTAAAATAAAAATTTTTTTTAAAAAAAGGCTAAAAGTTGCTAAAAAATGAGAAAATACTCAACTAGTACTACCTCATTCTGTTGTTAGTTTGTCCAAGAGCACAAAGTCAGAGTTTCATTATACAGTGTATTTATATGCATGATGGTCAGTTGAAAAGAGCCTCAACACAGCCAACCACTAACACCCCTACCACCCCTCTCTCTCATGACATTTGGACGGACTTGGTTCAGATGCAAGATGATAAGCATCAAAGCAACAGAGAAGCAACAGACTGGGCCTCCCACCAAACCACATCTCTGCTGGTTCCTTAAACACAGGAAAGGGGCTAAAACATACCACACGGACCCACACAGGAAGACTCACACACACGCACATAACCCACACACTACTTGCGAACTACCAACAGGTAGGGGAAGAACAAATAACTAAACATTTGATACAAGGTACATATCCAAAGGAAAGTTTTTTTTAATTACAATTTCCCACAAAATTGACATGGTTCCAGTATGAATGCTTACACAATTATCAAATTCTGTAAAGAAATTTGTATTTATAAATGTACAGTACATTGCATTACCAGTGACCCATAATTTATTCCCTCTGAAGTAGACTTTTAATTGTGCTTAAGTACATTTCAGATTGCTTAAACTGTAAATAAAGCAATATATTACATTGTATTTTTAGAAATATTTTTCAGTAAATTTAAAAAGAAGACTAGTTCTAACTGACAGTACCATGAGCCACAAAGTCACAATGAAACAACAAAATAACTAAAAATAATAATAATAAAAAATAAAAAAATCTTTCAGTCACAGCATTTATTTTTGGGCCATGTACTCATAAAAACAGTCAGTGTCTAGGTTCTATTATACATAATTAATTAAAATTTAAAGACTACAACTTGATGAACATCAGTTAAGTATTTACAGCACTTTGACCTGAAGTAGTTTGCATAAGGCACAAGGAGAAAGATGACAAAAAAAATACAGCAACAAATACAAACCACACATACATCTAGTTAACACACTCTCCCCTAAGACACTCTACAATGGGTAGCAGGCTTAATCCAGCAGTCAAGTGTTCCGACAGTAGTACACACAAGACATGATTCAATTTTCACCGAATGCTCAACTTAATCAACTCTAATTGGCCCAAACTTTCCACGCAATGCATTTTCAGTTAATTGGCTTCAAATGCACGTTTGCCTAATTTGGGGTTGGGGTCACAGCAATTCATCCATGATGTTGGTACCCCAAATATTATTCCGATTCAGTCCATCAGGGACTGAATATTTTCAAATCAATTCAGTACTGAAAAAATATCAATGGGAGGTTGACTTTTAAGAAGATGAGCTCCTCCAAGTTTTCTAGCAGTGGCCTGGACTGACTTTGGGAACAGTTAATACTTGCTGTGTTGAACAGAATCTCGGCCGGGACAACACTTGGGGGGCAGCTCACATACCTAACAGCCACCTTGGCCAGGTCTGGCCACAGGAACTTCTTCAAGTTCCAGTAATCCAGTGGATCACAGCTTTGATCGAGTATCTCTTCCTCGAGATACTCCAGCACTGCCAGCTCAGATGATCTGGGCCGTTCCTCTTGTTTGATCGTACTCCTGATGTCATCCATGAGCGCCCAGAGGTTGTCCTTGTTACTGAGAACGCTGTTGGTTGGAGCGGGGACCTCACCGCATCCATTGGGAAGCAAAGACTTTGTTTCGGTTGAGGTAGATGAGGACAACTCCAGTTCTTGTATGAGGTCTTGTTTGCACTGCTCAGCTTCCTCCTCGGTGAACAAGGAGGTCTTGTACCGGGGGTCCAACATTGTCGCCCACATGTACCTTGGATCGTGAAGCGTTGAGGACATCTGGCTAACCATGGCTTGCTTCAGAGACTTGAGCATGTTGTCTATGCCCATAGTCTCATCAAAGAGCATGTCTATCTTTCGGTTCAGAATGTGAACAAGTGGTATGACTTGACCTAGCGTGGCGGTCCGATTGCTCATCTCCCTGCAGGCCACCTCGAAAGGTTTTAAAGCATTGCACACTGACTGCATCACTTCCCATTGGTCGCAGCTGATCAATTCCCTGAAATTGCACTCTATGGACATCTCATCAATGGCTTTCTTTTGTTCCACTAACCGTTCCAGCATGTAAAAGGATGTTTTCCACTTGGAGGGAATGTCCTGGACCAGCTGGTTTTCGGGCAAGTGGTACACCTTTTGCAGTTCCGCTAGCTTCTCCTTCGCTTTCGCAGAGCGGTGAACGCGTTCACAGATCTTTCTGGCGATGCTCAGCAGGTTCTGAACCATCCGCTGGCTCTTTATGGCTTCGTTCACGATGAGGTCAATGGTGTGCCCGAAGCACCTCAGGGCAGCGTGATCGTTGTCCTCCACCGTGTTGCCTATGCTCTGATTATCGGTTACGGTGAATCCGATTTTCAGCCCCGAAGAGCTGATCCAGGCGTCCCAGAGGTACTCCAGCTGATTCTGAACATTCAGCACGTTGTAGTCACAGTCGATTGGGGAGATGCTGAGCAGGGCAGAGCAGTGGAAATCCTGGCCTTGAGGTCGCACACAGGACTCGTACGTCACCCAGTGGGCTGTCAGGGTGAGGTACTCCCGAGTCTGGCTGCTGACCCAGATACTTGCAGTGAAATGGACAACGCCACCTTCTGCTTCTTTCAGATGCATGATGACAACCTCCTTCACCCTCTTGTACATCTCTGGTATGGCAGTGCTCGTGAAGTAGGAAGACGAGGGGAGGGAGTATTGCGGTTGCAAATATTCCAGTAAGCGATTGAGGCCGACGTTCTCCACCAAGGCTGAAGGCTGGAGGTCCAGTGCAAGCATTTCGGCAATGAGCTTGGTGATTTTTTTGGCAACCGGATGGTACTCATCAAATCTTTCACTGTTTTCTTCATATGAAGACGTGTCCATGGGCTCTTGTTTCACTTGAACGTCAGTGGAGGACACAACACCTGAGATGCTGCTGTTGTTTTCAAGAACATGTCCATGAAATCTCTGCATGTGCCTGAATAAACAACTGGTGCCAAGATTTGTTGTCTTTTTGCCCCGACTTATTGTGCGGCTACAGTGCAAACAAACTACCTTTGTGGGATCTGCAGTGGAAATAGAAAAATGATTCCATAACTTTGAAGTCTTTTTGCCAAAAACAGGCAAAGTGTGTGGTTTTCTTTCGCTGGGAGGACTACTGGCTAAATTAGTGGACAGAGACTCTGCAGCAGCAAGGGTGGCATAGGGCGACTGAGGTGAGGCAGTTTTGTCAGGTGTGCTTTTTTGGCTCTTGAGAACATTGGGATGGCGTCTCATGAGATGTCTCATCAGACAGCTAGTTCCAAAGTCTCCTCGTTTGCCTCGGCTTATAACACAAGGACAGTACCGACACAATGCTTTGAGCTGATGATCAACTGGAGAGACAATGAAATGGTGCCACACCTCTGACTTCACCCTCTTCATGATTTTTTTGTTTTGCTGGAAAACCGAACTCAGACCGATGATGAGGCTCGAGCCCTCAGCGAGCTCGTCCGGTGAGGAGGTCAGAGACGAGTCCTTGTCACCTTTAGGTCCCAGTGACAAATCAAGCGAGGTCTCCTGTCCTGACTGACACGGCCCTTTGTCAAGGTCCTCTCTCACCACATCCATGTTCTCACTTAAACTTTGGGGCACCTCGTCAGATGTTGTCTCAGGAGAAGATGACGCGGAGACGGGCTCCTTTTTCAACTCACCTGCCTCCTCCAGCTTGATGTGAGACAGAAGAGTAGGAGGATTCGTGTAAGGCGGTGGGATGTTGGAGCCCTGCCCGTTTTCCTCAATGACAATGTCTCGGTGCGCCCGCCACATGTGACGAATTAAACAGCTCGTTCCCAGATCTTTACCGTTCTTCCCCCGGCTGAATTCATTCATGCAGTGTATGCACACAGCCTTGGAGCTGTCTGCTGGGGACAGGTAGAAGTGTTTCCACACCGCCGATCTCCGACGAGAGTTTGAGTTTTTGGGAGTTGAAACGGTCGGCTCAGAAACTCCGTCCGCGTTATCTTCGTTATGGTTATTGCTGGAATGTGGGGGGGAAGCCGTACAGGTGTCGTTTTTGGCACACTTCTCTAATTTTGGTGTAACTTCAGACACTTCTACAGCTGCAACCTCAGTGCTTTCC
Source organism: Anguilla pacifica (assembly GCA_039654925.1). Lineage (NCBI taxonomy): Eukaryota > Metazoa > Chordata > Actinopteri > Anguilliformes > Anguillidae > Anguilla > Anguilla pacifica. The sequence goes on from CM077302.1 coordinate 11,155,601, forward strand.
GAAGAAGAGACAGGCGGTGAAGAACCTTTCTGCAAAGTGGGTGTTGAGTTAGCTGCCGATTCCCTGCTATTTGGTGAGTTGACGGGAGGTATTAAGGATGAAGCAACAGAGGTTGCCAAAGTTCTAGAAGAAACCTCACCGTCTTGTAAGAGCACAGTGGGGTGAGCCCTTCGCACGTGTCTCATCAGACAACTGGTGCTGAGATCTTTCTCGTTCTTACCCCGACTGAACTCCTTCATACAGTACAAACAGATTGCTTTGGTGCTGTCTCGTGGAGATATGAAGAAATGGTTCCAGGCGGGGGACTTCTTTCTAGCGTTAACAGGATTTCTAATTGACGACAACAGACTCTGGGTCACAGCGTCCATTGCAACATCATAAAGAGTACTAGTGTAACCACTAAGTAAATTACCATAATCATCATTATACCTGGTTGCAAAAGGGCCTACTGAGTTGTCAAAGGTTACATTTTCATCTTCTTGGATACCTTCATCCACAGTCATTGGTTCTTCTTCTTTGAAATGTGGATCTCTTTCTGCTTCCAGTGGTTCGTCTATCTTTTTGTCTTCTGACGAAAGGCTCTCATTTGAAGCCTCCGGAGAAGACGGCTGGTCACATGTCTCCTTGAGAGATGACAGTTCGCCGACGGCTGGCGGATCTGACGGCAGCGAGTCATTCTGTGGAGATGTGCCTTGTGAGGGCTCCTCAGGGGAAGGGGACACAGAGGAGGAACCTTCAGCCAGCATCTCAGAGGAGCTTGTTTCAGGTTTTGCTTCCATAGTCTCATGAGGGGTAAGGCTGTATGACTTAAACACGTAACCATCTTGCCCTTCGATTTTCAGGCACATTCCTTTAGCTTCTTGTTTTTTGTCATTTGCTGTGCAGTCATTATGTTCCAGGCCCCCATCATCACTGCTGTGAGAGAGGTCCTCCTCACCGTCCATTTTAGGAGACTAAAATTTTGCCTGAGGAAAAAAAAATCCTTTGCTTAATACCAGCCAGTTAGGTAACAGAGAGTCATGAGTGAGGGGGTGAAGGGTCCTCACTCTGTTCCTTAATATTTTCCCTGGTCCCCACCAGTGTTCAGTTATTCAGTGTGCTAGTGTCCATGCCCAGAAAGACCAGTCTTGTTCAAATTTTCCCTTTGTCATGCAAATGTGCCAGAAGTCCCTGAGAGGTACAGTTCTTAAAATCTGAGAGGGAGGGGCAGAGAAAGAGAGAGAGAGAGAGAGAGAGAGAGAGAGAGAGAGAAATGTCAGTTTCATTTGTCTTTCTTTTCTGATCTGTGAACTTAATGTAATTTAAAACTAAATACAATGGAATAATAAAAAAAACAAACGACTATAGCAATTGCAATTAACTAAGTTCATTAAATCAAATAGCAGGACGGAAATTTTGTAAAAGACAAGATCATAATAATTCATTACAATTCCATTTTAAACCAATAATAATAATAATAATAATAATAATAATAATAATAATAATAATAATAATAAAATCAAATGCAGCTTTACCCTAAATGTACTTTATATTTTATGCTGTGTTGTGCATGTTATAATGCATGTCAAACAATGTTGCCACATGACTGGACAAAAAAAAGTGTCTGCTTTCAGTTTATTCTTAAAAGGCCTTCATAATGAATCCGGTTCAAATGGATACCAGTGCCAGATGTAACATACCAAATCATCCTTGATAGAAGTGTTCCTGTTTGTGAAATTGTACATTTAAAACTATAAAGAGAGGCAACACATTCCGTTGAGAACAAAATCATATCCATTGAAACCAAGCACTTTCATTATATGTATCGAAAAAAAGAAAACCATTCAGCGGTAGCCGGAAAAACAAAAAATATAATTAATATTTCTGAAATACTATACTGTGGGCTCAAAAGGTTGATATAAGGTCTGAGCCAGGCGTTTCAATGCAACAGTGACTCAAACAATACTGAGTTTCGTGCAGAAAACCTATTGTTACGTTTAACATAATCGCTGGTCCATAACGTTTAATTTTCAACATAACATAAAGGTAATAAATAGACATATACATTTCCTTCACATCGCACGATCTGAAGATTGTGTAAGTGCTTCGATACTGTAATGTCAGCAAGTTGGATTTACAAGAAACGGTTCGGACAGATGAAAGTCAACTGGCATTCGTGTCCTGTACTTAGTAATGCACTAGCTACAGTAGCCAGATACTCGGTTCTTAGTTCAAAATATTAATTTGCTACTGAAAGAAAAAGTGATTAAACTATCTTGGCAAACAGTTAAGTTTGTATCCGCAGCACCCGTAACTAAACCAAAATAAATGGAATTGTATTTGAAACACACTAACTTACATTTTCTGAACCAGCTCAGCGAGCGTGAACAATCACTAGCTAGCCAGCATAATATCTGGATAAACTGAGGCGTTTTGAAAACTGATTAATGCAATTTATCAAGACATCTAGATCTGCCATAATATCAAGTTAACCACTGGCTATATTAAAAGATCACCAAGAAACCCGACAAACTCGGACCACTGTCAAGACCGTTTACAGTATGTTCACAAATGAAGTGCCTCGATGTTAGCTTTATGGAGCTCACTTTTCCGGGTTTATGCAATTCTTCCAGTCGTCTGATGTGCCCGATCTTTCCACAAACCACATGCTAACGTTACAACCTTGTGTTTTTCATGCCTAACGGTGTGAATAACCACTCTGATAGAATGAACTTAATATTCAATAAACCAGTATTTTCAACAAAAGCTTTTTGCTGCCTGCACATTAAGTCAATTTTAATTAAAATCCACTGTTATGCTTGAAAAATATACTTTAAAAAATCTGAGTATGCACAATTTGATAATCGCTCTGCATATCCAAGGCTCAAAACTGCTAGCCACCAAGCAGCTATATTGTTAGCCAATTGGATATATAAACGTTAGCAAGCTAGCTAATTAACAAATCAGTTTAGCTAGCTAACAATGGAGGCCTAGATAGCTGCTAGCTAGCTACGTAGCTCCGTCACATGTCAATACAACACAGACAAAAACAAACAGGCAGGATCAAGCTAACGTATGCTCAGCTACCTTGCTGTCAGAGATCCAAGAAGAGAGAAATCTAAAGTACAGCAAACTTATCCCTGACATTTCCATCTCTGATACGGAAAGAACTGGTAGGGGTTAAAGACAAAGTCTCGGCGTAAAGTCGCTGCCACTGTAGCCAGCTAGGCCACACAGGAACTCGACCTGGTGAGGCAGAACCAGATCCTGGCAGTAGAACAGTGGAAGAACCAGCCAGAGAACCGGATCAGCCCAACAACCCCACACATTTTAAGGGCAAGTCAACCGTCCGCAGTCAATTTCACAAATACAGTGTACATACCTGAAAGCCCTGAGATCAACTTCAGTTAGTTTTGGTAACTAAACAGTTAAATAAAAAAATATATTTAATTGATCTGAAGAGGCAATTAGTTCGTTGCTTTGTCTCCTCTGCAATTCGCTAGCATTGGACAGCAGGAGCTCCACACAGCGTAGGACGGAAGGAACGTGCTTTCATGACGTCATAGGGTTTAAGGGTTTCCAAAATGGCGACGTAGTAATAAAAAGGAAAACAAAACACTCGTCTTACTTGGTGGTTACATTTCCTGTAAGCAGTCTCTTAGCATGTTAGGATATCCCCTGATCGTAATTGTTGCACATAAAAACATTTTCGCTTTCCAGTGTGCTTTGATGCAATCCTTTTACTTTATTATGACAAGAAAATAAATGCATATAAGACAGCATGCTTTGTTTTCCTTCTAATGCTGCACTTTAAATTATACTTTACACGGGGTTTCTTGACCTGGACAGACTCTCAGGGGCAAGGAGGCGCCATAATGGGTGGGGCAAAACAAGGCACGCTTTGGTATTTAAATTCAGCGCGGATCCGATTGTAAGGTGGATTACTAGTAAACATACTCCCAACACCAGTTTCTTATACTATAATATCCATGAATTACTCACAAATGAAACCTATCACTTATTCCGGTGTGATGATTTTCACTATGTATCCAATATAAACTGATTTGACCATTTTGTGCACACCACAAGGTTGGACAATTGAACGTGAGCATAATAGCAATGAGAAAATATGAGTTGACAGTGAACAAACAAAAATATGGTCTTTGCTAAATGAGCTAAACTCTCGATAGCTAACTAGCTAAGTCTTTCACGATAGATCTAGTGAAACGTTGTGAGACAATGCATTGCACCAATATGTGCCACCCAGTGACAGGAAAAACAGACGCTGAACTATGAAAATAACACATTTGACCGTTGGACCCAAGCTGACTGGTTGGCTTGGGACACCAGCAATACAAAAGGAACTCTGCATCATAAAAAAGGGTTCGTTGAATATTAGGGAACTTCCTGACCCCCCTCATCCCGCTGCTACGCAATCACGCTGTACGAGTGGGTGGGGCCTCGAGTGCAGCCGCATTGTTGTTGGGGGAGAGGGCAGCCCGGAGCAGCTGCCGTTCGTTATTAGAAAGCGGACAGTTAAATGCACAAATGTTTTTTTATACAAATACTTAAATGCCGCAGATAGAACCGAGGCCAGAATCTGGACGGTTGCCGTGGATACCACGCTTTATCTTTCACATTTTCAGTTGAAAGCTCGAGCGGCGTCCGTTGGATGAGAAGACTGTGCGGAATCTCAGGCGCTCTGCAGGCCATATCGCCATTGCTTTTTACCAGCGCTGCTGTCTTCGGCAAAAGCTTGGGATCTCTGAGGTATGGGCTCCTTATTTTCACTCTCACTCACAGATCTACTCACTGGTATTGTCTAAATGCTACCGACCAACGCAGGTTGCCATTTGTTTGGGAAAACATAACTTTAAGTCGCCTTCACTTTAAAGGTTTCTTGTTTTTTGGACGCCATATTTGCCGTTGCTAGCTAGCAAAATGTAGCTAGTTGGACATTAGCGAGTTGTAGTATGAACTGCCCCAGTTTCGTTGCCTCAGGCCGCCTAGCCATGGTCGCTGTTCACTCAGCTGAGCAGTTCTCGGCACAGTGTGTGCTTAGCGAGTATTTGTCTGACAAGTTGGCTAAATGGACGACTGCAGCGGGGTGATCCACTAAGTGCTGGAACATCATTTTTTTTTAGCTGGATAGTTTAACTTCACAGTAATGTTAAGTAACAAATAAAATATTTTACCGTAACCCATTGATCTAAACCTGCCGGCACCTATGTTATACGGAGACACCAAATAACCAGACATTTTCTCAGTCACAATAGACAGCTGGCTAACTTGTTTTGTTTATTAGCAATCCGGCCAACTATCGCTAAATTCTTGGTTCGTCTTTCCTAATGGATAGGAAGTGCTTGCTAGTTAACCTAGTCAGTTAACGTTAACTTCGTAAAGTGGTTAAAGAGACGGACGCCCCAATTGCGGATTTCGAGCAAGCTTGATCGTGGATATTTTGCTATGCCACCCAATCAATGGGTTGATCTTACATTGCTGTACAATGCATCCAATATTCAAAGGCAATAAAAGTTATTTAATCAGTTATCTAGTGTAACATGCCTTTTTGCAGGTCGTAATTAATGTTAACTAAATAATATTAGCCAAGTTAAACATAAATGTGGAGTGCTGCCACAGGAAATGGCTAGCTACACATGCTAGCTGCCTTAGTTTTATGAGTAAATGTTCCTTTTTATTTAATTATCATGTTGGAATAAGAGTATTTATTTACCCCAAATGATTTGAACTGAGTTCTTGCAGAACTCGTTTATTTGTACTTACCTAATCGTGTTAACGTTGGCTCTTCGGATCCCCTGTGTGAAGTTCAAATGAACTTACCTACTTACTGAGGGTGTATGCTTGATCACTATCTTGCACTTCATAAATAGTTCTGCCTATGTTGTCATGGGAAACTGCTTTTAAAATTGCACCAGGGAGCAGGCTGTCATGATAGGTAGGCTCTTCCGGTTGTCTTTCTCAACATCGCCCGCAATTAGAACGGCATTTTGCTCACTTACCTTTTGAATTGCATTAATCACTACCATAATTTGACCTCGAGAAAAGATGGTCTTGACACGAGCTCGCCCTTAAGCTATGCGCATAACTGCTATTCGAAACGTTTAGGGGGAAATGGACTCCCCCTTAAGTATGGGGTGTTCTTAGAAGTCTGTGGAATGGGCTTGTCGCACACGCTCCCATTCAGGTCTTGTGCTGCAGAATTAGTTTGCCTGAAAAATTGGAGACATGGTTTTGATGAAACCAGGACACTGCAGCTATATTTTCATGCAAGTATTCAGTTGTGAAGAGTGCTTATAATTTGACAAACAAGACCTGGGCAATTTCTGAAGTCGCTGTGGGGAGAAATACATTAAATATCAGGAATAACAAGAACAGTGAAACTGAACAGCCAGTAACCTGAAAGTGTGAAAATCGTATGCATATGCAAAACGTATGCATTTAGTTTGGAGTGTTTATTAGATAGCAGAATTGCGTTCATGGTGTGGCAGGCATGAAAATGAAACTAGGGTAAATTTAACATTCCTAGCCCGGCGAAATAAAATCCTTGCCACAAAAACGGAGCTGTTAATTTTTGTTTGAAGTATTTGCATGCAAATTTTTTTCTCCGTGTCCTTCCTTCATCAAACTTAGACGAGGTTCCGAATTAAGAGCGCATGTTTGTGTCCCCGGCCTCCGTCCAGGTCGTCGGCATGAAGAAGAAAGCCCGGAATCCCCGGGCGCCACAGCGGGCCGCCTCCCCCATCCGGCCCTCCCCCAACCGGGAGACGCTGACGTACGCGCAGGCGCAGCGCATGGTGGAGCTGGAGCTGGACGGGCGCGTCCACCGCATCGGCATCTACGACAGGCTGGAGGTGGTCGCGGACGACGACCCCACGGCCCAGGAGATGCTGGAGTGCAACAGCAACAAGGAGAACAGCGAGAAGCCGCAGCAGGCCCCGGTGCGCTCGGCCCGGCTCAAGAGCAGCCGGGAGAAGAGGAACGCGGCCCTGAGCGAGGCGCAGGCGGCGGCGCCGCCCGCCCCCGCGCTGCCCGAGCCACGGATCCGCACGGTGGAGTACAACCTGCCCGCCGTGCCCCGCCGGCCCTCCGCCTACTTCACCTACGCCGAGAAGACGGCCGAGGAGCTGGACGAGGAGGTGGAGTACGACATGGACGAGGAGGACTACGCCTGGCTGGAGCTGGTCAACGAGAAGCGGCGGGCCGACGGCTTCAGCCAGGTCTCCCAGAACGTCTTCGAGTTCCTCATGGACCGCTTCGAGAAGGACTCCTTCCTGGACGGCCAGGGCCGCGGCGGGCGGGAGCCGCTCGTCGACGAGGACGCCGTCTGCTGCGTGTGCATGGACGGCGAGTGCCACGACAGCAACGCCATCCTCTTCTGCGACGCCTGCAACCTGGCTGTGCACCAGGAGTGCTACGGCGTGCCCTACATCCCCGAGGGCCAGTGGCTGTGCCGGCACTGCCTGCAGGCCCCCTCTCGGCCCGCCAGCTGCGTGCTCTGCCCCAACCGGGGCGGGGCCCTCAAGAGGACCGACGACGACCGCTGGGGCCACGTGGTGTGCGCCCTGTGGGTGCCCGAGGTGGGCTTCTCCAGCGCCGTCTTCGTGGAGCCCATCGACGGCGTGCGCAGCATCCCGCCGGCGCGCTGGAAGCTAACGTGCTACCTGTGCAAGGAGAAGGGCGTGGGCGCCTGCATCCAGTGCCACCGCGCCAACTGCTACACCGCCTTCCACGCCAGCTGCGCCCAGAAGGCGGGGCTCTGCATGAAGATGGAGCCCGTCCGGGAGGCGGGCGGGGCGGGGGGCGGCGGTGGCGCCTTCTCCGTCAAGAAGACGGCCTACTGCGGGGCGCACACGCCCGGCGGCTGCGCCCGCAGGCCCCTCGCCATCTACGAGGACGGCGCGGCGGAAAACGGGCGCGCTCGGGCGGGCGACGCGGGCGGCAGGAGGACGAGGTTGAAAAGCAGGAAGAAGAAGAAGAAGAGCAAGAAGGCCGTGTGCGAGCCTCAGGCCGCGGTCCCGGCCGTGACTGTGCCCAGTATTTCACCGGAGAGGTAAGTTCACAATCTAATAAGACCACCAACGATTGGTGCAAAACAAATACCTTGACCAATCAATGGTCATGTTATTGGTTTTGCACATGCTAAAGCTCTTAGTAAATCAGGTCCCAAATGTGCTTCAGTCTTTGTACATATTTGTGCATAAGCGGTGTAAACAATGACACGTTTGCAGGACTCAAAGCTGTTTGCTCACGATCAAAATTGTAAAGTTTCCCTCATTTTTTAAATTTTATTTGTGCTTCTGGCTGCTGCTCAGGTTAAACACCATCCTCGGTCAGGTGTCTGTCCAGAAGAAGAAGGTGTTTGTCGAGCGGGTGCTCAGCTACTGGATCCTGAAGAGGCAGTCGAGGAACGGCGCCCCGCTGATCCGGCGCCTGCAGTCCAGCGCGCCGGCCCAGAAAGCGGCGCAGCCGGTCAGTGCAGTAGCGCCTCGCTCAGCTTTCATCGTGTCTTTGAACGTGTGCGAGTCCTGAGTGGAGGCCAGGGCCTGATGAGGTCACTCACACTGCACACCTGTGGAGAAAGACAACTGACAACATTTATCAGCACTTCCTGTACATTGGATTGATTTGTTTTTACTCTTAAACTAAGCTAAACGTAGCTTCTTGCAAGTAGCTTGTTTTTTGTGGCATCAACATTGGAATATTCAAACACACACTTTTGTCTAAGTACATGTATTTGAAAGTTTTAATTATTAGGAAGCATTGGCATTCACGTGTGAAATTTCAGAGAAGCTATCTTGACTCTAAGCGGTGCTGTCTGTGTTAAAAGATGGTTAAAACCCTGCGCCCCCTTCAGAAGGAGACGGAGGAGGAGAGCCGGGCGCTGAAGGAGCAGCTGAAGGACTGGCACCGGCTGCGGCACGACCTGGAGAGAGCCCGCCTCCTGCTGGAGCTCATCCGTAAGAGGGAGAAGCTCAAGAGGGAGGAGGTACCGTCAGTCACAGCCCTTCTGAAATTTCAGCCAATCACTTTAATGCGCTGGTACCGTCGGGCCAATGAGAATGCAGAGCTCAAACCCGCGCCGTGCTCTTGCTCTGCAGATGAGGCTGCAGCAGTCGGTGCTGGAGGTGCAGCTCACCCCCTTGACGGTTCTGCTGCGGGCCGTCCTGAACCAGCTCCAGGAGAAGGACCAGGCCAGGATCTTCGCCCAGCCCGTCAGCGTCAAAGAGGTCAGTCAAGAGTCTGCAATTTCAGTTTTTATCCTTTTCTCACTCCATTAAAAACTCTTCAGTTTCAGTGTGTAATGCATGTCTGGGCATTCCCAGCTGGAGGAAAAGAGGAAATCGTTTGGCATGTTGTGTCCTTATTGGACATTTCCAAAGGAGGTTTTGCGTTTTGATTGGAGGCCTGACGTGTGAGTGTGTGTTCCCGTCTGGCAGGTCCCGGACTACCTGGACCACATCAAGCGGCCCATGGACTTCTCCACCATGCGGAAGCGCGTGGAGGCCCAGGGCTACCGGAACCTGGACGAGTTCGAGGACGACTTCAACCTCATCGTGGCCAACTGCATGAAGTACAACGCCAAGGACACCGTCTTCTACCGCGCGGCCGTGCGCCTGCGGGACCAGGGCGGGGCCCTGCTCCGGAAGACCCGGCGGGACGCCCTGGCCACCGGGTTCGACTTCCAGAGCGGGATGCTCCTGGCCGAGCCGCCCAAGCAGGAGGCTCCGCCCCCGTTCGCCTGGGAGGACGGTGAGGAGCGCTCCCCTTCACTTTGCCTCCATCCCTCTCTCTCTAAATATGGACAAATAGCACCCAGCCTATTAGGTTTAAGCATTCACTTGAGTCATCGAGGAGAGGTTGTGAAGAATGAATGGGCGAATGTGATTGGCTGCGGTCCACACAGGATGACTGGGAAAGTTCAGATCTGTATGAGGGTTAGGAAGCGATATAAGAATTTCAGACTTAACACTGCTATTCTTCTCATAACAGACAGGGCCAGGAAATTAACAAACGTGCACAAAACCTATCAGAGGTTTAATAAATGAAAATGGATAATTGATTTGAGAAAAAAGGGTTAAAACTATCTTGCATGTGTCACACAGCACGTACGGTCGCTAATGTATGTTATCTGTACACAAACGGCTGTTATTTTGGTTGTTAGTTTGAAAGCCTGCAGGCCTGTCGTTATTTGACTCACGAGAGGTTGTGTTGCAGTTGACCGGCTGCTGAATCCAGCCAATCGGGCGCACCTGTCTCTGGAGGAACAGCTGAAGCAGCTCCTGGAGAAGCTCGACTTGACATTTGCCATGAAATCGAGCCCGTCGCGGAGCAAGCGCCTCAAGCTGCTCAAGAAGGAGATCGGCGACGTCCGCTGCGAGATGAGCCTGAAGAAAGCCACACCCTCCAAACCGGAGGGCGGCCAATCGGATGCGAAGGAGGCGGGGCCTGCTGAACAGAGCCTAGTGGAGGACGGTAGGTATTTGAGGCACTGGTCAGAATGGCCTAGCCTGACTCCACTGTGTGGAGATCTGCTCCATCTCCTTTCAGCAGGGGTCAGTACATTCATCTGCTAGGGATTCTGGCTACGTATTTGCCCCTGTTTTGAAGTTCTTTGACTTAATGAAAACCGTTTTGTTCCACAGGGGACAAGTCCGTGCCGCCGAAACTGGAGCCGTCGGATTTGTCGCCGCCTCCCGTGAGTGCGGAAAGCGACCCGGAGCCGCCGAGGCTGAAGCCCGTCGAGCGTCAGCTCAGCGTGGAGAGCAAGTGCCACAAGTCTGTGAAGTTCAACGGCGGGGACGGCGCCCCCTTGAGTTCGGAGGCGAAAGTGAACGGGCACGCCTCCGACGGCGAGGGGGGTGTCGTGACGGTGGCCCCCGCCCCGGCGGAACCCGCCAACCCTGTGGGCAGGCGCACGGCCGTCCTCTTCCGCAAGTCCAAGAGCCCGGCGAAGCCCGCGGGGCCCCGCGAAGCCCCGCCCCCCCGGCCCCAGCTGGGCACCAAGACCTTCCTCTCCGTGGTGATCCCGCGCCTGGAGACGCTCCTGCAGCCCCGCAAGAGGTCCCGCAGCGCCAGCGGCGACAGCCAGCCCGAGGACACGCCTGCCAGCAAGCGCCTTCGCCAAGGTAGGCCCCGCCCCCTGAAACCACCATCGTCCCCTCGCCACGGTACGCACAGCCTGTCGCGAGCTGCCATTGGGCCCGGAGCTAGCATTCTGTAATGCCAGCCAGCTCGCTGGTCAGCGCTTCACAAGAAACTACAAACCTCTCGTCTTTGACAAGATCAGTTCTTTTATGTGTGAAAGTACTAAGTTAGTCTCATCTTAGTGCGGAAAACGTTATATACCCGGTTTGCAGTAGAGAGCTGAAATTGTTAGTCTGGGAGGCGTGCTAGTTGCCAGTCCAGGTGTGAAGCTGCAGTCAGGCTGGCTGCATCGCTAGCTTCAGGAGGGTTGAGAGGTGGCGTGTGTTTCCTGTTAAGTAAACTGGAGGCTTGCTCAGCATGTAGAATCGCTATTGCGGATAAAAGATCAGAATGGAAGAAAGATGGTCACCTTGAAAGAAGCAGCTGCAAGGCTAGATCTTCTATGCGAGGGGAGAAAGGGTATCACCGGAGAGGCTGAAGTATTTTGTGTTGTAGTATTTGAGAACCCTTTCATTTTCCAGTTTCTTTACCGAAGGGCATTTTAATAAGCTCTATTTCTGACATTCAGCAGTATTTGAATGTGCCGACCGATTGACAGATTGTGCGATTTAATTTGCGCGGCCCTTTACAAGTTAGAGGTCCGCTCGGATTCTTTTGTAGCGGCGGTTCAGTGACGTGAGGATACACACTGACGAGAGCAGGCCGGTCGGCTCAAACAGGCTGATTGAAATGCAGGCCAGGGCCCGCGCGGAGTCCCATCAGGCCTGGGCTTGCACACCGAACGGGTCTGAGCCTCCGCCGCGTGACCCGGCAGGCCCCTCCGCACATTCTCAGCTCCGCGAAAGCGTCCCGCTAACCCGCATGGAATTTGCCCTGCTGTAAGCGCTTCTGTGGAGCACCCCGCCCTCCCTGCCCCCGCCCCCGCGCGGCCGTGCTGAGGGCTGGGGGGCGGGACTGACGCTGTTGTCTCTCGTCTCCAGGACTGTCTAACGGCTTTGTCGTCGCCCAGGAGAAAGAGCTCAGTCCCAGCAGGCAGCTGGAGCCTCGCCGGAGGTGCGCCTCTGAGTCCAGCATCTCCTCCAGCGGCAGCCTGCTGTGTAGCCCCAGGTACGCACCGGCCCTGTGGCCCCTCCCCCTGCTCTGTAACCCTGCCCTGTGCCCCTGCCACCTGCCTTGTGCCACTCTGTCCCAGCCCCCTGACCTATGACCCCACCCCCTGCCCTGTGTCCCCACCCCCTGCCCTGTGTCCCCGCCCCCTGCCCTGTGCCCCTGTGCCCCACCTTGTGTCCCAGCCCCGCCTCAGACGCACCGAATTCCAAATTCTCCGTTTTCTCGAGTGGCCTGTTCAGACAGAGGTTTCATGTGCCCACCACCCGACCACAGGTCCTGCTGCAAGGCGTGGCTGTAATGCACAGGATACACGTCCCTGTTAGGCCCAAACCGCCGCAGCCCTGTTTGCTAACAGATTTCACTTCCTCTTCCTCTATTCTGCCTGTGAGATCCCAGCAGTGTTTTGCGTTCTGACCCTAGCAGTGAAGTGGGCGGAGGAGCGAGGCTAACGCAGTTTGATTTGTTGCTCTCCCGTTGCCGTAGCGGCGTCAGTCTTCCGAAGTGCGGGAGGGGCAGGTCGGCGGCGGCGCGGAGGAAGACCACGGACGACAAGAAGGAGCTGGTGGCCCGCGTCGGGACGGGGGGCCTGGCCAAAGCGGCGCGGCTCGCGGCCGGTGAGCGGCCCGCTTTCACTTCCTCCCGCGCGGGCGTGGCGTGGCGCGGGCGAGCGGGGAGGGAAACGCATGCGGCCCCTCGCACTCCCGCCTTCCGGCTTCTCCATTTTGCCATCGCCTGGCAGCTGAGAGGGGACGGCTTTAATGACCGGCTGTAGGCGGTGTACAGCAGGGCTGCCCATCCCTGCTCCTGGAGATCTACCATCCTGTAGGTCTTCACTCCAACCCTGATAAAAGCACTCCTTATTCAACAGCTAGAGATCTCAGAGTGGCTAAATAGTAATTAGTCATAGGTAAGTGAATAGTAGGGTTGAAATGGAAACCTACACGGACGGTAGATCTCCTGGAACAGGGTTGGGCAGCCTTGGTGTACAGCCTCCTCATTGCAGTCCAGTATTCAGTCTTGATACCATCAGTGATGGCTACTTAAAGCAAAAAAATTGAAACCCAATCTTCTCTTCTCCGTTGTTTTTAATTGAATGTGTAACCAAAGTATATGTACTGACACCAGGGGTCCTCAATCTTATCCGGAAAGTAAGTGGAGGCTTTCATTCCAACCGGACAGTTACACACCTGATACTAATCAAACACCAGTGTCGTTGCTAAGGAACGTGATTGGTAGAATCAGGTGTGTAGCTGTTCGGTTGGAACAGAAGCCTGCTCTCACACCGGCCCTTTCTGGATAAGACTGAGGACCCTTGGCTTGCGCAGTCCATTTTGGATGAGCCTTGGTGTGCTGGAGAAAGCAACCCAAGAAAGTAACACTGGACAGGAGTGTTGCCTGTGTGTTTCCCTGTGAGTTTGAATGCCTGTGACGTGCCTCGTGGGTGCTGTCGGTCTGAAGCATGGCTTTTGGAGGTATTTTTCTCTGTTTGCAGTGTAGCCCGCGTAACTTTATTTGTCCATTATTCCTGCTTTCGTAGAAGTTGGCAACAACAATATGTGGATGTCCACTAGTGCCACAACTGTTGCACTGGAACCTCTAAAACTAGTTTGGGCAAAATGTAGCGGATATCCTTCCTACCCTGCCCTGGTGAGTGTGCGTGTGAGAGTTACTACCCTGCCCTGCCCTGCCCTGGTCTCTGTCGTTCTGTGCGTGTGTGTACTACCCAGCAGTGGTCTCTGTCGTTCTGTGCCTGTGTGTACTACCCAGCAGTGGCCTGTGTCGTTCTGTGTGTGTGTGTTTCCCTGCAGTGGTGAGTGTGCGGGGGACTGTGCATGTGCATGCGCATTTGTGTGCGTGTGCATGCGCGCGAGTGTGTATAAGCATACCCTCCTGGAGTGGCCTGTGTGTGTGTGTGTGTGTGTGTGTGTGTGTGTGTGTGTGTGTGTGTGTGTCTGAGCATCTTTTATCATTCCCACCTTCATCTACGTGATGTTGCACACACAGCCATGCACCTGCACACGCACACGTATGTATACTGAGGGCTGTAATGCACATTGCTCTCTCAGCTGTAATGGGTATGGTTTAGAACTCATGCTAACGCGGTGTAGCGCCTCAGACAGCCTGGAGGACATTTCTAAGGTGTGAGCGAAGAACTGGAACCAAACCCATAATGAAGAGTAGAAGAAGTCCGGCACATCCGTGTCATTTTTGTCACTGACCGAACAATTTCACAAAAAACCGAATCGCTTGGTTTGCATTCAGCGCCATAAACGTATGTTCGCCGTTCTCCGACGCATTGTGGATTAGGTCTCTGACTCGGCTTGGCCACTGTTCTCTGTGTGCTGCTTTATTCCACTGAAAAATAAAATAGACGATCCTCTGCCCGAGTGTCTTGTCCTGACTCAGGATGCTGGTTCTTTTGATGATCATCTCTCTCTGGTTCCTTTGTGCCTCCGGGAAAGGTGTAATCCAGTATTTAGACCGATAATGGAAAAGCCAAGTAGCGCTGGGACTGGTCCTCCGAACAGCGGCAGAACTTATTCAGGTGTTTGAGTAGTTTCCAGCTCTCCGGCTGATTGAAAATTCATAGCTTAATGTTGTGTGTGGTAACTCTTTCACTATCTAAAACTGCATTGGCTGTGAGCAGGGTTTTTTTAATGCACTGATGCCTGTACATATCTCCGTTCTGGAAATCTGCCACATTTCTACACCAGCTGTGCTAGTGTGCGCCTGTGTATGTGCGTGTACGTGTGCGTGCCTGTGTGTGTGCGTGTGCGTGTGCGTGCGCATCTGTGTGTCTGTACCTACTGTACACAGGAAGTGAAGTCGCAGCGTCAGAATCTTATTTTCTTTCCCTCTGTCTTGCTATCCCTCTCATCCCCTTTACTCCGCATCCCTCTTTCTTTCTCTCCCTCTTTCTCTCCCCCTCTCCGATCTCCCGGTGCAGATAATCGACCCCAAGATGCCCCGGGGGGGCTGTCGCCGCAGTGGGGCCTGGATCCCGATGCCCCCCCCGAGCGTGCTCCGGGTTGGAGAGCAGATGCAGTACAAGTCCGGAGAGAAACTCTTCCTCGTCCTCTTCTTCGACAACAAACGCAGCTGGTGAGGGGGCCTTCGTGAGGAGCGCGCCCGGGCCCGAGCGGTCCGTCCGCCCGGGGAGCGGTAGCCCCCGCGGTGCCAGTTCTGTGTTTGGGTGCGGTGTGTGTACCCCAACTGTTATAGCAGCGTGCCCTCTCATTTCACTGTTAGCACAACCAGTGCTGGGGTTGTGGACATTTTAATTTCGACTGATTTCCTTTTCACCATCTGATAACGGTGGGTTTATGGGCTTTCTGAGCAGTACATACAGAAGAGGAGTTGTAAGGCTTGTACACTACACTACACTGGGGTTGCAGTGTAGTCTAGCAGTGTGGCAACGTAGTATAATGGGTAAGGAGCTAGTCTTACTGTCGTTGTGCTCTTGAGCAAGGCACTTAATCTGCATTGCTTCAGTATGTATCCAGAAGAGTGTCTGCTAAGTGCCTGTAATGCAGCGTAATGACTATAAAATTTTCTTTGTTTGCGCAAATTACAAAATGGCCACGAGTGTTTCCAACAGTTCCTGACCCCCCTGCCCTGCTTTCCCGCAGGCAATGGCTTCCTAAATCCAAGATGGTTCCGCTGGGGATGGACAAAGCCGTCGACCAGGTGAAGATGGCGGAGGGCCGCACCTCGAGCGCCCGCAAGGCCGTGCAGACCGCCTTCGACCGCGCCGCTAACTACCTGAGCCGCGCGCGCGACGAGCCGGCCAGCGACCTGAGCGACCTGGACTGAACCGCACACGCCTCGCCCCACCCCCCCGGGGGCCTCGTCCGGGACACCCCCGACCTCACTGTTTACCCGCCGGGCGTTTTGGGGGGTCCGCCCCACGCCCGTGCCGTCCCACCCCCCACCCCTCTCCCAGCCTCGCTGGTCTGATGGCTGGGCTACTCAGAGAATGTTCCGGAGAGTTTGAAATCCTCCGCGACCGTGCTGCAGGACTGCTGGACGAACGCTGTAAACCCTCACTGCCATGACTCCATTTCCCAACATCCTCTCTGTTTCCACTAGTGAATAGCTCTGTATTTAATGCACTGTGTAAATACCTGTACATTGGCCGACACTAACTTATTCTGTAGGGGTTTATTTTTTTTGTTGTTACTTTTATCGGAACTGTATATTACTTTTCTTAATATTTATACGTATCGGTGATTATGTTCTCAATATGCCGCAGTCTTTGGTGCTATAAACAATGTCAAGTCCGAGTTAAAATGGAGGACTCGAGCGTGGGCTGAAACATACTGTACTGAAAAGTATTTCAGTAACTTTTTTCCATTTGTTTTTTCTCATAAGTTATTGAAGTTTATCTACATCGTAAGCTTCTCCACGTGGCATTAACGTTTGAATATTATTTTGTACGAGAATGGTTTTTTTTTTTGGTTTTTTTTGAGAATTTTAGTGTGTTTTGTTTGTACATATTTATACAAATCTATATCTGTAAACTTCCAATCGTCACATGCAAAATCTATCGTAGCTACAGAAACCGAAAGTGCGTCGTTCTTATGAAACCAAAAATAGTCGTTGCCCAGATTTTTTATTTCTGTTTTTTAAACCTTCAGTGTGATTGTGTGGTTTGAAAGGTGTACTGTTAAACTGTCTCCTCCTTCCTTTTTTACTCAGTGGTATTTTTTTTTGACTGTGTTACAGGGACCTGTTGTAACTAAAGGAGGACATTTTTATTTATTGTACACACAAAATATTTGCATTACTTTATATCCGGAGAAATTGTAAGAGCTAAACCGAAGGGCACACTCAGCTAGTTGTGTTGGAATTTTACTTTCATTATAAATGACAGCGTGTTATTCATATCCTGTGATTTTACTGGTTGAATGGTGGAGTCTGTGATGTTTATTCAGTAGGGTCCTGGGTAGCCATGGATACGTTTTTGAATACATTTTGTATGGTTTATCTGTACCATTTTATTTTTCTTTGGGGAAAACCACGTTAGGTACTGGAAGTGGTTCCTGGGATTTCCCAGTAAGTTTAATTTTTTATATATATATAAATGACTATATATAGCTCTGTATTCATATTAATATGAATACATGAATACATATATATACACACACTGAAACATTTCTGGTTGATCTTAATGTGTCGTGGAAGATTGAGATCTATGATAAGTGAGCAAGGGTAGAGAGAAAAAAATCAATGTGTCCACACTGTCTATGCCAAAGTAGTTTATTTTATCTGCTTGCAAATAGGTTGAGTTGCAAGGGTTTTTTTTTTTTAAATGAAAGAAAATATTTAAGTGTAATGATTGTTGTTTGTTAAAAATAACAAAAAAAAAACATGAAATGTGATCTATTCTGTAGTGGGGGTGTTGGAGTGCAGAACATCCACCAGACGGCGCCATTGCACTGCGCCAAAATGGAGAGATTTATGGGTACTGAGGGCCTTGCTTTCTGTTGTGCTATGCTTCTGTCAAGACATAATGGTGACCGGTTAGCCAGCTGTGTGAGGGGGATTTTGAACTTTTATGGCACGATAGATCAAATTATCTTTGGAATCAATGCATAAGTTGACAGGTTCGTGGAATCAAAGTTGAGGCGTGAGGTCACCGAACAGACGAGTGTAATGAAAGCATTTCTTCTAATGGACCCTTTTCTACGAGCAGGGACTTGGAATTGCCAGTACCTGTACTAAGCAAGGCTGAGCTTGGCTGATTAGTTCATGGTTGGGCAGTCATGCATACCAGCCTTGTTTCTCTCTGCTAATAAACCTGGCAGAAGCTGTGAAAGTCGAGAGTTATAAACAGGGATGCACCACCTTCAGTGCAGTTTGCTGGGGCAGCACCGTTTCATCGTACACTCAAACAGACGCTGTAGCCGTTCTAGCTCGTCAGCAGGAAACAACGCTCAGGGAAGGCAAATTAGCCAGAGGAGGGGGGCGTGTCATACTTGTAATACTTGTGCAACCAGCCCTCGGGGACTTCCACCGCTTTCATTTCCACCTGTGCCTATCACTCCTGCCAGTAGTACTGCTCCCAGAGCGTGAGTTAGGCCCTGAGCTCTGGAGAGGGTCCCACCATCTGGCGATGGAGGCTAACCTACGGGAGAGTCCTGTGGTACAGGACGCGGTCTTGTTCTTTTGCCAGTAGGGGGCAGTCTTCCCTCTCAACCGAGTGGAAAAGTCAGTGCCGCTGTGTTGTGGCTGACTCGTCATGGTCTCTTGGTGTTTATTACAAAGAGTAGAGGTTTGCCTGGTGTCCTGGCGAAGTTATCTACACCAGTCTGGCCGTCGAATCATCTCCCGGTTTAATTGGATTAATTCCCCAGGTTTTTAGCTTAGCTGATGTATAGGCAGTTCCCCAAAATGGTGTGGTTGCTGCTCATTGGTGATGGATCGAGGTGAGCTTCCACCACTTCCTTGGTCTCCAATATATGAATTCAAACCCTTATGACGACTGTGGTTTTCCGTTTTGAAATTCGCATAGTGCAGGTGCACAATGTTGGGTTGGTGTTTACTGACCGTACTGTTACGTGTGCAGTTCTTTGAATGGTTTTGCACTCCACTGATAATTGCAGCACACCACTTATGCACACACACACACACAAATGCATTCTCAAAAGTGCAGTGCTGAGGGTTAGTTGGATACCTTATCAATCAACCGCAATACTTGTCCCATCTTTCAAACCACAGTGCAAGGACAGGAGATTAAGTTTGACATTGGTCGAAAAAACGTTAATGTCTGTTGGAGGACAGCCTCTCAGAAGTACACACGTCTCTGTGCGTTCATATCCCGGCTTTGTGCTAAAGTACAAAATGTGAACTGTGTGCACGCTGGAAGACTGGTAAATTAGAACAATGCTGAATGAATTGTATTATTTTGATTAAAAGTATTGAAGTTCTGTATGTGAAGATTTTTTTAAGTGCTCTGTAATATGCCCCAGATAACTTTTCAAATTGTAATGGCAAATCTATAGCCTACTTGCCTAATCACATCTAATCTACCCCATTACACTCCCCCCCCCGTGACCCAAATAAAATCGATAATTTTATTTTTCAACCAGATAAACGTTGCCAGTGGTCGTGTCTGATGTTTCTAAGCTCGAAAAATCTCACACTCTTGACTTTAAACTATACTGGAATGATGCAGAGCAACCAAGTCCTCAAGTCTCCTGTGTCTGTCTCTGACATCATTGCTTCATCACGTTGGTTTGACTGAATGACGTGTCCTGATTGGCCAGGCCTTGCCAGCCAGGGGCCGCGAATTTACCTTCGAGATCCCAGCAGATGAGACTGCATGGCACTACAGGAATTAATGCATTACTTCCAAACTGAAAGCGTCACCTTTTCTGTGACGGTTCAATGAGTGAACGTCACCTCATTTGCTGATGTATACCTGATGTATTACAATGCTGAGAACATGCATGCACCACGCTGTCAAGGCTGAAGTAAGGCTCTCTAAAATAATCATAATAAGGGTGGCATAATGGTGCAGTAGCACCCACCAACAACTAGGTCCTGGGTTCCAATCTCTGTTCTCAAGCCTTCTGTGTGCAGTTTACACACTCTCCCTGTGTCTGTATGGGTTTCCTCCCACAGTCCAGACTCGTGCAGGTTAGGTTAGTTGGACAGCCTAAATTGGATACAGGTGCGAGTGTGAGATGCTCAGTCCCGTAATCAAGGCTGAGGTCAGTAGGGCGTTTGATTTCGTTAAGTAATTAACAAGAAGTTCAGCAGACCGAAGGAGAAAAGAAGGAGAAAGTGTAAACGACAAAGGCCAAGACACTGTTAAGTTAACGTATTTAGCTGTTGCTTTATGTAGTCATTTTTATTTCCAAGCGCAGTGTCTCGCGACCACAGAGAATAGTTTATAGTGCTAGCTAAGCTAGTTGGGTGTTTATGCTTTGAGCTGGCAGAGGATGTAGTTTTAGCAAACATTTATCGTGTATTTATCAACTTTTGACCACAGTAAAGCTTCCGCTGAAAGAGAGCGTTTAGTAGAAGCAGAGAAATTGCATTTGACATGTTTTAAGTCTGGCTTTCATTTGAACAACGGAGGCTATAGTAGCAAAATGGTTTGCCTTAGCCGAGTGTCTCGTGGAAACTCGCGCGTGGCAGAAGACCGACTGAAAAATGATTACGCTTAACGTAACCCCAAGGTTTTGCTATCAAATGAAAAAATATAAAATATGACTTGTTTGTTTTTATAATTGAGAGATGCTATTTCACGAAAATGACATTTTCCCGTCGAGTCTAGTCCGGAATCCCTGGTGTTTGGTGAGCCAATATGTCTACTTAATGTGACTTCGAATGGTGAAGGCTGTATACTCGGGGAAACCGGCCATATTTCGACTTAGCATAGTTGCAAGGCGTTCTCTTAGTGATTGAGTTCGCACAGTAAACTACCGTTGTTTGGTGCCTCTTCGCTATTTATTTATGCGCCTTGCTGTTTTTGAAAAACTTTTAAAGCTTAGCTACTATTTGTGTATTGTTTGTTTGCGTTCGTGTTTGGTAACAAGTCTAAACTAGCGTAATATGTATACAACAGTTCCGTAAACACTGGTAAATCGTTTCCCATTGCATAACGTTTGTAGCCTATTTGGGTTTCCTTTGTAATACGTAGCTAATGTATAGACTTATAAAACTCCTTATAGATGCAACATTGATACACTTGTGTGATGTGGGGCTTGAGATATGGTGGGCCTCAAATAAGGTGTTATTCTGGACCCTCACAAAGCAAAAACTGATGTGAACAGAAGTCTGGATTCAAGGTGGTAAAGGTTCCCCTGTTTTTTTATTTGTTTATTTTTTTTTGCACAATTTTGTTTACCTGTGTCCTCAATCGACATCCTGTCACATCTTTTTGATTGGCTATGTCAGGGTTCTCATAATCCAGACCTGGGGCCGTATGTATCAAACTTCTTAATCACACTTAAGAATCTCATAAGAGCTTACTTTGGAGTGAAATCATTCTTTGCTTAAAGTGGTCGGTAAAACATAGTTGTCAAGCAGCTCACACTTTCTCATAGGTAAGCGTTACTCTTGAGAATGTCTCAAGACTTAAGTGTGTTTCTGCAACAATCACAGGTGCTGCAAACAAAAGGATTAATATGATGTCATCAATTGCTGAAATTGATTGGTTCTTGTCTCTTGGCAATCAGCTTTTGGGAAATCTGTGTCCTATTGATGGGTCAACAGAAGTTTTCAGTAAAGTTAAACACACCCTCATTATGAAAGATAAAAATGTATTTCTTACCCAAAATGAAGGTTGGCACCTGGAGGTAGGTGTGTGTGTGTGTGTGTGTGTGTGTGTGTGTGTGTGTGTGTGTGTGTGTGTGTGTGTGTGTGTGTGTGTGTGTGTGTGTGTGTGAAATGATTAATTGAAGCAATGGATTGGCCATGGTGTCCATGTACCTTCCCAAGGTCTAAGTTAGTCACTGACTGAAAGAGAACCATAAAATACACAAAATACAGCAGACACTTTGCAGCTCCTGGATATGATTTGGACTCCCCTGACCTACACTAAGCCTAGCCTCCCCACTCCTATTAATAATAATATGGCACACATGCGTCATTCACATACTGGCTAGTGGTGGCAGGGGTTGTGCTTTGAGGCCTGTAATGGTATATTTATATAGCAATTTATCTTGAACAAATCAGCCGGGGAATCTTTTCATAAACCTGAAGGGGAAAACTGAATTCAAGCCTTGATAATTAACAAGGTGCATTGACAGCCATTGGCCGATCTGTTATCCATGTGTCTGTTTCCCACGGGCTTGCTTTCTCACGCAGGATGGGGGACATTCACCTCGTATTAATTTCTCTCATAAGCAGAATTCATTATGGACCACATCTGCATTATAGATCCCCCATGCAAGGCTGTGTGAATTGAGCGGTCGCTGGAACGCAGACATAATGCATATGCACCTGCCAGCGCTGGAACGTGCCAAGGCCGCAGGGGCCGTTTCAGCTCCTCCATTAGCCAGTCAGCGAGTGTCGCCCGTTCGCCCCGGGAGGCAACGGGGAAATGTTGGATCCCGGCGGCGAGCGGAGTAGCTCCAGACACATGAAATGGTTTCCCTTTGGCTTTTATCCGCGCAGGCAGGGTGCTCTGACAGCCCTTAAGTTCTCAGTGCGATGGCATAAATCGCGTGTTTGCTTGCAGGCTTGGGACCCTGTTAAACCGGCAGTCGAAATGCGGGAGGTGCGCAGGTGCAGTTCCCCAGAGTTGCCACAGTGGGGCAGCGTTGCAGTGGCACAGAACTGGAGGAGGGGAGAAGCTGGAGAATGGTGAGTGGAAGCAGTTATTTGCGTCGATTGAAAGGTGTAGACTTGGTCTTCTGTAAACGTCAGTTATAGTTTTCTGTAAACTTCTTCAGTTCTGTGAAATAAAGCACACAGCCAAATTGTCTCATGTACATGGAATATTCACTATGTGCATATTCTCTTGAGGCTGTGGTGGGATAACAGGCTTGGCTATATAAATATGTATGCGATTCACTCTCTTGAGGTAAAACTAAAGTTGTTGGTAAATTTTCAAAGGTAAATTTAAAAGGAATTAATTCTGAGTCACTTATGCTGCTGGAACAAACATTACCTGCACAATCATGTGATTTTTTTATTTTTTTTATTATTTTTTTTAACGTGAATATTAAAAGTTTGTTGACCTGCATGTATTTGGCCCAGAAAGACCTGCAGATGCAGATCTTGAGGCTTGAGGAAATGGATCGTCATCCCTTTATACTATTTAGTGTATGTGTCCGCAGCTTTTCTTTATAGAGTTGTTTGCCTGGAGGTAAGTTCTTGGGTGGTGGAGGTGGTGGTGATGGTGGTGGGGGGGGGGGGGGGGAGCAGGCAGGGGTGTAACACAGACAGTATCAAACAGGCCTAAAGAGCTCTTAAAAGTTGACAAGGGTGACAGAGGAGCTCATCCAGGTTATAAATGATGGAACGTTAGAACGATGACTCTTGTATCCTCGTCTCTCATTGATCCAATTCGGCCCGGCCTCATCCATTATTCATGAGGCCCTCTCAGGCCCCTCCCGCTGTGCACCTCGATCTTCACTTGGGCTGACATTTGGGATGTGTTATTACCTTTACAGCACCTAAAATCCACACCGTGAGTGATTAGAAAAACATGTATAAGTAAATAAAAAAAGTGACAAATGGGTCCACTTGTTATTCAAGGTGTCAAATGGCCTAAGAGTAGATTAAAAGTGGATTTAAAGATTTAAAGAAGAAAGTGTGTGTGTGTGTGTGTGTGTGTGTGTGTAAATACGTATATATGTAAAACATATATGAATATGTGTACGTGTACATATGCGTGTAAGTTTGTGCATATATGTTTATATATAAACACACATGTAAATATATGTATATCTGATTTCACATAATGAAAGATGATTCATCTTGCATAGCTGAAATCTGTGTCCAGGGGAGCTTACGCCTGTGTTAATTTGTACAGCTGCATTTGAGCTGAAGGGTTTGAGGCTGAGTGGCTGCTGATTGGGCCGTAGAGTTAGAGTTAGCGATTAGCCCCGCCCCTCCCCAGCCGCTGCCCCTCCATTACCAGGTTAGGCGGGATGCCGGGTTGCCCTTCTCACGCGCTCAGTGGGAGAGCCCCACTCATCCACCTTAATTAATCAGGCTGTTAATCAGCCCCCCGTGGATATGATTAAGGACTTGAGTTACCGTCTACCCCCGTCAGGATGTAGAGCCAGTGGGGCTTTTCGTACGGTACCCCCGCCGCCAGTAACACACGGTGTCCTGCAGGAGAGCTTGCTGCTGATTGGAGGAATAGCACCGGTCTCTGATCTCACCCGGTAGCCTGTTAGTGCCTGCCACGCCACTAGGAGGCGCTAATGCAGGAGTGAATGAAAGGAACCCGGCCGACTTAAGCCCGCTCTGTCCTGGAGGGACGACGCCAGCGCTCAGGGGTCAACAGCAGTTTAAATACTGCAGTGTGAATGCAGTGTGTACACAGCTTAAACCCATTATCACTCTGTCAGCTGTGTGTGTGTGTGTGTGTGTGTGTGCGTGTGTGTGTGTGTGTTTGTGTCTCTGTGTGTGTGTGTGTGTGTTTGTGTCTCTGTGTGTGTGTGTGTGTGGGGGGGGGGGGGGGGATTACTATCTAGGTCCGTGGTAACCAACTCTGTTCCTGGAGATCTGCTATCCTGTTGGTTTTCACTCCTATGCTAATAAAGCACTGTTACGTCCCTCCGCCTCATTACTAGCTCAACAGCTAGAGATCTTGTTTAGTTTCTAATTAGTAGAGTCAGGTGTGGCAAATTAGGGTTGAAATGAACCTACAGGATGGTAGATCTCCAGGAACAGAGTTGGTTACCACTGACCTAGATAGTAATCTCCCCCCCCCCCCTACACACAGCTGACAGAGTGATAATTGGTTTAAGCTGTGGACACATTATATATAGATACATAAATTCTGTAGCGTGTTGTATTTTTCAGTGTGAAGTGAGTTCAGTGTGAGGTGTGTGTTGTATTTTGCAGCGTGAGCAACGTGTATCTCCAGGTTGTTTGTGACTCGCTGTGTGCTGGGGCCCTCTGTGTGGGAGTGTGGGGTAGGGTGGGGTGGGGTGGGGGGTGCACTGTTGATCTGCGCTCCTGGGACACCCTCCGTCTCGTCCCAATTCCCGTTTCCAAGGGCAGCCGCCTGAGTGACGGGGCTTAGTGCGGATCTTTCCGGAATCAGCCCCTCATCCCCCCCCCTTCCTCTGCTGGGGACGGGACTCGTCTGCGCTCTTACCTGCGTTTACACTCGCTCTGAGCAAACGCGCTCCCGAAGCAGAATTAACTGCGCGTGCATGTGTGCGCGTCCGCGCAGTGAATATGCATCGGTGTGTGTCTGTGTGTGTGCTTAACATAACATAATGACGAGAACAGGCTATTCAGCCCAACAATGCTCCATTTTCCTGACTAAATTAGTGCTCTCTGATTACCTTCGGACTAGATGGTGTCTAACGCTGTATCAAAGCCTAGTCTTGAAAATCCCCAGAGTTTCTGCCTCTACTGCGTGACCTGGCAGGCGCTTCCACACAGTCACTTCTCTCTGTGCTTGCCCAGTAAGGATTCGATTGAGGGCTGCTGAGATGGATCAGGTGTGCTGAGATCCAGCAACCCGGCCTCTACAGCCCACAGTAGGTTTTGTACAGTAACCCTACGCTGTTCATGTCACTCATTTCAGGCTCAGCCTATCGGTGACGTGTGCTGTAGCCACGCCCACTTAAGGGTGGGGGAGGGGAGTGGCTGGTTGTCAACACACTTTGTTAAAACGGCTCCAGTGGGAAACCATAGAAACGCGGCTCGCGTTAATCGGTGTGGAGTGCAGTTAGCCTCCGTTCCGTATTTTATGACCGTGAATCCGCTTGACGGACGGCTTCATTCAAGGTGACTCTTAACAGCAGCTGGATGTTTAGTGACACTGTTGAGATTAAAGGCCTTTTTTTAAAGCTTTTCATGGTGGAGCCCCACCTGGGAATCAAACCCATGACCTTCACGTTGCAGAACAAGTGCTTCCTCAGCCACACTGCAAACCTGTTTTTTGATTTGTCTTATTGGCTCATTTTGGTTGGTTCACTTATTTATTGGTTTATCGTGATTGGTTAATTTATTTATCGGTTTATTTTGATTGGTTTATCTAGAAGACACCGTGTGCAGCTTATTTGCGGTGCCCGGGTTGGCTATGAAGCTCCCTATCCTCTGTAACCTCGGACAGAGAAACATTGAAACATCACAGAAAAGCAAGAAGCAGCAAAACACAGCTAAATTCTAAATATAAAAAGAAATGTAATGCAAGATTACATTTACAGCACGTGGTAAATGTGATAAAATGTTTAGTGAACCATAACTGTGCTGAACAGGTACCTCCATGTTGTGGCTCTTGTTCGGATTTTTTTTACTGCACATTTTTACTGAAATGGTGGTAGTGGGTACAAGATTGTATTTTTATATAAAAAATAAAAATAAACGGCAGACGGGCATCTTTGAAGAACATGTCCGGTGCCGATAGAGTGGTTGTATTGCAAAGGCAGTGATATTTTGCCATCGTTTCCAGTATTTTCATGGTTTGTTTACTTGGATTTTACGCTGGTTTCGGTGTGGTAACCCCGTCTTGTACGGCCGGTTTATAACGCAGTAAGATTGGCGGGGGAGCATTGTTGAATGCACGTACAGTTTGGGAGCCATTACAGGCGTTTGATTCCTTAATATGTTTTATTTTCCTCAACCGTGACTTAACTCTTTAATTTTAATAACAAAGCTCTTTAATTTGCTATATTAAACAGATTAGGAGTCAGCAACGCTCCCGAGGAGTTCAGCATCACACACAGCCTTAATCACCCCTCCTTTAACCGGTGTGTCTGGTTTTTATTAATGGTGGGGTGCCTGCGCCATTCTACTGGCTTCTAAATGAGGCAGACGCATTGGAGTTCGGCATCAAGGAGTATCAATAATTTACGGTCTCATTTACAACCTTATTAGGCGCCCCATGCGGTGGCGTGCTTTTTACTGGACTGAACCGCACTGAAACTTGCTTTTCCGCATTAGAACTCCAGTGTTTCAAGGACCAGGGTAGTAGTAAGGGTAGTTTAGAGAGAGAGGTTATTAGGAATGAGGAAGAAACCTGGGCTGAAAATGATTAATATTTATCGGTCTTCCCCCTTTTAGTGGAGTAAGTTCATATGCTCATCGGGAATAAGCGTTAGCCCCACGGATAAGTAAAAAAAATACGGGTCAGTGCAGGGGTTCCCAAGGTTGTTTCTGACGCGACCCCAAAAGAATATTCACAAATTTACGTGACCCCACCACCTCGCCCACACACGCGCCTCACCGTTTAGCCATGACTCTATGGGCGATATACCACGGGCTCGCAGGCCTCATTGCTTCATTATAGTTGGGTGGTTGTGATGTTCGACATGTTGTAGCCTACATTCATATATTTTAAATAAATGACGAATATATATTTTTTAAACCTTTTTTTATTTTTATTTTCAAAAAATTTTTTAGGCGACCCCATCCCCAAACGGGGGGGGGGTTTGTGTGGCAGGCCCCCAGTATCTGGTGGCCGGCGGTTCAGCGGTAGAATGAGCGGCCTGTTTCAGCGGGGGGGGAGGAGGGGGGGGGAGCTCGGGTCAGCCGCACTGCAGCCGCGGGTTTATCTGTGCCATTAACTCAGCCCTGTGCGTTCGGGGCAGACATTCAGCCCGCCTCCCGGGCACCAGTATATAACTCTGCCTCGGCCAAAATTTAAATCAGATTGCGGGGATTTTTTTTTTGCAAAAACCAATCTCAGAAATGATGGTCTCCATTACGGAGTCGATGTGACTTTGACGCCTGTGGATGAAGTGTGCCTTCCCTTTGTTTGGTGTGCTCGTAATCCTGATTAAACCCACCACATTTAGGTTTGAAATGCATCATCGCCTGGCAACAGCAGAACGACGCATTTATGAATGAACGTCTTTTTTTTTTTTTTTGATTAATCACTTGTCATCACTTAACTGAGAAATTCAAACGGCTGGCCAACTGTAGCTTTCCCCGTCCCGGCACCGCCCGTCCCGCCCAGCAGATTCGGTCAGGCCGCGGGGCGAACGCGGCGGCTGTTCTTCAGGGGGGTTTTTAACCCTTTAACGGCACCCAGCGCTGGTGATGTCATTATCGGAACGCCAGGGACTGTTTAAGCATGGCGGTAAAGCGGAAGGGAGAATTTCCGGGGGGGGGGGGGGGCGGCGTCCGCGGCATCGAGCGGAGCTGTACTCGGCACACAGCTTTTCGGTTTTTTGTAGGAAACACACACTGGCACTTTTTAGATTGCTTTTTTTTTTTCTTTTCTTTTCCCCCCAAAAATGTTCTCCAAATCAGCCTGTCCATTTTTACCGGAGCAATATTCTTCATCCGTGGAAGGAGTGACGTGTTTACCCAAGTTAGTGCTGGAGGTGCACCTTTTGCTCCACCACCAGCTCCTCCTGCAGTACTCTGCAATATCTCTCTGACCCCCATGAATATTATTTCAGTGCCTTTTTTGCCTTTTTTCCCCTCTCCTCTCTCTGAAGTTGTCTTCATGTAGACTGAGTGAGTGGGCATCTTTAGATGTAACAACTGGTTCCTGAACCGGTGACCTGGTTGTAACTGACGCGGGTCGATTTGAGTGAGTGATATCTGCTTTGTAGAGTTGGAGGTGAACGGGGGACGGTGGTGGGGGGGCGTCGGGGGGGTGGGAGAGGTACACAGAGACAGATGTAGGGAATACTACAGAGGGAGAGATAAAAAGGTCACCTTTTGAGTTAATCTGCTCACCTGTCTGAGGAGACCAGTGCTAATGAGGCACCTGACACACTGGAGAAGGAGATAAGGAGCCTCTCTCTCTTTTGGGAGGGGGGGGGGGTGAGTGGGGAGGCGAGGCCCGGACGTGTCAGGACTGTGTCCGTCCCGTGTAGCCTCCCTCCCCCTCCCGTAGGCTCGGTTCTCCATGGCCTTGGGGAGAAGCGTTTTGCATCCACAGAAGTGCAGTTTTTTTGCTTTGCGATGTTGTACGAACTGGAGCCAGAAACTGCGCAGTGGGGAAAAGGGGGGAACCTTGTCTGGGCATGGAGTCCGGGTCGCCCGTGTGAGACCGTGAATCGGCAGCGACGCAGACTGTCACTGATTCGTTCAGAAAATAGTAAAGTATTGTCCAAATAACACAACTTAACAAATCGGCACCTTGGGAGGTTATTAGACGCAGGAAAAGCACCTACTGTTCGTAAATTTTCTTGTGGGGAGAAAAGTATTGAATCCGTTTTTTTACTGTATTGTTACCATTGAGCCTTTCCTGAGCATATCCTGAAGTTTGAGGAGGTTTGTTTTCTCCTCAAACTTCATCATGTCTCAAAACAAATGGATGAAGGTTGTGGAAAATCCATCCCACAGGAGTCATCCTCTCAGTGAAACCTTTTGTGCGGATATAAAAAGTTACTCTAAAAAACTCTCTTTTAAAAAATAAAAAAAAAAAAAACTGAAAGTTATCAAACTCAAGCTGGGTTGCTGTAGCACAATTCATTTCCTTTTTCTCCTTTCAGTCCAAGGGCCCACTTTTTTCCTTTGGAATGGGCTGGCTGTGTGTGTGAGAGAGAGTGTTCAGTATATGTGTGCGTGTGAGTGAGTTATGCTCAGTGTGTGCGAGGGAGGGAGGGAGGGAGAGAGAGAGGGGAGCAGCTGATCCTAATTCTAACATTGGCTCTAAAGATAATGGCACATTACCCATCATATGACATTTAGAAATGCCATCTATCATGTTCAGGTGTACAACATTACCCTGGACTGTGAGGACAGTTGGGAAGGTACGACGGGCCTCCTGCGGTGTGGCCCCGCCTCCCTGTGGTCGGGTGTGACTGTTGGAGTGTGGAACTGAAGAGTTGCACTTTGTTTCCATGGCAACACGCGACAACACATCCTCCTTTCATATATTTATATATTTTTATATATATTTTATATATATAGAGATCTCTAAAATGCGCCTTGAAATAGAGCAACCTTCACGGAAGATGCCATTTTATTTTATTTTATTTTTCCCCCTCAAGCAAATCTCCAGGGAGACGTGTTCGCTAAAAGCAAATCTTAAGTGTACTTTGGTCAGTTAGGCTGCGACTTTTGCCTCTTCCCCCACACTTAAGTGCAGCGTTTCACCTTGAGGCAGAATCAGGTAAAACAAATCTCCCTACTTTCACATACGTCCTCTTTTTTTTTCTTTTCGGTTTCACAACGACAGAAGGGCACCCTAACGACAGCTGTGAATGTGTGACCGGAGTTGCTTTAGCCCTGAAGAGCGGGCCTGGCGGAGGGCTGAAAGGTGTGTGTGTGTGTGTGTGTGTGTGTGTGTGTGTGTGTGTGTGTGTGTGTGTGTGTGTGTGTGTGTGTGTGTGTGTGTGTGTGTGTGTGTGTGCGCGCGCGCGTGCGTGCCTTAGAGTGAAGGCCACAGCGTGTAAGAGCTCTGTTTCTCTTTCGGCGTGCGTCAGATCGGCATCAAATACGAAGGTTGCGCCGTTTAAAAAAAAAGAAAAAGTTTACCGGTCGCTTTGGCGCTGTTCAAATCTAAGGGACATATTTAGTAGTTGGGTAGCTGAGGGATGTTCTCCCGGGTCTGACCCTGTGTTTGTGACGGAGCTCGGGCGGTTCGTTTGGGGTATTGTGGGTAATCGGCGTCGCGGCGGTGTAAAGCGGCGGCGGTCGCTGGGCTGGGGCGCGTTGCAGTCCTGTGTTGGGAGCGCGGGCGCTTTGACGGTCCTCTCCGGGGGCGGCGTCAGCGTGAGCTCCCCGCTGCTATTAGCCTCCCGCCTCCACATGCTAACGCCCTGCCATTCCAGCCACTTCCCCTGCCTTTACCAACGAACACGACTGCTAACGCCAAAGGACTGCTGCTCCTGCAGCACACACACACGCGCACACACACACACACACGCACACACACACGCACACACACGCACACACACTCAACGCACACACACACACACGCGTGCGCACACACACACGCACACACACACACACACACACACACACACGCTTGTGCGCACACGCACACACACACACACGCACACACACACACACACACACACGCGTGCGCACACACACGCACACACACACACACACACACACGCGTGCGCGCACACACACACACACACACGCACGCACACGCAGGTTTGTTTGCGCAGGTGTTGTCAGACACGGGCCCTCTCGCTGCCTTAATTACCCACGCGCCTCCTTCCTGCTCCTCGCTCGCCTGTCCTCCTCCGGACGGCTCGACGGCGGACTAGTCATTAGCGCTCCTGGGCTCGGCGCGAGGAGTGGAACGCCGCTTCTTTAAGTCAACTGAGTCGGGCGGGAAAAAAACCTTAAGTGGTGGAATATGCTAATAAGAGCCGTTCGAGGCCATAAACAGTCATCAGCTGAATTAACTTGAAAACTGACAGCTTTATTAGCATCTCTGTCTGCCGTCACCTGATAAGGCTTAGGTTTTTTTTTTTTTTTTTGGTCATTACTAAAAAAAAAAAAAAAAGAACTTCATTAATGACCTCATTTAATGACCGACTCTTTGAACTCTTCGAACCACTCTTCGTTATTACCACTAAACAATAAGGGGAAAGCCCGTATCTATGTGTGCGGACGCACGCAACGGTCACTAGTTTACAGGTAGGCCCGGAGTGTTCGTGTTTTTTTCGTTTCCGTGGCAACAGTGAGAGCAGGAGGGACTTCGATGTCCAGCACGGCAGAATTAATTTGACGTGCCACTCTGCCCGTTTAGGATCGCTTTACTCTGTACTTATTTAATTGGCGCTTCCTCTTTGAAGAGGTAATGAATATCGACCTGCAGGCCTGGATGTTTGGAGACTGCAAGCTAGGCGTAGCAGTTGGAAATATGAAGGACAGTATCCAGTGGGTTGGGGGGGGCGGGGTCGTTTTAGTATTGGTCATTCAGAATGGGACGCATTAGCCCCTGGCCCCTCCCTTTTAACACCTCCTGATTAAGGCTTGACCTTTACGGGGGATTAGCATGTGCAGGATTCTCATTGTGATTTTAAACCTCCCTGAGGTCTGGTGGGAACGGTGATCACTTCCTGTTAAAATAATAGCGTTTCCATGGTTGCTGCATCGAGCTCAACTCATCACTTTACAGGAAGTTATTTATCCACGCAAAGCTCTTTGAAGGTGCATAATATGGGAAAGGAGCAAGGCACAAAGCTGTCTGTGGAAAAGAAAACTTTTTTTTTTTTTTTTTAAATTAACATTTGAGCGACCATGACCCATTGACAACATCAGACTATCCAAGCTGCACCAGGCAAATGTGGTGTCTTAAGGTTCCATGTAAACCTGAAAGCAGTCAAAACTTTAAAAACTTGAAATGCAGTGTTATTCACCACAGAATATTACTGATAAATTCATGGACCCCTTCGAATCATTTTACAGTTTTTTTTTTATTTGTTGTTGTGCGATTTCTCCTATAGGCGGTTTATGTGGCTTGAAAAAAAAAAACACAGACACCCCGCACAAGGCATTTCAATGCAGGAAAAACCCTTTATACGCATATGTATATATATTAGATGTGTACTTTTTGTTTCCTGTTACTGCTTGTGGGAGTGCGGATGCATTTTTCTGAGCGTATTATTATGGTACAGGATGAGAGGTTGCCCTGGTGAGGGGCTCTTCGCAGAACGGCTTCAGTCATTCGATGATGGAATCCTCGGGGTCGCGCTGATTGGTAAAGAAATTATTTTAAATTTATTTACGTCTATTTCCCCCCGTAAATGCATCGTGGCTTCGGGCTTTGTTTTTCTTTCAGAGTTTAAATTCGAAGGCATTTTTTTAACGAGACGCCCGTTCGCCCGTGTCGATTTCCTCTCCTGGGGGGGGGGGCCGGGGTTAAATTTATGCAGAGTGGACGATCGGGACGCCCGGAGCTCAGAATGCAAACATTAAAATGCAGAATTTAATCAAACTCTTCTGCAGGGATGGTTACAGTTTAATTGGGTCAATAATCAAATGTGTAGCGGGGTGATCTCAATTTTTTTTTGTTGCGTTTAGCTGGAAGGCATTTTAGCAAAGCGCGCACAGCACAGGAGAGCTGAAATGTGAAAAAACAAAAAACAATAGAAAGCTGGCTTCATTGTATTATGTTGCCATGGTTTCAACCTTTTTTTAAATTTATTTTTGGCTGTTTATTATAAATGTCTGAGCTATGGCTGTTTAAAGCATTCCATTATGGTGTGCATAAAAGCCAGAATGCTTTTCAGCTTCATTTCTGGTCTCTCTTCAGTGTAAAAAAAAAAAAAAAAGTCTTTGGAAATTTATCCCAAAATGTGGCTCATAAAACGGGCGTTAGCCTCCCCCTTTGCTCTTAAAGCCCCTCTCCCCCGTGCACCTCTACTCTAATGGGTAATATGGCACCCTGTCATGTGTGCGTGTCACGCCCCCGTCACCTCCTGCATGTGGCCAGGCCCAACCACAGCCCTCTTCCTGTTGGGCGCTGGGCAGAAGGTGTTATTTCCTGTCTGGTGGTAGGCACAGAGGGTAACTTCCTGTTGAGCACGGGACCCATGGGCTTGGGTTTATTTATTTATTTATTTATTTATTTAAAAGCTGTGTTGTGTGACTGTGATATCCTCAGTATGGGGCTCATGCCTGAGGCTTGTGCTACACAGGTGCGCGCACACACACACACACACTAACACACAAAGACAAGCAAAGCTGTATTCAGATATAATGGTAATGCATTTGGGAAGCTTTCAGGCCCTTGTGTTTCTCCTCCGTACCCGCAGGTTCTCCGGGGTGTCTGTGCTGACCGTTAAAAGCGGCCCGTGCCCCGGGGTGTCTGTGCTGACCGTTAAAAGCGGCCCGTGCCCCGGGGTGTCTGTGCTGACCGTTAAAAGCGGCCCGTGCCCCGGGGTGTCTGTGCTGACCGTTAAAAGTGGCCCGTGCCCCGGGGTGTCTGTGCTGACCGTTAAAAGCGGCCCGTGCCCCGGGGTGTCTGTGCTGACCGTTAAAAGCGGCCCGTGTGCGTACACGCGTCGTTCTGTCGGCAGAGCTGTGCGTGCGCGGCGGGGTATAAAGACGCTAACTCGGGAACAAACTGCATCGCATCGATGTTACGTTTTAAATCCACGTTCCCCCTCCATCCTCTCCCGTTTCTGCAGTTAGAGGGGCGAATAACGCCACGTCAAACCTGCTTGTTTCGTCTGTGAATCGTTTATGGCTGGCGCTGATCAGGTGTCTTAATTATTCCAAAATTTATTAATTTTTTTGCTCCCGTGCTGTTGATTTCCTCCTGGTTTTGAAGTGGAGCGGGCGGTACTGATGCACGGAGCGTTTCCACGGCAGCCGTCTCTGTATCCGGGCACCGCCTTCTCCCCACTTCCTCCCCCCCCCCCCCCCAAACCCCCCCCGTGCGACACCGGGGGGCTCGGCCCAGCCCGTCCCAGTCCTATCACGCGTAATACCTTCCGCTGAATGTACATTTAATGAGCATTATCAGCGGCTAATGAGAATTGTAATTAGTCAGATGAAGCTGATTATCGCCGCATAATTAGCTGTATCTGTCTGGCTCAATTAAGTTGATGGAAGTTTGGGAGCCGGGTGGTCCTGTGCAGGCGAGGGGGGGGGGGGTGCGAGGCGGGGGCAGGGGCGAGGGTGTGTGGGGGGGGGGGGGGGGTTTGGGTCTTAACTGGAACAGGGTGTATTAAGAATCCCTCTTGTCCTGGGACGGGTGGAGCTGAGGGCGAATCGGCGTCCGTCCTCAGCGTCTGTTGGAGCTCTTTCCAGTCCTCCAGCGAGAGAGAGAGAGTCTGAAAAGCAGGCTTCTGAGGAATCTTGTTATTTTCTTACATGCGTGCCTTTTCTTTTGCCCACTTGATTACATTTAGTTTTATCAATTTGCTTTACTTACGGCAGTTTGGGTTTTGGGTTTGTGGTTGAGACATAACTGTGCAGCTGTCCTCGTGGCTGTAGTCGAAATGTAACGGCCCAGTAGAGCCTCCTTTCTGCGTACTTTGAAAAAGGTTTCTGTATTTTCTCTCATTTTGAAATGGCACGCTTTAACTGACAAATGTAAAGCACCATTTCCAGTGTTTATCTTTCAGTGTGTATGTTCGCCTTAGCCTGTTAAATTCATGATTATAAGTAAATGGATTTAAATGGCTCATGTATCCATATGCAATTTACATAACAGCCTACACTTCTCTCTCAAAACACCCGTTTTATGTGTTATGTATTTTTGTTGGCAAAAGTGGGATTCCCCAGGACCCACGAATATTTATCCACAGTGCAGAGTGCGGGCCCTCAGCCCTGTGGCCCTTTTGCACTGGCAGGTCCAGAGTGGTCTCCGTGGTTACAAGGAGGTAGCCCCATAAGTGTAGCCGCTACTATTTTCAGATGCAGTAGCCAGCTAGCCTAGCAGCTGGACTTTTCCGCTGAAGTTGCTGCTCCTGCGTGGATCGTTGCTTCTTATCGCTATGCTCAAGTGTGAACAGTGCACAAACAAATTGCAATGCTTTCAGGGGAAGAAAAAAACTGCTTCTACATGTTTCCCAGGAATTACAATGCAGAAGTAAAATGTGTATCACAGCATAACTGTGAAATCCTGACAGGATCATTTCCATTCCTGCGTTTATTGAGAGCTGGTCAAGCAGCGCAAACCGTGTCTCCCTTTAGTGTCCAGTATCACCCAACAGGGTGCAGAGCTGCAGTAACAGCAGAGAAAATGAGTGATCAAAATGGCTCCTTCATTTAAAGCAGGAAGCAAACCAGATTCATTTGCATATTTCATAAGTTCTCAGCACAAGCTGATCTGTCTTGATTTGTGACTGTAATAAACAAGCGCACAAAGGAGCTGACAGTATGACAGTATGTAGCTTATAACAGTATTTCGCCGTTGTGGTTTTGAAAGATATTGCGGCCCATAACTGGAGGAGGCTGCTGTTGAGATGATGGCCTCCCACACTCACTGTGACTCACTGACCGACTAACTCACTGACTCACTGACCGACTCACTGTGACTGACACGGCTAACTGACAGCACGCGCTGGATTCACAGCAGTGAGTGCCAGTTCCTTGTTCTACCACCAGGGGCTAGTGTAGTTGTTGCACTGGTGAATGTTTGATTCA
This sequence comes from Anguilla pacifica, assembly GCA_039654925.1. NCBI lineage: Eukaryota > Metazoa > Chordata > Actinopteri > Anguilliformes > Anguillidae > Anguilla > Anguilla pacifica. The sequence goes on from CM077302.1 coordinate 11,191,523, forward strand.
CTTGAAATGGATAGTCCAGTTTCTGGGGTTTTTGTATGTTCTTTCACTCTTAATGTGTGTTTTTCAAATTGGACCAGACAGATTTTGTGTACAATGAAGGATATTTTAGATATAATAAGGGAAGTTTTAACAACCACCCAGCTTTACGACCTGCTTGCTTTCCTCCACGAATCTCTTGACGCGAGTGCAGGGCGTTAAGGGGCTCACGGTCCAGAGCAAGACGATACGCTTTGAGTAACTGCAGAGCAACTTGTGCTTATACAATGTTACGCCTCCAGAGTGTGCACATGTGCATTACCCATTTATTCTACTAAAACATAGCATTTAATACGGTTTTCAGCTGGAAATGTTTCCTGTGGCGCATGTATCCCTGAGACCGCTGAGCTACCAGCTCAATATGAGAACGCTGATGGTTACAAATAAACAGCATGAAATGGATGTGTTCGTACGGACGGCCGCTGGAAACATAGCGTTGTTGTGTAAGCTGCGCTGTACTTATCCGATGTGTGTGTTCTCGCTTTTGACCCCCGAGTCCCCGGATGCCCTGTACACACCCGTTGTAAAAGCCGACAGGTTGTCTGAAACACACCGTCATTGATACGTACATTAAAATAGGGCCAATTGAAAACCGCCCACCAAACCTGCAGTAATATCAGAATGACTCCAGGTAATAAACGATCCCTTTTGTCTGCGTTCCAAAAAAATAATAATAATAATTAAAAAGTCTTGTTACCCGGTAACCAAGCGGCCGAACGTGCGCGGTTTGAGAGAAGACGCTGACGGCTCAGGGGGGTGGGGGTGGGGGGGTGGGGGGTGTAATTTCTCCGGGAGCTTTCTCACACGCCGCGCGTTTCTTTTCCGCAGAATAATTACACCTGTGAGTGTCCCGATAAGTGCAGGCACGGCGCCGGCCTTTTGTTTCGGGGTGAATGGGCGTGCCGGGCTCCCAGCTAGCCGCGCAGGCCTCGTCAGTCAAAGGGGCTCTGCGCAATCAGGGCTGCAGGGAGGCCGTTCTGTTGCGTTAAAGCGCCTGCCCAGAGCACCGGGCAGATTCAGATCTGTTAAGTCAGTCACTTCCTCAAAGGCAGGTCATGTGATTTAGCTGCTGCATGGGGCTGCTGCCTGTGTGCCCGGAGGGCGGGGCCTGTGCTGCTCGTGCTCTGATGTGACCTCCGTTACTCACTCGGTCCTGTTCACCGCTGCTATTCACTGGCAGAGCTCTCCTGGGGGGAGACGGGCTGGAGCAGGGGAGTGCTCATACTCCGGCAGCTTCAAACCTCGCACGGCGTTACGAGCACCAATCACAGGGCACCGCGACGCGGGCCCGGACGCGTGAAGCCAGGAGGCCGTCGTCTCGTGCCAGCGGTTTCGCCGAGCGCGGCGGGTCGATGACGTGCGGCCCCGCGGCCGTTTTGGTTCCGCTCCCAGGATGGCGGGAGGGATTTAGTTAATGTGCTTAAAGCCCGCCTTTTGCTCGGGCCGATCGATGGGTCGCTGAGAGAGAGAGAGACGCTCGTTTTTACTGACTGGCGCCGCGTCTGAAGACACACACACAGGTACACACACACTAAAGCAGATACACAAACATGCATGCACACAAACACACACACACACACACACACGCGCCTGTGCACACACAGCTCTTGCACACGCAGGCAGTATGCATATGCGTGCATGTTGTATTTGATCTGCACGAACCAACACTGATACATCAAACGCAAAACCCGTGAGCCCGCGGGCCCATACACATGCAGATCCGATCGCACGCGCTCACAACAATGCTCCTCATTGGCCGGATGCGCAGCCTGCGAAGCGGAGCGCTCGCACGCCCTTGCTTTTCAGGCGGGGGCCCTCATTCCTCCTCTAAGAAGCATATATGAATATAAATACCACTTAAGCCTCTAAGCAATGGCTTCTCATACAGGCTCCACCGTTTGGCGCAATTAACCATCTCAATAGAGCGTAATTACACAGCAATTATCACTTTGTTATGTAAAGCAAACAGACACACAGACCTTCTATGGCGGTGGAGCGGGAGGGACGCGGAGAAGAGGAGGCGTATGAATATGTATGTTTCTCTCTCTCTCTCTCTCTGTCTCTCTCTCTCTCTCTCTCTCTCTCTCTCTATGTCTCTCTCTCTCTCTCTCTCTCCCTCTCTCTCTCTCTCTCTCTCTCTCCCCCTCTCCCCCTCTCTCCCTCTCTCTCTCTCTCTCTCTCTCTCTCTCTCTATGTCTATGTCTCTCTCTCTCTCTCTCTCTCTCTCTCTCCCCCTCTCTCTCTCTCTCTCCCTCTCTCTCCCTCTCTCTCTCTCTCTCTCAGTGAGTCGGGCTTTCCACCGGCTGCATTGTTCCACGGGCGCTTCTCGCTTCTCGCTGGCTGTGCGCCGCATTCTCCTTCGACGCCTCCGTTGGAAATCTGCGAAGCTAGAACGCAGCCGGTCAGACTGAAATAAAAAATTGGCCAACCTGTCCGTTTTGGGTTTCCCCCCCACCTCCCCGACGGCCCCAGGAAGGGAGCCCCCCCCCTCCCCCCCCCCCCCCTCCCCCCCCCCTTCCTCATGCTGTTTGATGTTAGCGCAGGTCGGCATATCTGGTTATGTTTGGCCGTACGTCCGTCCGTCCGAACTGAGGGTGAAAGTGGGAAAAACCTTAAAGAAAAGAAAGGGTGATTGAAAGTCGATAGATGGATAGACAGGCTGATTTTATTTTTGGGAGAGTATTTCCTTTTTTTATTCAGACGGGGGGGGGGGTTAAAGCTGAGAGGTAACAGACAGAGAAGGGCTGGACGTGTGGCTGCTTAGATGCTTTTTGAGTTCCCACTGGGGGGAAGCTGATTTGTCAGCGGAAGCAATGTGCGTGCTGACCGTCTGCGGGGAAGAAGAGAGGCATTGTGGGTAGCTCATCCAACTGCTGAGTCAAGTCCAGGCACTCCGTCTTCTGGAAACTAATCCCAGCCGTCTCGGTGGCAGACCGGTGGTGCTGGTGGGGGTGCATGATTGGGCGCAGCGTCTCCCGAAGAGGGAGGGCTTTGTTTCAGCAGGGTCCTCCGCTCCTCGTCGTGCGAGAGCGCGTCTGCGACAGCTGCGGCCCACCTGCGGCGCAGCTGCACTGCGAGGCTGCAGCACGGTGAGGCTCGTCTGCGACAGCTGCGGCCCACCTGCGCAGCTGCACTGCGAGGCTGCAGCACGGTGAGGCTCGTCTGCGACAGCTGCGGCCCACCTGCGCAGCTGCACTGCGAGGCTGCAGCACGGTGAGGCTCGTCTGCGACAGCTGCACGCCTCCGCTGCTGCGGGGAGATGCGGAGAAGTGTAATGCACTTACGGTGGGGGGGGCGTAACCAGGCAGTGTTCATTACGAGAGCAGGGGAAACAAAGTGGAGAGCCGGAGAAAGGAAGATTGCGTGCAGATATGCGAGATAATGCCAGATTACTTCTGAGGCCAGATTTCCCCGCACCGGCTTCATTGCCATCATTACGCTGACGCTCAGTTCATTTTTTTTAACCCGTGTTCCTTTTGTTCTTTTTTCAATTCTATCATTTCATTCCGGAATGTTTTCACTCACTCCCTCCTGATTGAAGCTCCACAGCAGTGAGTGATTTGTTTATTCGTTCTCTCATTTGGCAGACGCTGATACTGGCTGTACGCAGCGTACTGCAGGAACGGCAACTTCAGCGTTTAACGGCCAGGAACCTCGTTGTGTAGCATCAATATTTTAAAAATATTGAAAAGTGTTTGTTTTTGTTTTTGGTTTTTTTGCAGTGTAAAATTGGTTCAAAAGTATTCCGCATGCATCTTGTTCCAAAAATATTCCAATATTATTGTTTTAATATTCCCTCTCGAGTTTGATCATGATCACAGATATGTGCACTGTTGCTATGGTGCAGAACTATGACCTATGAGGGCAACATTGCAATGTAATGTCACACCTGCACACACAGTTTGTGGATTTGCAAGAAAAATGAGCTGGTGATTCTGTGTGTGCGCTCGTGTGAGTGTTGTGTCTGCACTGAATTGGTACATTATCCAGATCCCCATCTGAATTTGCAATGCTGAAGGACGAATCAATCAGTCAATACAGACTGACTGATAATAATGGGCTACCAGGCCAGGAGGTTCAGTCAATACCCACTGTCTGATAATAATGGCACACCAGGGCAGGAGATAATCTCCTTAGGGTCTTTCTTTAGCTGGAGAACGATTGACTGGACGGAAAAGGAAGTCAACCGGAAGACAAAAGGGTTACTTTCGACGTCTGTGCAGAGCCCGGAGCTGATTTCCCTGGACGCTTAGTGAAATTTTCAAACGGTGCTCACCTTTGTTTAAATGCGCCTACGCCCCACAAGGCCACATGGTGCATACGGAGGAGTCCTGGTGCGGACTGTTCAGAGTAGCTGCTGAATGCGTATATAGATCTGGGATACGACATCGGTATTTACATTCACTGACACTAACTTCTTCCAAATCCACCATTCATTATTTATTATGACTTCATTATTTTTTTCCCCCTGTATTTTTATTCCTAATCTCATAAAATAATCCCTCTGTGTTCAACTGAGACCAGTGAAATCACACTTACTTACGAGGGGTTCTGTAATCCACTGTCATAAAAATCAGACTTGTCTTAAAAATGGCAGTCTCTAGTACTCTTGTGAATTTTAATGGTTTAAAGCTTTGGATGATAGCCTCAAGTCCCTACGACATGCCTGCTTTGACAAGAGTCTCTTGGCTAGTTACCCAAATCTACAAATTCTTTCAGGTTTTATTATTATTTTTTTGCAAATTTTTATTCTGTACGTGTCAGACGCCCCTTCATACTCTGTCAGTTTCAGTTTCAGCAAGACGGCCGAAGCTGTCGAGCCTCCCGCAGTCACTGCGTGTTTTTTGACAGCTGTGCCCGCCAGCATCGGCGCGGTCCTCCGCTTGACCACAGTAAAACCTTTCCGCCCGGTCTGTCGGATCGAGGAACGATCGAGCCCGTTAAATAAATACACACCCGAGAACATAACGTTTCGCCGTAAAATCGCAACGCCGATATTGATTCCGGGTAGTTTTTCCTGCGAGAGATCGCTCTGAGAATGTTCTGACCCACTTTTGACTGGAAATCTTAAAAAAAATACGAGAGGCCGTTGTGTGCTAGACTTTGAGTGGGGAAGCAGTGCACTCTGGGAGTTTGCGGGTAAATTTCAGTTTGTCAGAGCAGTAAGAGGAGCTGCTCTCTCAGGTCCAGATGCAGCGCTCAGTTTTGACAGTTCCGTGGAGAGTCTGGGAAAAGAGAGAGACTCTCGGTTTTGCATTCAGACCACCTGGAAAACCCTGTTGGTTCAGAGCAACTACCTGCACTGCCAGTCCCATCAATATCATGTTGATTCCTGAAACTTTTGCCGTTAAGCTGATTTGCTTTGAACTTTTCTGACATCAGGAGAAAGCCGCCTGTCCAGGTCGTTTTGACTGGAAGCACAAAATTCCAAGAGGACAAGTTGTCCGATTTAGTGCAAATGGGGAAGCTGTATTTTTTTTTTTTTTTTTTTTGGGGAAGAGGTGCCTTATTATTTCTGTGTAAAACGGCATCAAATAGAATGATGGCATGCAAAAAATAAGTAGTTCTTGAAAGTGAACAGTAGAGCAGACATTCTCCTATAGTAGCTGTCTAACAGGTGGCCCATAGGTATCTTCAAGCAGCAGAGTTTAGTCTTATTGATAACTAATAATGGCTGATGTAATTATGGTGGAATTAGTGTACTCAACAGCAGCAAAGTATTGGAACAAGAATTTATCTTATTGAATTCAGAACATTGCTAATTATTATTTCTGAGAATGGAATAATGAGAGTTTTAAATGTCAACCGTTTTCTGTAATTGGGTGCAATATTCTGTCTAAAGCTCTTCTCTCTGTTGGAAATTAATAGGCTGTGCTTTTGTCTCTTTGTTTTTATGTTTTTAACACTTGGTGCTTTTTCAGTACTGCCAGCATATTGTTAATTCCTTTGCCTTTTCAATAAAAGTAAAGCTTATTTTCATGGGACTAATTAAGTGTTAAAACAGAGACAAAAGCACAGCCCGTTCGTTTCATGCAGAGGAAAGAGAGTTAGATGAGAGCACACACTCCATTATGGAATATTGTGAGAGAAAATGGTTAGCATTCAAAACTATTCATTATTCCATTTGCAAGAATAATAATTGGTAATACACTTAATCCAGTCAGAGGAAGCTCATGTGCCGTTCCTCATCCCGTCACTTACAAAAGAGAGGAATTGATCTGTGATACGCTCTAAACAAAGAAATACTGGATCTGTAGCATCATTTGGCTTGGATTCTTCCCTCATTTAGTTTTAACCATCCAATTTCACCCAATTTCTGACATTTCTTCCTGAACAACTATTTAATGCTTCTCAGCACCAGTAGATGTTTTCTGTCATAGAGTTTTGATACTTTTCAGCCTCCCCTGATTGGCTGTTGGCTGATGGTGGGCGGGATCATGTCTGAACATGGGCACTGCAGTGGCTGTAAGAGGAGGGGCAGTTCTGTGGTTTGAGGATGTTCTGTTCTCTGTGCCTGTGCTCAGCGTGGCTCCTTCAGCACTGTGGACAGCTCTCAGTGATCCCGCTGGCTAGAGAGGCCGAGCTGAAGTGCACTCCGCACACACACTCCTCTGCACGCACACACACTCCTCTGCACACACACACACACACCCCTCCGCACCCGCTCTGCTAGCGCCGCCGCGCTGCGGGCGTGTTCGTGTACACGCAGAGAGAGCTGCTAGCACGCGGTCGCCGGCGCCGTCCCCCGACTTCCTGGGTGCTAGTATCCGTTGCCGGTGCAGGAGTCAGGCCTTTATCCGTGAGGTCGCCGGGGCGGCTGGGCCGAGGGTCATCGGTCTCGCTATCGCGTGACTGAGACCGGGGGGTGGGGGCTGGGAGTGTGGGGATTGGGGGGGGGGGGGGGTCTCCTCCCCCCATGTGCAGCGGTACTAATCCCTCACCTTCCTCTCATCCTGACAGATAGAGAACACACAGCTGAGACCGGGCTAATCCCTTTCTCTGCGGATTAATGTCCCCTCAGCACCCCCATGCCCAGCCCGATAATGGAAGGTCAAAGTGATGGACTGTGTATTGTGAGCCGAGGGGTTGCAGGTTCAACTCCTGGTTGTGTCACAGCTGTTAAACTACTAACTCTTTGAGTAGGTTTTTCCAATGTTTTTTTTTTTTTTTTTTCCCAGTCAGTGTCAGTGTAGAACTCCACTGCTTTCAGTTACTAGTAGTGATTGTTCCATCAGCATTAGAATGTTCAGTTAAGAACACTCTAATCACGTATTTGTGATCTCACTCCTTTAAGGGTTTAAGTGCTACCTTTCTTAGTCTTTTGGGAGCGTGTGTTTCTAACCTGTTATGTGTGAGAGCTGAAACACGGTCCACAGAATAGGCTCTTCCACATGGCCCTGGGCCGATCGTCACGCGGTTCGTTCTTGCTGGAATGTCCTGCCGCTGACAAGTGCACTGCCTGCATGTCACCTGATCATACTGCGTCTCAGCGTACGCGGCGTGTGAAACTGCAGAGATGGTGCGCTAGAAAAGCAGCGCTTTATGGAAGTGTGGTGCGCTGGAGAAAGAAGCCTAGCGGCGAGTGTATGAATAAGCGAACGTGGTTATTAACGTTATTATTCACGCGCAGCAGTCCGGCGAGTGGCCCCGGTGGTGCTGAAATCACACAGCATGTAGCTTTATCGGCCTCTGGTAAAAGGCAAAGGGGAGTACAGGCGAACTCTTCCGGACGTTCGAAGCGAGAAACAGAAGAGAAAGAGGAAAGTTGCTCCCTTTGCTGCTCCCTTTACCCGAAGCCGCCGCATTAAATCACGCTTATCCTTCCCGCTGACCGGGGTCAGGCGTCTGGCGAATTAAATTTAGAGCCGGGTGGGGGTGGGGGGGTCCCCTGCAGGTGATTAACGGCATTTCATTACCGGGAACGGGGCCCTGAAGAGGGGGAGATAGCCGGAGCCAGAGAGAGCGCCTGAGGGGGGGGGGGGGGGGGGGCATCGCGCTGGTTAAGCCCGTCTCCCCCGTGCTTCGCCCCCCTCTGAGCCTCCCAAACTGCCAGTCCCGGCCGGGCCGCCCCCCTCCTCCCGCCCCGCTCGGAGGTGAGGTCCTGGTGCGGGAGCGCCCTCGCGCTGAAAGCCCTTCATTAAATGGAAGGCGCACGCGCGGGGTAAAGCACTTCCTGCGGCAGCGCACGCGCGGGGTAATCGAGCCTCGCCCAGTGGTCGAACCCCCGCTGAGGGGACTGTGGAGTCACGAATCCCATAGTGGGTGGGACTGTCAGGCTGTCAATCACTGAACTACAAACCGGTCAAAAAGTGTTTGTCTGCCGTAGCGTAGCGATTATTGTGATACTTTTTCAGAGTATTGAAAATGAATGAGTCGCTCACTGTCCCATCACAAATGAATAAAAATATTTAGTTTTAATTCTCCTTCATATGAGGGAATGCCATTCCTCACCCCCCCCCCACCCCCCCATGTAGTTTTAATGAACCCTTGTGAAGCACTATGATTGCCTGTAAGGTATGTATTTCCGTGAGGTTTACGGTATAAGCCTCTGCTAGGATTAGTGGCTGTGGCGTGACATGCTTTGTCATATTTCTCTCCGCATTCGGGGCTAACAAGGAGCTTAAATCACGAGGGAACATAAGAAATCTGTATCTGAAGATTAGTGAATGGAAAAACAATTATGCCTTTAATGAGAATTTGTTCTGTAATATCATTGCATTAATCCGTTTGTAAGAGCGTTGATTGCTTATTATGGGTATTAAGCCAGAATTTAATTAATATGTTTTTTTAAGAGGATTTTGCCTTCCATAATCATGACGGATTTCATCACTTTGGCTTTTGATGAGCAGTACAATCAAAGTCTTTTTTTTTTGGGTAAAATGTTTGCAGGATCCTGGTTCTTAGCGGGATGTGTGTGCCTCTCGCGTAGTTCCGGGACTTATATCTTTGCTGGAATAGGTGTGTTTATTATTCTCCTTTGCGGTTATATAGATACTGTAAAAGTCATCGCTCTCCAGAAAAAGGCTTGGCTGTAACTCCCCCCTGATTTTATTCTGCTCCGAACTCGTGAACTCTGTTTGAATGCGAAACTTTACTAGCGTGCGTTAGAGCACCGCTGACGATCGACAATAATTGGAATGTCGAAGGAGGGCTTTATTTTTATTTATTCATTCATTTTTTAAACGATTGTACTGCTGGGGCAGAGAAGCGGTTTAATTAGAGCTTGGAAATATTCCTTCCGTTCACTCTCTTCTCGTTCCCCATCCTCCCTTCTCTTTCTCTCATTTCTCTGTGTGCCTTCCTTCTGTTCACTTTTACACTCTCTTTCTCCATCTCTCTTCTGCCCAGAAAAACACACGTGTGACAGTCTTCTCCACCTCCTCTGTGTAATAGAACCTCTCCCCCCATCTAGCCCCCCCTACACCCTCGACCCCCCCCCCCCCCCCCCCCGGGCAGGTGAAGGCTGGCCTGACGCCTCATACTGATGGCGGATCTTCCCCGCCCGCCACTCTGGTGTCACTCATCGCTCTTTGTGAATCCGATTAACCGCGCCCCCCCCTCCCCCCCCCCCCAGCGTTTTAACCTCTCCCCCCTTCTCTAGACCCGTGGGGCAGGCGGAGGGCAGGACACCCCTCTCTCACGGGAATGGGGGGTTACAGAAACACTCTGTCATCACCATCGTCATCATCATCATCATCATTATTATTAATATTATTATTTCCCCACCCGTTTCTCTCTTTGTGGGTAATGATGAAGCATCAGTCAGGCTGAAAGGGATCTAGCTGGAGCCACAGGCTCAACAAGGGGCCTGGCAGCCTCTGACTGTGTGAGCTGGATATGCTCTTAATATTACCGCTATGCGGAGATTATGAAGGCATCTAACCTTTTCTTCGCAGCGTTTTTTTTCTTTCCCCCCGATGCCCAGTTTAACAGCCGACGCGGCACTGGAAGTTTTAAAGTCTGCTGCCTTTGGAGTCGGTTTGCAGATAATGAGGCAGCTCTGGTGATTTAAAAAAAAAAAAAAAAGTTTCTCCAAATGGATCATTTTTTTGACACTGGGTCAGAAATGGGTCTTTAGCGAGTCCACTCCGCGTCCCCATTAGGAAAGCACGGTTGGCTCTCTGTGGAGAGGTGTGAGGCAACACTGTGATCGTCTTCACTGACCCTGCACTCCGTCTCCGTTTGGAAAGTCCCCGTTACAGTTGGCTCTGCAGGGGGAGGCGTAACGTGTAGCGTTCAGTAGCATTCTCATCTTCACACTCCAGGACAAATTTTAAAAACGTTCAGGGTCAGGGCTGCCCCAACCCCCTGTACCTGGAGGTCTACCGTCAGGTGGGCTTACATTTCAACCCTAATTTGGCACACCTGATTCTACTAATTAAGGACTCAGTGTAGTCAGTGGCAACGTTACAGCCTTGACAGAACATTCCAGTAACATTGTGAGAACATTTTGTGTGTTAGCTGGGGTCACTCTGGATAAGAACGTTTGCTGAAGGAATGCAGACTTAAATATTTGCGGGCCCACCACCAGGTTCTCGACAAGTCGCCAGTTCTAGGAAGTTTTAAGGAGAAGAAAATGAACTTGTTTGTCATAAAGGGGAACATAAAAAAACACAACCGAGTGAAACGAAGGCAGCCTGTCGTCGTGGCGAGAAGGATCTTTATTAGCGGCGGAAACGGCGGAGAGGGAAAAGTGGGCGGGAACCGCGGCGGCGGGATGAAAAACCCGCCGATGACCATGTGACAGAACACCGCCGCCCGCCGGAGAAAAATGAGACGGATGGAGAAACAAATAACCATTGATCACAATTCCTGACAAAAGGGAACAAAAGCATTAAAAAAAGAAAAAAAAGGCCCGTGGTGGTATTGAATAAAAGGGGAGGAAAAATGGCGACAAGGAGATTCGGCAAAGGTCACGGGGGGGGGGGGGGGGGGGGGGGGGGGGGGGAAGTCTGTTTCTCCTGACAGGCTGTTTATTTAAAATGATGAAAAGAAGTTTGAGGAGAAAAGAAGCGTCTGATTATCTCGCCTCCAGAGTCGCGGTCACGCTTGAGAGAGAGAGAGGGAGGGAGAGAGAGAGAGAGAGAGAGAGAGAGAGAGAGAGAGAGAGAGAGAGAGGAGAGGGGGGGGGGAGAGAGAGAGAGAGAGAGAGAGAGAGAGAGGGGGAGAGAGGGAGAGGGAGGAGAGGGAGAGGGAGAGAGAGAGAGAGAGACCCCGACCCTCCCCGAACGGATGGGGTGATGACTTTATGATGATGATGAAGGAGGGGGTGTTCGGTCCTGCGCTGTGGTGAATACAGGGAGCGAGTTGGCCTTGCCGTGAGCCTGGAAGAGGCTCTTAGCGTCTGTGCGCCTGGTGTCTTTATTTTCACTGATGGAGAAGCAGCCGTTCGATGAGACATTCCTCACTCTTCACAGATTTAAGAATCCTTGAGCACAGGTAGCTCTCAGAATTGGACAAAGGGGGTCATCTTGATGCTACTGCTGAGAAATGGAGTATGGAAAAGGCAACAGTGCTTGAGGTAAAAATAAAATAAAGAAACAAAAACAAGTAGTTTGCACTAGAGGCCAGGAGGGGGGGGGTGTGCTGGAGCCTGTCCCAGCATGCATTGGGCAGGAATATACCTTGGACAGGTCGCCGATCTTATTGCAGGGCGCACTCACTATTCACTCACACACTCGTACCCACAGGCAATCTAGAGTCTTCAATTAGCCTACCGCATGTCTTTGTGCTGTGGGAGGAATTTTCATGTTCAAAGTTACGTACATTCCGGAGTTTCAAACGACCTTTATGCCCGATGCGTTTGTCTCCGAGGTGTTTCCGTGTCTGAGAACGGGTTTCTGCCGCACTGTGGACAGCGAGGGGCTTATCCTGCGGAGGATTTGGGGGTCTTGTGGTGCGGAACAGAATGCCGTGAAGGAAGGGGGCCGGGGTGGTTAGGGGTGGGGGGGGTGGGGGGGGGGGGCAGTACGATCTGGGATGAGCTTTAAGCTGAAGCCGCTTTGGCTCTCGCCACGAATGCTGTTTCCATGGTGATGACAAACGAGGTGTTTTAAATGAAAGTGCACTAATGGCCTGATTCGGCTCCTGCTGGCGAAGCTCCGTCAGTTATTCAGCCTGACGGGCCAGACCGAGCGCTCTGATGACCACGCCATCACGATCCTGGCCTTCACCAAGCACAGCGATCCTGTCACGACTCCGGACAGGTTCTTTACACCGCCAGATTCTGAGCTCCACGTGGCTGCCGTTTCGAGTTTTGTCTCAGCGCTTTGTGTGAACTGAAACCAGTTTGACGTGTCCTATGAATGCTCGCCAAGGGTTATGACCCAACACAGAGTTGGGTCAGTGTGCCATCTGCATTGTAATGCAGCGCCACAATCTCCCGCTAGCAGCCGAAACCTCCTGTAGCCAAGCAGGCGCAAAGGATGGATGTCAGAAAAACAAGGGCTTTAATATCTGCTCAGTCGGTGGAATCTGCACTAAATGTTAGCCATTGTAGCAGTTAGCCGCAGTAGCATTGCAGCAACACTGCGAGAACGTTTCGTGTTGGCTGGGTGGTTACCGGGGCTCTGAAACTCGAAGGCATCAAAGAGTGACACTCTTGGGTGCGGAAGTGACACCTGGAGAAAGCGTTTGGATTGTCAGACGCCGTTCGGGGGCTCAGGATTTTTGTGTTTGGCGCGTCTTGATGAAAGTCTCTCGCTTTCCTTCTCCATTTTCACTATTTCGGTCTCACTTTCTTATATATATATTTTTTTAGCGTGACTCTTGTTAATTAGTCAAACGACCCAACGAGCAAAACTTGTATTACGTGACAAGTAGTGCCTCTCTTTAGCCCTGCGTGTTTTAAACCGAACGGTCGTTAGCAGTGAGGCAGCGCTGCGATGTTTCCGGAAAGATCCGCCGTCTTCGATTCCAGCAGGCAGCTTCCTCCGGCGCTGCGCGGGTCAGATAACGGGTTTCCCTGCAGCTCTTTGACAGAGCTGCTCTCTCTTCATCCCTCTCCCCCGAATCCGGCAGCCAGGTCTAGGGAATGAATTTAAATGGGGGGGGGGGGTGATATTATAATATTATATTATGAATCTGATTAAAATAATATTCCCCGTGCTGCAGAAGAGAAGCTGAAGGGGGAAATGAAAGGGAGGAACTTCCCAGCCCTCTCTTCTCTCCGTTTTGCCAGAAGCCGGGGCTCGGCGTTTGAGTTTAAATAACGTGGAATAATGTATCGCTTGGGAAATTAGATCATTTTTTGTAAAATAAAAAAACAATAAAAGGTTCTCTGGTGTCAGCTGGGGTGCTTCGTAATTGCAGCCGTGGAGATTTAACTGAAGGGTTTTCTGGCTCAGAGACGACTTTCATGTGTAACCTTTTCCTCTTCTCGTCCAAAGATGTGAATTTTATTTATTATTTTTTTTTAGTTTTGCACTAAGGGCTTCTAAGCATTTTCTGTCCTCCTCTGAATGCACGTGGCTACGTATGTTTGGTGTGGATGTTAATAAGCGTGTGTTGTCTCGCCATTCGTATTTGTTCAAGACCGTCCCTCTCCAAAACTTCTGAAGGCAGTATGTGGGCGTGGCAGGTACTGCCTGCCTTATAAAAATATTAAAAAACCCAGTAAAAACAAGGTGATTGTGTTATGGGCAGTGGTTCATTTGCTGCACTGTGCAGGCATTGTTCGGGGGCTGTAAGTGTGCAGGAAATGTGTTTGGGTGAAAATTGGCCTCTGGGATGAGCTGAGTTTAAAAAAAAAAAAAAAAAAAAGAAAACCCATTGTGCTGGCTTTTTGGGGAATAGATAAGGTTTTCATTTTTAGGTGAGTTGTGTTCCCTATTTGTTTATCCATGGTGGAATAAAACAAGATGTAACTGGTTCACCTCCAGAGCAACTGGAGAACAGTAGTACTTGGTCAGCCCAGATGCACAGGGCAGGTTGTTCTGTCAACCCGCCCGATCTCCGTTGCACACTGTGTTTACTGTCCAGTTAAAACGCATTGTCAAGAGTGTATAAAAAAGGAGCAGATTATTAACATCGTAATATCAGAGTCTGCCATTTTCTGGGTATATGAAACCCACCTTGCACAGACGTTCTATTCTATTTTGAATGTAATAGTAAAAAAAAAAAAGTGTCTTTTTGTTAAGCGAAGGCATAACCTTTTATGTAGAAGTGTAATAGTGTTTATGTACAGAGGTATAACAGTGTGACCTGTCCTTCGTCACTGCTGCCAGCTCACAGCATGATTCCCCTGCTTTATCAGTGGTGCTGAGCACTGTGGCGTGCTGTTAGGAAACGCATGTTTCACTCACTGCCTCCTGCTCTGTTAATGCGAACACCTTTTGGACTTCATGTGTGCCGACGCATAGCGTGGTGACAGGGCGAGCAGCACACACACACACACATTCATGTGCTCACATGCGCACACATTCCACTCACACGCACTCACGCATACACACACGTGCACACACACACACACACACCTGCTCACACGCGCATACCCACTCACGCACGCGCGCGCACACATTCATGTGCTCACACACGCTCATCCACACACTCCACACACGCTCTCGCGCACACAAACACGCACTCACGCGCGCACACACACACACACACACACACACTGACGTGCTCACGGGCACACACTCGCACCTGCTCACACGCGCATACCCACTCACGCGCACCTACACACGCATACACACACACAGAGCAGCAACTTAAAGCTCATTTCAGAGAGTGAAGAGTGAAGATGCCATCACGCCTGAAGCTATCTGCGGCACAGTCATACGTCACAAATAGGTGTCAACTCCTATCACAGCAAGAGAGAAAAGGCAGAGAGATCTCGCTGATCGGACACATCGCACTCCTGCACCGTCCCTCGCCCTGACAACTCCAGAGTCGCTGATTGTATTTTAAATAATAGTCCATCTCTAATAAGGGTGCGTGTACGCCCCTGAGATTCAGATCAGCCTTCTCTGGTGGAACGCTGAACCGTGTGCCCTGAAAAAAGATTCCATGAGACTGGCCATAAGATTCAGCTTTTCATTGATGACTGGCACCTAATTAAACATTACAGTAGAGATCTGAAAGAGGAATTATGAAAACCGAGTATGCTGGGATGTTTTATAATGTACTCCCCTCTGAGTGCTCGTTGTATGAATACTAACCGGTGATGCAAACTGTGCAGTCTTTTTCAAATTAAGAGCGGACAGACCGTCCAGAGATTTATCTTCCTACACTGCAGGAACTCGGACTTTAAATTAGACGAATGTGTCACAGTACGGAATGTGCCGTCTTGCTGATTACCACCCTCTGAAAAAGATGCATCGTGGGTATTATAGAAACGGGCAGTAGGAGCAATCTAATACCTGAGAGTAATTTCCATTTGTGTCACACACGGAAAATTTTAATTTTTGCGAACAAATGTGAATCAGTCTCTCAGTCGGCAAAGCCATCATGAGTCATATGTAAACGGCTGTACTCGTTCAGATATAAGAGGTGCCGTTATTGTCTTTTGAATGGGGGGTGGAGAAGGGAAGGGAACGGTGGGTAATCTGATTCAGGTCCAGCTGGGACCGGCGGGGTTTGGGGCAGGCGTGCGCAGTCTCAACCCCTTTGAGCAGTGGAGAGGCCTGTCAGTGAGCCAGAGGTCAGGGGTGGGAGGGATGTTGCTGAGATGCGTGACCGCGTGCGCGCGGCTGGACCAGGCGCTAGGTAACTGGCGTGGTCATGTTTTTTTAAAGGTGTTTTTTTTTGGGAAGCTGTTTTACTGTTAGGACAGAAGTGAGTAAAGCGGCTCGCCAGGGAGCAGCCCTTAAATGGCTCCCCGGGGCGGCTGAGTCAGCAATCAGGAGCTGCCGGGACGTTTTATTGTGCTGTTTGCCGTGGCTGTTCCGTTTCCGCCTTTTGAAGAGCAGGTCTTTTTTGGAATGTTTTTTTAAATTAATTAATTAATTTATTTTTAAAGTCAGTGTTCTAGAACTCCACTGCTCTCAGCTGCCAGTGGCGATTGTGACATCGGCATTAGAACGTTCAGTTCAGAACATTCCAGTCACGCATTTGTGACCTCACCTCGTTGAAAAGTTAAACGTGCCTCAGTGTGTGGGCCTGGGGCACTGTGCCGTTACTTTGTCCCATTTTCCCCCCCTCCCATTTGGAAAGCCCATTTGGAAAGCCCGTGTTCGTTAGTCACGCCTGCACCCAACCTCCTGCTTTTCCTGAATGATTGCTCAGCGCTCTGTGTGTGCTAAAGGAAACGCGGTTGCATGCGTGTATCTTGGCTCTGTTTTTTGCAGCTTTGCTGTCAGTTCCAGGCTGTCGTTATGTGGGGCCCTGCAGTAGGCGTGTAGTCTGTGGCCGGGTGAGCGTGAGCATGTGTGGAGCACATTAATAGATGGGCTGATAAATTTTGGGGGGGGGGGGGGTAGGCGGCCGTGCGATGGAGTGGGAGGCGTGTGCAGTGTTGAGTCGGGGCAGCCATCACAGAGGCCCGCCCCGGGGGGCTGTGTTCCTCCCCCCCCCCCTGCTGAAAACTGTGTGTGTGAGGCTGGAGCTCAGAGCAGCGGCGTCAGTGCGGCGATTGGCTGTTGGTCACGGGGCAATGGTACCCACCCCCCCAGGCAAGAAGAGTCCGAATCCCGTCCTCTCAAGTTTGGGATTGAGAGATGTTGGGGTTTGGGGGGGCGGGGTTCACTGAAATGCACATGATGAGCTAGCTGAAGATCAGTCAGATCACGAGTCTTTATGAGCACCCATCACGCCTGGCGCTCTGTAGAGCTTCGCGGAGGCTGCAGACAAATGTGTCGGTTTCACTTTTTGTCGTTTAAGTGCATCTTTCACCTTTTCCCGCTCCGCTCATCGTCCTCTGGAGGAACACAGCAATCGTGCGACATTAAAGAGGATGAATACAGCAGCCGACAGCGACTCAAATCGTGAACGTTCGGCGAGGAGTCCTCGTTGTTCGACGTTTATTGTGCTTTTGCCTCCATTATACAGATTTATCGCGGGGGGAGAGAGAGAGAGATTCTGTTAAACTTGACGGTTAAAAAATAAAAATAAATAAAAACTCCAGGCCCTGTTGTTAGCGAGATTCTAAATTTAAATTTTGAATTCGGTGTCGTGAGTCAGTCCTCAAAACTGCGGGTAGTCCCGAGCAGACCGTGTCGCGAGTTTGCGCTGGTGCGATTTTCAGTTTTGAGCAAAATGTTAACCGTCTTCTCTTCCGGCTGTCGCCTGCTGTCGCAGCCATTAAAGCGGCAGCTGAAAGGGATGTGCCTGAAAGCTACAGCTGTGATAACACGGCTGCTGTCACTTTCAGACTGTATTTGAGGGGCTGTATTTTTCTCTTGAAAGCACCCAGTTGTTCTCAGGCTTTATCGCACTGAGGTCGTAACATGAACGTTCTTACAGTGGTCTGCCATTGAAGAAAAAAGATGGAGAATAAAGAAAACTGGATTTAAAACCACTTCTCAAATTTAAGAAGGTGTGAATATTTCATATTTGACCTAAAATGGGTGCAAATCCAGCTTGGGAAGTTTGCGAAATCCCAGTCTTTGGAAAGGTCTGAGAGAAACTCTTCGGATACGGCTGCCTCACATATTTCACTGTGGCGAAAACTTTTTTTTTTCTCTGGATAGTTTATGTTCCAATTTGGGAATTCATAAACGTCCAACCCCCCACCCCCCACTCCTCTGGTTACCGCTTGGCTTGCTTTCTAGCATGATTAAATGGCTCTTAACTCTGAGACGACGAAGCTTGCGCTAAGTAACCAATCACAGCAGAGCTAATTAAACATGCAAGATATGTTCATTTGATTTCAGACGCGGCTGACAGATATTCAATATTCATTTCATTATACAAATGCGCAATAGGATAACATTTTTGCTGCACTCTATATATAAACCGAAATGAATCGATATTCATATATGGAGCGTAGTTTAATTGTCTCTGGAGACCCGCTCGAATCGACGCGGATGCTGCCGGACTGCGCTGCCTCAGATTTACAATGCCCGAAACACACAGAGCAAGTATTACTACAGTTTGGGTTCAGTCTGCTGTGATTTCATTTTCCTGATTCGATATGTTGATTTTTTTATAGATTTTTTTTTTTTTTTTTTTGCTTTCTTCTTAAAGAACGCGCCTCCGGCAGAATGGTGCCTGAGGGACCCTGCGGGTCAGCGGCGTGTTTTTGACTGTGAGGTGTAGCGCTGGAAGCTAGCCGGCTGGATTAGAGACCCGCGTCCGGGGGCTTTTCTCATTAATAGCGTCGGTCGCGGCGTAGCGAGGCGGTGCTGCTGGTTTTTAACGGAGCTCAAACTCAATTTCGGAGGAGCGGAACGCGTTCGGCAGTTGAGCGTTGTCGACGTGCGCTCGCAGAGTGATCGTTATCCTACTCCGTCTCCCCTCGGAGGAGGAGGAACATTCGGGAAGGGCGCGCATCTCGCACCGGGATAAGACTCCCCCGCAGTTCTAACCAGGGGGGGACAGAAATCACATTCATTCCAGCCGCTTTTTACATGGAAATGAGCGATTCTCTTTTGAGGCGCAGACCCAGTTCTGTTCCACCTGCAATCAGAGCTTCTGGAACATTCTGCTGATGCAGACGATTCTTTATTTCATCCTAATGGGGTTCAGGCTTCTTTAATTTCTCTCTCGTTCAGGCCTTCCCTCTCTCTCTCTCTCTCTCTCTCTCTCTCTCTCTCTTTCTCTCCTCTCTTGTTCTCTCGCTTGCACGCTCTTTTTCTCTCCCCTCATTTCTTCCCCTCTCGCTCCTTTCTCTCTGCCTCGCTCTCTCTCCCCCCCCCTCCCTGCTCTGTCTGTCTCTCTCACTCGCTCTCTCTCTCTGTCCCCCCCCCCCCTCCCCCCCGTCTGTATCTCTATCTCTCGAGCTCTGCTTTTCTTTCAGTAACCGGTGTAATTTTTAGCTTTCATCTCCTGCGCGTCGATCCATCTTCGCACCCGGCTCTCCCCTCCTCGCCGATGAGAGAGGGCGGGGGGGGGGGGCGGATTGGAGACCGCGGACGTCTCCGCCGATCAATCTTCCCGCCGATCTATCACCACGGCGACGAGCCTCCGGCACCAGCACCTCCATCCAGCCCAAAAAAGTCATTTCACCCCTCCGTGCGCCACGCCGCCACGGACCTCTCCTCTCCGAGACGGGTAATCTGTTCCGCAAGAGGACCACAGGCCGGGCCACGCGGCCTCCCTCCGCCATTTTACCTTCATCGTACGCAAAGCCGCCATCGCGATTATCTCGCATCGTATTCCTCCAGCACACGCTCCATGGCCTGCGCTTTTTAAAAAACGGCTACGTTAAAATGATTTTTTAAACTGATTTTAACTTTAAGAGCCCCATAGACTGAATGGAAATAATACTTTCACCATCTGACATTTGCATCTCGTGTTACACTACAGTGCATCGATGGCCGTTGACGCATGCGATTGTTTATATATCGCATGATCTCAGCATGTCTTAAGCGAATCGCGAGCTCTGTTAAAATGTATAAAAATTGTTAAAGCTAGTGTTCACTCAGCTCTGCTCTGCGTCCCTCCACTTATTTATGGGCTGCGGCAGTTCTGTAATGCTGTTGGGTTAAGCATTAAAGCGCAGAGGTCAGTCGCCGATCGAATGTGTTAAAGTGTTAAGATCTTAAACGCAGAGCCCCGGGTTAACACGACTTCCCGGGACGGCCGGACGTGTTCTCCTCCTCGTCTGTGTTTCCCCCTTCATCTCTTCCAAACGCTGCGCTCAGTCGACCGCGGCAGTGTGAATTGGGGAAGGGCTCCGTTCACGCACGCCTGAGAACTGAAACGTGAGTGGGTAAGCGGGGAGGAGGGGGGGGTCTGTCTGTTCTCCAGTGGGTTTAAAAGTGCAGGTGACTCATTACACCTGTGAGTCACCAATTCGGCTGCTGCCCCATGATTGCGGGGCTGAGGAGCGGAAATGGTAAATGGACTGCATTTATCCAAAGCGCATTCACCAGAGCAATTAGGGGCGTTTTGCTCAGGGACACTTCGACATGCCCAGGGCGGGGGATCGAACCGGCAACCCTCCGACTGCCAGACAAGCGCTCTTACCTCCTGAGCTATGTCGCCCCTATGGTCCCCTGCATATTTTTCAGAGTTTCCATTTTTGATTGAACTTCCGCCCACTGACCGTTTCTAATGTTGATCACAGCACGGCTCTTAAGTGAGTTCTGCAAAAAATAATTTTTCAACTGGTTTATAAAAATAAGTTTTTAAAAAAATAAAGAAATTATAGAAAGGCATACAATGCAGTCCGTTCTGCTCGCAGTCGGCATAATTAAACCAAATTCTTTCCTTTATTTGATCTTCAGGTGACAGCCTTCAGAAAGTGGAAATGGGTTTTTTATCGAAACAACACGCAAGCCTGCAGGTCCTCTCGTTAACCGCTGACGCACAGTTCGCAGGGCAGCGCCCGCCAGCTGTCCCACCGGCCTCCAGTATTCGAACCAAAGCGCATTTAAAAACCGCTGCAGGGGAGTCCCAGTGGACATCAGTCAGTCACTGGGGCAAAAAGTTTTTTTTTTTTTCTTTTGGAGAAAAAAATAAAAATAATTTTAAAAAAGGGATTTACATCCTGAGTTGGATGATGTTTGATTTCCAATGGCAGTCTACTGTTGCAGTGCAAAGTAGGCTAATATTCTTTGTTTGTTATTTTTCATAATAGCAGATTTTCATGTTTTTTTTATCAACCTACCTACCTATAAGTGGAAATAACATTTTTTTTAAACCGCGCACCTTTGCAAGATATTGATGTCTAGAAATGAGTGCATATTTATTTTCTGATGGCTGATTGTGTTGCCCTGGGCTGGGGGAAAACTGTTGGATATCTGATCTGTAGATTAGCCTCTTTGAGAGGCAGGCAGTGTAATTGACTGGCAAACCTGCACATAGTGCATGTAGCGTCCTCTGTGATAAAGTAGCGTGCTCTGTTTGTCCGGGAATGCTTTCTCTCTGTGTGTCTGATCTCTCTCCCCGATTCACAAACACCTCAGGAATGTCTTTGAGTAATTAGAATGACACGCCCTGCTGCAGGTTTTATCTCTGTACACACCTGGGGTGTCTGGAGTTCTCTCTCCCAAACTGGACTCAGAGAACCAGCTACCTATAAAAAAGCTCTTTTTAGGTTTGAACTTAGTCTGTGTCTTTTAATTGAAATCATTGATTGAAAATCACAATGTCTGCGTAGATAAATGTTTGTTGAGGCCTGCTCACTGAAATCTCCATTTTTTTTAGAGCTGTTCCAGTTTCAAGCAGAAACTAAGGCTGTGCTATTTGGTTTTGTTACATCAAAGATACTTTGCCTGAGGGTGAAGATTGCAACTGGTGGGATTTAACAAATATTTGTCTACAGATATCACTTTGTTTGTTAGAAGCAGAAGTTTTTGTTTGAGCTACATTACCTCCTAACATATTCATGTTTGCTCTCATTATAAAGACCATATGGATCTTTTAATAATAGTCATAATAATAATAATAATAATATCATCATTTGGCATAATGATAATATCATAGTGCTTTCGTGTAATATTATGGGAAACTGTAGTCTTGTAACTGAACTGGAAGTTGCAGAGGACTCATGACAGCATTTTAAAAAAACAAAAAAAAAAAACTGAGTGTCACCTGTTACCGCCCTAATCACAGAATGCGGGACGGTGGGTTTAAAGCGTGGACACCGTCCAGCAGACAGGTGGGAGCCGAGGGCAGTTGTGAGATATTTACTAACAGCGACAGACAAAAGGCGGGTGAACAGCCTGGCTGATTTTTGGCCGATAACCCCCGCCGCCCGCCCCCTCTCCGGAGGGCACAGGTTAATTTGTCGCGTTTGACATTTTCAGCCGAGGGAGTTTTTTCAGGCCCAGTGAACTGGGGGGGGGGCGGGGGGGGGGGGGGGTGACATTTAATTACTGGTGAGCAGTCGCGCGGCGGGGCTAATCACGGTCCCCGGAGTTTAGTCTTCATATCTAATTAACTTCCACTTCCATGAAAGCTTAATGCCGCGCCGCCGCAGAGCGCCACATGCCACAGGGTGGGGGGGCGGGGGGGGCATCCACAGCGCTCGCGTATTCATTCCAAAAGACCACTTTTTAAAAATGTATTTTTTATTTATTTATTTTTTTGCGCGCGCGCTGTCCTCCAGAGGCTGGCCATCTGGCCCAGAACAATGCAGCCGTTTAAAGTGGGCAGGGTTCCCGTTCTGCCACCCAGAGCGCACCTGGGGGGCCGCCTGGCTCCAGTACAAACGGCATTACAAAAATGACACCCGTGAACCGCCCGTTTATTTCCTAATCTCTCTGTCCGTGGAACCGCCCCACACACCTCTTTCACCAAGTGCATTGTGGGTAAATAATTAACGCGTTTGCGTTTTACGGGGGGGTTGTTGTTTTATATTCTTATGGGCGATAGTGATTGCAGACGGTCTTTAACCGAAGGAGGCTGTGATTGGCCGAGCCCCTGAGCGTAGCGCAGTAGAGGGCAAGGAGGAGGCGGGAATGAGGACGAGCTGTGGCTGCGGCTCGTCTGCTTGGCCTGGGTAAAAAGAGCCGATGAGAGATGCTGTGGCTGATCAGCCAGTCAGCCTCAGGTGTGCGAATGGGGGAGTTTTCCGGCCGTTCAGCTTGGGCCGACATCGACTTTTCAGCGCAGGGTCAGGGAATCATTTTCCGGTCGTGTGCTTCCCCTGCCCCCGTCTTTCAACTTCCTGCCCGGCGTCTTTCAACTTCCTGCCCGGCGTCTTTAAACTTCCTGCCCGGCTTTGTGATCCGCACATGAGCAGTTTACGTTGACCCGCTTCAGCCACATCTGCATGGAAGTGCAGCTTTGCAGTTTTCACAAGGTTTCGTTTTGAGGGCGTGGCGTTTCGAGGATTGGCGAGCGAGGCGCGGTGGCCCCCCCCTGCCGGAGAGGCATCGCCCTCGCCTGCGATCCCGGGGGCGTTCCGTCTGGCGTCCCAGGAGGCCCCTGTGCCCCCCCGGTCGGATCGGCCCGTGGACGCGTGTCTGGGGCACCGGGTCAGCGGATAGCGGGAGCGTAGCGCGGCGGCGGGGGAATGCTAATGAGGGCTCCAGCTGGCCTTCCCAGCATGCTCGGCGCTCATCGATTAGCCTACAGCCCCTCAGGGACCGGGAGTGCCGCCTTCGCGGAAAGGGGGGGGGGGGCGGGATCCTGCTTTGACACCCACACCTGGGGTGACTGTGGTTGCCAGATAGAGTTTTTATCAAAAAACCGGACAACCTGCACAGCTGGAAACAAACAGATGACCTGCATCGGACATCGGGCCATGCAGATTCATTCACAAAACACTGGTAAACCTGTTCCATCAGTGACCAGGACCGAGGTCACGAACCAAACTATTTGAAACCCGGTTGACACCCGGACGTCTGACAGCCATAGGGGTGACCCACCACAGGGAGGGGCGGGGGGCGGAGGGGAGGGCTCTGCTTCCCTTTTTCCCCTCTGCCCCTGCAAACCCCCCCCCCCCCCCCCCAGGGTGAGGTGACAAACGCCCGCGCTCACAGGTCAGCGGCGATCGAGCCGCTCTGGTTAATTACCGGCCTCTCCACGGGCTGGCGCAGCGTAATGAGCTTCGGGGCCGCTCAGAGGGCCTGGTGGCAGTGACAGAGGCAGAAAGGTGAGATCTAATCTGAGCCTCGTTCTCATTAAAGGTGATTACTCACCCCCCCCCCCCCCCCCCTGTTCTGCGCTTGAATAGCCGCTGTTCCCCTCGCGGGAAAAGAAAGGAAAGGCACTCCGCCTCGCCTCGGCCCGGGGAAAACGCTGCACCAATAAAGTGTTATTCAGGGTCCTTGGGACCTTTGTAATCTGTTGCCGGGTAAAACTGATGAAAAAGAAAAGGGAAAAAAACCCAGACCTGAGTCTCAAGGTATTTCTCTACTGATTCAGAAGGGAAAAAAAAAGAAAACTTCGCGAACGAGAAACTTGTCACCAAAAAAAAAAAAAAAATGTCACGCTCGGCTTTTTTGAAAGCTCGTCTCTTGCGATGTTCTCACCTCCCGGTAGCGAGGCATGGGGGACGGCGCCTGAGAGAGAGTGACAGCTGTCACTCAAATGTGCCCCCCCCCCCCCCGCCCCGTTCCACAGGAAGAGCGCGGAGCCGGCGCTGCACTCTTTTGAGGGCTCCTTGTTATGCTAATCGGTGAAATGTCAGCGGCGGCACGCCTGGTTGTCGACACGGTTGCCGAGCGACTCCCGAAAAAGGGGGGAGCGGGTCGTGGCGATGTCTGGGGAGGAACGCGCGTAGCCGTGCGACTACCTTTCATTAACGCGCACCTCCAGCGCCCGCCCGCTCGCTGCGGCTCGACAGTATTAGGTCATCAAGTGTGACATTTTCATAATAACATAGGGCGGGTGGGGAGACATGTTGAACATGATGCATTTTTTTTTTCCCCAGTTCTTACTCTCTCTTTTTTTAATTAATTATACATACAGGCCAAGTATTTTCCCTGCCTGACTTGTAAAACCAATGCTGTGTTAAGATGTTATGTGCCGTGTTAAAAATGCATAGCTTTTTGACACTGGCACCGTTTTTTGGACTTCCTGAATAATGCAGGTTTGTTTCTGCTCAGCGCCCCGCTGCAGTTTCTGCCGTGTGCTGCTTTTCGGTCCCCCGGTTCTCGTTGAACAAGCCGAACTTTAGATGAGGTAAAAAAAAAAAAAAGAAATGAATAAATAAATACAAAACCAACAACCCTCAAGGAAGGAGAGGGGAGTGGGGGGGGGGGTTACGCTGTAGAAGGATCTAGCCTTAACTCCGGAATGATCCGGAATCAGAACGACCGAGTGGAGCCCGTTAAGTCAGTTTTAATGCTGCGCTCTTATCGCCCCTCTTCGGGACAAATGAAATGAGATCCTTGATGGTGTTTTTTTTCCCTCATTCCGGCAGAAGCAACATTTTCCATGACCTCAGCAGGCCCCCGGGGCGCTCTCAGCTCCTGTTAGCTTCTCACTTAATTTGGGTTTAAATCGAGTGAAATGGCGCGGCGTGCTAACGGACGCTACCTGGGGACGCGCGCGTCTCCCCCAGGCCCCGTTTGGGCTGAGATGGGCCCCGCCCAGCCCCGCCCGGGTCCCCCTCTGCCTCCTCCCGTGGAATAAAGGTCAGGCGATCTGGCATCTGGCAGGACGGCTCATTTGTCGCTGTCCGCTAAACGCCCCCCAGTAAAGCCGCCACGCCCCCGCGGAAGGTCAACCGACCCGATTCCTGACTGTCGCCACGACGACCTCGCGAAGCCTCAGGGTGAACCGAAACGGTTTTTTTAAAAAACCAAATTCGGTCGGAAGCGTCTTCGCGGCTTCAGCTCTTTAATCGTAGACGGGGGGGCTGGATCGACACCCTGCCGTCGTTCCCGAATGAATTCTGACAGGACATTACCGCCAGCAGCGCGCAACGCGGCGTTCCACTCAGACTCAGAGGGGGGGGGACTCTGCCAGTGACGGCTGGGGGCCAGGGCTCCTCCTCCGAACGGGTAGCAGCACCGGTGAGGGCGCAGAGCAGCGCTAGCTGAATTCAGCAGCCAGGGCTTAACCTGGCGCAGCGCCCCTCCTGGGGGGGCCCCCAGCGCCCGCCCCCATTACACTGACAAACAGTGGCGTTGTGTTTGGCGTGTCGTTAGTTTCCCATCAGCCCAACGTTCTCCCGGCGGCTGGCTGGCTGGCGTCAGGAGCGCGTTTTTACCCGAGCGTGTGTTTAACCACGCGTCTGACCGCTTGTGCCAGCGCCTACAGAGCTCACGCCCCTCTCAAACCCCCCCCACCCCCACCCCCCGGTCAGAGCGACGCTGCTCCCATTGATGTCACAGAGCTTACTTGCCTGTCCCTGGCGACTTAAAGGATGTTCCCTGTTTATTTGGGCCAAAAATCTAATCAATTTCCCCTTCATGCCGTCGGAAGTGAAGAACGAGTGGCACTCGCTCATAAAAAAAAAAATATATATATATAAAATATTTCAAAATAGCGTTTTTGGCCATTATTCAGCCTCCGTCTGAGTTATTACCACAATGACAAACATGGAACATTGGGCAGTTTATAATATTAATGCACAGCAAATTCGGTTTATACGCAGTGACCTCTACCTGGGGGAGGTGCGCTCTTTCAGACTTTCGGCTGGGCCTTGGCTTTAAGCTAAATGAGGTCCCCTCCTCAGTCCTGGTAACGAGGTTTTCTTCCCCCCCCCCCGCCCCGCGCCGTGCCGTGTCCCGGAGTGAATAGAAGTTTGAGTTGGGGGGGGGGGGGGAGCACAAGTATTATCCATCGCCAGCCCTGTGCACTGACAGACAACCTGTCAATTAAACCCAGCCTCTGACTTCAAAGAGAAATCCTGCCAGCCCTGATTACCGCGAACAGCTTCTGCTCCTCTCTATTTCTGGAAGGGGGAGGGACGCGGGACCCTGTACCGGGACCGTGGAGCAGAGTTTCACCGGCAGGGTAAAAATGGCGTGTTTTGGACGGGGGTGGGGGGGTTTGCAGGCACCCATCCGGAGCCTTGTTTTGGAGATACGATTGCAGGGCACGCGTCGGCTCATTTCCCCTCCCTGTCAGAGAGAGCTTCTCCTATCAGACCTCACCCCCCCCCCACCCCACACCGCCAAGTATTTGTGTAATATACACTGTGCCAGGCCCCAAGACAGCAGAGCATTACTGATTATGCTTTCCATTTCCTTAAAAGAAACAATATGTGTTCCGCAGCAGAGCTGCCCTCGGATACTGAAACAAGTACGCGCTCGCCTCCGACCCACACTGACGAAGGGGTGCTGTTTTCGGTCAGGCGATATAGGCCAGGCCTGTGATTGAACCCCAGCCCTTACTGACTGATAAATGATAAACTGATTAATTCAGTCATTGTTTGTTTTTTTTTTGTTCAAAAAAATATCCTTTAGCAGCCTGGAATGTCCTTGGTCCAGGCGTGCGGTCCAAACGTGGAGAGTAAATGGGCTTTGTGGCTTTTTCTTTATTCCCGCGTAACCTTATCCAGGTATGCAGGTGTCACTTGAGACGGAAGGTCAGAGGTTGCCACGGCAGGAGAGTGAGAGACTAACCTGCCGTTGATGTGTGGAGGGAGTATCTGCTCGGCGACACCAGGTCACAGTGTGGTCTGGCCTCTGTGCCTCCTTGGTGACTCTTTGTTTTTGTATGCCTGAGTTATACTGGTGTCACCCAAGTCTGTAGGTCACTCTGAATAAGAGTGTCTGCCAGGTATTTGTAATGCAGTGGATTGTTAGCATTTGGCCACGACCCTCATAAATATTCATACAGAGGGAGCAAATCGGAACACGTTTTTCTTTCAATTATGACAATGGTGACAATGTGTCATGTTTTGCATGGTGCGCGAGATGTACATTCAGTAAATACAGAACGCTAGTCCTTAGAAAGATGATGGCCTCGAATGGCACGTACGGCTTCTGCATTCAGTTAGGCTGCTGGTGCCAGCCACTGTTGCTGTGTGATAGATTCCACCTGCTGACCTCTAATTTGACCCAGTAGTGATGTAATTCACTGCCGGAAAGTGTGGCTGCTTTGGCATGCAGAGTGTTGTAAGCTGCAGGGTCAGGCTGTCAGGTCCCCCGATGCTAATCACTCACGATTGGACATGTCAAAGGCTGCCTGACAGGGAAGACGAACGCTGACAATGGAAAGAGTGATACTTCTTCAGTGGCGGGTTAAGAATGATCTCTTCTCTCATTAACACGTGGTCTCAGTGTTTGTGCACAGCACCTAGGTTTGGCGTGATTTTATTAACATTTTTGAATCATTCAGTGCTTGACAAACAATGCTCCTCTTTATTTTCATATTCCGATGTGAAACTGTACTTATTATATGATGTCCAACAGCCAGGATCCGTTGGCTGAAAATAATTTCAGGAACATAAAATGTGAACGTTAGACATCAGAATAATGGGGGGCGGGGTGGTGGGGCTGGCAGGCGGGTTTGTTAGATGACTTGTTTTTCTTAAATTATTCCCGAAATTGATTAGACATAAATTGTTAATTACCTCTGTCCAGGCTCTGCACGAGCAAACGTGGCCGTTTGCACAGACTGAGAGAGAGAGATGGGCGTGGCCGTTTGCACAGACTGAGAGAGAGAGATGGGCGTGGCCGTTTGCACAGACTGAGAGAGAGAGATGGGCGTGGCCGTTTGCACAGACTGAGAGAGAGAGATGGGCGTGGCCGTTTGCACAGACTGAGAGAGAGAGATGGGCGTGGCCGTTTGCACAGACTGAGAGAGAGAGATGGGCGTGGCCGTTTGCACAGACTGAGAGAGAGAGATGGGCGTGGCCATTTGCACAGACTGAGAGAGAGAGATGGGCGTGGCAGCCTGTCTCAGTCACTGCTGCTCTCCCGCAAAGCCCCCTCAATGAAGCCACTGCGGAGCTGCGTAGCTTTGCGCGTTTCTGTCGACATACGGTCTTAGAAACGGGTCGTTGGGAAATAACCGCTGAGTCTCCGTGGGAACCGTGTGAACACGACGGAGACCGTGCTCAGGGACTCTGTCTGAGCCAATGACAGCGGAGCTGCTGTTCGCCCTCAGCCCCCTGAACCCTCGTAACTGCCTCGGTGTAGCGGTATAGCGCCTTCGGCTAATTAACGGCCGGCGCAGCGGAACAGCGCGGAATTGCGGGGTTGCGGGTTCGATTCCCAGGTGGGGCATTGCCGCCGCGCCCGTAGGCGAGGCACTCGCCCGGGATTGCTTCAGTAAATATCAGGCTGAACGACCGAGCGAGACATTAAACGCGGGTTTCAGAAGTCTCCTCAGCAAATAAATAACGGACCCATGAAACCCCGCAGCTTCAGCTTAGCAGAGAGAATTAAAATGATTGATTAATGCGCTGCCCGGGGGAGGGAATTACTGCAAAAATGGCAAATTAAATGTTTCTGGCCACCAGAGGGTGCAAAAGGCTAAAATCAATAAGCATTAAGTAAGGAAGCATTTCCTCTCACACCCCCCCCCCCCCCCCCCCACTTCAGGAGTTCTGGTGTTGTATTATTAAAAATGTGTTATCTTATCTTAACTATTTAGCAGCATTTGTTCCAGTAATCTATATTAAGGAATGATTAAATTACAAGATTTGACCCATTTGTGAAATGGGATTTTAAGTGTTTTTCAGCTGGAAAATCTTTTTTTTTTTTTTTTTTTTTTTTTTTTTGCAAAGCTGTGAAGTCTTTGTGAGTTTAGCTCCAGGTGCACGGTTGCATACTGTACTTCTTTCTTGGAGGAGACAAACGAAGCCTGCTTTGCCAGGAGACAGAAGTTCTATGTAATGTCTTCTCTCTTCTGCATCCTGAAGGAGCTGAAGACCCAATAAAATTTCAGCTAGCGAGCATTGCCTTCTGCCTGCAGTTTGCTTGGATATGAAGCCCTTTGGAAAAGGGGATTATTGGCCCATTTTCCTCTTGGTCGAGTCTCATTTTTTTATTTTTTCAGCCTCATTATGAATAGATCCCAAAGCACTCGACAGTTAAATCAAGCCCCCTCATCTTCAAAAGGTTAAGTGAAACCATTTCATTTAGAAACGGCTTCTCTGTCCCAAAAAAAAAAAAAAAAAAGAAATAGGGAGAAACAAACATTTCTTTGTTGCCTCACGTACGGGAACGCGCCCCGCCAGATCGCCCTCCGCTTTTGTCGATAAAGCTTGACGCCGTTTTCAATGTGCGGCAGACGCTACCGGCCCCATTTGAAGTTGCGCCGCTCGCCTTCTGGCATTTTCTTTTGCTTCGGCTCGGCGCGATGAATAACAGACGCTTTCCCGCCTTTTCTTTCGTCTGCTTCCGAATGAGCACGGCCACAGCGGCAGGCCCCCGCCGGCGGCGCGAGGCGTCCACCGGCTCCATTACAGCGCCTGCAGCGATTCACACAGCACCGTAGCTCAGCGCTCGCTGGCTATCGCTGCGTTTCGTACTTAATCGCGGGTTCCGCAGATACGATCGACACTGCTTACCTGTAGAGCGACGCTGCAGGTCGCTGGGCGTTTGATTGAATCGGGTGGGGGGAGGGGGTGGGGTTTTATTGTCGAGAACGCCTCGTGCTAATTAAGCAAACATAAACCTAAAAATAAACGACAGTCGATTAAATCCGCGTGTTTACCGTAACGCTATAAAATGGACACGTTTTATATGCTAAACTTCGTGGAAGTGTGTAAACACGTATAAATTAAATGGATGCGTAAATTTTTATAAATAAATAAAAATTTCAGACAGAATATTTACAGCCCCCCTGTTAAATATACATGAGACGGCCCCCTTTTAGTCGTGATCAACGCGAGCGCTTTGGAAAATGCAGCCACATATAACGTGGGGGACATTATCTAGCGCGGCCGTCAGGCTGACAGGCCTATTAAACGCCGGGTCTGATTTACGCTGTCATCTCTGACGGGCGGAACGTCTGCGGCGTCCCGCATCACCGACCGTTCCCTCGGCTACCGCCCGAAATAACGTCCGGGGGGGGGGGTGGGGGGGGTGAGGGGGAGGAAATGCAGTTGATTTGGCTCCTTTCAAACCGTGTGTATTTATTCATTTTTTGTTTACGGCAGTTTTATTTCATCGTGTGTTTCTTTTCCAGTACGGTTTTCTCTGCTGCTGTGAAGTGGTCACTTCAAGGGCGCGGGGGTTCTTGAACGCCCTTCAAGTGCTTAGCGCGAGTTCTGTTAGCGGTGCATTGTGGGACACGCTATGGTGCCTAGCGCCTGTACGCTGTGCTAGCGCCCGTGCTCAGTCACGTGTGTTAACGTTACTCAAAGAGGAGGCGGGGTTCAACAAGCTGTCTGTCATATGTCCGTATGCTGCGCTGTTCTAGCCTGCTTCCTTTACAGGTGTGCGCTTCTTTTACAGGTGTGCGCTTCTTTTACAGGTGTGTGCTTCTTTTACAGGTGTGCGCTTCTTTTACAGGTGTGCACTTCTTTTACAGGTGTGTGCTTCCTTTACAAGTGTGCGCTTCTTTTACAGGTGTGCGCTTCTTTTACAGGTCTGCACTTCTTTTACAAGTGTGCACTTCTTTTACAGGTGTGTGCTTCCTTTACAGGTGTGTGCTTCCTTTACAGGTGTGCACTTTTACAGGTGTGCGCTTCCTTTACAGGTGTGCGCTTCTTTTACAGGTGTGCACTTTTACAGGTGTGTGCTTCCTTTACAGGTGTGCGCTTTGTTTACAGGTGTGTGCTTCTTGTACAGGTGTGCGCTTCCTTTACAGGTGTGTGCTTCTTGTACAGGTGTGCGCTTCCTTTACAGGTGTGCACTTTTACAGGTGTGTGCTTCTTTTACAGGTGTGCACTTCTTTTACAGGTGTGCACTTCTTTTACAGGTGTGTGCTTCCTTTACAGGTGTGCGCTTCTGTTACAGGTGTGTGCTTCCTTTACAGGTGTGCACTTTTACAGGTGTGCGCTTCCTTTACAGGTGTGCACTTTTACAGGTGTGCGCTTCCTTTACAGGTGTGCACTTTTACAGGTGTGCGCTTCCTTTACAGGTGTGCACTTTTACAGGTGTGTGCTTCCTTTACAGGTGTGCGCTTCCTTTACAGGTGTGCGCTTCCTTTACAGGTGTGCGCTTCTTTTACAGGTGTGCACTTCTTTTACAGGTGTGCGCTTGCGTATTCATTATTTAGATTATGGAATGTGCGAACAACGGGTGTCCATTCTTATCCAAAAAGGGCCGGTGTGGGTGCAGGTTTTTGTTTTAGACTTTAGTTTTGCAGAATCAGGTGTCCCAGTACTGGGCGAGAGCAAAAAGAGCCACCCTAAGTGAAAACTATCAGATTGCCTGCTATGCACAATATCTGTTGGTAGGCTTGGAAGGATTGGAATTCTGTCCTTTTCCTTCTTAATAGCACTGCATTCTCAATCTCTCTCTCCTTCACCTACCGTGACATTTAATTTAACACTGAGTACAATAACAGTGAGATTACAGTAAGATGAATTAAGGCCTATTGGCCCATTGCTATCGGTTGTGATCCTGATGCCTTAGCACCAATCATTGTATGTAAGCACTAAGTGCAAAAGTCAAAACTGCCTAAACTATAAGTAATGTGTGCAAGTGACCTCTTCAGCCGCAAGTGCTGGATTATTGGGATTTTGTTGCGTGGATCATCATGGCTGTGGTGTAGATGAATTTATTGTCTATGTATGCGAAATTTGCATAAACTTCTATGTCTTTTACGTTTATTTTGTTTACTTGCCGGTTATTTGCACCAGAGTTTATCAGTCCAGTTTCTCTGCTGTCCTTGAGCAGGCATTAACCGAAAAAAACATCCTCATGTTATTACAGTAGAGCATAGTAAAGTGCATAGAACTCAACAATATCCACAGTTGCACAGAACACATTACTGTACATGGCCGATCTCTGAGTCTGAAGCACTGACCTGTAGCTAGGCAACAGAGGGGCGTACTGCGCCTTCAAAAAGTATTTGCCCCCTTCCTGCTTTTCTCTTATTGCATTTTTGTTGCACTGAATGTTTTCAACTCTTTTTGACAAAACACATTCATCCATTATCGTTTAAAATTGGTTAATTGAGTTACCAAGGGGGCCAGTTCCTTTTCCACGGCGCCGTGGAGCTCACCTCCGGTAGCATCGGTGTGCCACGCCCACCCCAGCGAGAGACACACAGTGCGCAGCTGCTGAGGTGCGGAGCAAAGACCCAACGCGCATCCAAGATGTTCAAGCGCAATGTGTTACCGAGAAGGTGTTTGAAATGAGCTCCAGTCCAACGGTTTTTTTTTTTTTGGGGGGTTTTTTTTGTTTTTTTTTCGCTAAGCGGTCACCTAAGGCGAAGGGAGTGGTTTGAACAGGAAAGCGAGGAATCGATTCATCCTCCCTCAACAGAACAGAAGGGCCCGACATCACAGCTTGCAGCAGCAGATTGCGATTCTCCCTGAGTCTAAAATCGCAGACGAGTCTGTGATGATACAACCACTTGAAATGCAGCTCAGACTTCTCGCTAAAAGTTTTTTAACGTGCGGGCAACAATTACAACTTGAAAAATGATGGGTGAGCTGCAAAAAAATATAATAAATAAAGGCAGTGGTTGTTTTTTTTTTAAAGAAGTTTGATTTGGCAGTGCAATTTCTCAACGAGAATAGATCTGTTTTAAGTTTCAGTGTGACACTTTGATATCGGAGGACACTGCGTGGGAAAAGGAAATTTGGCACTGAAACATCAATAATTTAACTGACAGGCCCTGCTAACACGTATTGAACCTCGGAAGTTTGTGCACTTGGAGTGTACTTTAATTTGTTTGTCATTTGTTAAAATGTTTTTTTCCCAAATCAGTTTGTCATCCTTATGTTTTTTCTGTCCTCTCGTATCTTAATGGCCGATCTTTTTTCTTTTTTTCTTAAGGAGAGCGAACCATCCACCCTCCTTCCTGTTTTTAAAATTTTTTTACGATTTTTTTTTGTGGCCCGTTGCTCCCAGTCAGCCAGAGATTTGGACTCTCCAACCAACAGGGCGGCGCCGTTGCAATTCGTACGTCAACCTGTAACTGCTGGCTATGGCCGGCCCTGGTGATGAGCCCATTCCGTTCACCAGTGTGCTTCACTGTACTGGGACAGTGGGCCTTACACAGTCACCCATGCAAGTGACAAACCAGGTGCCTGGCCTTGACAGGGCGGGCTAGTGAATGCTGTTTGAATCTGGCCCCAAACACCTTTTCTGGTGCATGCATCTCCTTATGGAGTCCTTTGTGCCTTTAAGCCAGAGCGGGGATGTGTGGGGCTGTGAATGGACTGTAAAGCAGGCCAGGTAGAATGCCCTGCTGTGGCCACATTTTACATCAAAGGCACACGCTCACACACACACACACACACGCGCGCACGCACGCACGCACGCACACACGCGCACGCACGCGCACGCACGCACGCACACACACATACACACACACACACACACAAACACACACTCGCACGCACGCACACACACACCCACGCACACACACGCACAGACGCACACACACACACACTCACGTGTGCGCTTGCTCTCTCTCCCATCCCATAAACGACGAGGAGAAACTCTCCACCACTCAGAAGGCGGGGACGGCTTTACGAGTGCGTCTCGCCGTGTTCCTGAAAATTGAAAGGGATTCGTGAAAATTATGGAGACAATGGAGAATAAAATGGTAATTTCGTTCTTTAAAAAGAGGGAGGGAGGAGGGGGGCGGTGGTGTGGGTTGTTTTAACAACCTGTATCAGATGTATGACAAACACACTCTCCCTCTTCATTTGGCTCTCTCTCTTTCTGTCTTTCTCTCTTCCTCTCTCTCTCTCGCTCTCTCTCTCCCTCCCTCCCTCCCTCCCTCCTCGTGCTGTCCTTATCGGGCACAAGGACAATGCTTACCCCAGGCTGTGATTAGTCCTCAGCAGCTGACTCTAATCACAGCTTAATTAATAGTAGATTTTGTGGCTTAAAAAAGCAGCAGAGTCATTAACCTTAACTGCATTGATTCTCCTTTTTCACACCCTGACCCTCTCCTTTTTCTTTCCATGGCCTGACAAATACGCACACAGCACTTGCGCATGCAAACGTTCACACACACACACACACACACACACACACGCGCGCGCACACACACAAGTACACCTACACAGACACACACACACACACAAGTACACCCACACAGACACACGTGGGTACACACACACCACGCACTCACACACAAACACATGCACATACATAAACGCACACACACACACACACACCACGCACTCACACACAAACACACACACACACACACACACACACACACACACAGCACTCACCTTGCATGTGACGTGCGCACGGAAAGCCAGCTGGGGACCCGGCCTGCGGCTGAGGGTGAGGGTGAGGCTGCCAGGACGTGCCCCGCTGCTCCCGGGCCTTCAGTCCCTCACAGCGCGCTGGGCGCTGCGCGTTGTGTGGCGCACGCGGGAGACAGGTGGCGGTAATAGCCTGTTAATTATGTCACCGCGATGCGGCTGTTCTCACAGCATATGGTCTGGATTCAACCGCCGTTTGTCCTTTAAATTTGACTTACGAGCAAACGCATGTTCTCCTTTCATGCGGCGCCGGGCGGGCGGGCGGGCGGGCGGGCGGGCTCGTCCGTTCAGTGTTGACATGCGCTTTTTTAAATCGCGTGTTTGGAATGGGTGTTGATCGAATCCAGGCATGAGCAATGGAGAGCAGAGGCTGCTGGGGAGGAATGCGCGAGGCATCGTTTGTGTTGGCCTTGCGGGGGTGAGCTGGGTTCGTGCGCGCATCTCCTTATCTTTATTATTTTTTTAACTTTATTTGTCCAAATCCCCCTCCTGCCACTTTCTTGCAAAAAGTGATAAAAAAAAATACAAGTTTTAATATGACTGGAAAAAAAAGGATTTTCTTCAGAATGGCACAAAGTGCTCTGCAGAGGGTTATGAATATTTCAGTACTTGAATAGCTCTGTTTCCCCCTTTTGCTTTGAAAAGATTGTGAAGCAATGCATGAACAATGGGATGAAGGGAGTCAGCAGCCAGGCAATTTCCCTGTTAAACACCAAAGTGCTTATGGGAAAGAAAAAAAAACCGTACCCTAAGCATCCCGAAATGTGTTGGTGAATGTATTTAACGGTTTGTTCCGCACGCACTGGCGCTTCTGGCCTTGGTATCGGGGCTCAGGGTGTTTTTGTTTGTCTCATGGGGGTTGGGTTCTGGTTTTCAGTGCGTCCCGTATTGGGTGCGTTTAGGGGGTCACTGATACTCCCATCTTTCCCTGATTATGGCAGTACTCTGCTTATTGAAGTGGTCATGCAAACGCCATGATGTGATTCATTTTTCGTCATACGGTCATAATCGGCGTATTCAAAACTCGATTAAGACGCCTGGAGCGCATTGCCCAGTTTCTCCATTTTTCTGGGTGCATGTAGACGTCTTACTTAAGATTTGTTTTGGCTTTTTGAGACCATGCATGTTTAGGGGGGGGGGGGACGTCGAAGATCCCTGATGAGAACAAACAAACACTTTCCTCCTACTTAAAAAAGCCAGGTCCTGGAGAGCCACAGGCTCTGCTGGTTTCCATTGTTGCTCTGGACTTAATCAGTTAGAGCAGTTGATTACACAGTTAACTCACTTCACCTGGTTGCTTGGGTCTGAAGCGGGTGCTGATTTTAAGGTGAAAACAGAAGCAAGCAAAGCTTGTGGCCCTATAGGGCCAGGGTGGCCGACCGCTGACCCAAAATCGCACTGAAGCCCCGTCAAAAATGTTATTTTTTAAGCTCATGCGACTTTGGACTGTGATGGATAAAATTTCCCTGCCATTAATGATAGAATTCTTACTGACGATGAAAGAAGTAAAACTTTCTTTTTGTTTTTTTTGCACTAATTACACATGCACGCTGAATGGTCACTTTTTAAGGTAAACTACCAAAGGGTTCCCGCTGAGGATGATGGGAAGAAAAATCTAACAGGGAAGGCGTTAAACGGAAACCCCTTGGATAGAAATCATGTGTCTGCAAACAAGCAGGTCTGTGCAGTACATGTCCTTCAGCAGTAGCTGAAATATGTAATTTAGGTCTATTGTTCTCAAGGACATTAAAGCACTGCTCAGGTAGTCCCTGGGTAAGCACCCAAGCGGCTGGTTTGCCTCTTATCCCTGGTGAAATCCAGCTCAAAAATATCACCGCATTAGCATTCAGCGGAGTAGCAGATCAATTGAGTTATGTTTCATAATCTCCTTTTTCATTTTATTGTTTTGTGAATTCTGCTCTCTGAAGTTCTCCAAAAGCCCTGTGAAGTTTTGCCTAAATTAGATTTCAAAGAAAGGCGTTCATCCCCCGATGTTCTCACCTGTCTTCAAAAACAACATAAACCCCCCCCTTCCCCCCGCACCCCACCCTCCTCCCTCAACTGTTCTGCAGTTAAATGAGGTGAATGAATTTTGGGGCACGATGCAAACTTGAGGAAATTGAAGAGATTCGTCTGCTGTGAAAAAGAAGATCCGCGTAAAAAAAAAAAAAAGGGGCGCAGAGTAGCGGATCTTGTTTTCTGGCTTGATGATCTCCGCTGTGCTCATTGAGCATTCCGAACGGGGGGCGGCGGCGGCGGTGAGGATGGCGAAGGAAGACATCGCATTAGACGTCCCGAAATGATGCAGTGCCGCGACGTCAACGCGGTCGGAATGCTCAATGCTACAGTGTTCCGGAATTAACCGGGAGCGGGGTGGGGGGGTGGGGGGGAGGGGGGGGCAGGAGGCACCCAGTCGGTGCTTCTTCTCTCTGCTTCATCATGCAGATGACACGCAGCTGCCTCAGATTCAGATTCAATAACTTTATTGTCCATTACTGCAGGCGGTTAATGGACATTTGTCTTTGTCTCTGATGATCTCTCAGCCTTTCCCACGCTAGCCCGCCCCTGTATGTACGTGCGCGTGTGCGTACACACGCAGACAGGGCTACCCACGCATCACGCATGCTAAGTTTAACACGCCTTGATGTCGGCGGTTTGTAATGTTACACACGGGGGGGGGGGGGCCTTTACAGACCTGCCAGCTTTTAGAAGTGAATGGACTCCAGAAACTGCCTGCATTTCAATGCTTTGTGCTGTCTAGGTAAAGGATGCCTTTGGTGCTGGGTCCTCCGGTAAACTGATTAGCTCCTGACACTGTGGCGTGATCCTCCCCAGTGTGACTGCAGGGATATTTAAATGGATAAAAAGGATAACGGCTGCATTCTTTCTGTCCGTCTCTCCTCTGATGTACGTGTCAGTTGAGATGATGTTTTTCACCGTCTGAATATATCCGTCCGCTTCTGAATGCTGTCAATGCAAGTCAATCTGCCAGTGCTGAAAATGTCAAGTCCCTTTTATTATTATTATTATAAGAGAGAGACTGTTTTCAGGTATACTGCAGTAGAACCTAGTTCAAGATACAGCTCCGCTTGGGCAGACTTTGAGCAACAGAGAGAATGAGAATTTAAGGCAGCGGGTGTGGTGCATTTAAGGTAGTACATGTGGTGCATTTAAGGCGGGAGATGTGGTGCATTTAAGGCGGGAGATGTGGTGCATTTAAGGCGGGAGATGTGGTGCATTTAAGGCAGGAGATGTGGTGCATTTAAGGCAGGAGATGTGGTGCGTTTAAGGTAGTACATGTGGTGCATTTAAGGCAGGAGATGTGGTGCGTTTAAGGTAGTACATGTGGTGCATTTAAGGCAGGAGATGTGGTGCGTTTAAGGTAGTACATGTGGTGCATTTAAGGCAGGAGATGTGGTGCATTTAAGGCAGGAGATGTGGTGCGTTTAAGGTAGTACATGTGGTGCATTTAAGGCAGGAGATGTGGTGCATTTAAGGCAGGAGATGTGGTGCATTTAAGGCAGGAGATGTGGTGCATTTAAGGCAGGAGATGTGGTGCATTTAAGGCAGGAGATGTGGTGCGTTTAAGGTGGTGAAGCTCCTCTCGAGACACAGAGGTTTTTAGAAACATTTGAGGAAAACGTTTTCAGGTGCAGCTTGGCGGGCAGACTTGCCTGCGCCTGATTGGCCAGGGCCTGATTGGCCGGCGCCTGATTGGCCGGCGGGATGCCGTCACTCCGCGGGGGCTGCCAGTCGCGGTTGGCACGGGGTCCGAATTTAATACCAGAGTGCGGGCCCCATCCGCGCCTGGACAGGACGAGCCTCCCAGCGGCTCTGACATTTACGTGCTTTTAAGCGTCACGTAGTAATTAAGGCTCCGCGTGTGTAATGGCCGCTACTTAGCCAGACAGCGGCGCGCGGCGCTGCCCTTTAACAGCGTGACTCAGACGGAGCCCGCCGCCCGCTTACAGGGACGAATCAAACGCCGAAATTAGGACCCGTGGGATCTTGTCCCGGCCGCTCCCCACACCCCCGTTCGTCTTTGTAGGGGGGCGTAATAGAGTTGTGATGTCGGCACATTCGATTTGCCCGTGATCCCACACCGCCATCCTAGCCGTCACACCTAAGGTCGCGCGGGATAGCGGGAATGAGCGAGCGAGCGGCGGCGGCGGCGGCGGCTGCCTCTCGGCCTTCGTCAGCCAGCCCCGACATATCAATAAAAATGATCTCTTTACAGGGTCTGTTCTTGCTTCTGTGTGTCCAATCAGATGTTCCGATTCAGGTATGTATTGTCCATACTTTAAAATACTAAAAACAATCTTTATATAGGGAATGTTCATGTGTTTATTTTTTAAAATTAATTTATGCATAAATGCAGGTAATTTAAAAAAAAACAAAAAAACAAAACAAGAACAATCTTTTAACTTTGCTGTTGTGTTGCGCGTCTGTACCTAGTTTCCCAGCATTCCTCTGGAGAAAAGGCTCTGTGCTGTACGAAGAGCGGGTATTCTGTGTTTGTCGTCTAGGGAGCAACGTATGCACGTTTCCTACAAAACTCGAACAGCTTTAAATAGGTTATCTATTTGAGCCATGTAAAAAAAAATTAAAAATATACACTTGGATGTATCATTAAAACAATCTGTTGAAAAATAATCTTTTGGGGTTATGCAAGACTACCGAAAGTTATTTTTTGTAATTAATCCACGTGAGAAACAAAATGTCATTTCAGGTTTTTCCATTTTGAAGTTTTCAATTAATTACCTGATTATGTTTCCTTAAGCACAAACTTTGTTTGCCCTAGTTATGCACTTAGAATACTGTCATCATTTATCCTGGATATTTACATTGGAAAAAGGGGATTTATTTTAATCCATTTCAACTGAATTCAATAAACTATTTACATTAGGCTGTGTGTATTTACATTACATTGGTTGTCTCTTGTTGTACAGACACTGACCACACGTCTGTCAGTGGTTATTGACATAAGCATTTATGAATGTCTGTGCAGTGCTTATGAAGGTACTATGTATTGCTTATAACGGAATTATATAGCTCTTATGAAAGATCACTCGTAGAAATGTAACCAGGACATCCCTAACATCCTCTCACCCATTGTCCCCCCGACCCCCCCAGTCATGTGCCCTGCCGTTCTTCTTGTGACATCATTGGCATTCACTCCCCCTTTCTTGCGCCAGTCTGTATGAACCGGGCCCCGGCGCTGGCTTCATCCGTCATTCAATCTCACCCTTAAACGGCTCTGTGTGAGAGAGCCATCAAACGCAAAATTAAATCATCGTTTGCAATAAAGGAACATGGGCTGTTTTTTTTTCATTTTTATTTTATTTTTTTAAATTATTTTTTTTTAAGCGTTAACCTTCACGCCGTGTCGCCGCGGCGCTGATGAGGCCGCTCCCCCTGTCACATGTCAGGGGGCTGATAAATGAGACGTCTCCGCCGATGTCGATGACGCGACCTCTGCTTCTGGCGGCGCGCTAGCGCTGTCATAACAGCGGCTATCCGAAGGCCCGTGCCGTGAACTCTCTCCCGCTGGAGGGAAATTGCGTGTCATCCGCCGGGAACTTTAGCATTTAAACCCGCCGCCGAGTCTCTCTTCTCCGGCACAATTCTGTTTCATCGGCGGGTTTCGTAAAGCAAACCGCTAATTTTCACACGCTAATGTTTAATGTCGTTTATTTTTATAGCAATAAAATGCTCTTGCCCAGTCACAGCTGAGATAACAGTGATTTAAACTCCAGGTGCATTTCGTAACATTGAATTACATATTTAAGTTTGGGTTTTTTTCTCCAGTTTATGTTTTTTTTAAATTTTATTTTAGTTGTCGCCAAATATTTATTATTGCAGTTACAAGTGAGAGTTCTTTGCTCAGCAGTATGGACTCGCGGCACTTGTGTTGGCTTGAATGGCAGCCGTTGTGATCGGCTTAAAAAATGGGCCTCCCTGAGCTGCACGAATCCCGGTCAGTGACACACCGTCATCTCTCTCTCCCTCTTTCTCTCCCTCTCTCTCTCTCTCTCTCTCTTTCTCCCTCTCTCTCTCTCTCTCTCGCTCTCTCTCCCTCTTTCTCTCCCTCTCTCTCTCTCTCTCTCTCTCTCGCTCCCTCTCTCTCTCTCTCCCTCCCTCTCACTCCCTTGCTCTCCCTCTCTCTCTCTCCCCCCCCAGCTCTCTCCCTCTCTCCCCCCCCCCCCAGCTCTCTCCCCCTCTCTCTCGCGGGGTCTGGGATCCGTTCGGACAGCTGGCACCCAAAGCGCCGTGGCCGTAAAACCTCAGCGCTCTAATATTTACTCCCGTAATAAAGGTGGCAGAAATACGGCTGGCCGCCTGCTAAATCAGAACCCGCGGTAACGGTTGCCATGGCAGGAGAGAGAGAGAGAGGGAAGAAAGAAAGAAAGAAGCTGTCCCCTGATATGCCTTATTTATTTATTTTTTTGTCGTTGCCGTGTTAGACGCAACCAGGCAATGCAGTACCTGTTTGGAGCGCTGCAGACACTAACACCGCCGTGTCTCCTCCTCCGTTTCCTGTTGTGACCCGTGTGCTCGCCGTGTACTTCCTGCCTCATGCGTGAAGCGTGGACATGAAGTATGACCCGGTCTCACACTACATGGCCGGAAGTATGCGGACACCTGGCATCCTGCGTCTCATCCAAAATTATGGGCATTTCTCCCGCTGTCGTTAAATTTAATGCAAATGCCACGTCAGCCCTGGACTAGAATGACTGCTGACCCCCAGTCTGGCTGCATTTGGGGTAATGTTGGGTGACCGCTGGGTGCTTAATGCAGAAGCTTGCTGGGGTTTGCCTGGGTCTGAAACGCGCAGGGGGAGTGCGCTTCTGCCTGATTTTGGGTTGAGCGCTGCGTGGCTGTGTTCAGCAGTGAATCTCAAAGTGAAAACTGTTTAGCATGTAATAGTATGTCATATGGGCGGGGCTTGTCCCCTGGGTTTTGGCAGCGGCGAGCGCTCGCTTTGGAACATGCTCAGTGCCCTCCTCTCTGGTACCATGTGACCACGGCGTGGTGAGGCGCTTCCTCGTGTGCTCCAAGGTTGAGGGCTGCGTGTCCTCCCCCCTCTCTGTGGATTTGGGCGCCGCGCTGATCTCTCCGGTCCTTGAGTGAGTTTGCAACGATTCCTTTAGCCGTGTTAGACCAGCGACGCCCCCCCCCCCCCCCCCGGCCTCAGGTGTAAGTGAAATTAAAGGAAGGCTGATGGATTTGACGGCGCTCCTGCTCCGTCTGCCCAGGGGGGCGTCCAGCGCACAGAACAGAAATACAGAAACGGGAAGGGATCAGGAATACGGTTATACTGTGTCATTATTATTGTTATTACCGGTCTTTGTAGTGACCCGGTATTTCTCAGTAACGTAATAATGGTTTGCACTGTCGGGAGTAACGTGGAGTTCATGCGGAACGGCTGAGCGTTTTTCCGGGTTTTTCCTGATGTGACTGAAGACCTTTCTATCTCTCTCTCTCTCACGGCAAACCAAACCGAATGAATAGAGCCGCTCGTCCCCTGCTTGTAGGAGGAACGGGCTTGGTCTCCGGCCGGCGAGCCGTCCCTCCCCAGGAGAGACGGGGCTGTTGTGTGCCCTGCCTTTGCTATACGAGTCCAGCGACGCGAGCGGTTGGTGCTTTGCGTTTAAAAACAAACAAACCGTAATCTCTGTCCGTTACTGTGGATCAGAGCTCCTGCCAAATGAACAGCGGTGATTATTGTCCCCGCTCACCCGTGTAATCGCCACCGCCGTGCTTATCCCGTTCCCCTAAGCAGCATAGAGTGGGGCACAGTGGCCCCCCCATACCTGCCCCCCCGCATTTCTCTGGTCTCTCTTGCACAACACCGGGTGAGGCCTGAGCCGTAGAGATGATGACGGAGACGGCCGATTGGTCACCTGATTAATTATGGATTTGCCGAACGGCCGCCCTGCCCCCCCCCCCCCCCCCCGCCCCCCGACCCGGGTCTCTCCTGGGACGCTGCTGACATTCTCGAACCCGTGTCGCCTGTGTCCTCTCCCCCGAGGGACGGGGCGATCCGTCACAAGCGTCAGCACCAGGTGTTGATTAGTGTGGGGCTTCCGCCCGACTGCTAAAGGTCAGAGCAAAAAGCTCTCATCGGGATCACTGAGTAACTAAACCCTGAAACAAAACCTGTAGGATTAAAAACACGAAACTGCCCCCCCCCCCCCCCCGCACAATTATAAAAATCACCCATACCTCCTGCGTCCTTGCTGAACACCTAACAAGGACAAAGTATTGCTCTGCTGCATTTTAAGACCTAGGAAAGAGACGTTAAGAGAATAGCAAGAACACAACCACAGATACGTGTGGAAATGGTTGTTTCTAAGATTTTTTTGTTTGTTTGTTTTTATTTTTTTGACATTTTTTTTTTTGCTGCCGTACGAGAAGCATTGTTTTTCCACCTCGTCATTTTAAAACACGGATGAAAGCAGGCCTGGAATCACTGGGGAACAGAGATGCTAAAGTGTGCCCTGATTGAGGGGAGCCACAGTCTGCCTTCTCTGAAACGGAGCGTAAATCTGTTGGGTTTTTCCTCTTCAGGGTTATGTCAGGAAAAAAAGATATCGTAGGCAGCGGCTCAGCTTCTTGAAGCTTTGCTACCTGCGTTTAGAAAAGTAACCGAAGAGTTTGTGTGTTTACCTAGCTCGCTAGTTCAGAACTAGTGTTTACTTAGCTCGCTTAGCTCAAAACGGTCTCAGTGTTCTTGTGTTAGAATGCACAGAAACCAGCGTGTATGCTAACGGCTGAATGAGCTTTTCTTAATGTTTTTCTGCAGTTTTATGACCACCAAGGAGGTCAGCAGTAACAGTTTTTAACAGTTAAAAACCAATGTTCATATGAAGCACCCTCAGAACTTTTTTAGAATTTATTTTTACTTGCTTTTTATATCGGCAAGTGGCAGCGTCTCCAGCAAGCCTGTACAATGCAGCTCAACGTGGATGGTAGCTGTAATAACTTGACAAAGTGCCTGTCGCCGTAGAAACCAGCAGGACAGCTGCAACAATAAGTTATCCTGATTAGCAACAATGGAGCCTTGGCATGTTTCACTTGGAGACTAATTATACTTATCAAAGGAATTAAGGGCTGTGCTTTCAATAGATGCATCAGGCTTTTAAAAAAATATATATATAACGCAGTCAGATTCAGCAGGATCTGTGTGGGCTAAGAGCACAAGCAGTTGTTTTTTTTACACTTTTATTTAACAGTGAGGACGGGAGGGTCAGGCCCTGGAGGAAACGCAGTGGGTATTCAGGGATAATGAGCTGTAGGTGAGTGATTAAGGGGACTAGCGGGGACGGTCTCG
Source organism: Anguilla pacifica (assembly GCA_039654925.1). Lineage (NCBI taxonomy): Eukaryota > Metazoa > Chordata > Actinopteri > Anguilliformes > Anguillidae > Anguilla > Anguilla pacifica. Next base: position 11,235,694 of record CM077302.1, read on the forward strand.
GATCAGAACGCTGGAACTGGTCGGTGGAAACAGGTTTAAAGTTGTCCGTCGTAATGAAAGGCTAATGCAGGTTTGCCTTGTGCTTTAATGAGTTATTTTCATTCTCTGGTGTTCACTCCCTTTATGTCTCGGAAGGGAGCTGACTGACACACCTGTGGTCTGAGGTGTGTGCTGCTGATGGCCAATGCGCAGTCCTCCTGCAGAGCTGCGCAGTCCCCCAGCTGAGCTGCGCAGTCCCCCAGCTGAGCTGCGCAGTCCACCCGCTGAGCTGTGCAGTCCCCCAGCTGAGCTGCACAGTCCACCCGCTGAGCTGCGCAGTCCACCCGCTGAGTCCAGAGTCATTGTTAGGGTCACGGTTAGGGTCTAAGTTAATCGCAGTCAGGGTCACAGTCAGAATCACGGTTGGATTCTGGGTTCACATCATTGCACCAGCTCACAGCTAAGCTGGATGTGCCGCATGGGAGTCCTGCGTCAGGCAGTTTTTAATAATGTGGAAACATCACTGCCCCCCTCCTCCCCCCTGCACACCCAAATAGCTGCACACTGTATGTGCTGCAGATGTCAAAGAGTCCTGCTGTTCCACTCAAGGCAATTAAGGAATTGACGAGCGTTTTCCATGAGGTTGCCGTTGTCAAGAGCTGGCTGTATTTATGTAGGGTGAGGGGTGGGGGGGGGTGACATTATTTAGGTCAAAGCGTCTTTCCTGTAACATGTTGCTCCCGGTTCCCACTTATAGAGCAGATTGCGTTGGGAATTTCGTCCTGACGCCCGCGTGGCAACACAGATTAGTCAATTAACCTCCGTGTCACTGCAATAATTGAGACACTATAGCCAAATGAATTAATTTCCCGAAAGGGCATAGAAACAATATCCCCCCCCCCCCCCTCTGCTACGAAGTGAGCGAGCGCGGAAGACTCTTGACGGGGCGAGCGAGAGAGGGACGGGAAGCTCGGCCGTGCCGTGCTGTCTTTCACATGGCGGGAGCCCGCCAGGCGGGGGCGCTGGTCTGTTTAGCGTATGTTAAACGGCTCCAGGTTTCTTCGTGCGCGATTGAGCTTTGATATCCGCCACGCCATTCTCTCTGCTGGAGAACAATCATGGCGGCTTTTTTTTTTTTGCAAACGATCGCGGAAATGGATCTGCCCCTGGTCCGCGGCGGAGTTCAGCGTAACGCGCCCGCGCAGATTAGGCCCGCTAACTCACAGGGCTTCTGACGCGGGAGCTGTTCGTATATTATGGCTCAACGTGCACGTGCCACCCCCCCGCCACCCCACCCCACCCCACCCCAACGGGGTCGCCACGCGGAGGTCAGGGCAGAGTCTCGCCGGCGGGGTCGCCGCGCTCCCGCCCCGCTGGCACACCAGGGGCCGTCTTCTCCCGCCCCTTTTTCCCAGCATCCCTCATCATCATCATTACCGTTACCATTGGCCGGCGGCGGCGCCGCAAGCCATGCGTAAAAACAACAGCCCGGGGCCACGGAAGGACGCTGTGAAGGACGCGACCGGCGCCCACCTGCTGCGCGGCCCGGTGAAGGAGCGGGGGGGTGAGTGACATGCATCCCATAATCACAGGCCGGCTCTGTTGCCGTGCACATTTCACACACGTTTTATTTTTTTGGGGTGGGGGGGAGGGGGTTGGGGGGGGGTGGTAATTGAATCACCCGCTTCCAGGCCTCTCCACTCTCAGTCTTTAACGGCCGTTAGCGCTAATCAAATCTCGAGCTAGCCGACGCAGCGGCGCTCGCCCCGAGGACAGGGTGCCGTGATAAAAAGAGACGACGCTCGACCCCGGGTTCGAAATTCGGGGGCGAGGCGGTACCCTCGTGCCCCTGCGGAGGCACCCTTTGCCGTCTCCCCTGAGCTTCAGGTGGCTTTGTGAAGGAGACAGGGCCTCATTAGGTCTCTAGGCCTATCCTGGACACACATACATGTTTCTGAAATAATCTGTAGCGAGACGGAGAGGGAGACAGGGCAATGGAGAGAGAGAGAGAGGAAGGCGGGGGAGAGAGGAAGAGAGAAAGAAAGAGATAAAGGGGAGAGAGGGAGAGGGAGAGAGAATGAGAAGCATGGCAGCTCATCAGGGATGTACAGCAGCAGTTTCCTTTGTCCTCTTTCAGCACACAGATCCTCGGGTCTAATTGCTTTGTAAATTGGCGAGGAGATGGGCAAAGCGCATTATTCCACAGCTGGAGGGCGGCGGCCAGCTCCTCTGCAGTCTCTCCTGTTAGAGGGAGCGGTCTGTGGGTCTGAGGCACCAGATTTCAGGGGGCCGGAGGGGGGTGGAGGGTCGGGCCGGCGCCGACAGCCTGCTCAGACAGCGTAGGCTCCGCCCCGTCACAGCCCAGACCCGACCTTCTAAAGGCACAGGGTCGCTATTAGCAACGTGTCGGAAAACCTGTTGGGAAAACTGTGTAGGTCGGGTTCGACGTTTTGAGCGTGAGGTCACTGCTCCGGCCCTCAAATGGCAGCTCGTAGAACAGCGCTTACAGACAAATGTGGATCTCGTACTAGTGCACTTTCAACCTTTCAACATTTTGTGTGAATCTTGTTTTTCTCGTAGCCATACGCTCGGATACGCACTCCGATCAGATACGCACTCCGATCAGATACGCACTCCGATCAGATACGCACCTTGCTCTGATACGCACCTTGCTCTGGTCCAGCCAGTCACAGTCCATTGGGCAACGATCACCTGTGAAACTCATTCAGGTAGTCACGCAGCAGGAGACGGTTTCATTACTTTCTCTCTCTGTGTAATATATATATATATTTGAAATTGGTTTTCCCATCTACGAAATTGCTTTAAATTTATTTGACCTCGTTTGCGAAGCGGTTACACACGCTCTCTGTCTGTTTAATATCGCGGCAGGTTGTGCATTTCGTGTTTTCGATTGTGGTCTTTTTTTTTTTTTTTGCAGTCGCTACATGTTATTTTTCGTGTGTTTTTGTAAAGGCCTCATACATGTTAATGATGCTCATTAAGCTGTGTTGCCATGACGAGGAGGGCTTTGTGTCCGTTTTAACAGACGCTAATTACTGGCCCTAATTAGGTCATCGTTCCTTTTTTTCCCTTCCACACATTAAAAATTCAGCCTATTTTTGACTTTTTCTTTTTTTTTTTTGATCATCCTCCATCCATTCTAAACAGCCTAACAAATGTCTGTATTTGCACCAAGCCACACACAAAAAACAGTACACATACACAATACGCATATTATCTGTGAAACATTTTGGCTTTGTGAAATAATAGCGATATAACAATACTGGTGCTACAACTTTTGAAAGTATTGGCTGTGAAATATTTTGTCCAGTCAAGTGATCAGGCAGAAAACGATCGTATCTCGACAAAGTTAATGAGTATTACTGACGCATGAACGGCAAACGGCAGGGCTGTCCTTTATGGGGTTCAGAAGGCTCGGCTCGGGACAATGAGGGAGCAGGAGTCTGAGCGGTGTGGATTTATTAACGTTGTGTCTGCGGAGGGCCGCCAGAATGCCCCGTCCCGTCTGCAGACTGCTCCTCAAACCTGCGGTCTGTCCTCCCCGTCCCGCTGAAGGACAGATGGTCGTAAGCGGGTGGAAGGGGTCGAGTGACCCCCTCATTTTTAGCTGTAGCACCCCCGACTTTCCACAGACGTGCAAGCGCGCATTTGCACTGCGCAGTTCAAACGCATACGTGGCAGAGTTTTTCCCTCTGTTGCTCTTTGCTCGATTCCCTTTTGTCTCCTTCACAGCCCACTGGCATATAGAGGCGTGGTGTTGATATGAATATGGATGAGAGCTGTGAATTTTAATGGCGTGTTTCATTAATTAGGACAGTCTTACTGGAGTCTGAGAGGAACCACGCGGACAGAGCCTTGCGCGATAAACAAACACGCTTATAACAAAGGCTGCGACTTCAAATGTTTATTTGTTCAAAAATAGATCAAATGGAAAAATATAATTAATCCCCCCCCCCCCACATTCTTACTGCGGGTTCCAATTTTTTTCTTTTATTTCTTCCATAGCGGCATGCGTATGGTCTTTGTCCAACTTTGAGGAGTTAGGCATCCAACAAAATAACGGTCAAAATTTTTTTTAATTTAAGGTCTCGTTCTTTATATTCTGTCCATTTCCATAGCTGGATGTTTACCGAAGCTCTTGAGGTTAAGCGCCGAACTCAAGGGTGCGAAAGCCCTCGCTGGATAAGAGCGTCTGCTAAATGCCTGTAGTGTAATGTGATGAACACCGGCCAGTCTTACTGTAGACATTATTGATGACTTCACCGCGGCCCAGGAGAAGTGGCTCGTAAACGCAGATGCTTTGGCGTATCCCGAAAAGCGTTTAAAACAATTAGCGTGTCTTGATATTCGCGCCGCTGCTCCTGAGTGCTGATTATTACGGCCTGCAGACAGGGGCTCGTTAATGCGATTTCCACCCAAATCGGCAAAGAATCAATTTGAAACCCTGGATGAATAATTAGTAGATGGTCTGTATTATCGCATCTTTTTTAATTTTTAATTTATTTATTTTTTTTCCCCCCCAAAATGCCCAAAATCCATTTAATCTTCCTTGCACCCGCTGCTGCGGATGAAAGATAATTAATTCTGGTAATGGAGGCGAGGGCGCGGGCGATTAGGCACGCGGGGCGAGGGGTTTAACAGGCTAATGGAAGCGTGGCTGATGCGTAAGTCCCGGGGTGGGAGGGAGAGGAACACCTGTGCGTCTGGTCCCCCCCCCCCCCGGGCTTCCGGTACCAGCGTCTGAGCGCCTGTAGATCTGAACAGGCTGGGCCTCCGTTCAGTTTCCCGCCAAAAGCCTCGTCTTTTACACCGCGCCGTTTAGCGTGCAGCTCACACGCCGCAGGAACCGCCGTTTAGATCTCAAACGGCTTCGTTTCGAAACCCTCCCCGTGGAAACAGAGTCGCTGGTGGAACGGGAAGGAAAGCCGGTGCCCCCGAGCGCACTGATTGGAGACGTGCACCAGGGGGCGCTGTGTTTAAGACGAGGCGCTAGGCCACGTCAGGTCGATGCGTGGGGGGGGGGGGGGGGCGAGGCTTGCAGAGGCGGGGTCACGTTTGGCTTCATCCCTCCAGGGGTGGGGGGACGAAGGTTCAGGCTGACGGAGGCTCCCTGGATTAGCGCTGCGCTAGCTCCTCAGCAGGCTGCCTGTTGTCTGCATTGAGAGGTGAGAGTGAAGGTCAGCGCTGGACCTTCAGCAGAGAGCCTCTTCTGGGGCTGGAGATGCCTGTAGACCCGCAGCCTGTTCCCAGAATTGTCCCTATCTATTTTGGGGAGGAGGCGAGCCGGCTTGCTCCGCCCCGGCCTGCGTCTGCTAGCGCGCGGCGGTGTTCAGATGTGTAATTCCCGGCAGTTGTTGGTTTAAACCTGTTGTTAAACACTCTCTGACAGCGCCGCAGACAGATGGCCCCGCGGATCCACAGGCTGTTATTACGCAGAGCCCATCTGCCTTCGCTCCGCGCGTCACACGCCCCTGCCCGCACGCGGGAAACACTGGCACTGCGCCGGGGGGGGGGGGAGAGAGGGAGTGGGACAGAGGGAGAGGGGAGAGAGAGGGAGATTGAGTGAGTGAAGTTGAGTGAGAGGGAGGGAGGGAGCGAGAGATGGAGAGAGTAGAGGGAGGGAGAGAGTGAGTGAAACTGAGGGAGGGAGGGAGAGAGTGGGTGTGAAGTTGAGTGAGTGGGAGAGAGAGAGGGAAGGAGGGAGAGAGAGTGAGTGAGAGAGAGAGGAGGGAGAGAATGAGTGAAACTGAGGGAGGGAGAGAGGGTGTGAAGTTGAGTGAGTGGGAGAGAGAGGGAAGGAGGGAGAGGGAGGGAGAGAGAGTGAGTGAAGATGAGAGAGAGAGGGAGGTAGAGGGAGAGGGAGAGTGAGTGAAGATGAGAGGGAGGGAGAGGGAGCGAGAGGGGGAGGTAGTGCAGCTGGAACAGAACACATTTCATCACGGCCGTGTCTTATTAAACAGGACAGAGTGTATTTCCTCCGTATCACAGAGATATGAGCTGGGAGACGGCAGATACTGATCTGCGGGTAGCCGTGCTCTGATTAAACCCAGCCGAGGCGGGAGTCGCCACGACGACGACGAGGACTCCTCCCCCTCCCAGAACACGGAACACTGAGCCCGAGCCCGAGAAAGGCTCCCGACACTTCCAGCCCAGCAGAGTCTGGGCTTAACCCAAACCAGCGCACTGCAGCGGTGTGTGTCAATGCCACGAGGTCATCAGGACCCGACAGGTTCTGAGGGTCTTTCCCCATTCGTCTCCATTAAGTGACAAGGCTCAATAAATTTCATATTTCTTATAAAATAAATACCATTGGGTTACGAAGGGTTTGCTACCGTAGTGTTTGTTTTTTTTGTTTTTAAAGGGGAAGTGGCTTCCAGCCTTGTTTGGCTGGCTGTTGGATCTGGGTCACAGCCCTTTGACACGGACACAAAGCACAGGCTTAATGTGTCCTCTGCCGCCTGCTTTCAGCCCTCCCCGGGGTCACAGTGATGCAGTTTGGGGTGTAGAGCGTCATTTTGGTGACGCGTTAAGCCCGGTTGTGAGGCAAGCTGATGGTTCGGATTCAGCGGGCTGGCAAAATGGCCGCCTTAGCCATCGGTCAGGATGTCGTCGTGTCGACGGATGCGGTCGTCCGGTTCGGTTATGGACTGAATGTGGAGACTGAGTGAGGAGAACAAAACGAGCAGACCAGAATTAACGCAACGTTAAAGCCGCATCAATAAAGCCAAATTAACACAACATTAACACTGTGAAAAACGTTAAAACTGTGCAAGCAAAATTAATATAAAAAAACGCACGGAGGAGGGCATAATTAACATCGACAGTAAGAAACTCTCATTAGCAGATAATGCAAAACCTAATGTTTTTTTTTTAACGTGGTGTGAAAACAGAGGCGCAGATAACAGCTTTCCCGCAAAGCGAAGGCCTAATTGCAGAGCCCCTTTTCAGCTAATCACGTGAGCGAAACCCCCTCTGCGCTCCTCCTTCCTCAAGAGTTCCCACTCCAGGTAGAGCCTCCCTCCCGCAATACTGGCTGTGTTGGGGATGGGTTAGGAGGACTGGTGTCAGATGGAAAAACCTGCAGACATTTAATTTTTAAACAGGCAAACAAACAGGCAAAATTGTTGCCGAGTGCTTATTTTTTAATAATATAACAGTAGGAGTGTGGGCTCTGGCTTTGAGTTCTGTCCTCACTCTTAGGGACCGCCTGGCTCTCCCCCACCCTTGAGTGCAACAAGACAACCCGTAACTGCAACCCCTGTTCGTCTGCAGTATGGTGTGGACTGTTGGGTGTAAAACAGTCCAGCTGTCCTGTAGTACTGTGTGACTTGTTGGGTGTAAAATAGTCTGGCTGTCCTGTAGTACTGTGTGACTTGTTGGGTGTAAAATAGTCTGGCTGTCCTGTAGTACTGTGTAACTTGTTTGGAAAAATAAGTGTATTAAGACCTGAAATGTACAATAAGTTTTTATATTTAAACCTCAGATTTCCTGCAGAGTTCTGTTGAATGTTCTGTTCTCTTTTTATGTCCTTTTCTTAAATACGGTCAAAGAAATCATCTGAGCAAGTTCGCGTATTGAATGAACTCTGCATTAATTATAGTTTTGAAAAAAAGGATGAGGACAAATTGCTCTGTTCTAGCTGCCAGCCCCTGTCTGTTCTTAGCCGTGACATTAAGATAATTTGCAAAGCCCTTGCCCTCAGACTGGAGCCTGTAATGTGCAAATGAATCCAGACCAGACCGGTCCGGACCGGATTTATGAACGCCGGGGCCTGGAAGGCTACTTAACACGACGCACCTCGTTAAGAGCCGCTAATCACCTTCTGGCTGGCGGGGAGGCGTTTCTATAGGGTCGGCTGACCCTTCCCTTATTTCACTTTGCGCGGCTTTGTTAACGATTTTTATCAGCTGGGTTAGAGGGCCGTCGCTCGCCCCCCTATGGCGTCTGTAGTCTGCGGTGACGCGCAAGGCCCCTTTACCGCCACCATTATTCGCCGTGTTCACCCTACCGCCTGACTGTGCTGTACCGCGGAATGGTGGGCGTATGGAATGCACGATGACAGTTAGCAACCAATCGGATGAGGGGCTTAGGCTCTGATGATGTTTCCTTTGTGCGTACAACACACGTCTTTAGTGCCGATCCTAACTCTCGTGAGTACTACATTTTCGACCAATCATAAGATGAGTTTAGACTGTTTCATGTAGCGCCAATCCTAACTCTCGTGAGTACTAGTTTCAACCAATTATAAGATAAGCTTAGACTGTGATGTTTAATTTTTTGTGTACAACACACGTCCTTAGCGCCGATCCTTACTCTTGTGTGTACTGCTGGGAAGGCGCCTGAGTGCAAAGTGAAGTTGTCCCTCGTTTTATTCCAGCGGGGTTGCCATGCCGGATTAATCCCAAAATCCAATCGGCTCTAAGCTTGAGAGAGAGGGGAAAAAAATCAACAGATTTTAGAGTAAAGCAAAAAAAAAAAAAAAAAATGCTGTGAAATAAATAAATGAAAGACTGCAACTGTAAATCCTTCAGAACCAGGAGTAATGTGGCCGCCTCTGCTCTCCAGGCTGATCCTGCTTTTCCTCCTCAGCTCGGGCTCTTTATCAAAGGGGACGCAGAGCGGGGGCGGGGGGGGGACCCATCGCCCCTTCCTGGGCGGACCGCCGACCAATCAGCCCGTGCCCCTCTGTCCCCTCAGCGCCCTGCCGGTCCCCGGCCCAAAAATCACAGCCACCCCCCCCCCGTATTTCAGCCGTAATGGAAGCCCTGTGGAAATCCAGCCGAATAATCAGGCGCAGGGTCACCCCCGTGCCCCCGGTCACTAGCGTGGTGGGGTGGGGGGGGCAGGGGCACCCCCGTGTTCTAAATGTGGATTTTTAAGAGGCCTGTTCACGGATGGGCGCAACCCTATTAATGTGCATCTTTAATAATGTTCCTTAGCGTCGTTCCCTACAAGATATCCCTTCAGACATCAGATTTTACTCATAACTTCACTAAAGAAATTCAGTCAAGGCAAGCAACACAAACCCAAATCTATCTCGTCCTCTCCCCCTGCAAAATATATACTGTCTCCTAAACCCTGTAGTGTGCTCATCGCCTCGGACCAAGTAGCTTCTCCGCTAATAGAGAAATGGATCAGTGAGCTGGGGGAGAACGAGCATCCCGTCCCGTCCAGCGGGAGAACATGCGCATCAGTGGGCTCGGAAATTTAAACTCCGGGCGTCACCGATTCTGAAATTCTGATACATTTCGAAAAGTTTATTCAGTCCCCTGTTAATGTGGGATTGTAAAAAAAAAAAAAGGAAAAAACAAATCTAACTTGAATTGACGGTTCCAAAAAAAAAAAAAAAAAAAAGAACTTTGCTTTGCCATTTCAAATCTTTATTTGTGGGGCTGGTATTTTAAATAGTTTTAGAGCTTGAGTCATCCGAATATAGGCCTGCAGTAGATGCTTGCACTTTTGTTCCTTTTTGTACAGTTCTAAAAACCAGCGACGCTTAGGAGAGAGATTCTTCTTCCGAGGTTGTTTCCGGTGCGTGTTTCCATCATATATCGCACATTGAGTGCTCTTACTGCTGTTCAAACTCGAGCTGCGCGCTCTCACATTAAGCGCAAACCGCTACTGTCGGAACACTCCGTTACGCGAGTGAAAAATCATTCATCAAACCGCTGCGTTCGCGATAGCTTCGCTTCGCAACGGACGCCGAACATGTAAAAAAAAAGCTCTGCTGCGATTTCAGCTGCAAGAAAAGTTGTGTGATTGCGGGAGAAATGGACTGAGCCGCTGTGGTTGTGGTGCTATTTGTTGTGTGTTTCACTGGCTTATTACTGGACGGCCACTTCGTTAACGTTCTGCAGTATTCTAAGCCTGTGACGTGTCAGCCAACCTCAATCAACCACTTAATTATCTATCCCCGAACTTCCAATCAGGTGCTCGGATAAAGATATCCATGGGTGCAACTGTTGGAATCTTGACAGCTGGTTCTTCATCAGCAAATCAGCATCAAATATCAGTTGCTGACGTCGGTTATTAGAGGGTATCGATGTCTAAAGCAGGGGGCTGATTCGTTTTCGGCATTTTGTGCCAACTTCAGCTTTTAAGTCTTTAATTAGCTCACTCATATCTCGATCCGCCATTGGTATTAGCATCAGCTACAGCCACGGACTGCAGGTGCATTTTAAAGTTTTTTTTACCGTGCTCAAGTGCAGGAGTGAATCAGGGTAGTTTAGAGAGCTGTCAGAACACTAGAACTGAGGTAATTGGTTGGAACAAAAAACAGCACGTAGACCGGCCCCCCGGGATCGGAGCTGTGTGCCCCTGGTGTGAAGGGCGTCATCCACTTGCTCCAGTGCTTGATTGAATCTAGTGTGAACACACTCCGGTCCGTTCTTACGTGGACCGGAGAACCGGCCAGGGTAATTTCACCGCTCGGTGTCTTAGAGAAACCTTTGGCATCTGAACCAGAATGCAAGATCCTGCATTCGATTAAATGTTTTTGTGTTGTTGTTGTTGTTGTTGTTGTTGTTGTTTACCGAAACTGGTAGGTCAGTGAGCCTCGGGTGCAAAGAGAAGCTCAACATTTAACCACAGTCAGTTCGTTGTTGCTAAGAGTGACCGTAGTCATGGTAACCCATCCGAAGCAGCCCTAGTGGTTCTGGTGCCATTCGATGAGACAAGTGATTTTCAGCTTTGTCATTGGCTGCCCTCTGTGGAAATATGCACGCACAACGATCATTAATGTCATTTTGCCTTTAGCTATCTTTTCTAATTCCATTTTTACTTCGCCTTAGTTTTTTTTCCTCCGTTTTTATTTATATTTTTATATTTACAGAGGTATCGCTCAGAAGCCGCACAGGGGATGCAAATGGCTTTCTGACACATGGAATTACTGAAGTAACCACTCAGTGTTGGCCTTGGTGTCACGCACAACGCAGTGTGTTTCCCCCAGAAATGTCACCGTGCATGTTGATATTCTGAATTCATGGTCGCTGGGCTGGCTGGACCCGGCACTGCTTAACAGATGGGAAATTAAGTTTATTTTTTTCCCCCCTCCGATATAATTTCAGTTTTACAAGAAAGCCGTTTGACATAATAGATTAGCTGCCATAACGCAGGAGGAGCACATAGTGGCTCTGCTTGTGTTCAGGAAGGGCAGCTCAAGCACTGTGCGGTGCTGTGCTGTGGTGTGTGGTGCTGTGCTGGGCTGTGCAGTGTTCTGTGCTGTGGTGTGTGGTGCTGTGCTTTGCTGTGCGGTGTTCTGTGGTGCGGTGCTGTGGTGTGTGGTGCTGTGCTGTGCTGGGCTGTGCAGTGTTCTGTGCTGTGCTGTGGTGCTGTGCTGTGCTGGGCTGTGCGGTGTTCTGTGGTGCTGTGCTGTGGTGTGTGGTGTTCTGTGCGGTGTTCTGTGGTGCTGTGCTGTGGTGTGTGGTGCTGTGCTTTGCTGTGCGATGTTCTGTGGTGCTGTGCGGTGCTGTGCTTTGCTGTGCGGTGTTCTGTGGTGCTGTGCTGTGGTGTGTGGTGCTGTGCTTTGCTGTGCGGTGTTCTGTGGTGCTGTGCTGTGCTGTGGTGCTGTGCTTTGCTGTGCGGTGTCCTGTGGTGCTGTGCTGTGCTGTGGTGTGTGGTGCTGTGCTGTGGTGTGTGGTGTTCTGTGCTGTGCTGTGTGGTGCTGTGCTGGGCTGTGCAGTGTTCTGTGCTGTGGTGTGTGGTGCTGTGCTGTCATGTGTGGTGCTGTGTTGGGCTGTGTGGTGTTCTGTGCTGGGCTGTGCAGTGTTCTGTGCTGTGGTGTGTGGTGCTGTGCTGTGCTGTCATGTGTGGTGCTGTGTTGGGCTGTGTGGTGTTCTGTGCTGGGCTGTGCTGTGCTGTGCTGTGCGGTGTTCTGTGCTGTGGTGTGTGGTGCTGTGCTGGGCTGTGCAGTGTTCTGTGCTGTGGTGTGTGGTGCTGTGCTGGGCTGTGTGGTGCTTTGCTATGCGGTGTTCTGTGCGGTGACGTGCCGTTAGGTGTAATTGCGATGCCTAAGAGAGGCTCTCGCTCGGGTCCTTCTCCAGGTGTAATCTGTGAGTTCTGCTCGGTCTCATCAACTCCCCATAACTGGGAACCTGGCCTTTTATTTCAAGGTTTCTTCATTTCCTAAAATAGAAAATTCTATTCTCTCTCTTGCTCTCTCTCACACTCTGTCTGTCTCTCTCTCTCCCCAAGTCAAATTCAAATTCAAAATGCTGCATTGGCATGACACATTTTGAAATAAGTATTGCCAAAGCGTGATTGTCAGAATAATAGCAATGATGAAAGGAATACATCTCTCTCACGCTCTCTGTCTCTGTCTCTCACTGTCACTGTTTCTCATTCTTTGTCTCTCACTCTCTCTCCCCTCTCCCTTTCTTACTCTTTCTCACTCTCTCTCCCTCTCTCATTCTCTCTCTCCCCCTTTCTCATTATCTGTCTCCCTTCCTATCTCTCTCCCTCTATCATTCTTTCTTTCTCTCTCCTCTCTCCCTTTCTCATTCTTTTTCTCTCCCTCTCTCCCCCCCTCTCTCGCTCCCCCCTCATTCTCTCTCCCCCCTCTCTCTGTCTCTCTCTCTCTCCCCCCTCATTCTCTCTCCCCCCCCCCCCTCTCTCTCTCTCTCTCTCTCTCTCTCTCTCTCTCTCTCTCTCTCTCCCCCCCTCTCTCTCTCTCTCTCTCTCTCCCTCTCCTCCTCTCTGTAGAGCAGTTCTCTGTGAGCCGTTTTCCCCACGCGCTCTGTAGCTCTGACGGGGAGCGCCTCCTGTCTGTGTCTGAACCCGACGGAGGGGAGGGGCCGGGCCCCAGAACACGCGACGGCAGATGAATTCCGTTGTCGGGAGCGCGTTCGGGGGGGGGGCGCACCGCTGCACATCCTGTCAGGCGGCCGCGCTGTCTCCGCTGGCAGAGCAGAGCTCACCCCGGCCCCCCAGCCGAAATGTCATCCCCAGGTTGTTAATAAAGCCGCGCTGTGCGCTAGCATGTCCTGTTGAGGAAGGGGGGGGGGGGGGGGGGGGCTTTTAGCCGTTCTTCATCTCCTCTGAGCTGCAGCTGGGCGCCATGTCGAAGGGGCGGTCGCCGCGTGCCCTTTTTAAATTCGGTTGTCCGGGATGCTGATGGAACCGGGACCCCGTGTCCCGTAGACCGTACCCTCAGCTGATTCTGCTTCTTCACGGGGGAGCGAGTGCCACAGGATAGCGCAGCTCGTTGTGCCGTTTCGCTGCAGCGTAACGTTGTGGGGGGGGGGGGGGGTGCCCTGACCCTGTGAGGTGAGGAGTGGTGTCCCGGCGGTTTGGGAACTGGACTTATAAGCTGGGAGTTGCGGGTTCGTGTCCTTTCCCAGGTTGGGTGCTGCTGTGGGGCTCGCTCACACACACACAGCATGCACGCACACGCGTACACACACACACACACACACACAGAGACACAGACACACACACACACACACACACAGAGGCACATACACACTCCCGTACACACACAGGTAATTTGCAAACACACGGCAGTGGCTAACGACGATCCCCTCTGACTGACACGGTATGCAAAACGGTTTCCTCAGCCCTGTGTGTGCGCCTTCAGAGCTCGCCCAGAGATCGGCGCTGACACGTCTCCTGCATCTCCTCCGGGGCCTCGTCTCAGACAGGCTGCGAACCCCCCGCTCTCGATGAGCGAACGCGTTTCCCACGAAGATCAGCGCGGCCGCCTCTCGCGGCGGCGCCGGCGACGGCGGAAAGCAGAAAGGGGCACGTGGTACACGCTAACGTGCTCCTTAACGGCGACCGTGGCGCCTGCGCCTGACGGCTTTACGCGTTCACATCGCTGTTAATAAGCCAAACTGGAAGTGGCGGACGCTGAGGATAAACCCTGACTGTAAACTTTTCAGCTGCAGCTCCCCCTGTAATCGCCAGCCTTGTTTTTTTTTTTTTTTACAATCATTGCATGGTATGTTTTTTTGTTTTTTTCCCCTCTTCACTTTCATGATGCATCACCGTCTATAGATGATGCATGTGTTCTCTACTCGCTGCAGTGCAGTGTGGGTAATGCACAGATGTAAATCCGCACACGGTTAAAGCATAGTAAAATGACCATAAAATAAACGGTTTAATTAAGCTGTTTGGCAGGTCAAACAGCTTGGAGGGGAAACAATTATTATTATTATTATTATTGTTTTTTACACCGAACAAAACCTGTTGCTCTTTGAACAGAGTCTGGTGCCTCGGCTGGCTAAGAAACAGGAAGTGACATCACACTGCAGTTTGCACACTGATGCAGGAGACAGCAGCGAAAAGTTCCATCAGTTGCCGAAGAAAGTTAGCATAAACGTGCACTGCAGAAAGAGTGATAAATAAACAAGCAAATAAATAAATAAATAAATAAATGTATCAGGGTCCAGGCTGGGCCTGAAACGAGCGAGGGAAAATAACAAGACTCCCTCCACGAATTCCACATGCTAATTAGGAGCGGGACAGCTACCTCGTCCCGTGACATTTAGCCGGACACCCTTGATAAATGTCAGCGGGACCAGAGAATGGATATGTTACCGCGCTCTTAATCACCTGTACAAATGCGCTGCCTTTAAATCAAATGGTTTTCTCTCCCTCTCAGTCCATAGAATTCGTCCATAGTCAACCAGGCTGCGTGCGCTCGCTTGTGTTTGTGTGCGAGTTTGTGTGTGCACGTGGATGCATGTTTGTGCCAGTGTGTCTGTGTGCGTGGGTGTTGTGCGCGTGAGCATGTGCGTGTGTATTTTGTGTGCATGTGTTTGTGTTTTTATGTGCGTGTGTGTGTGAGGGTGTGTGTGTGATTCATTTAGATCCATCTGCTGAGTTGTAATGTGCTCTGTGACATAGGCTGTATGGAGTTTTATATAGCAGCCTATGAAAGGAGAGAGTTGCCTCAGCAGCGAAGGTAGGGGATTTAAAGGCAAAGATCACAATCTACATGCGTTTGTATGCTTTATGGTTTCTGTTCATCTGTAGGAAGAAAAGACTGAGTGTCTAATGAATAATGTAAGATTGGAGATAAAACCATGCCTGCGTGATGCACGTGTGTGTGTGTGTGTGTGTGTGTGTGTGTGTGTGTGTGTGTTCTTGTGCTTGTGTCTGGTAGCATCTGTATCCATCTATGATGAATGACGCTCCAAACCAGTTTATAAGCAAGATTCCTCATTTTCATTCTGTGTTTGTGGGCTGCATATGCAGCACATGGAAGACTTAATATTCCTCTGGCGTACCTTGTCATCCCCAATATCGCCAGACACGTTTGCCTTAATTGTGAAAGATGAAAGATGAAGTGTTATTTGCCAGCGTGTTCGTGTTTACATGAACACGGTAAAAGTACGCGCGTGCCGGCTGCAAATTCAGAACATGAAACAGTCTTCATGTCTTCATATCTTGACGGCTGAGGTTTGACAGTTATTGCAAATACCCATAATGTCTCCGCCAGCCAGTCAGTCAGTCAGTCGGCCTGTCAGTCACGGCAGCCCGTGATTACTGTCGTCGTCCTCCCCTTGACGTGAGTACGATGGCTCTCTAGGCCGCGGCTGAGCCTCGCCGCCTCTGATCCGCGCGAGCGACCCGGTCTGCGCTGGTGATGATTCAGCCCCTGTGACCCAGCCGAACCAGCTGAAACGTGAGCCGCGTCGGTTCCTCCGAACAGGAGCCTCCGCTGAGCCCCACTGATGCTGTCATGTTGAATTTAGATTTTCAGTTGGTAACGGCTACATCTGCAGTAGCAGTCTCTCACATGTACAGTAGGCTTATTTTCAGGAACGCATTGAAAAAGCTTTCATTTCCTTGTTGATATGAGGACTTCTGTGCATGCTAAGGATACAAGCGCAAGAGTTCACAATTATTAATTTCGGGGCGAGGGACATTGTCATCATCAAGAAAAAATGCCCCAAAAAAAGCTCACTGTTTTATATATGAATCTACACATAATAGACTTTTTGAAACAAACTTCATAAATGACGATATTTGATATTTGTGTACCTCAGTAAGACACAGCTTATAATTCTTTATGCAAATGTACCGACTCTTCAGTCTTTGAAGTAACTCCAGTACGTGAATTTTGATGAACTCTTTTTTTTTTTGTTTTTTTAGTTTTGTTTGTTTTTGTCTTATAATAATAATAACATTTTCAGTGCATCAAATTAACGGTCTAAATATACAGGCAGCCCCCCCCTCACCCTCACCCCCCCCCCCCCCCCCCCGGAGCTCTTTCATCTGCGGTGGGGCTCTGGCTCCCCCCCCCCCCCCCCAAACGGCGCCCCTGCCACCAGGCCCTGCCCGTGGGCCCCCAGCTCCGCGCGCGAGTGTAGGGATAATTGCCTCTCCAGAGGTGCAATTAGGTGACAGAGTAAAAAAACGGCAACTGCGTCTGTGTGCGGTTTCTTAATGTGTCTGTGTGATTAACGGAGCGCGGCTGTTTGGTCTGCAAATAGTGAAAATGAGAGACATATATGCATATATACTTATATGGACGTGCACACTCTCATCATAAGGCATGATAACCACTGTGATAAGACACTACTTGAGAAAATTACTGAAGGTTTTATAAATCTATATTTAGGTTTTATAATACTTTTATAAATCTATGTATTGTTTTTATAGTAGTTTTATAAATCTATATTTTTGGCTACTCTTCCTGTTGTGTGTGTCCCTATAGTAATACAGGGTTGATCCGTGTCCGTATAGTACTGTAAGACCAAAATTCTTTCCATTTGTAGATTTGGTGTATTCCAACTTTTGGTAGAGGTGGAAATAATCTTCCAAAGCAAACACTTTATAGGCTCAGGCTTGTTGCTTAGTTTGTCTTTGCAGATTTACCATGGCAACATGCAATAACCCTGGGACCCCACATTGCGACTAAAAAAAAAAAAAAAAAGCCTGCATAATTGGTTCAGTTAATATTTGTTTAAAATAGAGTGAAAGCAGACACCATATTGCTGCGAATTTTTATAAAAACATGCCCCAGTCTTTCGCCGAGTCCCCCTTGGCCGCCACGGTGGCGGTTACTCACCCCGCCACGTCGGACGTGACGTGACATCAGCGCAGAGTAGCGCCCGGCCTGCTGAAAGCCACACGTTTCCGCTGTTACCGCCAGCCGCGGCGGGAACCGGCTCCTCTCAGTCGAGTGCCGTCGGTTAAATTTAACGGAAGGGGATTTGAATAATTGATATGAAGATATGAACCCCGCTCTGCTTCACGCCGCTTCAGAAAGGCTTCACGCTGAGCCAACTGAAAAAAAAAATCAATCTGCTGAGACGCTAAAATGCAGGCGCGTTTGTATTTATACCGCAGAGTTCAAAGGGCACGTGCGCCGTTTGTTTATTCATTTCTTCCCCCCCCCCCCCGAAGAGTGTTTTTGGTTTTGCATTAACTCGGGAGGAGCGGTTTGATGTGGAGAAAACGGAGAAATCTTTTGAAGCTTTTTTTTTTTTGTGCCAGTTAAAAAAATAAATAAATAAAAAATAAAAAGGCTAATTGTGTCCATCTGGACTGAATGCATTAATTGCTGAGGCAGATGGACGGTGTTGAGTGTTGTGTTTTGGCACCTTGAATGCGACTTTCGCAAACATAGGAAAGTCATTTAGTACCAGGTGAGAATATAAAACATCACCGCAGAGGGGTGCGTGTAAAAAATGAGAACCGTGGCGGAAATTATCATACCTGGGTCACTTTACTGATCTTGCCTGGTGTATTAGAACCAATGAAACACTCTCAAAAAGTGCAAACCCCACCTTCGGGTCATACTGGCAGGCTCAGTTACACCAGGCAAGATCAACAGAGCACAAAAAAACGTATTTGAATCCAAAACAAGTACGTATTTGACCCAGGTCTGGAAATTATACTCCTGAAAATTCCTAAGGCTCTGTCTTCCGTCTACTAATTATTAATGAATAATGAACACGCCGTGTTCAGCGTGTGGGATTCTCGCCATGACTTCCTCCTGCCCACGATTCACTTCCTTTTGAATTATTTACTCAAATAAGTGTCTTTAAAACACCAGTTTAATTTACGCCTGGTTTGCTGGGAATGTAAAAAAAAGATAAAGGACCTCACAGGGTATTGGAAGTGGGCTGTTTTGGGAGTGTTTTCCTGTGTAGGTCAGTTATTCGCGCGGGCCCCAGTTTGGCGTAATGTCAGCGCCATGGCGACTGGCCGTGGATACTTAGCGGTTTTAAAGGCGCGTACGCGAGGACCCCCCAGCCGCGTGCGCCTGCGATCTGCTGAGGTAATGGGATGACTCAGGGCCGCCGGTGCCAGCGCCAGCGCCGGTCCCACCGCCGGTCCCACGTCCACCCTCTGGGGCAGAGTGAGGACAGGCAGCAGCCACAGCTCAGCGCACTGTAGCGCAGAATAACTGCAGCCAGCCAGCCTGCCAGCCAGCCTGTGTCTGTGTCTGTGTCTGTGTCTGTGTGCATGCGCGTGCATCCTTGTGTGTGTGTGTGTGTGTGTGTGTGTACGTGTGTGCCTGTATGTGTGTGTGTGTGTGTGTATGTCTGTGCCTGTATGTGTGTGTGTGTGTGTGTGTACGTCTGTGCCTGTGTGTGTGTGTGTGTGTGTGTACGTGTGTGCCTGTATGTGTGTGTGTGTGTGTGTGTGTGTGTGTGTGTACGTGTGTGCCTGTATGTGTGTGTGTGTGTGTATGTCTGTGCCTGTATGTGTGTGTGTGGGTGTGTGCGTATGTTACTTTACCACTTCTTGGGTTGCTTAACCGCAGCCAGCAGGGCACGGCAAAAAATAGCTCGGATCCGTAAGCAAATGGAGTCTCTGACATTTGGCTTTATCTGAGACATTTCTTCTAATTCCTCTTCAGTGCATTTATGTACCGGTGATTTCTCAGATGCCCAGTGAGATGTGATCCTTACACCCCCTCAGTGATGCGTTATCCTTTTGCATCCCACTCCCCGGTATAGTATAATGCACATGATTCAGTGATCAGGCTCCATTCCTCTAGATTTCACTGCGCAGGTCAGGGCCGACGCGAGGAAAACAGGCCCGGGGAAACGCAGCGTTGCCGTACCGACGCGCCGACCCCGGCGGACCTGGCTGGCTGATCAGAGCCGTTTGCGCTCGCTGGCGTCCCGGAGGCCGAGGCCGAGCTGCGCTGCATAGCGAAGCGTAAAGGGCGTCGAGAAGAGAGAGCCTCGTGCATCCCAGAAATAAACAAATACTCTGCCCTGAAGCTGAGACTCAGACGGGCTTCTGCTCCCTGTTCGAAGGAATCTGTGACATCACAGTATGTTGCCGATGGCAACAACTAGAGGGGTGGTAAGAGGCACAAATAATAATAATAATAACCATGAATTGAACATAAGATAACTTGACTACGTTCATCTGTGTTCTGTTGTCATTTTAATACAGACGTGTTCCTAGTTTCTCGTTTTGGTTTCATTTCGGAATATGCTTCACCCATAAGCTATTTTTGAATAGAGCTATTGTTTCATGAATAAAATATTAAAAACTCTTTATGCAGGCACATTGAAATGTGTGGTCCAGATCAGGACCTTCCTTTTAGAGGCCTTCTGAGTTTGGAAGTGAATCTCGTCCTCCCTCGCGCGTGGTTTCGATCGTTGTTTTGAATCGTGATAGAATGTGAAGATGCCCTCCAAAAAGTCTGCACTGAGCAAACATGTCACCGGTCTTTGTTTCAGAGGGTGCATCAATACAGAATACAATTCCAAATTGTTTCCATTTTTTTTTTAAGCACAACCATAAAAAAGGCAGTAGACCAGTAAAAAAAAAACCATGGCTGTGATGTCATGTATCACAAACAGTACTTAATAATAGATAGGCCTGCTGTTTTTATGTTTTTCAAATACATACATTTTTGATCTTAATGCTTATTGTATTTTCAGTTTTAATTTCTGTCTTCCATTGACCTAAAAGAGCAGCCAGATGGTGATCTAGAGCAATTTTAGCATTTAGCCAGTAAGCTATGAAGCTGGCCACTATCAGAATCTCGTTATACTTTGTAAAATGTTCCGTTTGGTTCATTCAGGCGTTGAAACTATACAGAAAACACACAATCTGCATTTTAAGACCAAACACAGAAACCGTCAGAGTTTTTCGTAAATTACAAGAATACATTTTTTTTTTTTTTTTTTCGTTTTGTTATTTTCCAGTCCTGTGTTTGCACAAAAGACCAGTTTGTGGTATTGTCATAAGCGAGAGATGAATGGAAAATAAAAAAAGAGATTTGTTCAGTGGGCCTCAACAAAAAGCCAGAATATCAACACGTTTCCACACACTTCTGGACTTTTCCCCCGCAATTACGACTGCATTCAAAATTAATGACACGACTAACTTGCACGACTTTGCAAGGTCCGCACGTTCCTAGTAAATTCAAAAATAGCAGTCTCGCACCCTTGCCCAGCTAGTGTGGTAGAAAGAAGTGAAAATTGGTTAACACTGTACAGGTCCCCCTTGAGTTAACTCGGTATCAAGAAGATATTCATATCCTGTCCGCAGAATTATCATCACCATCGTGGTTAATATTTGAAGTAATTGGAGCAGCAGTACAAAGCAGAGAACGATATTTTGTGAGGAGTTGTATTTTATTTTCAAAGGAATTTTCAGTAAGTCGCAAGAAAATAATAAAATAACAGATCGATATTGTAAAGAGAGAAAATAAGGGCTCTTTTTTTTTCCTTATGTGAAAGCCTCCCGAGGAAAGAAAAAAACAAAAAAAACAAACCGTCGCTGCGTGCCCCCAGCGGGACGGGGAGAGAGGGACGGGGATGGAGACGCGCTGGCGGTGGAGAAACCGGGCGGTGTTCACCGCGGGGTCCCTGGGCGCTAACCTCCGCTGCCTGCGCCCGGCCTTCTCACGCTCGGCCTCGACGGCCAGCAAACAGGAGGAAATGAAGGGTAGCGCTTGTTTTCCCTCCGTTTTCCCCCCGTTCGGCCCAGGGGAGAGGGGGAGGGGGGGGGGGAGGGGGGGAGAGAGGGATAGAGAGGGAGAGGGAGGGAGAAGGAGAGGGGGAGAGAGAGAGGAAGAGGGAGAGGGGGAAAGAGAGAGAGGGAGGGAGAGAAAGGAGGGAGGGAGGGAGAGGGAGAGAGAGAGAGGGGGAAAGAGAGAGAGAGAGAGAGAGAGAGAGAGAGAGCGGGCCTTCAGGCACCCCGATCCCTGTGGTTCAGCTTCTGCTCCCCGATATTGAATAGAGTGGTGATATGAGCTGTTTGCTGGGGCGGGGGGGTTATGAATGTGATGTGAGATTTCTCAGGGAGTGAAACGGAATACTGCCGGTGTTCTGGGCTCCCGGTCCCAACGGCACTGTGTCTTGTCCCCGCGACACAAATGAAAATGCGTTAAGTTGCCGGGTCAGAAACTAATGAAAAGTGTGACATCACAGTGATATTAAAGGGAGAAAAATGGCAGAGATGTTAAGGACAGACTGCATTGTTCATTGCTTTACGATTTAATGTAATTCAAAAATTATTATTTTTCATTTTGAAGCCCTCTTCTTTGTCTGCTGGGTTTCTGTTAATGTTCGGGCAAATGCTATTATTACATTTATTTAATTCTTTTTTTTTTTTTGGTTTCTGGCTCTGCATGAACTGACTTCCAGTATCGGTTTCCAGAACTTTCCAGAAAACCACTTTTAGGTTAGGTCCGTCAGGTGGAAACGCAGCTAAAGCTGCCGGACGCGCTTTTGTGCCGAGCGTTTGTACCTGCTGAGAAAGGCGTAGGCTCCATGGTTTATTCCCCATGGGGTTCCCCCTGGGGCACAGTCACCCCCTTTCCTGGGCCTGTACAGGTGTGTAAGCCCGTCAGTAAAGGCAACCGTGCCACTGTGTGCTTTTATGAGCCACGCCCTCATCCCCCGACAGAATGCGGACATCCGTTCAGCGCTGAGTACTGAACACCCAAAGAGCCTCTTCCTGCAGCGTTAGCCCGGCCTTAGCGACTCCGCGCATTCACAACAGGGGGAAACAAAGTCCCGTCGCGCAAGGGGAACGTTAAAAAAACTTGCCTTTAATTAATTCTCACCTCTGCCCTGGTGTTCTGCAGCCGGAACTCAGTTTAAAATGGCTTCTGTAATTCACTTTATTAATCCCTTTTATAAATTAAAATTTTTTTTTAAAACCCAATCAAATTCTCCTTTTCGCTGAGACTTAAGGAGATTAAATGGGCGGCTCTGTGTTTCTGTGGCAGCAGGGCCCCGTGCCTCGCCGTTAGGACCTTTTCAGATCCATAAACATGGGCTTCCGGGGTTTTTACTGTCCGAGCTGTGTCTGTAATTACTGCGGCTCGTAATGTGAAACTGCGCCCGTTAAGAACACCAGCTGCTCCGCCGTGTTCTAAGGTAAGCGGGTCAGAGCTGCTGCTTGATGAATAAAATATGAGATGCGCGCTTTACGTAGGCGCATTGAAATGTGTGTTTCATGTATTTATAGGCGGAGTGTATATTTCCTAATTAATTATGCTGAGTGTCGTGCCGCCTGCTCACAAAAATATCAAGCTCCACAGAAGAGAGTTTAGTTTTTTTTTTTTTTCTGGTACTTCTCATTGATTAGATTGTAACAGTCCCTTGCGGGAGTGAAGCCAAGTGCATTGTGGGCGTTGTGCCACTTAAAATTGCCTTTGACATAGAAATCACCTGCAGCTCCTCCCACTGCTGCTCTGTTGTGATGTCACAGTCAGGTTTACAGTAGAAGGGCTTGTCTGGCTGTGATGTCACAGTCCGGTTTACAGTAGAAGGGCTTGTCTGGCTGTGATGTCACAGTCCGGTTTAGAGTAGAAGGGCTTGTCTGGCTGTGATGTCACAGTCCGGTTTAGAGTAGAAGGGCTTGTCTGGCTGTGATGTCACAGTCCGGTTTAGAGTAGAAGGGCTTGTCTGGCTGTGATGTCACATTCCGGTTTAGAGTAGAAGGGCTTGTCTGGCTGTGATGTCACAGTCCGGTTTAGAGTAGAAGGGCTTGTCTGGCTGTGATGTCACAGTCCGGTTTAGAGTAGAAGGGCTTGTCTGGCTGTGATGTCACAGTCCGGTTTAGAGTAGAAGGGCTTGTCTGGCTGTGATGTCACAGTCCGGTTTACAGTAGAAGGGCTTGTCTGGCTGTGATGTCACAGTCCGGTTTAGAGTAGAAGGGCTTGTCTGGCTGTGATGTCACAGTCCGGTTTAGAGTAGAAGGGCTTGTCTGGCTGTGATGTCACATTCCGGTTTAGAGTAGAAGGGCTTGTCTGGCTGTGATGTCACAGTCCGGTTTACAGTAGAAGAGCTTGTCTGGCTGTGATGTCACATTCCGGTTTAGAGCAGAAGGGCTTGTCTGACTGTGGTTCCCTTCGTGTCATGCTAAAGTACTGTGGCAAATAAGGCCCTACATCACTGACTTTGGGAAATACTACGAGAAACTAAATGAATCACCCAGCAAGTTTCTTTATACCCAGGACCATGTATGCTGCTCATTTTTATGTCAGCCTAGACGCAGTTGTTTTGCCAGAGCTTTTTTTTTCGTGTCCTTCTAGCGTGGGATATTTACTGATGCTGTTCATCTAGCCCGTGAGTCAAGGATAAAATAGCGCTGTTTGGGCAACAAAACACAGCCCCTGACCCGATCGTGACGCACCACCATCTGCGTCTTAAGATTGCTGCTCGACCCAAGAACTCTGTGTTTTACTCATCGGCAACAATTAGGGGCATTTGATCGCGCTCCCATTAGTGAATGACGCAAACGCTGAAGTCACGAAGCGCTGTGGGACAAATCAACAAGCCTCAGGGTATCGAGCCCCGTTTCCAGAGCACTGCGGCTGTAACCAGCGCACTAGACCAGGATAGCGCAGCGCAGTCCACACGAGACAGAAGCAAACGCCGAGTCCACGCGAGACAGAAGCAAACGCTGAGTCCACGCGAGACAGAAGCAAACGCTGAGTCCACGCGAGACAGAAGCAAACGCTGAGTCCACGCGAGACAGAAGCAAACGCTGAGTCCACGCGAGACAGAAGCAAACGCTGAGTCCACGCGAGACAGAAGCAAACGCTGAGTCCACGCGAGACAGAAGCAAACGCTGAGTCCACGTGAGACAGAAGCAAACGCTGAGTCCACGCGAGACAGAAGCAAACGCTGAGTCCACGCGAGACAGAAGCAAACGCTGAGTCCACGCGAGACAGAAGCAAACGCTGAGTCCACGCGAGACAGAAGCAAACGCTGAGTCCACGCGAGACAGAAGCAAACGCTGAGTCCACGCGAGACAGAAGCAAACGCTGAGTCCACGCGAGACAGAAGCAAACGCTGAGTCCACGTGAGACAGAAGCAAACGCTGAGTCCACGCGAGACAGAAGCAAACGCTGAGTCCACGCGAGACAGAAGCAAACGCTGAGTCCACGCGAGACAGAAGCAAACGCTGAGTCCACGCGAGACAGAAGCAAACGCTGAGTCCACGCGAGACAGAAGCAAACGCTGAGTCCACACGAGACAGAAGCAAACGCTGAGTCCACGTAAGACAGAAGCAAACGCTGAGTCCACGCGAGACAGAAGCAAACGCTGAGTCCACGCGAGACAGAAGCAAACGCTGAGTCCACGTAAGACAGAAGCAAACGCTGAGTCCACGTAAGACAGAAGCAAACGCTGATCGATGCGGGTCACACACATGGCCTCTGATTCCCTCGTTGCGCCAGGCCAGCGGAAGGAATTAGCCGCGCTCCGCTATCTCTCCCGGCGCTGAGGTCCGCGGGGTTTGCGGGCCAGGGAGCGTGATTAAACGCGCCGGCTGTCGGCGACTCGGCCCGCCCCCCCGATCAAAGGCGCGCTGGTCTGCGTGTTCGGAGTTGGTGCCCCGGGTCCCGGGTGCAGCGTGGAGTGCATTTCACTCCACTTTACATTCTGTTCAACATCTGTGGTACCATAGATATTTAAAAAAAAAAAAAAATATATATATATCTATGGTACCACCTGTTAGTAGGTGGAATGGCCTGTGTTTAGTATTTCAGTGGTGCCGTGTGGAGGCCATGTTTCTGACATGTGCAGTTGTTGACTTGCGAAAACTGAAGGTGGACGGGACAGGCGTCCGGTAGCAATGGAGTCAGGGAGAAAGCCTGTTGAATGCAGCACCTGCACACTGTAGCTGATCCCAAAAGGTGTGACAGGTGAGAGAGCCTGCCAAAGATTGGTGCGGTGCAGTTTTTGTTTTGGGGCTTTAACAGTGTACAAGCTTGTAAAATTTATTAAGTCATGCTTCTCTCTGCTCAGCACTAAACTGACCTGCAAAAGTGCTGTGCTTGTTTTTTAAAAAGGACAAAGTGATGGATGTACCATGAATTTATGAATCGGCCTCAGACCTGCCATTGATTTGGCGTGCGGCAGAGAACGCTCAGTGTAAAGTCGGTGTCAGAGTACATTGCTAGAGTGGCTTATGTTGAAGTGTGGAGCCTCATGAACTCTGTTAGAGTTGAATTAACTCTGAAGGTTTTGCTGCGTGATGCTGCATTAAAGAGAAATGCTTTCCCTCCATTGGACCTAAACTCAATGACATCATCATAAGCTGCCTCCCCGTTCACGGAAATGCTCCTGTTTCAAATTGTGCATCTTTACTTGCACATAACTGAATTAAATCATGTTGTCTTTTTTTTTTTTTTCCTGTTGGCTAAATTTATTTTTATTGACTGTCAACCGCTTGCTCAGTTTGATTTTAATACTAATGAACCCCCCTGTCTACCCGATTCGGTAAAGCTCAGAGCACACAACGCCCTTCGCTTTTCAATACTTCAGTCTGCCTTTTGAGGACACCCTCGAGCCCTCGTCCCAGCCTGTCTGAAATTTACCAACGTTTGACTGCTTGGCCGGCTGTGTTTTCACTCCCTGGTTTCTGCCCAATCCTGGTGCAGTTACAGTAGCAGCAGTGTTGGGAAGTATTGGAACAGCGGGACAGTTTGTGAGGCATTTGTGAATTATGGTGGGGGGGGGGGGGGGGGGTATAATTTCAGGAATATCACTAGTAAAATTGATGAAGTCATTACCTTTTTATTTTCAATCCGTGTTTACATCAAACGCGAGCGTGATTATCCGAATCGGAATCGGAGGAGAGCCGCGCGACGGCTTCGAGCGCAATCGCGATAAATCCATTTTCCGCGCTGCGCCCGCCGCCGTCTGAATCGATGCCCTGCGCCGCGGGACGGAAACCCTTCGGCGGGCGGAGAAACACGCCGTCGCGGGCGAGCCCTTCGCCTCGACCGCTCGACTTCGGCGCGGCCGGCCGGTCGTAATCACGCGTGATTTCAGCCTCCCACCCCCCCCCCCCCCCAGCCTTGGTCTCCCGCCTCACCCTCCCGCGTTTCTTCGCAAGCGAAAGATCGCTCGTTCTTGCACCCGAAAAGCGGCAAGCCGCCCAATTACCTGTTGGAAAGGGAAAGGAGGGACCGAGGTCATTAAACAGGCGTCTCTGTAAATTAGGACGTTCATAAATGGCAGGTGTGATGACGTCGACGTGCGGCGCGCGTCCCGCGTTTCTTCGCAAGCGAAAGATCGCTCGTTCTTGCACCCGAAAAGCGGCAAGCCGCCCAATTACCTGTTGGAAAGGGAAAGGAGGGACCGAGGTCATTAAACAGGCGTCTCTGTAAATTAGGACGTTCATAAATGGCAGGTGTGATGACGTCGACGTGCGGCGCGCGTTCTGCCCGTGTGCGGTAACGCTCGATGCTGATTGGACAGGGCCTCGGCGGGGTTACTGTTTTCAGTGACTGCAGGCCTCATTAACATAACGGCCTTCATGTGCTGCACGCGACGGCGTGAGGATCGAACAGGACGGGAACGGGCGATCCTGCCCATCTCTGCTCACCCTTCTTCCATTAGCAACCAAAGGCCTCCTGCCTTTGATTCTGCTGCTGGGGATATTTCCCTGATATCCAGTACTGTTTGTAAAATGGCTCCAGAAGCAGGTCTTTACCTGTTCTATAGTGCAACAGCTGCTACTGTTGGTGTTTGTTTCCTTGTGGGACATTGCATTGCATGCTGTCTTTGCACTGTTTCTTAACTAATATCCATATTTTTTTCAATCCACATAGTTTTGTGTCACCATTTAGGCTATCATATAGTTATAAATGATTAATAAAGCATTAATAACAAAATTATACTAAAACATTGTTTAAGCATTAAAATATGTATTTTAAGTTTAGTTAATCATTATTACATGTTAAGGAGTATGTTCTTATGAAGGATGCAAGGATTGCATGATTTAAAAAATAAAATTTTTGCGTTCTGTGTCAATTACATTATGTATCCAAGCCACTGTACACTGTCTGTTTATTTATCTGGCCTCAGCTTTAATAACACAATCATAGTAATGTTTGACTACCAGCGTTTAATACATTATTAAACATTCATAACACTTAAAAGTTTCTTCCTCTAAATTAAGAACGCCTCCCTCTCTGTTCGTAACAGATCGTTTGTCATCGTTTTTTCACTCCCCCCCCCCTTCCCTTTTCCATCGATTTGACCCTGCCCCCCCCCCCCCCACCTGAGATCCTTGGAGAGGACATTGATTTCGTGGCGCTGGAACCGCGTTCCCGGGGCGGCCTCATTGTTCTCAGGCCGCGCTTTAAAAGTCGTCTGTGTCTTAATCCATTGATCAATGCGCCTGACTCGGAGGGCTCACGCCGTACAGGAGATTTATGGCGCCTGATCTCCGGATGTCCTCAGACGCCAGGAGAA
Source organism: Anguilla pacifica (assembly GCA_039654925.1). Taxonomy (NCBI): domain Eukaryota; kingdom Metazoa; phylum Chordata; class Actinopteri; order Anguilliformes; family Anguillidae; genus Anguilla; species Anguilla pacifica. The sequence continues at coordinate 11,263,338 of CM077302.1, forward strand.
AGCGCTCTGTCGTGTCTGAGAGATTGAGCGCGCAGACGCGGCTCCGTCCTCCTCCTCCGTCCTCTCTCTCTCTGCCTGCCTGCCTGCGCTGCGAGGGAACAGCGCTGACCCGCTAGGAGGTTGCAGGTTCGAGTCCATTTATTTAGTGTAAATTTAACGTAATAGTTTGTGCAACTGTGTTTGTGCATGCTGTGACCTCTCCCCGTGATTAAAAACGGATAGGGATGGAATCATTTGTTTTTCAAACGGTGTATTTCTTAATTATAAAGCCTAGGTTTGATTTAGGTTTCTTCACGAGTGTGAGTTTTTAGAGAAAGCTGGCTGCTACCAAAAGCATTTGCCGAAGGAAACGCAAATCAATAGTTTCGTCCTCCGAGAAGAAATGTTGTGTAACGTGCAGTTGTTGAGTGTGAGCCGCTGTGAATAACAGAACCTTTTTTTTGTGTGCGTGTGAAATAACCTTTAGTTCAGACACAGCCAGCCACCCTGTGCAGCATTAAGAACATGACTCAGACACTGTAGCGATCTTACAGTGGGGAAGTAACCGCCGGTCGTGGTTTCTGTGGTACCAGTAGGGGGCGGTGTTCCCCCTGAATCCATGTTGCCTGGCAGCACTGCCCTTGTGGATACTGATGAAATGCTCCTCTTCCATGTCCCACAGAGCACTACTGAGAGGAGCGACATATTTCACAGACGGACTGTCAGAGTCAAAAACGCAATGCTTCCCTTTATTTCACTGGTCCTGAGGTATGCACCTCTTTGGTGGCACTTCTGTGGAAACTTTGCCTGTCTCTAAGTACCATTTTAAATGCACTTTGAGTCATTTTGGCTAATAGCTTCTGCCAAATGGCTAAATTGTGAATTGTATGCTAGTGAACATAGGTCTGACTTGCACATTGACTTTGGTGCCGGTATTCTACAGAGAATAGAGCGGTGTTCCCTTCTGAGATTACAGTCCCACAAGGGAAAAAATGAGGGTGATGAAAGAAAATGACATATCTATTAAGTGACCTTTGTCACTTCATAATGAAGTGTGGTGGCTTGTTTTAGAAAGTGGCACAAACCTGAGGGACTAAGTTAATTTTAGATTGGCGGATTGGTGCTGCGTCTCTCTTAGAAATGTCAAGTGAATAATACCTTCCCACACCTGCACACCAGAAAGGGTGTGTGACAGGCACAACCATGCCACCATGTCATATTCTCTCTCCCTCTCTCTCTCTCACTCCCTCTCTCTCTCCCCCTCCCTCCCTCTCTCTCTCTCTCTCTCTCTCTCTCCCCCTCTCTCCCCCTCTCTCTCTGTGCGTAGCTCACCTGCTCCTAGAGCCTCTATAAGAACAGCGCTTTCTCGCTTCTGCACCTTTCTCCAGAGGTCAGAGGCCTGTCTTTGGCAGAGGGCACCCCTGCCTTGCTTAATAAAGCGGCTTGGCCTCAGGCGCCTCGTGATTTTTGGCGCCCCCCCACCCCCCACCCCCCTTTATCTCGCCTAACCCTTTTTCAAAACATTGCCCCCAACACACACACACACACACACCCAGGCTCGGATGTCCAAAATGGCCGCCGCTGTACTTCTGGTAAGAGGGGTTTCATTACGGTAATTGCTTAAGCACTGTTACTGTAAATGGAAGCCTCTAATTCAGATGCTAGGCAATACAAATTTGCGCTATTAAAAAAAAAAAAGGACGTTTAATTGCATCGTTACCGTTACGCGCTCGGCCACTACCCTCCCGTTCTCAGTCTCTGTAGAAGCACATTCTGTTACTCGGGGACGCAGATGCGGGTCTGTAAATTAGCTGGACGTTTCGCCTGCACGAGACGGAATAATTGTTCGCCGTTTCGGCTCCATTTAATTGTTCCCTGAATCAGAATCTAAAATAACATTATTCCACATTGAGGGAGTTCAACGGCCAAGTGGGTGTACTTATACGCTGTGTAGCTGGAGACCGGCCCCACATTTGGACACAATGATAACTCTGTGTGTTAAAGCACAAAAGAATTGACCACATTTTAGTAAACAACCTATTATAAGACTGTACTGTGTGTGTGTGTGTGCGTGCGTGTGTTTGTGAGTGAGGGCGTGTGTGTGTGTGTGTGTGTGTGTGTTAGTGAGGGCGTGTGTGTCTGTGTGTCTGTGTGTGTGTGTGTGTGTGTGTGTGTGTGTGCGTGCGTAGCCTGATTGTTCAGCCTTTATGAAAACTTACTTCAACTCTGAATTTCTTATGATATCACTTTAAAATACTAAGAGCTAAAACGCACAGAAAGGGAATGACCTTTCAACTCAGGAAATAAAACTGTGCAATCAATAATTAAGAATAACAAACAGTAGTATATGAAGTATATGAAGCAGATACGTACTACTGTACATTTATGCATTATAAGACTGGGGTAAATGTAAAGTATATTTCTTGACTGAACTTTCAGAATCTTTCAGCCTGTTCCCATCAGATGAACTGTGCTCATGTTTCTGTTTTGCATGCAGTGGATAATGCCTACAGCTCCTCATTTGATAAACCCTAGACTTCTGTTGACACGCTTAGGAGCAGATAATTGTACACTATTGGAAATAAAGGTACAGTTGGAAGTGCATTTTTGCTCTTCGGGGAACAGATTTCTCAGATGTGTCCTGAAATTACAATAATCTTCTATTTGGGTAATAAGTGCCTTTTACAAGCTAATACGTGTACAAATTAATTATATATTGCTGGTTAGGGGTACAATTTAATGTGCTTATAGGGTGCCACCCCAGTGGAAAGCGTTCACACACGTTTTTGACACTTTGACGCTTTTCGTGACGTTCCTGGGCGTGTGTAACGCTGCTGAAAAGCGGGTTTCCCCGCCCTGGTTTAGGGTTGCGACCCGTTTTTTCGGGGGCAGCGAGAGAGAAGCTGAGCAGCGCGCGATCACGAGGGGTCTGAGAGGGGTTCAGCGTCACCAGCGCGGTCTCCAGGCCGTGGGCTCGATCTGCCCCCCCCCACTCCCCCTAACCCATCCCCCCACCCCCTAACATACCCCCCCCCCCCCCCCCCCCCCGCTGGCGCGTCAGCGTTCCGGGGCCCCATCTGTAACGGGACCCGACAGGGCGCCAGCGAGCGCTGTAACCGGACTGGCAGAGGTGCTGATTTTTCTCATTTATGCATCGAATGAGCTCGCGGCTCTCCCAGCTGCCCAGCTTCCGCCAAACGTCCCCCGGACCGAATCACTCCAGGCTGCGGACTGGAGGTTTTTTAAACATTTTTTCTCAGCAGCTGTGGAGTGGATTGGGGGGGCGGCAGTTGGTGGGGGGGGGTGGCAGTGGAGGCAGAGGGAGGGAGGCAAGAAGGCCAGGGTTTGTCTGGGATGCACAAAATTTAAAAAACTCATTGTATCGTATTTAACACTGAACATTTTACTGTGTTGACAGGCTTTGTGACTGCAGTACTGTACTAATATATGTAGGAGCTTTTTTTTGAACTAGGCGAGCATTTTCTCAGCTCAGTTCTGCAGCCACAATATGGCTACTTTACAAAGCCCTCTTTGGCTGGTTAACAAGAAAATAGCTGCAACAGCTTTGCACAAATTCCAGGCTCTAGACCCATCTAATAAAATATTGGACGAGTTGATGAGGCTCATTTTTATTGATGGGGAAAACTTATTTTTGGCTAACCTTGCCCATTAACAGGCAAACTGTAGTGTAAGCAAATTGACTGGAGTGCACCGATTCTTTTCAGTGCATTTTCCTGGGAATAATTGGCCTCAGCAAGAATCAAAAGGCCTTTCACTCCAATTGAACATTTTTTTTTTTGTCTTCTGGCTGAATACAGTTTATTTCTTTTCAAAAAATACACAGCGGTGTTCTTGTAATCAGCACTTTAAAACCTTTTAATCCGGGCCTTGCTGCGGGTTCCTCTGTGTTCTGTCCGATTGCCATAGTAACCACCGGTGCCCCGTTGACCGGTAGCATAGCTGTGACCCCCCCCCCGTTTAATCCCAGGCTGACAGGGTTATGTTATCCTGCGCTGTAGCTGTGCTAAGAGGCAGTAATGTATGCAGTTACAGAAGCCTAACGGTCTGAAGCAGAGCGGACATGGGCACAGGAATAGAAACCTGCGCAGAGAGCGTTAGGGAAGGAGGAGGGCGCTGCTTCTAATGATCTTCAGCTGGTTCTTAACCAAGTCAGAAAGTTGTCTTCGGCGTGTGAGAGAAGCAGGCTTTCCACCGGCCTGAGACACGGAGCGGCTTCATTTCCACACCGGGGTTAATGAACTCTGCTTTGAGCTCAGACTGGCTCACAGACAGTATGTGTGTGGGTGGGTGGGTGTGTGTGTCTGTTTGTGTGAAATATATAGAACTTTGTCCTTCTATTAAGATATTACATGCATCATCATTCATCATTTTAAAGCGTAACACATCTTAATAGGAACAGAGGCAGCGGTGAATGAAGTTGAACAAGGTCAATAAGCTGAACAATTCTGTGTTCCACAGAGGCACTGTTATTAATCTTCATAATGCATAAACTGTAAAAAAAAAAAAAAAAAAAAAAAGCGTTGTAGTTCGGTAAAATATAGGGCATTAAGCCATCACATCAGCTAATGTATCGTTCCAGGACAATATAACTTCATATTGTATTTTTTAATGGTGTTATATATAGTCAGATATAATATCTTTGTCTTTGTCCTGGTACGGCATTGTGAACCCAGTGTTCTGTCACGGAATGACACCGTGTTGTGAAAACTTGGCACGCGAACAAAAAGAAATGATCCATTTCCGGACAGTTCCTTAATTAAAGTCGTTTTTTTCTTCTGTTGTCAAAGTTCTCCATTCTGTTCCATTCAGACTAGTAATTTGTTGGGTTTCACCAAACTCATTATGATCCGTCTTTGTCTAATTAATCATGGCTTAATCACTTCCAATTTCCTCGTTATGTGTTCGGCTGCAGTGGCTATAGAGATGTAGCAGATCCTATCTGAATTGCTGAAATAATTGTAGTTTACATTATAGGGTCACGACCTGTTCGAAAAAGAAAATCCCAAACCTCACTGGGCATCTGTGACTTAATTAGAGTTGGAGCAGTACCTCTTAAATAGGTACTTTGAAAGTTCACAAAGCAGTTTTAATGAAAATTATAGTGGGATTTGACCTCTCAAGAGAAATTATTCTGCCTTTTTAGAGTTTAAATGTGAAATTTTTTTCTTGGTTTCACATTTAGCACCATACCTAGTCTTATTGTGACGTCACGCTACAGCACCGCTATTTCACCTTGAATTTAATCATTTAATTACCTGTTCTGTGCTGTTTTCAGCTAAACGTTTTAGAAATGACCGAGTGCGAGATGGTGCTTTTACCCCCTGCTGTTCATAAGTCCCGGTATCTGGGTGCTGCTTTCAGTCAGTCAGTCTTAAAACAGACTCCTGCGCTCCAGATCTCATTTCAGCGTGAGGCCGGTTCAGGGCTGAAATGCTGTGTTTAGCGCAGGCGAGGCCAGCCCTCAGACCCCCCCCCCCCCCCCCCGTCTCCACAGGCTGCAGATGTGAAGACTTAAGTTTGGCACCGTCCCCCTGTGCTCTCGACAAACGCCGAAACATTCCGGGGTAGCGCCTTTTTTTTTATTTCCGTCCCGCGGGAGGCCGGGAGCAGTCGGTCCCGATAGCCTCGGCCGGCCCCCCTCGTCTTCGCCGTAATTCTCTCTTGCCGTGGTTTTAATCGCCGTGTTTGGGCTTGTAACGGCCCTTTTTATATGCACGTAACTGCACTTTTTAAATTTTATTTAATTTTTTTTTTTAGCCGAGGTGCTTCAGCGCTGATAGTGCTTTCTGTTCCTCGACCACCGTGCTGTTATTCCCCGCAGCTGTACGCACGTGACGCGTGTGCCATGTGACCTCCTCGCCAGTCTCTCTGGACGCGCCTGCCCTGCCCTGCCCTGTCCTGTCCTGTCCTGCCCTGCCCTGCCCTGCCCTGTCCTGTCCTGCCCTGTCCTGCCCTGCCTTGCCCTGCCCTGTCCTGCCCTGTCCTGCCCTGCCCTGTCCTGTCCTGTCCTGCCCTGCCCTGTCCTGCCCTGCCCTGCCCTGCCCTGTCCTGTCCTGCCCTGTCCTGCCCTGCCTTGCCCTGCCCTGTCCTGCCCTGCCCTGCCCTGCCCTGTCCTGCCCTGTCCTGCCCTGCCTTGCCCTGCCCTGCCCTGCCCTGTCCTGTCCTGTCCTGCCCTGCCCTGCCCTGCCCTGCCCTGCCCTGTCCTGCCCTGCCTTGCCTTGCCCTGCCCTGTCCTGTCCTGTCCTGTCCTGTCCTGCCCTGCCTTGCCCTGTCCTGCCCTGTCCTGCCCTGTCCTGTCCTGTCCTGTCCTGCCCTGCCCTGTCCTGTCCTGTCCTGTCCTGTCCTGTCCTGCCCTGCCTTGCCCTGTCCTGTCCTGTCCTGTCCTGTCCTGTCCTGTCCTGTCCTGCCCTGCCTTGCCCTGTCCTGCCCTGTCCTGTCCGTTCGTCTCCTCCTCTTTACTGGCTGAAGTGAAACCAAAAACCGGAGAGACGCGTCATATGGATGATTATAATTTTTTTTTTTTTTTACGTGCGCGTTTGATATTTCATACCGTTGACATGAAGCCCGGGGAGTCTGGAAAATAAATAATCTTAAATTAACAAGGTGGTGATCGCTGTGAGACGTGTGAAAGAATTCGAGAAGGCAGCACTTTCGGTTCTGCTTGAAATAGGTTTTTTTTTTTTTTGGTTTTTTTTTGTCGCACATAAGCAAAACTAGTCGTGTGTTTCGTCAACCTTTCAGCCCCGGAATATTAAACGTAATTAACAAGCTGCCGGGAGAAATAATAACCATGCGAAAACGATGCTGTTTCCACGCGTTCACACATTTTCGGCTGCGCTAGTGTGCCGTCAGCCGTGCAGGTAATTTGCCCTTCATTTCTTTCCTCTGACCTTGAAAATATTGGCCGCCGCGTCTTTGGCTCTTAACTAACTGCAGCGAGCAGCGGCGAGACTGGTCCGCTATCGACCTCCTTCAGATATCCGCCAGCCGCACTTCATTAGATTTACATCACAAACAAAGAATTTCCTGTATGAAGTCCGTACCTGTGGCCCTAAAGGGTTTGGCTTCAGGCCTAATATCTGCCGCTTAGCGGGCATGATGATTGGTTATTGGGGTTTTTTTTCTGAGACTGAGCGGCATAGTCATGCTGTAATAGGTCTGCTATGGGGGGGGGGGGGGGGGGGCTTTTTCACAACGTACAGTATGATGTGGGCGCACGCGCACCCTTTAAAAGCACAGTCAATGTTAGATCATTACGTAATGGCACCCGAGTCATCACGTTCCCCTGCTCTGCTGGAGTCTGTCAGAGTGTTTATTTACTGTGCTGGAGGGCGTCTTTCAAAGTGCGGGAAGTGCACCGAAAGTAGCCGCCGAAGGGTTTGGGGAGCGCTATATCGAGGTTGTCCGTACGTTACACAGCCTTCAGCAGTCCGCAGACCTGGGCCCAGCTGTGGGGCATTTACGGAATGTTCTGGAAGCGCGCCGGAGACTGCGTTTTACTGCTTCCATCAAACTGAGCGCGTTCGCTGACTGACGGGTTTGCTTGCCGTGTTAAACACACCTTCTGTGAGTTTTGCCGCGGCTAAAGGCTCTTGTCAGACGGCTAAAATCGCAAATTGAATTTCCTTGCTTAATTGCGGCGCGACATTCCTCCTGCGGAATTTTTTTTTCCGGACGGCGGTCGGCCTCCGTGCCGCGGCGAGGCGCGCACACAGGCCGCTCTAGACGCGCGTGGCGGCCATGACACCTCGCGGCTTTTCGCTGCCCTTTGTTTTTTTGTTTTTTGTTTTTTTCCCCGCTGCCTGGAACAGTAGCGACAACCATCTGTCATTGTTTTCTACTGTTACAAGAGAAAACATGGACGCCGTTTCAAACGAACCCGCCTCTCACTCTCAAATACTCGATCACAGCTAATTAAGCAGTCCCTAATGATACTTACCGTTAATTATTCAAGGTCATTTCCATAGTTACTGTGCATTATACGCGCTTAAAATCATAGCTGTCATCATTCACTGCATGTGGCCCTGCCTCGATTCTCAATGGAGAGTGGAGCAGGAACACAAAATGGCGAAGGTGCGTAAAACAGCACCAGGTGGAGGCATAGGCCAAGCTGGATTCCCTCTGCAGGTCCAGGGTGCGCTGACAAAGTCACGCACATCAGTCTCCCATATTCATCTATTACCATACGACAGTTTTTCTCTTCCCCCGTGCACTAGACTGTGCTGCTTTTTTTCTGCTGCCTGTCTTTGTACCTGACTGTACAGGTCAAGGACAAAGAATCTTTTTCTTACACTTAAATGAAACGAGACCTGACTCCTTACTTTGACATCAAAGATACAGGACGATTATCAGAACTCAGGCAGGTGGAATTACATTTGCGTGTCAGACATTCTCCCAGGACCAGAACGGTTAAGAGAAGTGTTGAAAAGTCTCTCTAAAACATGGACGCTTTGTGCCACAGTGTTTTGGTGGTCCTTGAGTCTGCTTTGAGGATGATGTGAATTTCACTTTGAGGCAAATCATTCAGTCAGGGAGCATTTGAAAGGCAACGTGTGTTCAATTATGCATCTTAATCATGGTGTGCAACTAAACTGCACTTTTAAAGGAGTGGCTTCTCACTGCATATGAGTGATAGACAGAGACCTTCTCTACGCCCATGAAATTGTGTGTAGGTCAAAGTGTAAGTGGCACTGTCTGTTGGGCGGCCGACCCTTGACCCAAGCGGCCGGGGGTTCGATTCCCTCCGTGGCATTTCCCGTACCGCTAACCCAGCGCTGTGACTCTCTCTCTGCGTTCCCCCATCTGAATAAAGCGGGAGACATGCAGCAGGAGGACGAACCGCCAGAAACGGCCTTGTGACTGCGCTTTCCCTTTCACCCAACATCGGTGGGTGAATGGACGTCAGCATTTTAGCCTAGCGCCTGAAATCTCTATTGTAACGGCTTTCATTTATTCTCAGAATATTTTCGCGATAAAGGAAGTCCTCGAAACACCCCGCGAGGATGTCATCGCCGCCTTTCGAGTGGCGCCGCTCTGACGCAGGCGGGGCGCGCAGACAAACGCGGACGATAATGACCTTAGCGGCCGCGAGGGAAACGAGAGCCGTTTTACGCTACGCTACGCTACGCTACGCGGTACACGACCCAAACGTCTCCATGGTTACAGATACCAAGGCTGCGTGTCATTCTTTTTTCCCCTCTTTTTTTCTTTTTTTAATTGAGTCACCATTGGTCATGTTGAGAAATTGAAAATAATTTGATGGCTTAAAAAAAAAAAATAGAAGAGCCACTTGCAGGCAAAGGAAATAGCAAGGGAAGGCATTGAGATGATGAGCGTTCCTCTCGAATCCAGTCTTTATGACTGCCATTGTGACCACATTGTCGGTGTTAAATAAGGTTTTCTACAAAGATACAACATATAAAACTGTTAAATATATATATATATATATAACTTTCAAACATTTCAAAATACATTAAATGATATTTTATCCCCACAATTTCTTTTCCGATTCACAATTTTATCAGTGTTCCGGCAAAGTGGTTTACACCCTTTCCCGTGTGCAGCCGTGCCTGTTGCAGATTGTCAGATTGTGTCCAGGAATAAATGCAAATTCATTTTCATAGGTGTGTAAGTGGCAGGTTGTGTGAGCAGGGTCCGGGAGAAAAGCCTCCGCGGCAGCGGTGGGTGAATGGACTCCTTTGCATGTCCTTCCTGTCAGCTGCTCTCCGTGCTGCCATTTTACAGGACGTTTTGTTCAAAGCCACAGAGGTTGTGTGGTTGCTCGTTTGTGTAGCGTGTGTGTGTGTGTGTGTGTGTGTGTGTGTGCAAGCGTGTGTGTGTGTGTATATATGTGTGTGTGTGTGTGTATATATGTGTGTGTGTGTGTGTGTGTGTGTGTGTATATGTGTGTGTGTGTGTGTGTGTGTGTGCAAGCGTGTGTGTGTGTGCGCAAGCGCGTGTGTGTGTGTGTGTGTGTGTGTGTGAGTTTGCGTCTCTTTGTTTTGCTGCCTGTTCAGAGCTGAATTCATCCATTTCTCAGAATCCCTTTGTTTCCGGCCTGTTCCATCTGGCCTGACTTAAATGCCGTTTTTCTTTGGTCTGTAAAAAAAAAAAAAAAAAAAAACAACAGAAGAAAGAAAATACAGACGGACAAAAAAATAAATTCAGGGTGCCAAAAATAAAACCTTGGACAGGCAGCTCTTTTGAATTCGCCAGACAGCCAACGCGGGTTCTCTCCCTGATCACGGAGTCCAGTCTGCGGGCGTGTCATGCACCAGCTTCCTGTGATGTCGTCCTCCCCCCCTTCAGCCAATTAAAAACAATTCCCTCCGCGAAGTCCGTTTTTAATCCCAGCTCCCGCCCTCTGGGCAAAAAAAGGGGGTCAGAGGGACTTGCGAGGTCAGCCCAGGCACAAGGGGGCGCTGTCCGTGGATGGATGAGCTGAGCTGATGACGAGCAACAGATGACCCAGAGCCGTGTAGACTTGACTTCCGAGGGCAGCTAGCTCTAAAGAGTCCGCGCTGCTCCGGTGATGTGGGAGACTCTGTTCTTTGTTCTCAGGAGACCTGGAGGGGTACAGTAGAGCAGACCAACTGTCAGTTCGCTGTTTGTAAATACCAGCAAGCAAAGCAGTAATAATTGCAATTATTCACCTTTTTGGATTTCCCTGACCAGCTCTATTAACTCGAAAACCACAACCATATCTTCCAAAATGTAATTTTAGCTACCACCTGACATTTTGGCTCTTGACCTTCTCTACTGTGAACAGAGCTCATTTCATCAGACGTTTATATCGTCGACATAATCATGTCACATGACCACAAGGCACACTTACAAGCAAAGTTACTTTTTCCATATACAATTCCCAAATGTAGTGTTTTTTTGTATTTCATTAAGTAAAAGAAAGAGAAAGAAAAATCCAGGCCTGTAATACAAAAATGCAAACGTGAGAAAATCTGCTCAGAGCAGTTGAGCAAGCACACTAGAGTTCAAATGATCTCCTACTTGAGTAACGGACCAGCAGTCATAATTGCATAATGGCGGCTATTTTTATAGCTTATACAGGGGTTACAGGCAGGAAAGAGGAGCAGATCTGGCCGCTTACTTAGGTAAACCAAAGCTCTGTTAGATGTTCTATAAGACACTGGCTGACAGACCTTTTTCCTTTCGTGTAGCATCTCTGTCATTAACAGTGAGACATGCAAACTTCAGTCAAACTTTAGCTGTAGTGGCCACACTTCTGCATAATGGTTCTGGATCGTGGTATGGTAAGGTAGCCCGCTAACCTCCTATGGAAGGCCAAAGAACAACACTGATCGTGTTCTACATTTCAGGCAAGATCAATAGGGCGCAGAAAAGCATTTCACCCAGGTCTGAAGGCGATTGAAGCTGGGAGCGTTTGATTTATCTGTATTCACACAGCTATTTTAGCATGTCCCCTCAGGCGTGGTTCAAAGAGAATAGGTGCTTTCCCCTATCTGCAATGGTTGTGTAACAGTTTCATTTGCAATGATGAACCCTCTGATCATTACTCTGAGTGAAAACTGCTCTGAAGGGCGAAGTGTTCAGTCAAATGTAAGCTCTTTAAGTACTGAGGGAATTTTAAAAAAGAAAGAAAAAACGGGTCAATTACAGTTTAGATATGTTTTTGATGTAGTGGAATAATGTTGTTGAAAGAAAAATTGAAAAGAAGAATACTTAGCCCACGACTGAAGGGGGGGGTCAAGCATATTATTTCTAAAAATGACAAATTGAGGTTTTGTTCTGTAATTGCTGTGATTGCCAGGTGCGTGCTCCGGCATCGTGATGTCAACAATCTCAGTTGAGCTCACCAGTGGGAACAGTGCTGCCTTCTAAGCCAATCGCCAGGAACGGCATTTGAATTGTTGCCAAATTATGCAAAAAACAAAAAAAAAAAAAACCTAAAAAGAAAGATAATAACGGAGAACAAAGATAATAACAAAGCTTAGCAAGACATCTCCCTGTTAGTCTCTGGGGACTTAAATGAATGGAAATGAATGGAGATGAATGGAGACGGACCGTGGGCTATTGGAGATACATATGAGGGGGCTTGCTTACAGTAAGCCCTCTCATATCCTGTTAGCGTCTCCCCCTCACAGTTCCTTAGGAAGCTCCCGCCCCCCCCGCCCCCCCCCCCCCCCTTCTCTACTGCGCGGCGACTCGAGCGTTGCGCGCGCTCTTATGGGCCTGTGATTCACCTTCCGCTCAGATTGGCCATGATGTGATTTCGGCCTAATTACGGAGCACGCGATCGCAATTATGCAGCTAACCGGCTAACTGCGGTTACGTGTGATTTAATTGCGCTCGCGTCGGGTCACGCTGATGACATCGCTTCCTCGTCTAACTTCCTCTGGAGGGCGGAAAGCTGTCCCTGGCTGCTGCCGCTTCTGCTGCTGCCGCTCCTCCTCGTCGTCAGTTAAGAGATTGTTATTGTCTCCATTCGCGTGGCGGGAAAGACACATGCGCCATCATGGCCACCGTTCAGAAGAAGGATGAGCGCGCAAGCTCATGGATTTGGCCCGTTTGTGTTGCAGCAGGCCCGTTTCCCTTATGAAGTAACCGTGGGTTACAGGGCAGTCCCGTTAGCGCCTGGTCGTTTTTTGGGCTGGGGCGCAGTCTGCGCTACCCCAGCACGTTTTTGTTCAGCTGTAAGGTATGCGTAATGCCGTAGAGTAATTCACAGATTTACTCTCAGAAGAAAGGGTTCCAACAGGGCTCCGCTGAGCCGTGGTTCTCCACCCTGCTCCTGGAGAATCTACCGTTCTGTGGGTTTTCCTGTCGACCCCTAATTTGGCTCACCTGATACTGCTTAATTAGCAGCTCAAGGAGATCTTTAGCTGCTGAATGAGGTGTGCTCTGTTATGGTTGGAGTGAAAACCTCTCCGGCAACAGGAGCACAAGGGTTGTTTGTCGGGCAGAATGGTTCAATCTGTGAGTCGACACACTTTTAAATCCAACCGTTGAGGGTTCCATAAAGAACTAAAAAGCGTTCCCCAAAGGAGACGAGCCAAAAAAAAACTTTTTTTTTTTTTTTTTTTGGTGTACACTGAAGAAAGCCCAATTAAAAGGCCAGGAAATCGATGGCAGCTCCTGATTCGCTGCACATGGGCTTCTGTGGAGTGTCCTCTGGACCCCGTGCAAACATCCCTCGCTTATTCCAGCCAATTCACACTTTTTCGCCCCTTCGCCTCCTGGAGGCCTCTCCTGACAGCTGCACCTCGCGACCGTTTCGATTGGTCTTTCTCCAGCCAGACCGCTGCCCTGAAATGTTCAAATTCTGCCCTTTGCTTCCCGAGCAACAGAAATCACGCTCAATAAGTCCTCCGGCATCGCACCACGAGAGTCTCTGAAATTACACTCATTCAACACCATCTGCACACACTCATCTCACCCAGGTCATCTCTACACCCCGTATCACCGACACAGCTCCACCACCTGACCAGCTATTCTGACACTGGATTAGCACAGCAAGCACCTGAACCTGCCAAATTAAAGGTTTCCCGTAAAAAAATGTCTTCCCTATATATATTTTTTTTTTTTACAAGAAAGCCAAAGAGCATAGAGGAGGTTTGCACCTGCGTAGAAACAGTGCCGGATCGCTAGCGTTAGCAGTGCATGGAATCTCCCTGTCCGAACATGCTTCAGGCGCACAGTGGCATGCATGGAGGGGTCGGGCGGAAGCGGCTGCTGTGTACCTTACGGTGCGGTCAAGGCCCGCGGCGGCTTGCAGTTAGCGGGGGTTGGTCACTGTCTGTTCTTGGCGAGGGGTGGCGGGGTTTTGGGGCTGTCCTGTCCTGTCCTGTCCTGTCCTGTCAGGCTGCACGCGGCTCGTCCGGGGCGTTTGTACGAAAGGGGGGCTCCATCACATCATAGTGCCTTTAAATCACAGGGATTGGGTGTTTTTTTAGAGAGGTGTTCAGTCTTTTTTTTTTTAAGCAGGGCAAAGATGAGAACCATCTCTTCAGGAATAACACAGTAGTGAGAGAAATGGGAACAGTCAACAATAGGACAGTTAGAAAATGTTTTTGAAAAATATATTCATTGTCTGAACGTGGTGATGTCACTTGTCTTTATATAGCCATTTTGATGCTGTACTCCGATTGGTCTACAGGCTTCGTGTGAAAGGCTTGGTCATTCGTTGGCAATTAGCTGTCTACACTTAACACAGAATTTCCACCATATCCTTCCTCGGCACAAATACTCCTGGATAAGCTTTAGTAGCGTTCTGGCAGCTCTAATCAGCCAAGATCTCCCGTCTCCCCTTGATGTCATTGGGGATTTTCAGTGAGTGTGGAAGCATATTATGCCAGTAAAGGCTTTTTGGTGATGTAATTAGTGCTGGTAGCACGTTCCACTTAGTGAGAGTGGGCATGTCATTGGTTCATAACGGCCCCCAGAATGCCATGGCAACAGCAGCATCCGCTGCAACTGCTCTCACTGATCTCACTGATTTTCCAAGACCCCACGGAGCAAATTTACCGCTGTAAATTACTGTACTAGTCACCACTCTTCACTTGTAAATTACTGTACAAATCCACCATTCTTCAGTCGTAAATTACCATGATAATCTATCACTCTTTTCAGTTGTAAATTACTGTACTAATTCATCAGTCTGTTGTAAATTACTGTTCAAATCCATCATTCTTCAGTCGTAAATTACTGTACTAATCTATCACTGTTTTCACTTGTGATTGTACTAATCTATCACTTAAACTGTGAATTACTGTACCAATCCATCTTCAGGTTTAAGTTACTGTACTAATCTATCACTCTTTGTAAATTACTGTTTTAATCTCACCATTTTCAAAGTGGAAAATAGTATGCAGGACGGAATAATCTGCTCATTGTGCTCAAGTTATTGTCAAATACTTAATATGGTACAATGACAAGACTTTATTCAAAAGTAGAGACCGATTACTTGGAGTAAAGGAAAAGAATAAGGGTGTAAGTTTGTACTACCTTGCAAACCCAGAAATTGTCTCTATATTTAATAATGCGTCCCAGTTTTTTTTTTTTGTTTTTTTTTTGTTGGGGAAGTGGGGCTTTTGTTAGCGCCTCTCTCAGACACTGTTCAGTTTCGTGTGTCTCTGGAGCCAGTTGTGCGGGAGCATTTTGGGATGGGGCGGGGGGGTGTGGGGGGGTTTGGGACGGGCGAGCAGCTGTCCTCTCTGCGGTGGCTCTGTTTAAGCCCTTGTGTGGATGTGGCTGGTGGTGCCGGCCGGCCCAGTGGGATCAATTAGAGAGGCAGCGTGTCAGCGCCAGAGCCAGAGCCAGCATGGCCCTGCCGGCCTTCAGCTGCTGCTGCTCTCTGTGCCCTGTCCCGCATTTACACCCACCTGCCAACACACACTCATACACTTACATACACACTTACTGATACACTTACATACTGATACACTTACATACACATACACTCACATACACACACACACACACACTGATACACACACTGATACACTCGCATACACACACACAGATACACTTACATACAAACACTTACATACACACACTGATACACTCACACACACACACACAGATACGCTTACATACAAACACTTACATACACACACTGATACACTTACATACAAACACTTACACACACACACAGATACGCTTACATACACACACTCACATACACACACTTATAAACACACTGATACACTCACATACACACACACACACACACACTGATACACACACTGATACACTTACATACACATACACTCACATACACACACACACACACACACACACACTGATACACACACTGATACACTCGCATACACACACTTACATACACACACTGATACACTTACTTACACACACACACACACACACTGATACACTCACATACACATACACTGATACACTCCTATACACACACTTATAAACACACACAGATACACACACTTAGACTCACACTGATACACTCACATACACACACACACACACACTGATACACTCATATACACACACTTATAAACACAGATACACGCACTTATACACACACTGATACACTCATATGCACACACTTATAAACACACACAGATACACTCATGTACGCACACAGGTACACACTGATACACTCACATACACACACTGATACACCCATATACACACACAGACACACTGATACACTCATATACACACACACACACACACACACACTGATACACTCATATACACACACTTACATACACACACTGATACACTCGCATACACACACAGATACACTCATATGCACACACTTATAAACACACACAGATACACTCATAAACGCACACAGGTACACACTGATACACTCACATACACACGCTGATACACCCATATACACACACAGACACACTGATACACTCATATACACACACACACACACACACACACACTGATACACTTACATACACACACTTACACACACACACACTGATACACCCATACACACACTTACATACACACTTACATACACACACACTGATACACTTACATACACACACTTACATACACACACACTGATACACCCATACACACACTTACATACACACACTGATACACTTACATACACACACTTACACACACACACACACACTGATACACCTACATACACACTTACATACACACACACTGATACACTTACATACACACACTTACATACACACACACTGATACACTCATACACACACACACACACACACACACACACACACACACTGATACACCCATACACACACACAGACACACTGATACACTCATACACACACACACACACTTATAAACACACACACACACCTCCTCCTCCTCAGTGTCCGTATTCCTCCCACCTCTTCTCCTGATGCTCAGGGGGGAGGCACACTTCAGTCCCTGTGAAACTCCCCTGATTGCAGCAGCACCGGTCTCTCCCAGCGCACGCCCCTGACACGGTGTTCTTTTGTAATTAAGCCCTGAATCACGCCAAAGCCTCTTCAGCACAATGCCTGATTACACTCTCCGGGCAGTGAAGTACCAACCAATTAAAAAAATTACCTACCGAAGAGCCGATCTCCGTTCGGCTCATTGTTATGACACCGGCGCGCCCGGCCATTCAGGGGCCGTTCAGCCTCTTATATTTATAACCTCTTTTATCGCTCACAATTAGTAAGTAAAAGGCACGTCGTATATTTTATGTCATAACGTGATATAGCTGCCGTGTACGGCCGTATTTCAAACGAAGCACCGGGGCCGGCTAAGAGAGGCGGAACGCTTCTGAGAGAGATGGAGGAGATAAGGCGTGAGCCGCTGCTGAATGTAGCATTAAGGGGTTTTGAGAGAACCACGCGGGGTGGCCGGAGAGCCCTAGACTGTTAATATGTGCAGTTCAAGAGGGCTTAAAAGTGCTGGGGCTCCCAATTCCCCTGTTATTTACCCCTGCGGATCTCGAACCCAACCCCACTTCAGGCAGGGCAGAAGCCCGAGAGAGTTTTGTCTCGCTCCCACAATGCTGTGAGTGTAAAAACACCAAAAAAAATAAAGAGTACTGGGGCCGCTCCTGACCTGGTTAGATTTTTGAATGTGTACAGCTTTAAGGGTGGGGGCCATATGCACATGTGACTTACTGTAAGGGCTTCTAACTGTAGCTGTCTTGTGACCTTTTTTCAGCTAAACCATGTGACCTCAGGGTACATATAGTGGGCTTCCTCTTCTAGATTCTTTTAAAGTTTGATGACATTTCAAGAAACTTTCTTGGCTGTAAACCCCCCCCCCCCCCCCCCCCAAATGTTTGATAAAGGGAAAGAAACCCTGAAGGATAATAAGGTGCTTGGCTCCCCATTAAGCCCGTAGCTACACTGCCGTTCATGGGAGAGAGAGCAGAGTATATCTGCGCTCTCACGGTACGGCTCTATTAATATGGAAATAATATCTACTTCCAAAAAATCATTTCTGTCAGAGTGTTATATGATCCAGGGCCTCTCGCCGCTTCAAAACCTGGAACATAAAAGCCGGTGTGAAAACGAGCGCCTTCGAGAAAAAAAAAGGGCCGTGTCGCCGCACTAGCGGTCCTCCTGTAAGCAGACGGGAGTCGGACGGGTTGGCGCTGGTCTGGGTGCTGCGCGCGTATCAGTCAGGCTGTATAGAGCGGGGGTGAAGGTGTTCATCACGTCCGCGTGGCAGCTGCCGTTTGTCCAGCGCGCGGCAGGACCCGGGTTCTCTCGCGCACGCGGGCCCGGCCGCTCGCTCTGCGATTCCTGGACATAAGCGGAGTCCTGCAGGCAGATTGGCTCACGCGCTGGAGCGTAGTCGAAAGGGTGGTTTTGTTTGGCGGGAATGGCAAGGGAACTTCCCCAATATGAGTTCAGCCGCTGCAAACCCCCCCACCGCGTCTCCACCCTCTTTATTGGCCCCCTGCCTTCGAGGGAAGCCTGAACGGACCAAGTAGCGGTGGTCCGGTCTGACTGGACTCGTTTCCATGGAAACCTCCCAAAATCTGACTGGCCTGTTTGAGGAGGAGCGGTTGAAAGGTGATGCAGTGTGAAGAGCGTGGGGCCTACAGGCTCAGAGGGGGTCAGGGTCACAGGTCCTGCTCCCCTTCACTCTGTCAAACGAGCCCAGCGAAGGTCACGCAACTAGGGGGGAGAATAGATCGTTTTGCGTGCAATTCCCGCGATGAGAGATTCTGATCTCCAGTTCATCAACTGACAGTTCTCTCACAACCCCCTCCCCTGCCCCCCCCCACCGCCGCACCCCCATGCCCAGCTGAAATAATCACAGAGCACGCATGACTGCTAATTAGGTTTCAGGCAATCATGGGAGGTAAGGCGAAAGTGTTCTCTCTTTTTATCCAGACTGAAAAAAAAAAGAAAGGGAATCAGTCTGTTCATCACACTCCTCATGGGTAACGCAGTCCTGGTGATTTGCATTATGCGCAATGCCTGGCTCCTTGAGCACAGAGTAGGGCTGTGACATAAACACCTGGAGAACCAATCCGGACGGACCTGCGGTGTGGGCGGGGCCTTGTGGGGTTGGGGGGGGGGGGGGGGGCTCGTACGCATGCAGTAGCCGACAGCAACGCGGAGGGAAAAGTTCTATTTCAGAAGGGGGCACAGGCGAGGCACGTGTGTCACTTTAAATAGGCTGTTTTTGGGCGATGGCGGAGAGGCGGGGCGATGAGAGGGGAGATCGTTTGTGCCTGACGCTCAGTGTGTGTCACTCTGAGACGAGGGCGGTGCAAACGAGCTGTGCCTAACGAGGGCACTGAGACGGAGCGCTTTAATTAACGAGGACTGAGGAACGTGCTGCCGCGTCATACCGGAACGTTCTGCTGTCCCGGGGTGGCACAGGCCTGTGTGTGTGTGAGAGAGAGAGTGTGTGTATGTGTGTTGTGTGTGTGCATGAGGTGGGGGGGGGGGGGCATAGCAGGGGATCAGTGTAATTTAAACCTTCCGGAATAAAAACTGCTTCCGCGTTATTGATAATTAAACACACGGTCGATGCTCGCTGCAGTCGCCCAAACGCACTGCCCCCCCCCCCCCCCCCAGGTTTTCAAATCCTCGGGCGCGTCACGCGTTTTAAGGGCTCCTCGGGTAAACGCGCGGTCGGGTGCGCTCAGCCGAAACGCTGCTAGCATTCCGAGTGAGAAGAGCAGCAGCATTTTTATCAGCGACAGGTGGTACTGTAGCGCATTTTACAGAGCATGGTAACAGTGGTATCTCTTATGGATGCTTGAACAATGTTAGCACTACCACTGGAATACTTATTGTTGTAGTCATAGTATCATTGTTATCAATTTATTTTTTTTGATAATTCATGGATTGTAAAGCGTCTTTGGGACTATGAAAAGCACTATATAAAATACATTTATTATTATTATTATTATTATTATTATTATTATTAGAAAGCTATTACAGTTGTTGCACTACTATCAGTGAGTTGCAACAGTACAGCACTGTTATTACATAGTTGTTACAGTAGTAGCACTGTTATTACATAGTTGTTACAGTAGTAGCACTGTTATTACATAGTTGTTACAGTAGCAGCACTGTTAATAAATAGCTTTTACAGTAGCAGCACCATTATTACATATTGTTACAGTTGTAGCACTGTTATTACATTGTTGTTACAGTAGTAACACCATTATTACATATTGTTACAGTAGTAGCCCTGTTATTAAGCAGTTGTTAGTCGTAGCACTGTTATTACATTGTTGTTACAGTAGTAGCCCTATTATTAAGCAGTTATTACAGTAGTTGCACTATTATGACTGAGTCGTAACGGTACATTTACAGAGAGCTGTTACAGTAGTAGCACTGTTATCTAGTACAGTCCATGCCATGAGCTTGTGGCGCTGTCATATTAGAAAGCAGGAAAGGCAGCAGTGTTTGTATCAATGGCTGTAATTACCGTAACACTGTTGTGAGTGAAAGCAGTATTAGTGGCACAGGAGGAGAGGGCTTGAGTGTGACTCACCGTTGTGGTTTTGACTCTGCCTCCGGGCTGCGTGCAGGTCCAGCCCGATCCGTTCGCTAACAGGTCACAGCCTTCGTCCTCCAGACAGGGCATCATGTCACACCACTGCCTGGACCTCACGATGCGCGCTGTGGAGAGAGGAGGGGAGGGGATCGGTTAATCCCCCTCGCTGCAAACCCTAAACCGGGGGGCGGAGGATGGTTTGGGGGGGGGGGTGTGGGGGTGCAAGTCTGGCCCCAAAGGACCAGTGTGTATGCAGGTTTTTGTTTCCACCAATTACCCTGGATAAACAGGCTAATTGGCTGTATACGCCAAATGCTGGTTCAGATTAGATAGCAGTAAAACGGTTTCTCTTCTCCAGGGACACGGGAGCGGTCTTTGGCTGACGTTCATGCGCTCGTTAAGAAGTGCAGCTGAAGTGTCAGATGGCGTAAATGTTGGGGCTAAGTCAGTAATTAAGGCCATTCATTTGGCAGGCAAACCGAAAACGGACATTGTGCACCTCTGCCCAAAAAACTCTTCTTCCCTAAACTCGACTCTTCCTGTTCTTCCTGTGGAACGTCATACGCTGGTGAACTCCGTACCATGGACGTGTAGCTGTAACCCTGTAGTGAGTGCGCGGTGCATGGTCTGCTCGTGATTTTACTGTAGGGTACGTGGTCCACTTTGGAGGGACTTTTGATGACCGTAATGAGAGAGAGTCTGTGATGTGTGGTAAGGGAGGGAGGGGGGCGGGGGGGGGGGGTCTGAATGCCATGATGCTCTGTTTGCCTCAGTGAGGATGTACCTCACCGGCACAGAACGCCAGCGCTGGCCTGCAGCGGTAAGCAAGCGGCTGCTGTCACCCCATCAGCCCCGGAAGCCGTAATGGGGGTGCGGGGCGGGGGGGGGGGGGGGGGGTTTGGGTGATGGGGATCACTCACGCGTGACTTTCCGAATTATATTGGGAACATCAGTGATCTTGAAAACCAGAATCTGCCCGCCCACCCCCCCCCCTCCCCCACTGCACCAGAGCGTTCGCTCCGAGCGGAAATTAAAGGGAGAAAGGACTTCGGTAAAGGCAGGGGAAAGAGAGACAGAGAGCGTGAGAGATAGAGAGAGAGCAGGAAGAGGAAACGCACGGCCTAATAACACAAACGCGCTTCTGAAGGGGTGCGTCTCGACTGCAGTGGAGGATCTTTTCCATCCTGGGAAGGGCGCTTTTATATCTCATCACACACACACATTGTCTATTTATAAGAAACTAGGGCACCCACGTGCATTTGCATACTGTACCCTGACACCCCAACAGGCCCACAGAGAGGGAGAGAGAGAGGGAGAGGAGACAGAAAGGAAGGGAGAGAGAGGGGAGAAATGGGGAAGAAAGAGGGAAATATGAATAAGAATGGGTTCAGGGAGAGAGGGGAGGGAGGTGCTCCCACACATACACAAACAAACAAAGGAAACTATGAGTTCCCAGTGTCCGCACCTGTGCATTGTGAAGCGATTTCACACACACACACACACACACACACACACACACACACACACACACACACACACGTACAGGGTAGGCACACACACACACACACATACAGGGCAGGCACGCACACACACACACACACACACACATACAGGGCAGGCACGCTCACATAGCTCAGAGACATTTCTCCCCCCTGCAGTGTCCCTGCACGCACCGTTAATTGTTTTATTTGTTTTTAGGAGAAAAATCACTGCCACGCATTTGCATAATTAATAAACTGCCGCACTTTCAGGCGTCCTCGTAGGATGGGGGGGGGGGGCACATTCCGCGTTCTGATTACCAGCGGGAGCACTGCCGCCATCCATAACGTATCCCAAGTGTTTTGTTTTTTTAAAATTTATTTTAGCATCCGAAGACTAGAGCAGGCAAAATACAGCTCTTCCATTCATTCCGCGCGATGAGGCTTTGCCAGTAGCACGCCCATTTTGTGCCGTGCATCGGCGTAATTTGACTGTTTTCCTTTCCTGTGACTCAGTCTGGAGCCGCGTCGGGCTTTCGTCCGGGGGGGGGGACGAGGTATCCGCGGAGCTGAAGACTCGCTTTTGTGCCGGGGGGCTGCGCACGAAACGTTTGAAGCGTTTGTTTGAGATCACCGCTGCCGTGGGCTGCCGGGCGCCTTAGTTTGTCTTTTTATTATCATTATTATTATTATTTTTTTTTGGTAACTGTAGCTCTTGAGAAAAAAAAAAAATTCAGACTAGTGGTGTCAGCGGTGCCAGGTGATTCATAGCTGAAACCAGAAAAAAAAAGGTGTGCAAATGCCCTGGATTGGTGGAAAGTACTTCAACGAGTGAAAAATAAACATGCCTAACCCCTAACATCCCTCCAGAGGAACATACAGCTACACATCATAGCCAGTCCAGTAAGCTTGCATTAGTCACATTTCTGTTTTTGCAATAGAAGGTGGCTGACATAGCAGATTAGATGTAGTGCCTGTGGTACAACAGCCGTGGCATGACCAGGGTTCAAACCACTGCAACGGCAGTGTTCTACCTGGGAATCGAACCTGCAACCTTTGAGTTACAAGCCCCTAACCGCTAACCCCGCAGTGCCGCCGCCCGACGGCAGCCCTCGCCCCTCGAACCCGCGGCGAATCCCACCGCCAACGCGCCGGGGCTCCAGGGGTACGGGGGACGCCTCCCCGATTCGTCTCGCCGACGCCAGGCAGAGGTAACGTAGTTACACCCGCGGTGGGACGCCGTTTTTGGTGAAAATCGTGTCAGCTGCAGGGAACCCTGGGAAATTGTGCTCGCTTCCTTATGAGGCAGCGTTCGGGCTGCCCACGCGTCCGCGATGATCTTTCACTGCTGGGCATAACGAGCTCTCGCAGTCTGCATCAGACAGTGATCCTGCAAAGGGCAAGGACCTTCACAGATATTTACAGGTGCGTTCAGAAAGTGAATAACCGATATCTGACATCGCAGTTAATGCACTGTACTGTAGTTATCTTTAGCTTTATATTATGTTCCTATAATATAATTTTCATGAAAATTATCTGGGTATGTTTTATACTTGACCGTATCTGTTTAAAAAAAAATGGGTATAAATAAAACTTAAGGGTCATTCATCTTTCGGGCAGTAATATGATTCATTGCCCTTGTTTTTAAGGCTGCTTGTCAATTAGCCTGATGTCATATTCTCTAAGTCAATAACTTTGCCTTGAAATTGGCAGCGTTGATATTTAGGATGCGCTGTAATTCAAATCACCTGCCGTCGTCGCCTTAAGCAAGGCATAAATCACAACCCGCAGCCAAGACCCTAATCGTGTGCGTTCCTTCTGTAGATGACTGTCGCAATGGATCGTGGATTTTAAATTTCAGTTTCAAAATTTCGGTCTGCACCTCGAAACGAGCTTGTTCTCATAAGCGCTACACATTAAGATTCACAGCAGAGCCCTGCATAATAATGGAAGCTCAAAGAGCATTTTAAGCTAATCCACAGCGTTTTAGCTCACTTCAGAGCGAGGTTGGTCAGTGTATGCCCCCCCTTCCTGAACCCCAGGGGACCCAGAGCGTTCCAGGAGTGCTGTTTAAAGTGCCTTCACAGCAGCCTGGTTTAGGGGTCTCTTGACATTTCTCCTGCGGTTCAAACGTGTCACGGGCTATCATGGGAAACGTCAGTGCGAAGCGGGGGGGGGGGAGGTGTCGGTCGCCCCCGACGATCGTTTAACCAGAGGTGCTCCGTGGGACGAGAAGCATCTCCGGGGGCAACCGGCTCCCCGGGCCTGACATCAGGAGCGTATTACCCATAAGCACCTGGTGTTTTACGCAATCACGCAAGCCGGCGGTGGGCAGCTCTTGCCCTTGGAGAGCAGCGGGGCTGTTTGCTTTTGTTTCCAACCTTAAAATCAGCAGCCAGTTTAATCCCAAGACCCGAGGCAATCAGCTGCTTTAATTGACAAATTAAGTGCTGAGGAGCGATGAAAAGCAGCAGACCCTGCTGCTCCGGCAAGGGCGAGACCGAACGGCAGAGCGCACACACAACGCCGCACACACTGCATTGTGTAGTTACCGCACGCACTGCATTGTGTATTTACCGCACGCACTGCATTGTGTATTTACCGCACGCACTGCATTGTGTATTTACACTTAACAGTGCTGTATGGACACGTCTGCACACAAACACAATACCGCACACACTGCATTGTGTAGTTACCGCACGCACTGCATTGTGTAGTTACCGCACGCACTGCATTGTGTATTTACACTTAACAGTGCTGTATGGACACGTCTGCACACAAACACAATACCGCACGCACTGCATTGTGTAGTTACCGCACGCACTGCATTGTGTAGTTACCACACGCACTGCATTGTGTATGTACACTTAACAGTGCTGTATGGACACGTCTGCACACAAACACAATACCGCATGCACTGCATTGTGTAGTTACCACACGCACTGCATTGTGTAGTTACCGCACGCACTGCATTGTGTATTTACACTTAACAGTGCTGTACGGGCACGTCTGCACACAAACACAACACCGCACACACTGCATTGTGTATTTACTGCACGCACTGCATTGTGTATTTACACTTAACAGTGCTGTACGGGCACGTCTGCACACAAACACAACACCGCACACACTGCATTGTGTATTTACTGCACGCACTGCATTGTGTATTTACACTTAACAGTGCTGTATGGACACGTCTGACCCACACGAGTAGGACACAAGTTGGTTCGCAATGCCGCCCCGTTGGTTTATCCCTGAGTTAGAGACGCTTGTAGAACGATGGCTGTATGTTCATGGTGAGTAATAAGTTCTTTTAAATATTCTTTTACCAAGCTGTCATAATGTTCCAGCCCAAAATGTTTCTCTGTGCCAAGCTCCACACTATTTTAACTACCTTTTAAATAATGTAATTTGAAATATTCCCCCTAAAGACATGATTTTCTTGTTTATACAAACCGTAGGCTATTTGGCTTAATGATAAAAATTTCCCCCTTTTAGAGTTTTTCTCTAAAAGATGAGAAGCAATCGCTCGATGGAGAAGAAATGCTCACATCCTGCGCAGATTTAATAGCAAAATGAAAGCATTTATGGCTTTATCTCATTTTATCTCTATCTAAAATCATTCATTTTGACACAGGCAATATTCTGGAGAGCCGATGCTTCGTCTGACGCCCTGTGAGAATAGGGTTTGTTGAATCTATATTACATTAGCATTACCAAGTTCCTCTGTACTCCAAATTTCTCTGCATAATTTTAAAGTAAATTCATCCATGTGTGCTTTTTTGACAGGTAATGTTCAAGCATATGTAGAGCGAGTGGAGACGTTTAATCACTTTTGCACACGCACCTGTCTCCTCTTACCTCCAGCCTAGAACTGTTTATTGGTACCTTGGAAGAGTTAGCCTTGAGCGATTGCTGGGCCTATTTGGAGCCATCCAAATTAAGCTACTGTGTTTAAAAGACAAACTGACCTGTTGGCCTCAGCCAGAACCTTCAGATTGAGCTTTAGGTGTGAAATGTAGAGGGTTGACAGTATTGTCAATGCAGTAATGCCTGACACAGGGTCTGTAGTACCTCGCATCTCCTTTAAGTGTGAGCTGATCTCAGGTCCACTGATCCCCAGGTGCACTGATCTCAGGAGCACTGATCCCAGGTGCACTGATGCAGGTGCACTGATCTCAGGTCTCAGGTGCACTGATCTCAGGTGCACTGATCCCCAGGTACACTGATCCAGGTGCACTGATCTCAGGTCTCAGGTGCACTGATCTCAGGTGCACTGATCCCCAGGTGCACTGATCTCAGGTCTCAGGTGCACTGATCTCAGGTGCACTGATCCCCAGGTGCACTGATCTCAGGTCTCAGGTGCACTGATCTCAGGAGCACTGATCCAGGTACACTGATCCAGGTGCACTGCTCTCCGGTCTCAGGTGCACTGATCCCCAGGTGCACACTCCTTCCATGTTCTTCAGGCAGAGGGCTACTTTCCTGTTTTCTCGGCCTCCGTGGTCTTGACCCAGTTAAAGTGGGTCTAACTGATGACCAGCTCCAGTTCTGGCAGGAAGGCTTTATTGAGACAATAAATGAGCCAGGCTCTTTCATAGGGGAAGGATTACACACACGCATAAGGCCCCATACACACACACACACACACACACACACTTCAGACACCCCAGTGCTGACGTTGTCCGGATAATCAGATCAGGCATGACGGTTACTGCTGTAAAAATGCGGCCCTTATTTAGAAATGCTGAGTTCAACTTTTCTGTTGCTCTTTTAAAAGCGCAGAACCTAAGCTTGAGTGCCTGAGTGCTTTCCGTCACTGTATGTACCAAAAACCTCCATTCCTAATCATGGGAAAGGCTTACAATAACTTACAGCATAGAAGCGAAACCAAACTCGCACTTTTGTTGTGATTAGTTTTAATGTCACTGGGTTCCTGTCTTGTCACTTTTAGTATAGATATTGTTCTTCATGTACGCTGGTCTTTTGGCCTGGTCTTTCTGGGTTTACTCTCCCGTGTGACGGAGCTAAAACTTAAAGCCGCATTAATCTGAGTGCCTGGAAAACACGGGGCTTGTTTCAGAATTGGAACGAATTCTGATATTTTAAATTTTGTTTTTTAACGGTGTTGTAGAAGTCGGTATGTGTTGTATGGCTACGTACAGGTGTGCATGTACAATAATATACTTTGTGCTGCTAGGGAAATGCTGTTAAATGATTTTCAGACATGAGAAATGTTATAAAAATACATAATGCAGATATATATAAGTGCAGCCCCGACGTTCGACATATGACACGCTAACAAGCTAACATCTGTAGTCAGCTCAACATGTAAGAAGCTAACAGGCTCACATCTGTAGTCAGCTCAACCTGTAACAAGCTAACAGGCTCACATCTGTAGTCAGCTCAACCTGTAACAAGCTAACAGGCTCACATCTGTAGTCAGCTCAATGTATAGCAAGCTAACAGGCTCACATCTGTAGTCAGCTCAACCTGCAACAAGCTAACAGGCTCACATCTGTAGTCACTGACTGCTGGGGCGCCGGTGCTGACATTTGAGAATCGACTCAAATCAATTCCAAAGGTCAGGGCGGCGGCTCTCTGGGGACTGCTCACGTTGCGCTGAGCCGCGTGGAGTTTGACTAAAGCCGCTGCTTTTTTCATGTTATTGTTTTTTTTCTCCTTTTTTTTCCTCCCTACCTGGCTGCCATCCAGCCTACATCAGAGTGCGCATGACATAACGCGCAGGTGAAACTGTAGGTGCGCTTCTCAGTTTGCGTGTCATCGCTCGTCCCCGGGTGACTTCAGTGGCCGCGTCCCCGGGCGACGTTGGCGCCAGTTCGCGGGCCGTCCCGCGGTGCTGCTGGCCACGGTCGACGCCAGGGCCGGTTCTGGGTTTTCGGTACCCGGCTGTGGGGCCCCGTTCGATCACTCGAGCAGTGCCTTAACGGGATGCGCCACTAGCAGCTCCTGGGGGAACCTTTTTTAATAAAGGTAAACACCTGCAGGGAAGGGGTATGACATACAATCTGTCTGTAATGAGAGAGAAGAAAAAAACAACAGAAAACTATCACCCCTGTTTTTAAAAAAAAATCCTTACCGCTTTTGCTTCTGAGGGAAATGCGCGCATCGAAAAATATTTTCGCGGGACGGGCAGTGAGAGGAGAGAGTCTGCTCTCCGCGGGGCTGCAGTGCACTGGTGAGTAACTGAGGAGAGCGGCCCAGAGCTTTGCGGAGCGAACCTGTGCTGATGTAACGCAGGCGAAAGCGATACAGACGATACAGAGCGGCGAAAAACAAGCAGGACCGCCCCCCCGCCCAGCATCGCTGCCAGGTACACTTTTATAACAAGACCAGGTCAAAACCTAGTGTGTGGCTGGACCTAACGCACGTGATCCGGCCCACCAATGGTGTGACTTCATAACTTGGTCGACCAATGGTGTGACTTCATCACTCAGTCACTCAGTCACTCAGTCACAGACATGCGCGTCTGTAGGGCTGGCCCCGTTGTTGCGGTCCAGCCAAAAACTCCACCATGACAGGGCAGAAAAGAGAAGGTGTTAAAAGCCAAGATACGCGTTTCAGAAGCAGTACAGTGAAGTGGTGGGACGCAGGGGAAAGGGGAACGGGATGGGGTGCATCTGAGTGGCTTCAGGGGCCTGTAGGGTTGCAGGTGACAGAGTATTTCGGCCGAGCGTCCGTCCCGCGCAGACACAGAAAATCCCTCCGTCAGGCTGCTAGCGGCTAACCAGGGCTTGGCTTCATTTTGAGAGCCTGGGGAAAGTGGGTTTTGGGCAGCGTGTTTCTGCTGGTCTGGGCTGAACGAGCCCATCTGTCTTGGGAGATTCTAGTGGCTGCTGAGAGAGGGGTGGGGGGGGGTAGTGTGAGGGAGGGGGGAGTGAGAGAGAGGGGGATGGAGCGGGGGGAGAGGAAGTGGGATGGGACGAGGGTGGGGAGGAAGTGAGCAGAGAGAGGGGATTAAGAAAGTAGGGGCAAGGGCAGATAGAGAGGGGGGAGAAAGTTGGGGGGGGGGGGTTGAGGAAGTGGGGGCAAGGGGGGGAGAGAAGGGTGGGGGCAGAAAGAGGGGAGGAGAGGAAGTTGGGGGAGGGGGGTTGAGGAAGTCAGGGGGAAGAGAGAAGGGGGAGAGGAAGTGCAAGAGAGAGAGACTTTAGACTTTTGAAAGCCCCTTATTTACACTGTATTAATCCAAGGGCACGGTGGGACTGCGAGCCATCTGCATGTTATCCTGTGAGTCATCTGGAGCCAGAGTTCAACAAGCCCGGCTAAACCACTCAGTGGAAAAACGCAGTAGATGTATAACTAACCGTGCAGAGGCCCTCCTTCATCTGCTTCACAGAGCAGCCCATTAATTTCCCATTTGTTGCGAAAGGTCCGGCAGATTATCATTCAGTCTGCGGAAAGAAAACTCATCATCTTTCACCAGGAAATGGTAATTGTTCTCAGGGCTGCTGTACGAACTCTTGGAGCGTTGGCTTGGCCTGGCGTGCCTGAAGAACGGTCAGAATTAAGCAGATTAAACTGCTGCGGCTGCTGGTTTTTCTTTTGTGTCCTTTACCCTAAAAAAAAGCCCCCCCTCACCAGCCAGCTAGAACATAGAACATTAGGCTGGGACACTCCCTAGACAAACGAGAAAAAAAAAAAACCATTTTGTCGTTAAAAAAAAGGGAAAAACCTTTCATCCTACCGACTGCGGTTGAACCGGTTTATTGTCCTATTCTGTGAGATAATATGTAAAACCCTCCGCTGAAGATCTCCAATTGGTTTTTGGAAGCGGAGTTTTATATGCTGGTTACGGTCGGATGGCAAAGCCCTCAGTATTATAACTGCAGAGTGAACCCCCCCCCCGCCCCCCCACCCCCACGCCCGCCACTGCACCCCCCCGCCCACCATCTTGCATCGGGACCCTTAATTTGCTCCCTGAAAGCAGATAAGATTTCACACTATAAAGCGCGTAATAATACTGCCGTTTTTTTTGCCTGCAGTTCCAGAAATGAATGCTCTGAAAGTCTCTCTCCCTCTCAGCAGCGAAGCCTCTGCTTCTCCCCTCTGCTTTCAGGCTCTGAAGGACGAACGGTAAAAGCGCTCCCCTTTGCGCGGGGAAACCGCCCGGCCTCTGTACCCTGCGCACAGAACTCTGAGAGAGAGCGAGCTTTTGAATTCTTCAGCTTATAACCGTGCAAATAACTGTGCAAACCGAGCAATACCCAGCCTGCCTTGCCAACTCCCTCGTTTGTAAATCCACAATTTAGAAAATCTGTTAAATGACAGCTTGTAGTCCGCCCGAAAGCGTTGTCAGAAACAGAATGTTGGAACGGCAGCCTCTCCATTGTCCAATGGAAACACTAATTCTTTTTCCTCACAGAAACCACCACATATTGCTTTCCAGTGATACTATAGTGTTTACACAACACAGCCTTAAACTGCCATTCACACACCCCCTCTGTTTTGTATTTTAATCTTCTTTTTTAAAAAAACAAAACAAAAAAAACTGCAATTCCACAGCGCAGCTGACCCGGGGGCGAACAAGCTGCCATTTTCACAGCAGGCTAACCGCAACGCCAGCGAGCCTGAGAAAATATCAGATACTCCGGGAGGCCGGAGTATCTGAGTTTACCCGCATAATATCTGGCAGAAGGTGACAGCGAAGTGCCGAGCGTGACCTCACACGCTAACAACAGAAACAGAGAGAGAAGCCGAGCGGCGGGCCGTCTTTTTCCTCCCTGTCTGGGTAGACTCATCTCGCGCGTCTTGCTCGCTAATAATCATTTTACTGGCCACATTCGTCTCATGCTGTTTGACTGGGTTTGGCCACCAACTTGCTTTGACTGGGTCACCAAGTCCGCCCATCGGTTTTTTAGGCACAGGGGCCATAGAGAGGACCCCATTGGGGGGGGGGGGGGGTTCCACAGTATGCCCCGCCTGCCCCTCTGTTAATCTCCGCCCCCGACCCCCCCCTAATTTCTCTGCCCCCAAGTCCACCGGAGCTCCAGTGTAAAAGCTGTCCGCGGCACAGAGCGAGAAGGCCAAACCCGGGGAACGCGTTTGTTTGGACACAACTTGTGCTCATTAGTCAGCCTCATGCAGGACAGTGCTGTGCCGTGTGCTTCAAAGCGACCGCGTCCAGGCCCACACCTTCCCCTCGAGAGGGTACCATCGCTAGATACTTTCTAGAGAAAAAGAAAGCCGCTATCTTCAGCCTCCTTAGAAACTTATCTTTTTTTTTTTAAAAAAAAAGCTTGCGTTAGTCTTTGTGTAAATGATTCTTCGCTCAAAGATTATTCAAAACCCCACGGACTAGAGCTCCGGTTCATGACTAGAATAGGAAGAGTGAACCGGCTTTTTGAGAACTTATTCCCTGGGTTGAAAAGTTGCCTTTCATTTTAAACGGCATTGCCGTTGTGTCAGAGGACAACCCTAAAAGTAAGCCGCTTATCATTTTTTGCCGATAACAGCCCAGCCAAGGTTCCCTTGGAGATCTCAATCGCGTCCCGGGTGCTCTGTCAGGATGAGAGAGCGCTTCCCCATTGGCCCGTCTGACGGCGAATAGAGAAGCGCTTTCTCATTGTGACAGAGAGAGGCCTTCAGACGTGTGTGAGTGGATGTGTGCGGCTCCATTCCGCAGATTCCCGCACGCGCTAAGAGCGTCCATCACAGGGGACGTTATTTTGGCGGCTGGCACGGCTCAGCTGCTCTCCCATTGGTGCACAGCCACCCGCCGTTCGAGCGGTCCGTTTGCGGGCGTCACTGTCTGCAAGGGGCGTCAGCAGCGCTAAGCCAATTCAGTTATTGCCGAGGCCGGATTTATTCTCAGTGTTCTCAGCTGTTTTAAGTGTGGTGTAAAAATGTTGTCGTTAGGAAGTAATGGAATATACTATGAAGCCTTTCCTTCCCAATGAAATGATCATGAGAGCTGGGTGGATGACGATGGGGGAGAAAGTCTCCAACATTCATAAAACTCATTAAAATCTAATGTGCAAAAAGTAAAAGGCGCTGCAAAAAACAGAATAGATATCATAAGTCTGGGTGGGAATAAAAATACAACAGACCTGCAGGAATTGTCACCTCCTTTGCACTGCATTATGAATTAATTGCAAGTGAGGCAGGGTTCTGTCCATTGTGACATCACCAGTGCAAGTGACATCAGGCGTTTGGAACCCTCGGCACACCTGGGCACACTGTATCACTCCGCCCCCTGCTGCTTTGCAAAGAGTGGCCTCTGATTTATCATCTGCGCTGATGGTGCCATTCGTTACCCGGCCACCCCCCCTTCAGCCCGGGGGCCCTTAAAACACCTCGATACGCAAGTTTCTGCGCGAGGCATTAAGATCACATCTGGCCGTTCATGAATATGTCACACGCACTTTTTTATTTTTTATTATTTATTTTTTTTACGTTGCGCATTTGCTTTAGCGGGCACCCCTTGTCCGCTGCTATTTTTAATAGCCGGCATTTTACGTGTTCGCCATTTGTTCAGCTGGATGTTTTACCGAAGTAATTAGGATTAAGTACCTTTCTCAAGTCTACAACAGCTGCGCCCTTCCCAGAATGCAACGCTGCAGGCACCCAGGCGGAGGAGACCCAATTACCTACTTCATACGTGTACGATTTGTAATTTTACTCACTCGACCCCACTACGTTCCGATCGAACGGCACTGAGGGACAAAGTGAGAAAGGAAACGCCGCGTTCTCATCGTGTCAAAGTAAAAGCCCTTTTATTGTCCTGTTTTGTTATGGTTTTTCTGCCACCCCACAGAGAAAATGCTCAACATTTTTCTTGTCCGGTATCCCAGAGCTGCTTTGGAAAGAATTTCCCCCGGTGAAACAACATGGCACTCATTTCGAAAAGCAAATTCCGCATCAATCCTTGAGTGATTTTTCTATTTATTTATTTATTTATTTATTTTTGCCATTGTGCAGCAGTTGTGCAGCTAGGTAGCGTGGAAAGGCAATTGGCTTGTCCAATATTTTCCCAACAATATCCCAGGGAGAAGCAGCGCCGGGCTATAGCCCCGATGTGGCAATTCCGCAACGGCCAATTTCCTGCTCTTTGAGAACCCTTCGCGGATTGGTAGACGGCAAGCCATGCAGGTGAATAGGAATAACCAGAAGTGTTCAATACGCAGGAAATACGATGGCTTTCATAGAATCGGCCGCCTTTTAGCTTCTGTTGAATAGCCCCCCATCAAGAGGGTGCCTGGGTAGGGTGTTTTATTCACCTGTTCTATCGATTGTTTTTTTTAACAATCAGTCTTGACTTCCCCTCTTTCTATTTAAGTCCATGTACATCCCGTTATAAGATCTGTATTTTAGTCTCACGACTGCAACTAATAATGTACGCTTTTTACGTAATTCCAAATGATTTCAAAGACAGACTCATTTATCCGCAACAGCCCAGAAAGAAAGAAAAGTGCACAAGTACCGGAAAATAGCTTTGCAAAAAGCAGCGTTAGCCTACTGTACAACATACTGATGGTTGTTAATGTACTATGGCGCAATTTTATGAGTTTGCCAGTTGCAGAAGTAAATGAAGAAATATGGAAACAAGTTTACCTTTGGAAAATTGAGCTATTAGCTGTTTGATGCTGTTTCTTCATTCTGAGTGTCAACAGTTTTTTTTCAGACTGTTGGTGCTGCAGAAGAATATGTAGAGAGAGCCTAGTATGAGCTGTGGTTGACATTACCTGAGTAGTTCTCCATTTTATTCCCTTCAGAAGATGGTTTTTAATGAAGGAAGTGAGGGGGAGGATGTTGAGTGAGGGAGGAAGTACAGCAAGGCCCATTAATAAGCATTCTTGCACTCAAGATTGCCTCACAATAGCAAACCCAACTTCCCTTATTCGAAACCAGTATCAGCACCCTGTCACATTCTACCCCTAATGAAACAGCCAAAAGAACAAGAATTTGCAGATAAGGGATTATCTGTATCTGAACAAAAGAAAGAGTTGCAAATCTTCGAAGAGTCATCCTCAGGGAGTAATAAACAGTTATTTTGGGTTGGGGGCAGGGGGGTGCAGTGAGGTGGGGGGGGCTTTACCCTTAAGGGTTTTATTTGTTTGTTAAAAGCGTGAATGAATGGCGCTTCTCCTTATCTGTACTACAGCCCCAGACCTTTTTCCTCCGTTGCGGGTGACAAAATTTTGGGCGAGATGCAGAAACCCCAAATCCTAAATTGCATAAATACAGACGCATTCTGCGGCCTTATCTCTGGGAAGTGTTTTTTTTTCCCCTCCCTCCCTCCCTCCCACCCGAAGGCTCATGAGAACGTCACACGCTAGATTACCGCCATCGCCACTTCCCCCGCAATCCTCTCGCCGCGGCCGCCGTGAGGTCAGAGCCGGCGGCCGTGGATTATTGTTTCAAAACGGTCGTGCCGTCGTCTGGCGGAGAGAGGCGACACCGTGTCGTCTGGGGGGGGGCGGTGGGGGGGTCTGAAACATTTAGGACTCAGAGGGCTGTGAAGGATTGAAATTTCATTTTGGTTTTCTGGTCTCTTGAACGACACTCCGCACCGTCACACCGTGTCCAAGCGTTTATCGACCGCCTCGCGCGACAGAGTAATAAAAGACCCGCTGCGGTCTCGCCGCACGCTGCTGGACGGCCGTTCGCCCCTGTTCGCCAGCAGCCAGGGGCCCGGGAGAGACCCAGCGTCTCCTGGTAAATCTCCTTGCATCAGCAAACTGATACAAAGGAAATGAGCTAAAGATCCTTGGGTATATAATATAGTAGCCGGCCCTGTAAGGGACTCTGGAGCGAATGACGCCGTGATGTAAACAGAACAGGACGGGTGCGAGGCTGCACCGCTGCCTAGGGCCGGGCCGACCCCTCTCCCAAAAGGCAGGGCAGGCCTCCCTCGGGTCTGCAGAACTTAATTTGGAACCCCCCGCGGCCAGCGTCACGGCAACGCGCCGCGGCAACAGGGAGACAGGCCGCCCGAACCTCCCGGGCGAATCGAACCACACAGCTGACAGATAAGCCGCAGTGATTGACAGATTTATTTTCCCCGCTCCAAATCAGCTGCAGACTGCAGACTTCTGTCAGTGCATCAGCAGGACAGATGCATATTCCACTCACTCCTGATGGACCAACGGCATGTGGTTGTTTTGGTGTTTACCTCATCTCTGTGCTGTGTTTTGGGACAGTAGGCTGCGTCTCATGGCCTGTCAGTGAAAGGAGGAGTGGGGGTGGGGGGCGGGGGGGGGGGCGGAGCCGGGCGCTCACCGTCCACGCAGGCCGGCCTGGCCCTCGTCGTCCCGGCGATCTGGCCCCTCTTGCACGCGCAGCGCGCCGTCTGCCGCGCGATGGTCCGCCGCGGCTGGCTGCTGTCCCGGTCCAGCGTGACGATCTCACACGTCCCCGCTGCCAGCTGACCTGGAAGTGCCCGTCACAAACAGGAAGTGATGTCAGAGGCTGAAATTTATTATTATTATTATTATTATTATTATTATTTATTTTTTTTTTTTTTAAATGAGCTAAATGCATCCACGTAAGGACCGGAAAGTAAGACAGAATGTTCCTAAATCAGGAGATGGCAGAGTCAAAAGTGTGAATATAAGAGCCAAGTTAACGTCTCTGGTCAAGAACAGCTGTAAAAGGAAATGATGTCATGGCAGGAATCAGTCACGGGTCAGGACATGCTGTGAAATCGCTCAGGAAGGGAAATGCACTTCTGTTATTTCCATAGTGTACGTCAAAGAGAGTCGTTGACCGCAGACCACCAGCACCCTGAACTAGCTCGCTGAATCCAAGGGGAAAACAACTGAATCTCCCAGTGGCATTTGGCTGGTGGAAGAATGTCCTGGCTTCCCAAGGGTTTCCCCTGCAGGAACGTCCCACGGGACACATGGGTCAAATTATACTTTCAGATCCCATAAATCAGCCGAGTCCTTCCGCTTGCCTGGCACTTAAAGGGTATTCCTGTGAGGGTTTTTTGTATTTTATTTTATTTTAAAACGGTGCTGTGTGTGTGTTGCGTTTAGCATGGAAGTTTTTCATCGCAAATGAAGGCTGCAGCTGGGGGCATTTAATCAGGGGCACCATTGACCCTTGACCTTTGACCCCACCATGCTCACTAATTACCCTATCCCTGTGAGTGAGGGAGTGGTCCCTGGCCCTCCTTTATAGAGAGTGCGGGGGGGAGTAGGCTGTCATTTAGTCTGGCCTTTAATGCACAGAAGCTGGGTGAAGTTAATTAACTTTCTGGCAAAGCTGCATTTACAGTAATGGAGCTCAGTTCGTATGCATTAGGTATAATTTTCATAATGTTGTAGTCGTGTGCGCGCATGTTGTATGATGGATGCTCTTCCCATATTTCCTGTATGTATTAGCTAATGTACCTGTTCTCAGAAACATGTACTGTAGATACATCGATCTGTCCCTGTTCTGAACTGCCTGGTGTTTCCCCCCCCCATCTTTACTTTTCTCCCAATTTTGCATGGCCAGTAATATGTGCAAGCCTGTGCAACCTCAAGCATCTTCCACCTGTTGGAGCGCACCTTAAGTGTTAGTGTGTACTTGTGGTGAAGTGTTAGTGTGTACCTGTGATGGACTGTTAATGTGTACCTGGGACAGAGTGTTAGTGTGTACCTGTGACGAGGTGTTAGTGTGTACCTGTGACGGGGTGTTGGTGTGTACCTGTGACGGGGTGTTGGTGTGTACCTGGAGGTGTGGCACGCTTGAGCAGCACACGTCTTTGGGTGAACGCACAGCTTGGCTTGGGCGGAGCATCGGTGGTTCTCTGTAACCAATCAGCAGCCGGCTGAGCGCTCACCCCCTTTATCTGGGATATGGTGTTTTTATCAGTGCCCTCAGCAGCCTGTAGGACTACAGGTCCAACCCTCTACACCAGCCCTGCCCCTCTCAAATCCTTTCATCCGCTCTCTCACTCGTTCCGCTCTCTCACTCGTTCCAGGCACTAAAGAAAGCCTGAAACTTTGGCTCGTACGCGTCCGGGCTCAGACCCCTGTGAGGGTGCTTCTGTTACTCACTCGAGCACAGGCACTTCACCTGAATTACCTGCGTAAACATTCAGCTGTGCGCGGGGAAGAGGTGCTGCACCACGGAAGTCAGGCTGGGCCTAATGAAAAGAGCAGATGCGTGCCACCTAAGAAAAGCATCTTTTTGTTTACGCCCCGACTTCGAGAGCCAATCAATTCCTCTGTAGGTTGAGCGTTTGATCTGTCGAGCACACCGCTGCGATTTTCCTCCAGAGACACGCGCACACACACACACACTCACACACACACACTCACACACACACACACTCACACACACACACACACACACACACACACTGACTACGCAGGAAGCGAGGAGCCAGCTGTGCTCTGCTGAGTCTACTTCATAAACGAGCGCAGGTCCCCTCGGAAGGAGAAAACGGGGCGGTGATTTTTCGCTTGGCTTGCACCTCGGCGGGCCAAGGTCGTTTGAAGGGCGAGGAACCGCGCGCGTGGACGCTCACCGGAGAAAAAAAAAAACCCCATCAATATTTTATCTCCCCTTTTTCTCCATAGGCGTGCATATCCAATAAGAATAACAGAATGAGATTCTCAGAGTCTCCCCAGCAAATGAGTGGCCTGCTGTGAGGAAGGTCAGGCAGGTGTGAAGGGGATCCAGACCCCGCCGCCCCCTGGTGCGGCTGATTTTACGGACTCTTTCAACGTCCAGCCGAATGCTTTACCCTCGATCTTACTGTCTCACCGGTCGGTTAATTCCTCCTCCCCCCCTCCCCATCCCCAGTCATGACTTGGGAAAAGATGAGTGCTTTATTTTTGTGTCTCCCCCCCCCTCCCCCCCCATTCTCAGTGCCACCGTATCTGTCTCAGGGCTGTCGGATGATAATTCCTCACATACCCTGCAGCGCTGGCCGAATATTTTTGTAGTCTTCTGCAGAGTCTGCAGACTGCTCTCTCTCTCCCTCTCCCTCTCTGTTTCTCCCTCTCTCTGTCTCTCCCTATCTCTCTCCCTCTCCCTCTCTCTCTCTGTCATTTCGCACGTGAGCACCTTTGAAATATTCCACGTTACTGATGTGTTTATTGTGCGCAAGTTAAAGCCAAAGGTGTGTGCCTCAGCGCGCCGTACCTGCTGGAGCGGTGAAAAAGAAACCTTCCCTAAAATCTGCCGCCGCTGTTATCACAAGTCCAGTTTGTGCTGGATTATCTCTCTCTCTCTCTCTCTCTCTTTCTCTCTCTCTCTCTCTCTATCACTCTCTCTGGGTTATGGGATAACTGTTATTTGCTTTGCAGACACAGACTCCTCCTGGCTTTATTGGCTTGTGTTACGCATCGTCCTCTCTGCACAGCCAGGTTGTATTACAGGGGGGAGTTCAGGGTCACTCTGTAATGTGCCTCGTGGGGTCCGGTTTATGGGGGTGTGAGGTCAGACACAGCGTGAGCCGGCTCAATTCTGCACTCTGCAGTTTGTAGAGTCATGGAGGTCATTTCTGAAGCCAACGTTGTTGTTTTTTTCCTTCTTCTTCTTTTTGGCCTAACGTGACTCATGAGTCATGATGTAATGGCATCATCAGAGTTGAATTCTGTTGCACCAGGATCATTGCCGCAGTTTGAAATTTAATGCCGTGCTGTTGGTTATGTTTAACTTGCTGTACAGGAGGCATGGAGTTTTCTGTTTTTTTTGGGCATGGCCACTTTGAATAGTTTCTTCTTTGGGCACCAAGACCAAAGAGAAAAGAATACTAAATGTGTTAAGGCTTGCACAACATCACTAACACAGTACTGCCTCAGCACGGTATTTTTAGACATTGTACCTTCTTTTTTGGCTGTAACAGTGCTGGTTGGAGGACCGTACTTACCCTGCACATATTTAGGAGTTTCCCTGCGAAACTGGCTTTTAAGTGTTGGGACGACACAAAGTTTACTGAATGGGTGTATACGGGTCTCGTGCAGTCAAACGCACCCTCACACACTGACACAGCAACACACATCCTCACTCACACTGACACAGCAACACACATCCTCACTCACACTGACACAGTGTGTGAGGGTGACCAAACGGATTCACTGTGACTAAAGTCAGTGTTCTAGAACTTTATTGCTTTCGATTTCCAGCAGTGATTGTGACATCAGCATTAGAATGTTCGGTTAAGAACATCCTAATCACATTCCTGTCCTTACGCCTTCAAAGGTTAAAGGGTTCTTAATCCGATCTCACTGCTGCATTTACACTGGGGCGACATAGCTCAGGAGGTAAGACCAATTGTCTGGCAGTCGGAGGGTTGCCGGATCAAACCCCGCCCTGGGCGTGTCAAAGTGTCCTTGAGCAAGTGGCCTAACCCCTAACTGCTCTGGCAAATGAGGCATCAATTGTAAAGCACTTTGGATAAAAGCGCTATATAAATGCAGTCCATTTACAGTAACACACATCCTCACTCACACTGACACAGTAACACACATCCTCACTCACGCTGACACAGTAACACACATCCTCACTCACGCTGACACAGTAACACACATCCTCACTCACACTGACACAGTAACACACATCCTCACTCACACTGACACAGTAACACACATCCTCACTCACACTGACACAGTAACACACATCCTCACTCACGCTGACACAGTAACACACATCCTCACTCACACTGACACAGTAACACACATCCTCACTCACGCTGACACAGTAACACACATCCTCACTCACACTGACACAGTAACACACATCCTCACACACACTGACGCAGTAACACACATCCTCACTCACGCTGACACAGTAACACACATCCTCACTCACGCTGACACAGTAACACACATCCTCACTCACGCTGACACAGTAACACACATCCTCACTCACACTGACACAGTAACACACATCCTCACTCACACTGACACAGTAACACACATCCTCACTCACACTGACACAGTAACACACATCCTCACTCACGCTGACACAGTAACACACATCCTCACTCACACTGACACAGTAACACACATCCTCACTCACACTGACACAGTAACACACATCCTCACTCACGCTGACACAGTAACACACATCCTCACTCACACTGACACAGTAACACACATCCTCACTCACACTGACACAGTAACACTCACACTGACACAGTAACACACATTCTTACTCACGCTGACACACTACAGCACACCTGTAGGGTGAACATCTCTACTGATTATAGAGTTGTGAAGACAGATAATTAAAACGTGTCCGTCTTAACAATCCTCACACACAAGACACCAAGGAATACAGGGACATGAATGCAAATTTATATAACCTCACGAGGGACTACTAGCTATGCCGGTAATATACATGTATACTCCCACGCGTGAGCGCCTAGTAGTATAGAGAATATGCCTGTAAAACTTAATGCGGTGACCAAATGGTGCAAAAAGGAATGGATGCAGTTTTATTGGCTGACTTTGCAGGATGACACGTTTACTGTTACGAGTTAGAAACCGCCGGTCGTGGCTCTGACCCAGGAGAGAGAGAGGCACAGTAACACAAGCTCACTCACACTGACACAATAAAACATCCTTTGCTGACCTGGGTCAAATATGTATAAAATTTTAAAAACACTGAAAAGATTCAACGAAGCCAGTTAAACAAAACAAAGCAGCACATAAAAGAACATTCTTCTGAACGTTGGTGACCATATACTTTTTTTTTTTTTTTAACTTATAAAATGTTACTGGTGTGCTAATCATTTTCGAAATTTTTCAGATAAAGTGGCCTGTTTGGCTGAGGTGTGATTCTGAGTGAAAGTGGATCAGGGAAAAACACGGCCTTGCTTTTAGCGCGTGAGAAACGCATCCTCATCTGATGGGCATGTGGAGTCGCCAGCATCGCATTGGCCTTCAATTCAATTCAATAAACTTTATTTATCCCTGAGGGGCAATTAATTGTTGGACATATTCAAACTTGGCCCAACCAGATCGCTACTAGAGCAGCGCATAGTACTATACTGTAAATGCAGCTTGAAAGTAGCTTCTCTAGAAGGGACACAAATTTGTGAGCAGGCAAATAAACCGGCTGCAGACGTGTTTATTTGGACATACCGAGTGCACAACAATAAATCCCATTAATGAGGATGGGAAAGGATAGATTTACAGACACACGGGACGGCACTTCAGCAAACAAGCCAGCACGGCCTAGGAATCCTGCAGCCGTCTGTACATCGCTATGCATAGTCTCATTCCGTATGCCGTTTCATACCTTGGAAAACGACCTTTGGCCGTCGCGGGTTCGGATGGATTAAATTACTGCTGACTGCAGAGAGAGACTCTTTTCAGGCCGCATATTATGGTCTGCGTGCGGGAAATTACAGCTGCATAAAAAACTGCAGTCACTGTGTAAAAAAAAAAAAAAAAAAAAAAAAAGACAATCTTCATACAACCTTCTAACAATGATTAGAACAATTTATTCTAATCATATTGAAAGTTCTCTCTCGCTGTCTCTCACTCAGTTTTCAGGGTAATAAACTGCGGTAAAATTGCTGGCTTAATTGTGTTATATTTTTGTTTAATTGTGTTGGCGTTCTTTGTGTGCTGTGGGTCTGTAGCTGCGTTTGCTGATGCTGCTGTTCAGCCTGGTAATTACACTTCTCTCTCAAAGCTGTGAAACTGGAGGAAGGCACATTGTTTCTGTTACTTTTCCGTTGTTGTACTATTTTCCCGGCAGTCTTTTGTCGAAGCAGCTGAGGGAAGACTGCCAGGTGGAATCATTATTTGAGAGTCTGGACTTACTGCCAGGCCACTCACCTTCCAGGCCACTCTCTCACACACACACACACACACACACGCACCCACACACACATGCACCCACGCACACGCCACATGAACACGCACACACACACACACACAACACACACTGCTCTTATGCTCTCGCTGACTCATATGTTACACCTTGCAGACCACACGCTGCTGAAAGAGTGAAGGCACTTATTGAAGGGGAGGTGTCTCCACACCAGGTGGATGTTGGCTGTGTCACAGGAAGGCTTGACTGCAGTGCTTGGCTCAGGAACCCTCGTTGCCTTAAACTCCTCCTACTCCGGGCAGGACACGGTGACCAGTGCCCTGACTGCAGCAGGGTCCTAGTCAATGACATGCCTGAGACCAAAAAAGATCGACCCAGCAGATATAGAACTTCTCCTGCAGTCATGGTGAGCACTAGTGCAGTATGTCAGAGACAATGTGCTGTTAGCAAGGCCTATTGTTTCAAAATTAGCTTGACAGGGTCATGTGAGCTTGACCAAAGTTGATTAAAAACAATATAAATTTTGTTTTTTAAATGATAATTTTTTTAACCAGTCGAGTCGCTCTCTGTACATTATCCCACTTATACCGAGGCTGCTTGCCAAATAAAGTAATTATCTGCCGCAGAATTATGTTTAAATTGATTTCATTACACACATCTGTACCTTTCCAGCATCCGCCACAAAAACAGTTCTGAAGAACAGCACCAACCGCTTTTAGTATCCTAGCAACCACAAACAAGCTAGCTCGAAACATTTTTAATTTCGTGCAGTTGACATTCACGTTAAAAGGGAGCAATTTTTTGGGATGTCTACAGGCAGGATTGGAGTGACAGCTGTTCCTGTAGCAACACCAGCTTCTAAATTTTCTGTTTCTTATTCCTAAGGTTTATCCCGTGCTGCCTAGTTATGAAGACAACGTTCATTACCAACAGAAGACCGCATTCAGACAGGCCTGCTCAGCTACGCACTGTAGAGTATCGAGTATCCCACAAAGCCCTGGTGTGTGTGCCTCTGTGTGCGTGCGAGCGAGTGCAG
This sequence comes from Anguilla pacifica, assembly GCA_039654925.1. Taxonomy (NCBI): domain Eukaryota; kingdom Metazoa; phylum Chordata; class Actinopteri; order Anguilliformes; family Anguillidae; genus Anguilla; species Anguilla pacifica. Next base: position 11,306,055 of record CM077302.1, read on the forward strand.
TGTGTGTGTGTGTGTGTGTGGGTGTCCCACTTGCATGACCTGGCGGAAGTAAGACTTTTTGATAATTGTCCCCCCTCCCCCCTAGTCCTTCCCTGTGTGGACCAGCCCCCCCACTCTCTCTTCTGTCGCTGAGTCAGTGCAGGGTTGCAGTTTACGGGTGACCTCAGCCGTGCATAGGCAGTAATGGCTGTGCTAATTCCTGTGCTGAAATGCACTGGAGGGAGGAGAGTCCTGTTCTGTCCACGCAGCTCATCAGCCTGCGGGGAGCGCGGGGGTCGACTGCACGGCCTGAATGTGCGCTTAGGCTCAGACTCATCCGCAGACTCAGACTCAGACGCCTGTGCTTTAATCTCACCCTCATTCACTCACCCTCATTCACCCCCCCCCCCCCCCGAGCTCTGGCTCAGCTGTATGATAAACACGGTCCCATCCTCTGCCTCACCCCCGCCTGCCCTGGCTCAAACGCCCTCCCGCCCCACCCTCAACATCCCCCCACCCCACATACACACCCACACGCTCACATCCTCTCCCTCACCCCCACATGCCCTGCCCCCCACCACGCCCTACACACCTCCCACCCCCCCCACACACACACACTCACACACACCTCCCAAATATAGAGGATCTCCTTGAAGCCAAAGGAGGACTGCGTGCAGAATTTGGATCGACAATGAATTCCCATAAGATAAGAATCGGGACCCTTTTATTTGCTCTTGCGCAGCCCCAAATAAACCTGGGATTTGACGAACACACACTTAAACAGCCAGGGATTAGATTTGCTCCAGGCCAACCTGGTTTAATGGCAAAAGAAATGCAAAGCCTATTACCCAGCATGCAAATCAGCACCCTTTATACCCGAAACAAAGCCGGGACTGTAAACTTCCTGAAGGCAAACATTAGACCTGACTATTGTCTTCCAGAAAATAACTTTTTTGTTTAGGACCCCCGTACATTTGGGAGTCGGGGTGGGGAGGGCGGGGGGTGTGTGCTTTACAATGAGGAACAGCGAAAACCCTTTCTGCAAAGGATAAAAGACGGAAACGGATAAAAGATCAGATAAAGCGAGCTCCATTAAGCACCTTCAGTCAGGCTGAGTGACAGGGACGAGCAGATTAATAACAGGCTCCTGTCCTTCTGAGGGCTAAATGAGGGAGAGGGAACTGCCTGGGACTGAGCCGCGCGTCTTAGAGGGACGACAACGGGCCCCTGTGGACTTCCTGTTTATCGTACAGTTCAGAGGCACCCGGCCGGCTCCCTCGTCACACTGTCAGAGGACAAAAATAATCTTTTAAAGTGCTTTTTCTCCCCCCTCAAATGAATAATTGTTCTGAAGATGTGCTTTGCTTCCTGCGATAATTGGAGGCATAACTGTGACAGCCAAGCACCAAGAAACCTTCCTGTGGGACGCCAGGCAGACACTGCCCTGTTTTACACCAGCTCAGATACACCCTGCACCAACCCTAACGCACACTGCAGCAACCCCAACACACACTGCGCCAACCCCAACACACACTGCACTATACTGCAGCCACCCCAACACACTGCGCCAACCCCAACACACACTGCACTAACCCCCACACACTGCACTATACTGCACCAACCCCAACACACACTGCGCCAACCCCAACACACACTGCACTATACTGCAGCCACCCCAACACACTGCGCCAACCCCAACACACACTGCACTAACCCCCACACACTGCACTATACTGCACCAACCCTAACGCACACTGCAGCAACCCCAACACACACTGCGCCAACCCCAACACACACTGCACTATACTGCAGCCACCCCAACACACTGCGCCAACCCCAACACACACTGCACTAACCCCCACACACTGCACTATACTGCAGCCACCCCAACCCATTGCACCAACCCCAACACACACTGCGCCAACCCCAACACACACTGCAGCAACCCCAACACACACTGCACTATACTGCAGCAACCCCTTCACACACTGCACCCAACCCCCCCACACACTGCAGTGCACTGTACCAACAGCAACAAAGCTTCAAACGAAAGCACTTTGTGCTATTATGTAAATAAATAAACCAATAGAAATTCTCATTATCTGAATAACTTGATCATAAGCATTGTGGTGTATTCCACATCAACGCGGAGATTTCAGGATTAGTTGACAGAGTGTGCGGAAGAGCACAGTCATAAACCTGTGTGTACGGTGGCTAAGTCTACAGCCCTCGGGCTCAGAGGATGCAAAGCATTCAGAGCCTGGCTTTGCTTAATTAATCTTCACATTGTATAAGCCCTTTTTTCCCCCCCAAAGCACATTCGTGTGCCAGGGACGGCTTTCTGCAACATTAATTACTCAGGCACGTTTAAAATGGCACCTGGGGTGGTCCGAAGCGGACGCCCCTGTGAGAGTGTTTGGTTTGGCTGGTTTTGGAGCCTCCGGGCACCTGGGGGGTTTCTGTGGTAGGAGGACCAAAAAAAAAAAAAAGGTAAAGCATTTTTAAGTTTGTCCCATAAGGGCCACCATCTGGGTATGCTCAGACTAACACTTTCCCTGTTCGCCACGCACCGCCTCTCCCCCGCGACGGGCTCCAATCACAACGCCGATAAAGATCCCGCCCCCGGAGACGGCCATGTGGGGAAACTGTCAATCACGGCGCTGATGATATCGCGCTCCAGGGAGGGAGCAATTATGTCTCCTCCAATCACCGCGCAGATAAATATCCCAGTCCGGACATTGAAATCGAATCCTCTTCCAATCACCGCGTAGAATTTAAAAGTATGGTGAGGTCTCCTCCAATGGCAGCGTAGGTTATATTGCACGTTGGTACCCTCCAATTACAGCAGCGATAAAAAATCCCCTTCTGAAAACGGCTCAGAGAAACACTCAGCAGATATTTAAAGACTGTTTTCATCGTTTCTTCTGGAAATTGAGCCGCGCGTCAGAAAATATTAGAATCTGCCATCTGTCTCGCAGGCCACCCTGGCCGCGGTGATAAATGCATTTTGATGGAGAATTGATAGGAGCAGCCGCTCGGCGTGTCTCTCAGGCCACCTAGTTTTTCTCCTCTCCCACCGGAAGAGACCCATAAAGCCGGACAACTCGGCCGTGCCTCTCTGTATCGTGGCGTTCATTTGTATGCTTTATGGCTCTGACAGGTCGTATGTTCCACGCGGGGAGTGTTTATCGGATGGTAAATATTTTCCCCCCCGGGTTCCTGTCATAACGTACGGTCGCCCCCCCCCCCCCCTTCGGACAGCCTCAGACCACGACGGCGGCTTCACACGCAACAGGTCACGCGTGCTGACCGCGGCATTAAGCATCTCATGCACACACACACACACACACACCCCGGGAACTCTCACACACGCACACACCGCTCAGCACAACGCACGTGTGTGTCGGTCCCACAGATGGCAGCGAAAACATGCCTGCTGCGCCGGTCCTGCTGATAACGGACACGCCTGCAGTCGGCCATCTTAAATATGTGTGGCTCTATCTCCACTTCTTCTGCAGATATGTTGGCTATCGCACAGATAGGAAGACTTGGCTGTCAATCGTACAGGTAGCAAGCGTGACTGTACAAGCGTACAGATGGATAACATGGACGGGGCAATGTTGCAGATCTCTGCCTAAATGACTCATTATTTTAAGATTTATGTACTGTACATGCACTCGTACAAACCTGTTTGTACTTTTTTTTTTCAAGCCTGGGTATGTATAGAAAATCTATCAGTGTCTACCTCACCGATAGCAAGTTTACCTATGACAAGCCGATATATGGCTTCAGGTGTATCTGTGTGAGACCAGTGGATGATTATGGGCCACAAAATCCCAAAAAACATGTTCCAAACTGTCAACCAAAAACAAAACAAAAGCTTAAACATTAGTAAGAAATGAAGTACAGTGGCGGGACTTAAAGTGGCAAAAACTGCAGATATCCGAGCCAACGGAGCGGTTTGAGATAATCCACAATACAACACAATACATAATACAGCCGAAAATTAGACAAAGTTATACTCTGCTACTGTTGCTAACATTTAACGGTGCGATGGCTGCTGGCTTCTGTGTCCCTGAATGATCATGTCTCACAATTATAATTATAAGCTCATTAAACCCATTATGCTTCGTTTCAGACTTTACTTAACTGGCTTTCAGCAGATGCTCTTATCCAGAGCGATATCCATTATACTTTTCCAGCATACACACATTGATATAACTGCCAAGCGTTTCGGCACAGGCAGCTACACTGGTACACCAATAAAATTAATTCACAACCGATTGAAAAGTTTAATTAGTGTTAGCGCTCAGTAAAATATTAAATATCTGCACTGTTCTACATTAGTTGATTCTTTTTTTATATTAATACGTTTGATAATATAAAGCAGGCCATGATTTACAGACTGAGGAATTTACATTTGCTCTCTTTCCAACAGCGCGCACTGAAACATTTTGAGGCCTGTATTGCCTCCCTCTTAGTGGCTCGTTTACAAAACATTTATTAATTACCAAGAACATACCAAGCTAGGTGCATTTCTTAGGCGGATTTGTGGTTTATTTTTAGACCAGCCAAATACCTTCCCTGGGTTTAATTTCTCATAGAAACTCCTTCGGATCCCAAGCACTTGTCTCTGAAGCACTCATAAGTGAACTGAGTTCCCATTGACCTTTTCTCATTCTACATGCTTGACCTTATACCAAGCTCTGCCACACTGGACACCGTAGCCTCCAGGTGTGTGTGTATCACTGTGGCCTGTTACCGCAACTTGAAAGAAAGAAAAAAAAGTCAGTTGGGGCACAGCTATTCTCTGGAGAACATGGCGAGCCATGAAATTCTCGGTGTCATTTTTCTTGTTTTCGGTTATTTTTTAAATTTACGCCGTACAGACTGTCATCCCGTAATGTTACAAGCGGCGTTGCACATTTACCACGGTCCCTGTCAGCTTTTTTCACACCTGAACGCCTGGCCGTCGTGTTCGTACAGCGTGAAAAGAGGGAGGGCATGCCCGGCGTCTAAATATACTTCAGGTTAGAATGAACAACTGTGGAATGTGGTACGCTAGCACAGTACAATCAGATCGCTTTCATCTGGCAGATTACACTCTGTGCAGTCCTTCCCACTTAACTTAGAGGCCTCTCATTGCTAGCGAGACTCGCGTCTACTGTATGTGAGCCGACAAAATCAATTAACGGCGCCGTCATTACAAAGACTATTACAACCCGCCCTAAACTAACAATGAAGTGCGCGCCGCGAATTCAACTTGGCGTCCGAACTTCATTCACATTAATTGCGCGATTTCGACGAGCGAGAACACAGAACTTGGGCTCCAGCACTCTTTTAACAAGGTGCTTACGGGAACGTACATTAATTAAGCGAACTGTCTCGTTATCTGGGACGCTGTGAACGAAGCGCTTTTTTTTTTTAAGAGGGCCCCGATTCGGTCCCCGTGTGCGTGCGTGAGAGTTCGGGTGCAGGTGAGACTGAATGTAGAGGAATTTGTGATACCCAGAATGCAGTGCGTTTATAGTGTGACCTCGCTGAGTTCAAAACCTAGTGTGCCGCTGAGGTATCAATGCAGCCTTGAGCCAGACTACTCCAGCTCGGGCCATGTTTTCGATGAGTTAGCAAGCTAATGATGAAAGCTTTACACTCAGATCTTTGGTTTGCTACCAGCACTACGTTAACAAACTGTCAAGAGACCGTTCTTCTGCCACCAGTTTGTTTGGCTCCGCCCACAAAGTATGTAATTGAAGTTTATTAACACCAAAATGGTGTATCGGCCCTTCCCTGTTCAGTAGCCATGCACCCTACTGCTGAAAGTCTATCTGTAGTCAAATGTATGATTCTCAGCAAGCAACTGTATTAGTGCAGGTCTATCAGATTTTTTGTTTTCCTGCTTTACACCTTGAAAGTGAATGTAGATTATACGTGATTTTGTTGGACGAGAGTATGGCCACAGAAACAGAGCCAAGTGGCAAGAGTTTAGAAACGCTCGGTACGGCCAACCAAGCACTTTCCCTGGTGTTTTTCTTTTCTTAGAGACCACTTCCCCAGTGGGTTTGAAGCAAAACATGTTCAGTTCTCCATCTCAGAAGTCTGCTCCTTTCATTTCGGTGGGTGTGCTGTAATCCCCAGTCCTGCGTTCCGCACGTGGAATAATTTATTGTCTGCTCAGCGGAGCGAATTTGCAAGGCCGGCATATTTCATTTGCCGTATAAACGTTGTTATAAAAAATATAAAGGTTTTTTGTGTGTGCGCGCGCGCACGGAAATTGTGTGGCAGATAAATTTAATATTCTGTTTCTCATCTCGTCCTGTGATTTCTTCCGAGTGTAAGCCGCAGTTCCTTTTAAATGACAACTGCCGTAAGATTGTGTCGACACGGAGACCGTGGGGGAATTAAGAGTCTGTTGCCGTGTCAACAGCCGAGACGGCGGTAATGGCGCTGACTAACGGGTTACCTGTGGCCTCGGCTTCGGCCTGCATTCAGACGCGTGCCCCCCCCCTTAGTGTGCATCCATGCTCAGGGATAATGGGCGGCACTGTAGTATAATGGGTAAGGCGTTGGTCTTGTAACCTACAGGTCGCAGGTTCGAGTCCCGGCTAGGACAGTGTCATCGTACCCTTGAGCAAGGTACGTAACCTGCGTTGCTTCAGTATGTATCCAGCTGTATAAATGGATGCAGTGTAAACGGTGTGTAAAAAGTTGTGTATGTCGCTCTGGATAAGAGCGTTTATTAAATGCCTGTAATGTAATGTGCTGCAGCGGGTATCATCTGGAAACCATTCTCACGTGCTTGCAACAGGGACTCTCTCTGCAGGTGTTTGAGAGAGGGAATTCTGAGTAATTTTACAGGTTTGCTTCAACTGTAGTAGGAAGGCTGCTACTTCCATCTTCCAGACGGCTGTTCAGTCACATTGTGGATTCTGCCGGTATAAAAATGCAGTTTTTAACGTTGTCTTTATCAGCCGTAGAGCACTGCTTGATCCAATAATATTTATTATTGTTATACGAAATCATCAGAAATACGAGACATTTAACACTGAAAATTTTCAGTCGCAGTGCCGAGAAAGGTTGTCCGATCGTATCTTTCTCCATTTTATATTCGGTTAAGAAGCTGAGGACTGCACTTAACGACTCTGTCAACAGAGAGATGCTGCTGTGGTGTCGGGTGGTGGTGGGGTGGGGTGGGGGGGGGCAGAGATTCTCTGGGCGCAATAAAAATCGCTTCATTACCGCAAATAATGAAATTATGCAAGTAATTGCAGCCCTGCATCCGAGAGCCATATTTTGCTTTTTCTTTATGTCCCCGAGCGCTTGCTTGTCTCGCTGACTTCGGTCCTGATTAAACCACACCCGGCGGGCCGTCTATCCGGCGATGAGAGAGCATAAAAAGAAGGACGTGACACTCGCTGTTACGAGGTGCTCATTACACTTCCATTACTTTTAATTCCGCGCTCGATTGGAAGCCAGAGTAACGGTCGGGCCGCGCGCGACGAGGACGCCAGATCCCAGCCTCGTTTTTAGCGAGTTACGACAGGGAAATAACGACCAGTTTGTGGAATTGTTTTCATAAGCGTACGGACGACTGAGACAGGGGGCCAGAGCTTCGCTGATTGTGATAATTAATATCTCTGTTATACAATCAGTATATTCCACAACCCAATCAAACCATTGGCCCTGATAAGATGCTGGTATAAGCTCCTCATCTCCCGCTCAGAGACTGAAATGATACTCATTATAACTGCCTTGTTATTTCTTGGCCTAGCGGACCCCGACTGTCCGTTGCAATAAGGCGTACAGTGGCTTCTGTTTACCTGTCTGTCTGGATAACAAAAGGTTAAGCGTAACCTACAGCATGCTGTGCCACACCCACCCGGGATTCAAGCTGGCAGCCATCTAGTTGTGAGCCCAGCTTCCTCGCCACACTGCCGCCCGCGCTGTGCCGGCTTCGCAAGCAACAGCGTGATGCATATTTACCTTCCAATCAAATCTAATGTATAATGTATTGATTTGTTTAAACACAAACTGTAGCCAAGCCCAAATCCATCATCTGAGAGAGGCCGAGGTATTATTTTTCCGCACAACTTAAATCTTCAAGCAGTTCAAATATTTTAGCGGAAGGATTAGAGTGTAATGCCTCTTATTCTTGTTCAAGCTTCTTTCTTTTTTTTTTTTTTGACTGTAATCCCGCTTTGTCAGTTAGTGCACCACATCGCCGTCGATGCCGCACCCTGTGAAATGGGATTAGGCCTGATCCTTTCCTTCCGCCCTGGCAACAGAGGTCGCCGACGCCAGTCACGGGGTGATAATGGGAGCCGCTGGAGTACGGAGACCCGGTAACGGGATTTTTCAAGCGCGGTGACGATTAAGGAGGCCGGCGTTCCCGCGCGGGGGGGCTAGGAGCTTCACCGGCGTCAGGCTATTATTCCACTATCACTCCATCCGGGAGAGCACCTCTCTCTCTCTCTCTCTCTCCCCCCCTCCCTCCCCTCTCTCTCCCCCTCTCTCTCTCTCTCTCTCCCCCCCTCTCTCTCTCACTCCCTCCCTCCCCTCTCTCTCTCCCCCTCTCTCTCCCTCCCTCCCCTCTCTCTCTCTCTCTCTCTCTCTCTCTCTCCCCCCCTCTCTCCCTCTCTCTCTCTCTCTCCCTCCCTCCCCTCTCTCTCTCCCCCTCTCTCTCCCTCCCTCCCCTCTCTCTCTCTCTCTCTCTCTCTCTCCCTCCCCTCTCTCTCCCCCTCTCTCTCTCTCTCTCTCTCTCTGTCTCTCTCTCTCCCTCCCTCCCTCTCTCCCTCTCTCCCAAGTGGCGCGTTTTTCCCGAGCCCGCCCCGTCTCCCGGGTTTTCCCGCGTCTCCGAGCGGCACGCGGCAGACGGACAGGCCCCTCCCTTTTCCGCTGAAAAAAATCACGGGCGCCGTTGCGCGGCGCCTCGTCCGCACGACAACGGCCGCGGTTACGCTAGCGTCAGACGCCCGCGCAAAAAACACAGAGCGTTTTTACGCAGTCGTTCCGAGAGGCTTTGTCGGGTTTTGGGCTGTGGCGCGAGGGAAATTCGTCTTTTTATTGGTTTTCACGTTTTGTTTGCCATTGACAACAGCAACGACACCCCCCTCCACTCTCCCAAACAGCCACCACCCTACCCGAACTGCAGCCCCCAGCATCCTCCAACCCCAGTCTCACCAATTGTATCAAAGGTATCCTGCCAATGTTATAATAAAAATTATGATGATTATTTGAATAAAAATTATGATTATCATTATGATGAATATCATGTATTTATAATTCAAATTTGGGGTGCTGTTTCCAAAAGCAGCTTTCTCCAGACCATACCAGCCTGGTCCCAGCTCTACACAGAACAGGCCTACCAGAAAACACCATCGGAAGACTGGGAGGCTAGCAGAATTCTCATAGCAACCAGTTGCGTTCACATTTTAATGAACTGTTCAGCCACAAACCTCAGGGGTCAGCAACCTTGTTGTGAGTTAGCAGGGATTTCTGAGGGTTTAGTGTTGAGCAGCAGAGGGCATGGTAACCGACGCATGGACAGCGCTCAGATCAAAGGAGTCGGATTCGCCGCTCGCGCTCACAACAGCGCACAAGCTCTGCGCTTTTGAACTGGTCCGGTCTCCTTCAGGCTGTGACCACCGCCTCTTTACCGCTTTCATTTGCGTTAATAACTGGGATTGAGAGGCACAAGCGCCTCCGCAATTTTGATTGTAACCAGCCACCTGAAAACATAGAGGGACAGAGAGGGATTGGTGCACAGAGGGACAGAGAGGGATTGGTGTCCCCAATTTTGATTTCTTTATTTATGTACCGATTAGGAATACACTAGTAGTGCCTACCCCAGTCCCCTCATTGCCCCATGTCCCAGTGGTGGGGTGGGGTGGGGTGGGGTGGGGTAACCTTGTGTTGAGCTTAACGCCCACCCATTGTGGCTTTGACAGTCTGTAGCATTCCCTTCTCCTCTTCTCTTTTGGAAGCTCAGCACCAGTCAGTCAACACCTGCCCTGTTTTTACCTGTGCCCTGGACTTTTTGTTTGACAGGCTAAGATAATTGATAGGACTTGACCAGCATCCTGCCAGCGAACCTTTTTTTTTTGGGGGGGGGGGGGGGGGGGTTGAGTTTCCAGAACATTCCCAGAATGGTAGGGTGCACTTTTCTGACGCATAAGCGTTTTAGAAACTTTTTTGTTTCTTTTTTGTTTTGTTTTAGCTGGGCCAGCACTTGTTAAACAAATATATTATAAATGTTGACATTTCCGCCCCATATATAACCCCAGGGCCGTTCAACAGAAAATGATCTTTAGAGGAAATTGGTGACCTTTTGCTCCAAAGACTTGGCAAATTGATTCCATCGTAACCCCGTGGGGGAACTGCGTCTTTTCAATTTTAACAAAATCTCACATCTGGTAATATCTTTATGACTCTCAGCCACAGCATTGATTTCTCATTGAATCAATGTTTCAGAAAACAAAAAAACTGGAATAAGTCAAATATCTAAGCAAGTCGGTCAACTGAGGTTGTCCAGCATGTGCTTGCAGCTATAATGTGGGTGTAAAAAGACTAGCGCCTGTGTGCTCACTCTTCCATTGAACCCCACAGCTCAATGCATCACTTAAGTACCAATGCTAATTATCTCCACTGTAACATGCAGCATGGGTTGAGTTTGTCCATTACGAAGCTTTTTAATATTAGTTGGCGCGTGCGCTGAATCATGGAGCCAATTCACGTTCAGCTCCACGGCCACCCAGGGGGTCCTTAAAGCCTTTGAATTAACATTGCGTGCGCATCGTATTCCACAGTCTGTCTGTGTGACCTTGCCTGTTCAAACAACAAGGGAAGGAGCCTTTCTGTTCCTTTTGATATTCGCGTCAATAAAAACCACGCGATGGAAGCGACAAAGCCCTTCAACAAAGACAGAATAAAAATGTTGATGGATTGGCTGTTCAGTTCCCCACTGCTGTGTTTGTAAAAGCAGTTTTGTAGCCGTTATAAAATGTATATATGGTTGGTGTCTAAGCACAGATGAGTCCTAGAGCATTGGTTCAAACGAATTGCCAGAGGCAATGCTGACAGGACGAAGCTGTATTCATCTTGTACAAATTTCAGGCATTGCCAAACGACAAAGAATATGCTTTCTTATAAATGTGTTTTTGGCGTTTGTTGTTTTTTGTATTTTAAGTACGTATTAAGCCACCAGGGAGTGCGAAGTTACCGTCCAGGATGCGCACACGGTTCTGGTGTTGCTGTCCATCCAATGACCTGTATTTAAACACAGAACCGAGAGAACCAGCTGCGTAAAAAGTGTACAGACGTAACACCCTTTCATTATTTTGGTTTCGGCACCGACTTGAGGAACATCAGTGGCCTCAGAAAAATACTACTTATCGTGCATCCAAAAGAAAGGCGTTGATTGCTCGCTCCTCACCACGGGAAAGAGCCTGTCTACACAGAATTATGGTTAGTGCTAATCCAGCTCCGATAGGGCACATATCTCTCCCCTGTTGATTCGCTGTTAGAGTTGAATCAACACTGGGCATTTTACTGTCTAACATTTTGAAGCAAAAAGGCATTAGTGCTGCAGTTGCCCGTAAGTTAACGTGCCTTTTCTGTTGAAAATGTAACCGCATTATTTCTGAGCATGTATGCTAAGGCTACTTTTTTATTTAGTCATTTATCTCACGTATCGTGACTGAACAGACTGAAATGAATGAGTGCGGACGTGGAAATCGTTTAGTAAAACTTGGAAATGAGATGTGTAGATGTGCGAATGAAATATTTGAAAACGGAACAATCACGTTAAAAAAAACTTGTATGCTAAGAATGATGCTTGGCGTTACGCTTTGCTGCAAGAGTGTACGGATTTAGCGGTACTGGTCTGTATCCAGGGGCCGGTCTGGCAAATGGATATTTGGCAGATGGAAAAAGATAAATACAGTCTGACCCCGATTTTGCCCTTCAGAAAGACTCTAGTGCCATCTATTGAATAGTACCACGAGGTATTTTTCAGCTGTCAAAATTCTGTCTGAAATGCTTGTTTTTATTATTGTCAACGGCCGTTTTCTGCGTTAGAAAATACGTGACAGCCTGCTCAGTCGGAAAACAATTTTTGCATTTATTTAGATAGTGAAGCGTATTACCTGTTGCGATATTCAGATTGCATTAACTTTTCGTCACACAGCGAGTATGGCTTCTCGTTCAAGTGTCGATATTCAATAATAGTCTGGATATGCAATAAAATACACGAGGGAAGTTAGAAGTGTAGAAGGGCTGTGTGTCGGCGACAATGCGTACTTGCGCAAAAAAACGCAGTCGGGCAGCGCCTGAAATTCCAAAATAATATAAATGAATCAGTCTGTGGAATAAACACTTCAAAACGATGCATATACACATCAGTTTGTCAAGGCTTCTAATACGCTTAACTAAATGAAGGGAGCAATTACCTTCTTCCAGAAAGCGCGAGTGGACCCACATAACGAACAAACAGCAGATTGCAGCTCCGGCTAAAGCCCACGCGACTCGAAGGATCTGCATCGTGGCGAGCGACTCAGACGCGCGTGGAGCGAAGCCAGGGGAATAACGAGAAATCCATGATGTTCCCGTGCACCAGAGTATTAGCAATAACTTAATACGGCTCGTGAAAATCCCCTCGGCTGGTGCGAATAACTGGTTAAAATAAATACAATCCGTGAATAGAAACGGTCCTGTCCATTTCAGTGTGCGGAAAGGGGGTTCATGTCTTCAAAGGAACAAATATATATTAAGACTGTAAACTATTGTTACGGTTATAACCCTGCAGTCACAGACCTACGCCGCATCATTCGAAGTGATTGAATTTCTCACGGTCACTTCAGGTTCAGCCGCTCGCCTCTGTCTCCGTAGCAGCCCCTTCGTTCGTTCTTCCTTGCGCCTCACGGGCAGCGATTCGGCGTGCGGATCAACACTTTCTCCCGAGCTTACCGTATTATGTATAACACGAGACGGCTGCGACACCATGTCCCCTCACAGCAAAATATTATTAATTTAGTTTTGCCATTTTCCACATGTGGGGAATTTTATCAAGTACGCATTGCCTTTTTTTGCACTATCCATTTTAGGTGCAATTCATCGTTTATTGCATTGAAAGATAATTGCAGTCCTCTTCCTTTGTACTTAAAGGAAATCCTCAGAAAATCCTTCCCTCAAGACATTTGATAAGTCAAAATGAGAGCGTGTAAAATTCATCAAGGTTCATCATTCCCATTGCGAGATCCTGGGTCCTGTCCTTGTACAGCCGTAAGCTGTCGCTCTTCTGAATTAAGATGAGCTGAAATTAACGGCCAGTCTGTGTCAGCGCCACCACCCTGATCAGCTCCTCTAGGCTAGCCCGTGTTCTTAAAAAGCCGCAGACAGAGGCGCGACTTGCACTCCTTGATCTTGCTGACGTCATAACTCAACATATACAATCACTCTCTGTTCCCCTGTATCATAACGCACGCTACACTATAAAACGAATGGTTTACGGTGTCCAGCTGTCAGCAAGATGCATTTCAGTTTGCTGTGCTCTGTTTGTTGTGATAGAATACGGGCTATAATATCTCCAGGAGTTCGTATATTTTGCGTTATTTGCTTTTGAAGCTGATTAACTGCTGGTGGCTGGAATCACTTCTCATATCAGACAAAAAAAGAAAAATAACTTTTGTGAGGAGACAACTAGGAAGGTCCTGCACCATTGGCACCTTTTATTATAAAACACCTTTTACCCCCACACAACCATCTCTATAGCACCTTGACTGAAATGTGAAAATATAAAAATTAAAACAATTTCCCAAACTTTGCAAAATAATTATAAATCCCAAATATACAATACCTTGTAAAAGCGCAAACGGTAATGTAGATATTATGCAATCATAGATATATGCTGGATATGGATAACAAAACTCATGCTATAAGCCTTCCATACCTAGACGTATTGTATGTATAATAACTGGTAATAAAACTGGTTATTCAGTATAATAACTGGTTTAAGAAAGTTCAATTTGCATTTGATAACATTCTCAAATTAAAAACGTCACCCTAATATCTATATGCTACATTTTCCATCCTTGAAAAGTGTAGCCAATGTAAGTTCGCATTTCACAATTCTATTAAGGGTGCTTTCCTCGTTTGTCTCGTGGATATCAACAGCTGCAGTGGCTACATACCATTTAAACTTCTAACAAGCGTGGCGCGTGTGCATGGCGGCCTTTAACGGCTGCTTTTCGGCGTCTCCGAACACGAATAGTCACGCATTGTTTCAGTCTGTCTTTATACCAGTCCAGTGTGTCGTAAAATTGACAAAAATAGTGAAATTGTTTAATGATAACACCCCGGACGAGGCTGCTGGAACCTGTTATGTAATATTTCGCAAAATAAATTGAATTGTTGTGAAGGAGAAACACCCGTGTAAAAGCTCTTGCCAGAAAACAGAAGGAACAGCTAACGGTAGCTTGGCAAAAGCAGAGAGACGTTGAGAAGGTAAGAGATTCATGTTCGACTATATTAACTTTTGTGCAATTAATTAATATTAATACTTAACAGTAGCCTATTGGGGTTTTAAATTGTGTTTTGAAATGTAGGTCAGTTTACGAATCCTTCGTCAAGTTTACCTTGTGCCAGCACTATATATAGGCTATATATAAAAAGACAAGCCTGCATATTTGAACAGTTTGTAGTAAGGGTACTTTTATTAGTATTGGTTTGCAGCCGTTTAGCTTTTAAGAGGTTCAGGGCCTGCATATCGTATACTACAAGTAGCTTACAATTTAAACAGTGTAATTGTGCTGGGAGCGTTTAATTACAGAAGTTAGCCGTCTCTCAAATGTCACCGCAGGTGTACAGGGCATGCTAATTAGTGGGTCAGCCCAGCTGTTTTCAGGAAAACTGTTAATGAGTTTCTAACTTGTGGTGGAAGCCAACCTACTACTTTGTGATAATAAATTGTGCTGTGGTGTGTTGGATTTGGCTTAAACACCACCGTTAAGCTCGAAATGACACAAACCGTCGGCAAAATAGGTGGCTTCCTACACGGGGCTTCTTAAGGCAGTAGTGTCGTAACTTGTCGCCCTATTTTATAAACAAATATAGATTTATTCGAGTTTGTTTTAAATAAAGAGAAACAATTGTTCAACAACTTGAACAGCTTATTGCTTGAATGACAGTGTGGTACGGATGAAAGAACGGGATGGAAATGTTGACACGGTCCTAAGATAAACAGACACGTGGCGACAGTGCTTTTGTTCTTTGTCCTTAACTTGCATGTATTATCTTGCAAGTTTACCCGTAGTGTAGCTCTGAATAGCTCCGAATGTTTTTGTTTTTTTTCTTGATTGCTAGTTTTGGTTCATTTCCGGGACCGCTGAAACTAACGATCATATTGGAATAAACAAATAAACATCGTGCTCAAAATTAGTTTTTCAATTTTCATTTTCAATAATCAAGTAAATCATTTCTCATGAGATTGTCATATGCAATTTGTTAGTCATTCATCATCTTTTAAAGATTCTAAGCACAAGCAAGGACACTTCCATGCACATTATGATATTTTATCGTCTATATTATCTGTGCCAGTATCCAATAACTTACTGTTTGTGAGAATTATCTGAGAACCAACAATGATACGGTGGAAAGTCACTTCTAGGAAATATTATTATTATTATTATTATTATTATTATTATTATTATTATTATTATTATTATTTGATATTATTTAATTTATTTTAGATTTGGCACATATTTATCAAATTATCTCGAATAAAATGCTTCCTGTCCTGATAGGGTGCATGTAGGCAAAAGCAATTGGGTTTTAGGTTTCAGTTAGTTATGACAGGTGTACAAAGTAACTCCAAGCACCTGCTTTTACTCAGTATAGCTGAGTGACTATCTCTAAAAGCAACGATAAAGCTTTCAAATAGCAGGGAGTAGAACGGGTTCAGTGTCATTTTCACAGTAGTGTCAGAAAGTCATTTTTCAGCACGTGGAGCTGCTGGCCAGGTCATGCAGTGAAAGCATAGACATCTTGAGGTGTTGAAGACCAGGCAGAGCTGCTACAGTTGTGAGCCTTGATTGGCTGAATTTTGTGTGTGTGTGTGTGTGTGTGTGTGTGTCTGGGGATCGAACTGTCCTTAGTTTAAAGTCAGTAATACCCAGACTATGTTGGTGCTGTGTGGTGACAGAGCCGATTCCATTATTGCTTGAAATGAACATTTTTGAACCATCGTACCATAGAGAATGACAACATGGAGGCGGCTGGGTGTCTTAAGAGAATCACTTTTTGTAGTGGTCTAATCTTAAGACCTGTGAGTTTTAGGGAAATCCTGAGGTAATTGGAGTACTCGACTTCCTCTGTGCCCGGAGTGGGACAATTCAAGCAACAAGAGCATTTGCTTTTTGTGCGGGCTCTGTGGCGTCCTGCTTTGTCCATCTCACTGTTTTGTTGTGTTATTTAGTTTGTTTTTGTTTTTTTTTAAATGTTGCCAACACTGAATTTCCTGACGACCAGCTGGTTCATTAGATTTATTTATTTGCCGGCCAGATTGGACATATCTGCCTCAAATTATAATGGGAATACTTTTTAATTAAATGCTGATATGTGATTAAGGAGAAGCCTGTCTGTGGTAAGTGTTTCTGCTTTTTCCTGTCAGTTAGCGGGACCTCTCCCAGGGTGATGTTAGCTTAACGGAATTTATTTCTTGAGAAACTTGAAACTTGCTCGCTGTCTCAAAATAATTACAAATTTATTCTGATTACCGGCTTATCAAAGTCTTCTTCCATTCCACCAAAAAAAAAAAAAAAAAAAGATTTTCATCTTGTTAGAATTTGAAAATCTAAACAATTAACCCCTTCTGTAGCACCCACTTGTTTACCACTTGTCTGAAAATGGCATACCCAAAATAAAATGATTACTATTCTTGAACCCTTTTGAGTACAGCATAATTCTGGTCTCTTCCAAAAGGTAGCCCTTGGGAGTGATGTTTTCTGAGAGCCATAATTGCTCGAAATATTACTGAAACTGAGTAACAGATGCTCAAACACAGTGGAAGTGGATGCTTCGCCTCACCAAAAATGTTTGTGCTTTGAGTGAATCCAGATGCTTGTTACAGCTTACCCTCTCCCCCTCCCTGTCCCTCATCCTCTCCCCCTCCCCCTCCCTGTCCCTCACCCTCTCAACCTTATGCACAGATAGTGCTGGTGTGTATGCAATGGCAAAATGGACAACAATGATCATTCCTCTGGAGAATTGGTAAGTAAGCAATGCACATTCTATCGTTGTTTGTCTGAGTTAGCATGTTTTTGAGAATAAAAACTACTATTGGTTTTGTTCAGTCGACGCTTGCCGTGATATGGATATTGAAATTACCTTTATTTGTGTCAGCTGTGGATTTCTAAAAGGCATAGAAGGCAAGGACCCCCAAACCTGTTTTGCCTCTCCACGTTACAAAATAAGGAACTGTTGTCGCTTAAATATTGGTATCATAAAATAGTTTATAGCGGTATAACCGTGCATTTTAACTCTTTCAAATAGTATATTGTGTGGCCAGATTGATTGTAAATTTCACTGTAAAGAATTGAATGAATTCAAATGAGCCCACACTGGTCCGAATAGGGCCGGTTCAACTTCAGGGGTTAATAACAAATAAGGCAAATAAACTTTGGCCAATCCAAAACTGGTGATGAAATGTTTAAACCTTGAAATTGGATTAATCCTCAAATAGATGCGACCAAACACTCAATACAGGAAATATAAAACATAGTATGTAACTTGTCACCTTGCTGAGTATGTGAGAGGGCATTTTCACACAGGTACCAGGGCCTGCAGTAGGTGAGTAATATAGACACTTGGTTCTATTGACAGAATTGCCCTGCGGACCTGATTGCTTGTTTGAGAGGAGATAACCTGTCTCAAACTCAGCGTGGTTCCTGAGCAGGTTTTCCAGTTTGAGCTCTCTTAGTAGAAATAGGGATCATGGGTAGAAAGGGTTTAAAAATAAAATAAAATACAGTGCCCAGTGCATTTAACAGCTTGCCTGGTTCATGTTGTAGAGACAGAGACACTGTGTTTGTCTGGGCTGTGTCCAATGGGGCGGCCTGGGGTGGCACCTTCCCCCTTCTGGAATTTGATTGGCCACGTTAGTTGCCACACCCCTATTTTTCCACCAAAAACTGCATTGTCATTGGCTAATATAACTGTTGGCGTTAGTGCGGCCCCACCTTACTGAGTCTGTGACACCCCCCCCCCCCCCAATGGACATGTACAACACTTAGGACCACACCCAAGCACCCCCAAACCTAAGTCTGCAGGACAAGCAGCTAACAAGAACCCACATTCACTTTTATTAGTATGTAGAGGCTGCCATATTTTGCAGTTTTGCAAGCGGTCAGCAGAGATGGTCCAACAGCATGCAAGAGCAGGTGAACCTTTGGGAAGTTTATGACTTAATTTTCAGTCATGACCTTAAACGCAGTTTATACCAGCGCAAGCCTCCTCTCTGGTGCCCTGTTTCTTTATAGCTTCTGGGAAGGGAATTTTGTGAGACTGGTTTCAGGTATTTTTGCCGGTGCCAATCAGATTAGCCATCATTGTTTTGGCTGGTAAACCCAATCCCATTCCTTACTTCTCCCCTGCGATCGGTATGCCTAGTTGTTCCCCGGTAGCTTTATCGATCACCACACTACCTGCATTGATTTATCCCCAGTAAAGAGATGTCAGAAGGCTTCAGTAGTTATTTGTACTGTACATGACGTCGCTTCTGAAGGCACTTGAATTGTTTAAAAACCTGTTTTAAATTGAAACATGCCTGCCTGCTGAGAAGATGGGGGGGGAAAGTTTGATGCATCAAGCCGCTCTGTCATACGCAGCGTTGTTCATCTCTAATTTGATATTGTTTACACAAGCTGGAAACAATATGGAGGCCGGTCAAGAAAACTGCCTTTCCAAACAGTCTTTATGTAGACAGGAAATGACATGGTAAAAGGCTCTTTTTCATGACAGTAGCACATCTGAGGCAGAGCAAGAAGAGATTAGAAATGGAAAAGGAGCTGCTGCACTTGTACAAACGCAGACGGCACCACCCTCGGAAAGTGGCGAGTAATTGGCGCCGACAAGGATGGCGCGATGACAGCAGAGAGGAGGTTAGAGGAACAGACATTTGAGAGCGATGGAAGAATAAAAGCATCAAAACGCAACTCAGAGAGAGAGAGAGAGGGGGGTGGATCGGGAGAGAGAGAGGAGGGTGGAATCGGGAGAGAGGGAGGGGGGGTGGATCGGGAGAGAGGGAGGGGGGTGAGATAGAAGTAAGGGGGCTGCCTGTTCTGCTTTGATAAAGGTGCATCAGTGTCTTGTGTAACAGTCACCTGTCGGAGCCGCTCGCTTTGCGTGATGTGCACAAGCGGGAATTCCCATCATGCTCGGCTGGTCCCCAAGAGCTTCTGAGCGCCCGATTCATAACCCAATCAGTAATGCATGTGGAAAGTTTTTAGAGACGGTATAATTATCACGGTATAACTTTGTTGCCGACAAGGATGGTGGACGTTTCTGCCTTTGAACAGCTGGTATTCTGCCAAGTATTTTGAAGAAGACCAGATGCATTGTAATCATTCACTTTTGTAGTAAACAAAGGAGAGGAATACTCCACACAGCATCTAAATTTCTTTCATATTATTGCGGATGACATTTATTTTAATTTGCCATTTCCATTCCTGATGCGGCTGTCAATTTGTGACCATTAAGACACAGTGTGCTCTGCACCCCTTCAAGTACTCTAATTCATAGTTTTGTTTTGTATGGCGGGGGGCTTTGATATTTTAGCATTAAAGGTTTGTCCATAGACATCAGGCTGTTGGTGTCCTTTTGTGACTGGTTTTCCCCCATTGAGACGTCCAGTTGACACAGCCCTCTAGAAGTCTGTGTTTGTAACCCATGGCCCCCATCTTCAGCATATCCTGTGTTTGGAGAGACTGGCTTTGAACAGTCTGAGCAGGGCTCAGTAGGACCGCAAGGCAGAGCAGGAGCCTCTGTTAAATTTCTTACCATCCCAGGGAGTGAGGCTTTGTGGATCAGCGCTGAAGAGTACGAATCGGGGTGGCTCAGCTGCCTATTTCAATACCGCCCTCTTCTGATGTATAATTTAGCGGGTGTGTATCAGACAGGGCCAGGCTGCCGCCGGCAACTCCGTAACCATGGCCACATGATTGACGGCTCGCGTGTAGCATTCATATTCGGGCATTGCTGAGTTTCAATTTTTCGATTAAAAAAATAAATAAAATAAAGTGCGTAGCCTTCAGTTTAGCCTGTCAGTTTTTTTTCCTGCGAGCGGTGCGCCATCGTGTGACAGGTGTCTGGGAGGTGTGCGGTGGGCACGCCTCAGCATCAAGTGGGAAAAATCGCACCTGTAATAATCCCGTGAAACGGTCATCGCCGCCAGCGCACGAGCCAGGCCTGTGACGTCACGCTGCCTGGCCGAGAACACGGATCCGCTCGCCTCGTACAGAAGTACTCGACTGTTTCAGCGAGCGGACTAGAAAATGGATCAGAATGGAAGTATCTGTATCGATAATGTACAGCAAGAACTCGTGGGGAAAAAACTAGTTGGCACGTCAGTGAATGACCTTCCAAACATTACAGGATGACCAGGCTAGCAGACGTACAGCGGTAATCCTTCAGCGCGGTTATTCCACCTGCTCTTGAGAACTTTCTGCCGTTCCCCAATCCCGCAAAGCAGTCCCCCTCCAGGTGACTGCGCCCCTGCCGTGGGCACTGCGTTGGGAGCTTTGTAACGGTCCTTTTCCGCGCAGCGTACCGTACGAAGGGCCCGGCGCTACGCAGAGCCGTCTGAAGCGTCTGCGCGCTGCCTCTCTGGGTTCTGCCTCTCTCTCTCTCCTCTCTCTGGCCGCCGTTCAGGCTGCCTGTGGAAATCTCCTCCGTTTGGGACGGGGCTCAGACTCTCCCGCGGAGGAGGATTTACGGCTCCAAGCTTCGCCCACGCCAGATGTCACGGCGTCGGTGTTTTCTGAGGTCCCGCGTTCTCGCCCCTCGGTGCGTGCGGTAGCACATTCATCACGCTGTGCAGGCTGTATCACTCTCTCAAAGTCCCTGCTGATGTCACCCGGGAGGTGACCCTGAGAATTATGGGGGTTGGAGTCATTTTTTAATATCAATGTAGTCTTCCGCCAACTTCTTCGCTTCACTGTAATGGCATAAAACATATTTTGGCCAAGAGACGTCCACCGCGCACGTCCTCCGAGGGCCTGAGGAAGCTCTGGTCAGTGCAGTGGGGTAAAGGTCAGAGGTCAATGCAGTGGGGGCTGTCTGAGGACGACCTGTCCGAGCGCCAGCACTTCACTTATCCTGTTATGAGCCCCTCAGCCTCAGATGTGTGACTCAAACTCAGTGTTTACTGTGTGCGGGCGCTGTGGACGTGGGCGTGCATATGCGTATGCGCAAATATTCATAATTCATGTACAGGTATATGAGCAGTGGTGTGGAAGCAAACGGTGTGGCTGTGTAAATCGACTTTTTAAAAGCACCTACCACCCTCCCCCGCGCCACCACCCACTTGTCTTTCGGGCTTTTGCTGGAGCTACATGCAGTACCACCTGTGCTGAGAACTGCGTCTGTGAAGTCATACCAAAGCCTCCAGAATCCCCCCCCCCCCCCCCCGCATATGCAGAGCTGGAGTCGCCTTTAGTTCAGTATCCCCTGTATTCAGTGCTGGGCGCAGTGCGTTCTGGGATGGCAGCAGAGGAGATTAGCTAAAAGGGGAGGGGGTCGAGGGTCTTGAGCTGTCGTGCTATCTTGCGTATGCGTGTCAGAGCGCTTATCTCACTGCTAATGGCAGGAGGTTAAAGTTTTAAACACGGGCACTTCAGGCACTGCCAGGGTCTTTGTTCTGTGTTCTGCAGCGATGTAATCTGCACTGTTTTATCTGCAAGACAAAGCTCTTTCTTCGCAGTAGCTGTTGTGTACTATGTTTTTTCCCCCATCTTTTGCTAAATCCTTATGAATTGTGAGGAGCGCAGGACCTGGGCGTGACGAGGGCGCTTGACCGCGAGCTCGCCGCCGGACGCTCCGCGGCGACAGGTGCGCTCCGTCGCCGCCTCCCGGCCAATCACACGCCGTCAGCCCAGAGGAACCTCGGCGCTCGCGCGTAATTAGTGGAGGGGGGCTGCCTGGAGGACCGAGGAGAAGGGATCAGAAACGGCGGTTCTAATTCCGCTGAGGAGCGTTACGGCCCCCGGGCGCTTTCCCGCCGCGCTGAGCCCCCCCTGACTGATAACCGGAGAAAACGCACAGAGTCCCGTAATTTAAGCAAATCCACTTTTACGCCTGGCGACTCCGGGCTAATTTGCCATCTGACGTTTTTTGCACAGGTTTTTGGTTTTCGGGCGCTTTGCTTTCCGTGCCGGATTTGGTCCGGTCCGGTCCGGTCCGGTCCGTCCCGCTCACGCTCGCGCCCCAGCGGGCCTAGTCAGAAGCAGGGTTACGGGTTCGAGTGGTGCCCCGTGCAGCAGCAGCAGCAGCGCTTGCCAACCGTCGCAGAACAGGCTGCCGTAACGTCTCGGAAACGTTGCGCGAACGTTGCGCGCACGTTGCGCGGCGTCTGAGTAATTAGACCTGTTGGGAATCTCTGCTGACAGGCGGTGGCTATGTGAAGTGCAGTTCGTCCCTCTCCCCGCTTGCCCTGAGCTCAGGGCATATATTTACAGAGCCTCCACTTTTCTGTAAAGGTCACTCAAGCCCTGCCGTCCCCAGCAGGTAACAGTGTGGCCGCGCGTAGCCCCTGGAACCATCTGATTATAATACGAATCCACACACCTTCAGCAACAGAGACTTTGCTATTATAATGCAGATGCCGTTGCACGTACAGTATGAGGCGTTCGGCGGTAATGTAGTTTTACGCATCACATACTGTTTTTAATAAGCACCCAGCATCTGGCGATCCGTCGAACCGTGAGAGCTGGCTAGATATTTGTGCCTAATTCTTTCAAAAAGGCGCACTGTACCTTGCAGTAATTTTTCAAGCACCGTTTGTCCTTGAAGTTGCATTCAGTTACTAAATGTTTGACATTGTGGCTGCGGGTTAACAGGCCTTAAATAGGGCTGTCTGCTAGTGGCGTGCACCGTAACCATGGAGATTAAGATAAGTTAGGGGAGTAAGTGACTTGGGGAGCATTCACCCTGTTAAGGAGGCCCAGCCAGGGTCTCTGTGCTGTTGCAGGCACGGCAGAGATGAGTACCTCCTGCTTATTCTAGAGTCTAACGCTGTACCTGCTGCACTGTGTGTGCAGTGCAGCAGTCAGGTGGTAACAGAAGAAGGGGCCGTTTGGGGGAGAAGTTGAGTCGCGTTGCGTCAGGTGCATGCTGGGAGATTGCAGCTGTCCTTTATCAGGGCGGGGTGGGGGTCAGAGGGTGTCACTGAGAGAGAGAGGATGGGACCCCCTAATCCTCAAACCGCCACCACCGATCTGGGGAGAACGGAGCAAGCTGCCCCATGGTAGCGGCGTGAGGCCTCTGCAGCAGGCTGCGGATGTGTGAGAAGCCTGTCAGGGTGAGTAATGAGCGCGTCTCCCAGGCCCGACCCAGCCTTTCCACACCGTCGGGCCTCTTCCTCGCTCACCCGCCAAGGTCAGCCAGGTCGCTCCCAGTCCCGCGGAAAAGGGGTTTACTGCGCACCTGGACTTTTACAGACAGCGCTCAGACTGGTGCTCTGTGTGTGCGTGTGTGTGCGTGTGTGTGTGTGAGTGTGTGCGTGCGTGCGTGTGTGTGTGCGTGCGTGTGTGTGTGTGTGCGTGTGTGTGCGCGTGTGTGTGCGTGCGTGCGTGTGTGGGCGTGTGTGTGTGCGCGTGCGCGTGCGTGCGTGCGTGTGTGGGCGTGTGTGTGTGCGCGTGCGCGTGTTTACAAGTTTACTCGGTTTAATCAATTCAAAGCGCAGAAAGTGTGATTAGTATGTGCGACCGGTGTAAACTGAAGGCCACTTTCTACAGGGGGGGACAGGGGAATTTTTAGTATTGCAGTATTGCTTTCTTTGTACTTTGCCCATTGAAATGAATTGAGAATGAGTTCTTAGAATGTTATTTAAAAAGCCTCATCCAGGTTAAGGACAAGCCACTATACTTTTACATTGCATTATTTTTCTGCTTACCAGATGCGCTTATCCGTAACAGCTTAGGTTGTTTTGTATGCTGTCCATTTATACGGCAGTGCCCCAGGAATTGGAGCCTAGGAGTCAGAACAGCTGTCCTATAACCATTACACACATTATCAGCTGCCCCTGGAGTTACTTTACCTGTCCGGGGTCAAGAAGCATCAGTATTGTGGGTTGAGCAATACACACACACACACACACACACACACCGCTTTGTACCAATGCCTATGTAACGATGCCTCTGTAACACAGCTGTGTAACGATGCCTTTGTAACACAGCTGTGTAACGATGCCTCTGTAACACAGCTGTGTAACGATGCCTCTGTAACACAGCTGTGTAATGATGCCTCTGTAACACAGCTGTGTAAAGATGCCTCTGTAACACAGCTGTGTAACGATGCCTCTGTAACACAGCTGTGTAACGATGCCTCTGTAACACAGCTGTGTAACGATGCCCCTGTAATGTGACTGTGTAACGGCTCATAGCCAAATTCTGCACGCTGGATGCCTGAATTCCCTCAGCGAGAGAGAGAGAGAGAGAGAGAGCGAGAGCTCCTCATTTTTCAGCAGAAACTGCCCCTTTAGCAATAACCAGCAGCTTCGTTTCGGCGCGCAGAAGAAGCAGGCGACTAAATATAACTAAAGAGCCCCAGGTGGGGAACCCCACTTCCCCCACTCTGCTGTAAGTAACTGTGCCAAGCTGCGGCACACACTGGGCCCCTAAACAGTTCCTTATCTGGTAACGTGTGCTCCTGCGACGACATCGCAACAAGTCTGATTTATCGGGGATTGGAGGGAGGGCGGTGGGCTGTCGGGCTTTAAGTCTTCAGGATGGAAGACTGGGTTGTTCCACTCTGCCACCTTCACTGCCCAAAAAAAATCGTAACAAGGGGTTTAGTCTTGCGGTGAATCTAAATTTATTTATTTTTTCTCTCACATTAAAAATATTAGCCTGTTTTAAGTTACTGTTTGCTAGACAAGTGAAATTTGTTGGAATGTGCCAGATTAAGGTCACTCATCTGCAATATTTTTGTCTTATTTAGCAAAAAAGTAACAGAAATAAGATTTTAAGTGTACACCTGTACACACACACACACTCGCAGTTGGGCGTTGCATCACACTTGGATGGAAGATTTCAGTCAGCAAGCTTGTTCCCTGCCTCATCTTGTGAGAACAGCTCACTTGGTTAGCTGGGCTACTGCAGTGCCGTTGCACATAAACTATCACCTGGAGGTGTTACCAAGCAACTGCAATTCATCTGGGGGAGTCAGTTAGTTAAGCCAGTCATGAAAGCGGACGTATGGGGGACAGTACGATTTCTATAATTGCTAAGCTGAAGGCAAAAACAGTACCGGCCAGAGTAATCCTAATCATTTTATGGTGTCACACTGAAGATAATTTAATTTCCTGAAACACACCTATAATCAACCCTGCCATGTTGATGGAACGGGGAGAAGGGAGAAAAAAAAACCAGAAAACGGCACTAAAAAGGGAGGACACTTAATGAATTTTACTGCCCAGGGGTCACATGGGGATACGTTCGGTCTAATTTCTGCTGTAAATTTATCCCCTTTTTCCGGCGGTTGCTATGCAGAGCACGCAAGGACACTCAAGGCAAGCCGTAAACCAGCCCTTCAGCCGTTCCGGAGGCCCAGAGTAATGGTGTCTCGGAAAATAATTGCGGGAGAGAATAAAGGAAAGTTTAAAAATGGCCAGGAAGCCCATAATTGGATAATTTGAGTCGATGAGCATTTTCCTTCTATTCATCCCGCAGCAGTGTGAGCTCTGTCTCGGACGTCCGGCGCGCTCTGTACAGGAAGTAAAACCGTGCGTGCGTGCGTGGGCGGGGGCGGGGGGTGTGTTGGCTGGCCTTTTCGGTGGAACACCGCGTCGTACGCGACGCATTTAGACGTCGGCTTTTCATACAGAGGACGCAGAAATAATCATAGACAGCGAGGATGGGGGGGGGGGGGTGTAACCATGGCGCGAGGCCGCGTGGCATCCCCGTGGGGAACTGGGCGTTGTTGCCCTGCGCTGTGGGCGTAACTGTAAGAGTAGTGCAGGACTTCCGATTGGCTGGAAAAAGCATGTCTTAATATGAATGAATTAGAGTACTCTGTAAAGGTCAGGTGTCCAGCTCCTGTACGGTTCTTTGTTTTTTTATTTTAGGATAATGTGGAAGGATATGCATGCAGAACCTTGGCCATTATGATAATGTGGCTGTTCTGAATGCATTATTTCTGTCATTTTCACCCCGGCAGATATCACAGCCCTTGCCTGAGGAGCCTTTTCTCTACATCATACCGGATGGGCAGGGCTCTCCTTCGGCCCAACGGGCGTTTACAGACCTGACTCGGTGTTTCTGTTCTGTAAGAGGGGCTTTAGACCTTAGATCCTGCTCAGCCACAGTACAAAGCCATGTGGGGAGAGAGACGGTTTCAGTAACTGAGATGTCTCATGCAGCAAATCCCTCAGATGGTGAAAAAATATTATTGTCATTATTATTATTATTTGATAGGATTGGCAGCCTGTTTGCTGCCTCTCTGAGTGCTTTGAGCAAGCACACAGGTATTCTGACTCGTCAGTGTGCTTCTCTGTGGCCCCCCCCCCCCAGCCTCTCCTCCTCTCCCTCTCTCCCTCTCTTTTTCTCTCCATCTCTCTCTCTCTCTCAAAGCTGTTTACAGATGAAGCTGCCCTCGGGGGCCCACAGTAAGTGAACTGTGGCTAAAAATTGTTTTCTAAATCCTCGATTCTGGCTGAATTACCCCAGCGTGGGTACTTTGTAAAGTTTTACGAGAATTACGCATACTATAATGCTCCAGCACCCCCCCCCCCCAAAACTGCAGCCCAAGGCCGTTATGCCTTGGAGAGCTGGTGACAGTGCATATTGTTTTTTGGCTTGTTAGTGCAAAGCATTGTCTTAATTGTTTTCCGAGTTTGAGCTTATGGTTTGGGTGTCTTTTTTGGCTGGACCGCAACAGCGGGGCCAGCCCTACAAACGCAAATGTCTGTGACTGAGTGAGTGGAGTTACGCCATTGGTCGGCCGGATCACGTGTGTTAGGTCCAGCCATATTACTAGGTTTTGACCTGGTCTTGTTTCAGAACAGTGCTGAAAGTGTATGTTTACCAGTATATCCAACAAGACCCATGTTAGATTTCTTCCCTGAAGAACAGGGGGGGGGGGGGGGGGGGGGTTGGCGGGCGCGGAGAACAGACGCCACATGCGGGAGTACCCTTCCCTCCTGCTTGTTGGCTTTTTTTTCCCCGGGAAGGAAGCAACTCTGTACCAGTTCCTCGGTGTTCACACACAGATCTGGCGTTGTCATCGCACAACATGAACAAAGACGCGAGTCTCATACGAATGCGTTTGTTGTCATTCCTTGTATTCTAGTACTCATATTTCTCACTGTTGTAATGGCCCGCAGCACAGGTAATGATTTAGTAATAAGGCTCATACCTGAGTCCAGTAATTATTTTAAATATGTCTTTGTCCCACATCTGAGTGAGAAAATTGAAAAAGTGCGTGAGTCGGCTGTCTATCATGCAAATTCAAAGACAAATCCTGACCAGCTTTGAAAAATCATCTTTTTATGTATGTGTGTGTGTGTTTTTATATTTTGCACGCACTAATGTGGACCAGAAAACTGATTTACCGTCAATTACTGTGACAGTACAAAAGAGATGGCTCACCATGTATGGTAATGAGCAATTTCCAGGCAATGGCAGTAAGAATGACTTGCGATTCAGGAAAAAAAAACATAATTCTATTTCCCCTCCCCGGTGTGTTTATCTAACCCGAACACCGCTTTGTGTTGTTTTCAGTATTTCTTATCGTAACCGCGCATGTTTCATAGCGACGGCGGCTACGCAGAAATGATACTCCGCAGAGCCGCAGACACGGACTCATGAAATATTCTTTAACAATGCGGACGGATTTGGCAATTACCATTTTGACATCTGTCTTCTGCGAGGATGGGATTAGATATGGATTAGAGGGGCCCGTCCTCCTCCATAACACGGATGACAGCAGATGTCTCAGCGTTTGCTTTGAGAGTTAAGCACCATTAATATTAATGGCTGTGGAATCTAAACACATTTTTATTGTTTTTTTTTTTTTTTTTTTTTGTTTCTTCTTTGAGTATAGGTATGGATGTCTGAATTTCTTTTTCCACTGGCTGTTAAGGTCCCTTTCTTATTGAGTGCTTGTCGGGTTGCGCTCCTTAAAATAAAAAAATATCAATTAATTATTCAAACCCATCATTTTGTGGAATATAAACCGGAGTAAGTGAAAGAAAAATGAAACCATGAATGACCGGTATCTACATGCAGAGGTTTACCTGCGAAGCGCTCTGATGACATCATGCAGAGGTTTACCTGCGAAGCGCTCTGATGACATCATGCATGCATTAATGGAATAACCTGCAAGCCTGTGTGTGTCAGACTGAGACCGCCGCTGCGGTCCCAGCTTTGTCCCACGTGGATCCGCAAAGATTTAGTTGACACAGAGGAGGAGAAAAACTGTTGCAGCAGAGAACCCAGCTGGGAAATTTTGTTAATATCCTGCATCCTGCATTAATTTCCCTCCCAGAGGGGGGGAAAAAAAACTATTAAATGGGTATTAACATGATCCCCTTTGTAGTGTTGTTATGCGTACTGTATTTCAACCCCCTGGCGCCCCTCTGCTAATGTCCCGCTCCTCCGTCACTGTAACAATGAGAGAGCGAAAAGGAGAGGGGAAAGGGGAGATGAATGACAGAGGGAGAGAGAGAGAGAGAATAAAGAAAGAGAGACTAAAAGAATGAGAGAATGGGGGGGGGTGGAAGGTGACGGAAAGGAGGGGAGGGAGGGAGGGAGGGAGGGAGGGAGGGAGGGAGGGAGGGAGAGAATGCTCCGGGGTGCAGCCAGCAGAGCTTAACAAAGCTGGATTTCACATATTAATGTATCAGCTGGAGTTACACGGGTCCAGCTGAACCAGTATCTGCAGGGTTCGCGTCCCGCCGTGTCCGTCGGAAGGGGTGTGCTTACGAGGCCCCCTCTCTCTCTCTCTCCCCCCCCTTCTCTATGTCTCTGTCTCTCTCACTCCATCTCTATCTCTCTCACTGTCCCCCCACTCTCCCTGTCTTTCCCCCTCTCTGTCTCTCACTTCCCCCCCTCTCTTTCCCTGTCTGTCTCCCCCCCCCCCCCGGCCATCTCTCTGTCTCTTCTTTCTGTCTTGTCTGTCGGTCTGTCTCTGTTTCTTCCTCTGGCTCAGAATCTCATACACGGCTGTCCAGTCTCTATCTGGCATTAGGCAGGCCCAAATGGGGCTCATAGTGAGATTAGGCACATACTGCTTCATCTTTCCCTTATCAGTGCCTCCAGTTAAATAACTTAATTCTCAAACAGTGGGATTTAAACGACACACAGTCTATGAGGGGACATTGCAAATTCTAATTCCTCCTAGCCGCATCCCTTGCTGCCGACTATTTTAGAGAAAGTGGCATTGCTTTTGAAAAGCAGCACTTGTGGATGAATGCATAGATTTTTGCCGGTTAATTAGATTGAGTGCTGTCTACGCGTGGCGCAGCAATACATTTCTTCCTCCTTAAAGTTCTTCCTCTGTAGCGGCTAACGCTAAAACTCGGTAGCGGCTAACGCTAAAGCTCTGTAGCGGTTGACGCTAAAGCTCTGTAGCGGCTAACGCTAAAGTTCTGTAGCGGCTGACGCTAAAGCTCTGTAGCGCCACGGCCAGAAACTCCAGAGCCGTCTGTCAAACGAGGATGTAATCTCTCCCGAGCGTCTTAAGAAGGGACGAGCTCGGAAAAGCGTTTTTGACATTCGCGGCTCACGGGAAGAATAAAGGCACAAGAGCGCGGCGGTTTGTAGAAAGTCGCACAACGGGGCTCAGATTTCACACGCCAGCCAGCCAGCGATCTGAGGACCCGCAGGCCCCACGTCCAGCAGAGATAACCGAGTCGGAGGCATCCGCGCGTAAACTGCCTCACACGGCTGGGTTTCTCTCCTTATCCTCACGCGCATTAGCCCCTGAGCGCCAAGAGACTCCCGTGTGTAACTGTCCTGCTACACCTGTGCATGCCGTTGCATGTAATTATGCAGGCATGTATTTTATGTGGACCATCGACAGCTGTAACTCCCATTAAAAGTGGACAATGACAGGCCGGTTCATTGCTCTGCTCCTTCTCTGTGACAGCGGTACGAATGGCAGTTGCAGTGGGAAGGTCGGCTTGGGAAAACCCTGAAGCGGTTGCACATCTATTTGCCAATAATGTGAATAAACACGCTTTTTTTCCCCACAATAATTTGTGATCTTAGATGGAAGCTGCCCCCCATATTCCTTTCCTGAAGCGAGCCCCTGCTCTGGAAGAACTGGATGGTTGCCCGGCTAACTTTGGTTTGACAGAGAAATGATTAGGGCTCTGAAAAAGCGTATGGAAGAACAGGAGCATAGAGCTCATTCGGTGCTCTTAAAACACTTAATGAGTGGAAAGAATGGCCGGGGTTTGCTTAGCTCGTGGAAAGATTCAGAGCTCTTCAAAGGAAATCTCTACACTTACTGGGCATGTGAAAATGTGAACGTGGGCACTTGAAACGCAGTTCACAGAAACGCCATTGAAATGTACCGTAGCTTAGTACTTAACGGAAAGTGCATTGTGGCACAAAAAAAAGACCTGGTAAAAAGCCAACGTTGTCCATTCTGCTGAAAGACCCGAAGCGAACGAAAATGCTAATCCCGCTAATTCCTACTCCTGCGGTCCTTCAGAGCGGTCGGGATCCTGCAGTTGCCTCTGGAGTGGCGCATTCGGCTGAAGCAGGTGGTTCTCAGCTCGGTGACGCGTCCGATCTTGAATCCGCCGGTGCTGTCGGCGCGACGTGCCACGAACGCATTGGCCCGCGGCCTTGCCGAGGGAGAGGGGCCCGCTGCCTGCCTGCAGTCTACCTCCTGTGCTACCCGCGCTACCTGCGCTACCTGCGCTACCTGGGCTACCCGCGCTACCTGTGCTACCCGCGCTACCTGTGCTACCCGCGCTACCTGCGCTACCTGTGCTACCCGCGCTACCTGCCGAGGTCACGCAAGGCTAGAACTGCACGGTACCGCTTCATGCATTTGGGAGGGCTTCAGCTGGGTCTGCAATTTTACAAATTAGGACATGATTATTATTATTAAGAATAATTATCAAAGTGCGAGTCCACAAATACGCGATTAGATTAGAGTTCTAGAACGCTGACTTAAAATTTTGGAAAAAAAACCTGCTTTTAGGGGTTTAAAACTTGTGCGACTGTGCGATGGGGGTTTTTCCGCAGCGCCGGGCCCGTGGTTAATTTCGCAGAGGTAACTGATCAATGACAGGCGAGCTGAAGGGCCTGGAAGCACAGCCACCTGCTTTAACGGAAACCCCCGTGGCTTGCAGCTGTACCCCTCTCTCCTCTCTGCGCTTCACTTGGATGCCGGAACTTTGGCGGCTGGGCTAAAAGGAGTACCCCTGAGCCAGAAATTTGCGGGTGTGCTGTATATATAGCAAACTGTCAGGCTCTATGGAGTCCCTGTGCTTGGGGGCGTAGAGATATAATACCTTCACTTCATAATGAAATATATACTGAGCCCTCAGCATCTCAGCGTCTAACAGGCGCACACTGCAGCTCCCCCACTGCTGAAAGATGAGTTAAACCTATAATCCAGTTTTTTTTTTTTTCCTTTTCATATTTAGTTAATTTATGGCAACGGGAGCGTCTGATTCTTCTGTAGTTTTTTTGCCCTCTGTAGAGAAGATCTCATGTAGTAAAGGTGTTTTTATAACATTGCGGGCCGTTGA
Source organism: Anguilla pacifica (assembly GCA_039654925.1). Lineage (NCBI taxonomy): Eukaryota > Metazoa > Chordata > Actinopteri > Anguilliformes > Anguillidae > Anguilla > Anguilla pacifica. The sequence goes on from CM077302.1 coordinate 11,338,009, forward strand.
GTTATTGTTCTCTGTTTGTCATTGGGCCACAGATCAAATTTGATGTTGTGTCCGTCATAATTTCGCGTCGGTATTCCTTCAAGTGTCCTTTGACGATCCCCATCTAAAGAGTGCTATATTAAGCCCAGTGTGATTGATTGGTGTGATTGATGAAGGCTGGTGAATCTCACTGTAGGACCAATATATGTGATTGAATTGAGTCGACTTCGAATAGCACTGTCTCCCTGCAAGCATACATCAACGCGCTATCACTTGCTCAATTTTTCAGAAAGTGGCCACCTATCGGACTGCAAGATGAATGGTCCTGTCTGCGTTAACTTAATCATTTTTTTCTAGTTTTTAAAATGAACCCCCCTATCGCAGTCCCTGACTTGTCTCCTCCAAGTTTCTAGCCTGTAAAGCCAGACATTAGTTGTTACATCAGAGTGGTTTGTTTCCCTGGCTGCTGATTGGTCGTCTGAACTTCACCCAACCGCTTGTGTCTCCCCTGTGCCTTCGTTCGGGTCACTTCCTGTTATGGGAGAGAGCAGGTTCAGGTGGACGTGGCCCTCCTTCAACATGGTTCACATGGTTGACTTTTATATTTTTTTTTAACTTTCATTTACACTGTACAAGATTGTGCTCCATTTTAATCTGTACAGGAAAGGAATTCCAGGTTAACTGCTCCCTTTCATGTCCAAGCAAAGTTTTACAAAATGGGAGCTCCCCAAAGCAGACACAGTTTGGTTTTTACTGTCACACAGGGATTTGGAGAGTCGAGACACATCTGTGCATGCAGATAGCTTCCGTGACGCTTTTATGGATTGAGGATTTTGGTGTTTTTGAGCGCGCGTTGCTCTGGGTTACCCAACCGCAAGACCCGTGACTGATGAGCTGGATTTAGAGAGCTTAGAGAGTGGAGTATCTTCGTTTACATTGCAAAATGCTGTCTTGAAGTCAAGAACTGTCTGTCGCCTCTACCCGAGTTGCCTCTGTCCAGGGAGTGCTTCGTATGTTCCAGCGGGAAGCATATTTGTGCTTTCAGTTGGACGTGTTAGACGAAAGCCATAATTATGGCGGTTGCAGATGACGGTTATTGTCCAAATTGTCCATCAGTTGCTGAGCGGTGGTGACATTTTCCAGTAGAGGGGAGAAACCGGTGGGTGTGTAGGTATGGGCTTGATCAGGCATCACTGGATTTAAAAACAGGTAAAGTGCTTGTTTCCAAGCCTGAGTGGACTCGATAGTTAATGGGTACATTTAATGAATGAGGACGTTCGACTAGAGTTTCTCTGTGTTTCTCTAAATAGACTACGTGCAGTTTTCATTATTTTAAAAGGATGGGCTGTGTTTTTGTTTGTGGCAGTTGTAAAGCCAGTTCTAGCAGTTTTATTAAAATTCTTTGCAAGTTTGTTCTTTTCAACAGACCCAAAGAAAGAAATAATAAAAAATGCATTTGCAATTTGGCCACTCTCTGAAATCAGTCGGCTCCCTTCTTTTGGTTCTCGCATCGCCCCATTCATTGTGAAAGCTTGTAGATTCATCAAACTGTTCATGTGTTTCCGCATTAGTTTCCACCATTTCCTTGTGCTCATGCAGTTGCTTTTATACAGTGGGCAGCTTCTACACGAGGCAATCTCCTAACAATGCCGTCTCTAAGCTCTTTTTACAACCCCATATCAGCACTGCAGTGGCTCCTTATGAACAGATTTGATGTACGGTTCCTCTGTTCTCTCAATTTTTGCACCGATGTGCTTACCCCTGGTAACTTTCTTTTCCTCTGAGTTATTGCTTCTTTTTTTTTTCTTTTTTTAACTGCAATAAATTTCCTAGCTGCGGACATAAACTCTCACTGCATGTATTTGGACCGACTCTTATGATTCAAAACAACATCCCAAATAGTCTCTTCGAGCCCCGTTTCCTGGGATGTCAGGCCTGTTCGGATATCGTGGGCTGCTCTGTATTTAGTGAAGCACCTCTGCGATATCCAGGGAGGCGTTGTTTTGTGGTCTTTTCTTGTGATCTGACAACCCTGTTGCGAGATTATGTCTTTATGATACGCTCATCTCCGTTAGTGAAAATCTCTCTGTGTCTGGCTGAACCTGGCAATTCTCACCGGTCTGTGAACTAGCCGGCTGAATTCTAATTTCTCTGTTGTGACGTTTCTTCTCTGGCATTTTTTTTTTTCCAGCCGACAGGAAGTTAAAATCACCAAAAACAAAATTCATCACTTCTGGCTTGTGTTTAGTAGCTTTGAGTACGTCCTCCGGTCATTCATGGAGTAGTGTCACGCAGCTAGCATGCATTAACCAAATATTGGAATGAATAGCACTCTACCAGCACACCTCAGCCTGCAGTATGTCATCCACTGAATTTGAAAAGGTGACTCTGTGTCCAACCCTTCTGCCTCGTTTGGTATAGAATCACCATCTCACCCCCCCCAAACCCTGCTGCGGTTCGGTATCAAAGGCAGGGCTGGATGTCATTGTGTCCACTCAGTACAGCGATATGATACTGACGCGCATGGGGCATTTCTTTCACCAGCGGAAGCGTGTCAAAAAGGACTTTTTTGCGCAAAATATTTATTTAGGTTCAGAACAGATTCCAGAGCCTCTCCGAGCCCCTAAATCATTCCTGTCCAACTCCACCACGCCTCCGCAGGACTCACAGAAGCGCTTTTTACTTTCCGGGCCGAGAGCGAAAAATAAATAAAATAATATTCGGCGAGTGAAGAATTGACCCGCCGTCCCTTTGATGAAGCTGGCGGCGCTGCTTTGTCACAGTCAGAAGCCCCGGCGGGCCAAGTTGAAAATAGGATCGGGCTCTGCGATGGGGGAACATTTGCCTACTGATGAGGTCAGTCCTTGTGCTGACTTTTTCTTACTCGTGTGAATGAGATATTAGTTTTTTTTTTTTCTGGGGGGGTTTTCAGGCTCGTGACATTTTTCCTCCTAACTACGGCCGTTTCCCGTTTCCGTAGGAAGTGCCTCTGCGGATTTTACTCAGGAAGTCAGGCCAGGTTTTGGGAAAATCCAGTGTTTACGCGTAGAGCAGCAAAACAGGCTTGCATCCATTGCGAAGCATTACATCCTGTGTAGGCTTTGGGGTGCTTGTTTTGTTTATTTAACGTAAGGGAGGCACGTGTGTCCTCCCGTAAGGAGTGTTCCATGTTTCTCAGAGCAGTGCATTATGGGATTGTGTTGCTGGCTCCATGAGAAGCACGTAAAAACTGTTGAGAAGGACGGCCCTATCTGGCTGAATGGGTTTGTGCTGAATGGTGCTGTATAGATATGAATGGAGTGTTCTGTAATGATGAATGTTGTTTGGAGCTAGGGAAGTAATGGTAATGCGACTGTCAGTAGTGTTTACAGGTAATCATGGTGCTATCCCACATATCCAAACCCAGTACATCCAACAAATTTGGGCATTGTCCAGCATTATGTGGACGTCAATAGAATAAAATATCAAATGGCAATGCCTGCACAATGACCGTGAAGAACTTGATTTAATAAGAGTGCCACAGGCAAAGCTGAGCTATCATTGGCTCTCAATTAGCCACAAGCTAAAGAATGCTGGAGGTCAGGCGAGCCGGTGCCTCTCTCTGCAGAATCAGGTTTTTTGGTCATATTGGCAGGTATGTAATCATCCTGTAGGGACAGAATCACAGGTTGTCAGAAGGTTTTACTACCTTCCCGTGCATGTGATCTAAATCAGTATGAATAAAGTGAGCCATCTCTGATCCAGGGCCGCTCTCGGGGGAAATCTTCCATTTTTGTTTGTTAAGAACAAATGTTTCAAATCATATTTATCAATCTTTCCAGTGTCGGTTGATCCAGATACTCTTTCCAGCAGATTCATAAATTACAACGGCTTGATGTGCAACAAATGGGACATTGATACAGTGGCTCGGTCACTGTGATCTTTTGCCAAACTGCTTGACATGCTATAAAATATAGAAGAATAAAAAAATGGCTGTAGCTGGTCCAATTTTCTGGATTCCGTGCTGATTGATGATCCATTGCCAGCAGATTTAAGAGAAACTAATGTTAGACAGACACTTTAGCGAGGCCTTAGCACACCCTTTACTCCTCAGTCCTAAACGTGCACTGTTATCAGATTGGATCCAGGCACAAACTGTCTCTGCCTTTGTTAAGAAGGCCTGTATTATCATAGTAGCCATTGCAGTCATTATTACGGTTTTATAAGTCCCTGAAGAATCTGGTTTTTTTCATAGTATTTCACCATCTCCTAATGGCAGTTTTCAGTCTTAAATATGACTGTGACTGTGTAACCCTGCAGTTCTGATGAATTGTAAACCAGGCAGCACTGGCCATTAAACAGCTGTCAGTTCTGTTAATGGAAACATGGTCATACACTCATTTTAGACCAAGCTCAATTTGAGCTGTGCTGCTCTGTGGCCAGCAACTCCACATGAATGGAGATTTCATCATTTACTTCAGAGTGCTGCACAGAGCAGCTCGAAGGGCAGTTAACGTGTAGCCTTGTTGCTATAGTTTCCAACCCTTACAAGACTTACAAGAAAATAATAAAATAATTCAACAGCTGCATGTCTGGTAGTGGCCAGTGGAGGGAGCTAGTGGGCAGAATAAAACCAGACCATTGCTAACAAACTTGTTCTTAGTAAGCAATACAGTAATAGTAACCAGTACCTACTGTGTTGGCAGAAAACCTTAATACTGCAACACGTAATCCTGCAGTAATGGGACTTAGAACATAGTCATAAATGGTTAAGCCTCACCTCTAATCTGTAATTCTCTCTCACTTTACTCTTCACCTCTGTTTTTCCCCCCTCTCTGTCTGTCTTCTTTTGTATCTTTTCCTCTCCTTCTGTCTTCCTCTAGCTCATTCCCTCTATCTGCTTTTTTCCATCGCTCCATCTCTCCCTCCCTCCCTCCCTTGCAGTGTCAGATGCATGATTGACGTATTTCTGAATATACTGCTCATTGTTTACACCAACGCAGGCCTCAAAAGAATGAATTTGAAATGAGACACCAGATCAGTCAAGTTCCTCACAACCCACAGCATATGTGTAAATCTGTGTGTGTGTGTGAGAGAGAGGGGGAGAGAGAGGGAGAGTGAGAATGCACTTGTCAATGAAAGGCAACTGAAATTACATTTGAGAAGTGGATTAAATTGCCCGTATGGATGCAGAGGTTTTTTTGCATTAGGAGCAGGAAAGCGCGTGAATCCATCATGTCAGCTCATCCGTTGTGACCCCCCCCCCAACACCCACACCACCCCCACCCTCACCCCCCCATTCCAAAATACAAGCAAGGCCATCCTCAGACTTCCCCGTACCACTCAGAGCACAGGCAGAGCCTCCTCCCCCTGAACTCGAGAGCCCTGCCGCTCCCCAGCATCGGCTCCGATAATGACTCAGTGACAGGAGACATCTGCTCCGTCAGCCTGACGGAGATTTGTCTGAGACCTCTCGCACCTGGGTCTGCCTCCGGAACCCTGGCCAAGGCAGCTCTCCGCTCCACAACAACAGAGGGAGGAGACCAAAATAAAAGATTTTTTTTTTTAAAAGAGCAAGAATGAAAGGAGGCGAAACAGAAGAGTAATAAAAGGGCAGAGATGGCAGGGTGAAGTATGTGTTTACTTCAGACGGCCGAAGGGAAGCTGCCGTGTGCACTAATTGAACATCGTCATCCCTGGTGGGTTTCAGGGGGGAAAAAAATAAAAAAGGAGGGGGGAAAAAAAAACATGAAATATGTCCAAGGCCCTATCCAATCTGTGGAACAGGCTTCAGATAAAAGGTAGATTGCTCAACCACTGTGATCAAACATTGTCCGTTCATCCCCCTGATCTAGAATTTTATTTTTTATTCTGTTTTCAGAGGGGATGTGTTCTGAAGTAATTCTGCAGAACAAACAAAACAATCTTCCACACAAGAAACATTCCGTAAACAGTGTTTTTTTTCTTTCTGGTTTGTTATAATGGAATTGTCTGAGAGAACTCCAGTGTCAAGGGCTTTGGATATTGTTTGCTTGTTTTTAATCAACACAGTCACCCAGCTGTATATTTCATGGTGGAAACCTTGCATTAAGCATCATTCTTGTGCTTATGAAAACAGCGAATCATCCTGGGATTTGAACAAGCAACCATCTGCCACAGTTCTGTAAACAGTTCCTCTCTGGCAATGGCCTGGCGGGCATCAATTCATGTTAATTCATGGTAGTGCAGATAGAATTGTGTTTAACAAATTAATTTTACAAAGTGTGGGCATATGGTATTCTCTTTAATAATGCAGCAGCTGGGATTTTTGTTGTCCTCGCAAACAGTGTGCATTGTGTTCACACAGGAAGACAAGGGCAACTTGCTGCTTTGCTTTTTTTAAAACAAGGTAATTGTGATGCCGCTTAGAAGACAGGGTAAAAGTTGCTGCCACTTGTCTCACAGATGTGAGTAGACTAATGTGATTAGGAGGGAACAGTGAAAATGGGTGGCATGGGAGAGAGATGGACGTAGAGAGAGAAAGAGAACGAGAGAGAGAGGCTGGTCAGCTGAAGCCTTCACTGTTGGCACTGCATTGGCGAGCGCAGCATAGCAATGCCCAAACTAAACAATGCCACTGGAATGGCCATCACTGTGTATTAAGTTGGCTTTGTACATGACCTGTGCAAACATGAATGCACATTATTATAGAATTACTGTATACGTGCACTTAGTTGCACAGTATGTGCTCAGCGTAAGAGAATCACACTTATGCAGTTAGACAGGTGTGAGGCCAGAAAGATATGATCGAAGGAACAAAAAAATATGTGGAAAAATGTCTGAGCTGACCAAATGTTGACACTTTGTACACCTAATTCGCAGTATCTTACCTGGTTTGTATTGACGCACTGTTGTTTCCTAACATTGCTAGTTTTTAATGCTCTTGTTATAGAATTTGTGAGTGCTTGTGTGAAAGCGAGTGTTCTGTGTGTGTGTGGGGGGGGGGGGGGGGGGGGGCAGGCGGGTGGATGGGTGGGTGGGGACGGACTGCGCGCGATAAATGTGTAAATTGGAGTAACCGCGGTGAAGGTACAGACAGAACTGTAACATGTTAACAGATGTTTTCCCTCAGAGCGCCAATGCGGCGGACGTTCAGGGGTTCGGATTGGATAGCGCTGACGGACGAAGCTCAACACTGCGCACGTCGCTGAATGCCCGCTCGCGCTCAGAGGAAATAACAAGTTTAGATGGGAAGGGAAATAGGTAGAGAGAAAGTCAAGGCGTCAGTCCATGCCTGGAGTTTCAAGTTAATAGGTGATATGAAAAATTGAAATACACTGTACTGCATATAGCAAATGTAATGTTTTTGTACATTACTGTACATAATGCTTTCCCATAAAGGTATTACAGAACCTGAAGTATATCCCGAGAATGTACTAGGATGATAATATTCGACGCACTTTAAAACATTAAGCTCTAAAATTTGGGATTGTCTGTGGACATTTTGTGTACACAAACGTTATTTTGTTGTATTTTTCTGCAGTTTTGTGTAAGAGTTTCTTTTGAATATACTTGAATTTCAAGAGAATTGTAACGTTTTTTCTGTAATGTTCACGCACTTGCAAAATATGAATCGTGGCTTTCAATTATGTTGTCAGAAAGTGCATGTTCCTCTCGAATGACACGATTATATCCATTTCCAAAATCGAATTTATGGGTTCGTGCCTCGTATTAATCTCGGAGCTGTTATTTTGTATGTCCTCATACAGTGTAAATTTGAATGAAACGTTATGGTACACAATACAAACAGGGTTATTCGTTAGACATCTTCAGTTTTTTTCCGTCAGCGTTATTTAGGCTGACTGTTACGCTTTGCGACCTTCAAGCAGCAACACCAGTCGAACACAAGTTCGCCAATGCACAGGAATTCAGTGTACCTACCGCAGTAGAGGATTATCAGGCTGCTCAGTAGCACTATAGCCCAGAAAGTTGGGGATGTTTTCGGCCAGGCGCTGACATCCTTCCGATTTTTAAACCTGGGGGTCGCAGCCATCGAAGCCAGTGTCCCAGTACCTGAAGAAATTAGTATTTTTTTTACCAGCCCCCTCGGCCTTTAATGGAACGCCTCTCGCCACGTGTAATCCCTAAAAATGACATTTTGGAATCGTTTTCGTCTTCAGAATGCTCCCAGTACTTCAATAACCATTGCAGGTCAAAAGGAAAGATATCTTCCACTTGTCCGCGGTTCGGAAAAGCCCCACGTAAGATTACGGTTAGAAGCTGCGCGCGCTGCAATATACCTTCATGAGGTGGCATGTAGACTACTAGGTGCGATTCCAAAGTAAATCATAAAAAATATCTTGTAAGCATTGATTTTTCACGGAAGGTGTTCGTTTAAAAAAAAAAAAAATTCTTTCAGGGTGAAGCTACCGACCTAAAACCGCGCTCCCAAGTTTTCTGAACGGAAAGCCTTCGGCATTGATACCGCAACCGCGTGCAGCAGCCAAATCGCACCTGTGTGGACGGTGGATCTCGGAATGGTAGTGGTGTGCAACTCCCCAGCAAAGAGGGAGAGAAAAACGCAGAGGTAATATCTGGGAAAATCCCACGACAGACTGTATTCGGTCCACAACTGCGCAGGCAGGACGACAGACTTTAATAGCACAGCACGCGCATTGTAAATGTAAAGGCAAGGAAAAATCCGTCCGAGTGGTTACGGAGAGAGAGAGAACTGGAGACTGAGAGTGCGCGCAGAAACGTGGGAAGGTTCGGTTAATTACAGACTCGAGACGTTTAGTCCTCTACAGAAATGAAGGGACTGAAAAGAGTAAAGACTTGTTGCGAACTGATCTCACCATTAGCCTATCCCGTCATTTGCCCATAACCACTGTCTATTGGGCTATATCCTTTCGACACCGCTGGCAGAAACGAAACGTCATCTGACGCATTCTTCGCATTCAACATGTAAGGAAAGTGAATGCACACAAGTAGCTTTTGTGTGTGTATGTGAGAGGGAGAGGCGGAATCAGAAATCACATAGAAACAGGTGTACGTAATCTGCATTTAAGGATATTTTTCTTTTTGTGGCGTTTTTGCGCAAATCTTTTTGAACGTAATAGTAACCCCCCCCCCCCCCCCCCCCCCCCCCGGTGTACGCCGCCTACACACTCATTTAGTCTCCGTAATAGTTATAGGTTAGTAATACATGTGTCGGCCTATGTAAGGCTAATCATTGCTGGATGCTCCGGCCACAGTTCTGAAATGCGGTTTTGATTAAATTTGCCTGCAGTTAAAGTTTAGTATTTACACTCGTTGAGCTCTGCGCCGCGGCTATTAATAATGCATAAAGACATTCATTTAATTATAATGAATCAGCACTCATTCACAGAGAATAGTCACGGATTCGATAAATATTTAATTCGTGCCACTCGAGCATATGCCTGTTATGCGCGTTCAGAACCATTTGAGGTGGACAGCGCCTGAGACGACGTAGACGGCGTTAAGCTAGCTTTCATGACATTAAGATGCAGTTGCTTTGCTGTAATTTAAATGCACCGTAAATGAAAATTAGAGTTGTTATCTGTCACATAGCGAGCTGAATTAGTTGGTTGTAACAATAACAGTAATAAAAATAATAATCATCGTCATCATCATAATAGTTTTTTATCATGCTGATAATGAGGTGGAGGCCTATTAAATTTAGACATTTAGAGCTCCAAATCCCCGAAGGTAGTTTGTTCAGGCATGAGTGTGCTCTCTAATGCTGGGGAGTGTGCCGGGACTGTTCTTGGCTTTTACCGAACACTGATCAGTGAGTGCACGAAGCAGCATTTCGCAAACAGCGCTGGACGGGAGCTCGGCTGTGGCATTATTATTGACTGGCAGACATTGACTGCGATGGTGGGTTACCACCTCCCCCACCTGTACCGCACAGTGATCCCTCACGGCCCGGGACTGGATTTTGCTGACCGCTGGCTGAAATCGTTTTTAGATTTTGGGAGCTCTGGAAGGGAGCGAGGGGGGTCCAGACCAGCTCGCCCCGACCTCGGTGGGACTTGAGGTGGCGTTTGGGTAACGCGGTCCTGAGTGGGGGGGGCTCCTCGGGGTTGTTTGCTGCAGCATTTTGTAGTTTTGAGTGCTGACCCTTCCCGTCTGGGTCTCCCTTTGATCTGCTCAGACCGGCGTCCTCCTCTTTATTGGTCCCCGGGGCTTGGCTTTGAACTCTCGGCTCGTGGCGCTTTCATGTTAAATTACTGGGACCGCGCCGCCATGCCAGCCATGGCAGAACAGTGATTTAAACAAAAAAACTTATTAAAGGAAGGAGGCAGAGGCTACCCGTGGCACTCGGTGTGCCTGCTATTGTATAGCAGTTTCTCCAGCGAAACCGATGAGGTCCGTGCAGTCGCTGGAGGCTAATGGCGTATCCAGTGAAGTACAGCGGGAAATGGCTGCTCGGTCCGTGCAGAGACATCGGGTCCTCATGCGCCGATCAGTTCTTCTCTGTTCAGACACACAAAAGAACCGTTGCGGGTCAGTATCCACGGTGCCTAATTATGACATCGTACAGGTTTATTACACAGTGAATCAGTTACAGCTTGCGGTCGTTTTCCAGGCTCAGTGTGTGTTGTCCAGGCTCAGTGTGTGCGTCCCACGCAGCGTTGTCCAGGCTCAGTGTGTGTTGTCCAGGCTCAGTGTGTGCGTCCCACGCAACGTTGTCCAGGCTCAGTGTGTGTTGTCCAGGCTCAGTGTGGTTTCAGCCGTGTGAAACGGCAGGTAAGGCCGTTCCCAGGCCGGAGTTTCAGACGCTGCGGGACGCCGCTGGGTCGCCCTCGGCCTTTGCAGGCTAGCGGTTGGCGCACTGGAGCGGCTCTCAGTCCTGTTGTCACCGCTCTGATAATGGATTTGGCTCTGGCAGAGCTGGCAGCCAATCGAAGGCTGAGAGGGACCCAGAGCTCTAGTAGAATTATATTGGGGGGAATGGGGGGGCGGGGACCTCGTGAGCGTGACGGGTGGTGGGGGGGTCTCTGAAAAGCTGCGGTCTTGACCTGATGGGACCCGAATTGGTCCACTGAGGTGAAGGAGTCCAGCTTTTACCCGAGAACGGAGCCGCTCTCTGCCTCAAAAAAAATGCTGGGCCCGTTGGAATTTCAGTGCTTTGTTCCCCCCAGAGCGCGGCTTTTAACCTCTCCACCAATCAGGAACGACTGCCGCTCAACTGCCGTCCGCCCCTTTGTGCTTCTGCGGCCGTCTCCCCTGACGGACAATAAAGTTTGGGGGGAAAAAAAATTTAAACAGTTCACGTCACAGCAGCGTTTAAAAAAAAAAAAAAAAAATGGGGAAAAAAAGTGCCCTGGGGAGGTTATCGGTTTTAACACGAGTGCCAAGGTTCAGCCGAGGAGCTCTGATGGAGAAACAACTCTGTTTCTCTGTTCTAGCTGACTGGTCTGACTCAGCCGGTGCCAATACGCCCAGAGCCTCCAGCACACAGGAGCCTGAGCAGAAATGAGCCCTGTTACCTCAGGCCAGGGGTACGGTGCTCTGTGCACCTTCACTGGGGGCGCCTGCAGATTAGGCACTCAGTCTGTGCCACGGAGTCCCCCAGCCGCCGCGCGCGCGCCAGGCTAATGCGGCGCGGAGCGCAGGGAAGAGAGGCGCTGATTTCCCAGCGGCCCCTGTTCCCGCAGCAGGGGCGCGTCTCGCCGAGGCACCCCCCCCCCCCAGGAAACGCTGGCCGGGAAACGCTGGTGGGGTCCCAGTGAAGTGGGCGGGGCTTTACAGCTCTGAACCGCGCTGCCTCTGCCAGGCCTGGCACACGCAGGTACCTGCCCACAGCGGTGCCACCTGTCCCAGCGACTGCTCTGCCATTAGCACCTGCAGCCTTTCACAAGCAGCAGATCTGCAGCAGGCTTGGCCAGCGCCAAGAACTCTATGCTCTATCCAGGATGTACAGACTGTAAGTCACATTTGACATAATATCTGTTGGTATGTTTTTATGCCACTGTAGGTGAAGCTCTTTAAAACCACATCAGTTTGTTCTCTCTCTCTCTCTCTCTCTCTCTCTCTCTCTTTGTGGAGTAATTATGACTTGCTACCAAAAAAAAACTGATGCATAATCAGTTATTTTCTTTTATAATAGTATATTGAGTTTGTTGTAAAGAATTAAAACCAGAGGGACCTCCTTCCTCAGGCAGTGGTACGTATGTGATAAAGTCAGCGTGTTTTTTAAAACAGCAAGCCTCCCTTTAATGGGCTGCTGGTTTGGACGCGGTTTTGCCGAGTCTCTTAATGATGTCATCTGCCGCCGCGCGTGCCGATCGCCGCTCGTCGCTAAGGGGGGCGGCTGTGGCGTGATTGAGGTGCGTGATGGTGGTGGCTGGGATATGGGCTGTTCTCTGTCATTTACTGAACGCCGTGCCTCTCAGGAAGCCACGCTCTGTATCGATCGCGCGGGGGGGGGGGGCAGGGGGGGCGGGGGAGGACGGTGGAAATTCATCTTACCGCTAACAACAAAATGACCCCCGCTTTGATGTTTGGAAAATAAGGGAGAGCTGAGAGCTCGCCCAACAAGTGTTTTGTGTGGTTTTGGCTGATTGCAGCTGACACTACACCTGCCATTACTGACCTTGAGGTTTGGATCAAGGTTTTTGTCCTCTTATTATGGGCCTCAGTGAATGCATTTACCTTAGAAGTTAATTAGAATTGAGGGCCAGCAAGGCCACCAATACCTGTTATTTCAGTCTATTGAGGCTCATTAGTAAGTGCTTGCCTCTTCAGAATGTTTTGCAGTTCTGATTTTTATTTGCAATTCGTTGTGAAACTGGTGGAAGTGTTTTTTTTATATACTTAGTCAAGTACTTTTCCTGTTCTCAAAGATTTCACTTTGAGCTCCAAAGCCTGCAATAACAATATATTGCTGTAATTTGGAAGACTGTTGAAGGTACTAGCTGCTCCTCGGTTGGGACTGCACGTTCCACAGGCTGATCATTTTGCATTTTGAAGGACCTTGCTGGCTGGCGCTTCTTCACAAGCTTATCTCAGAGTGTCATTGGTCCCCACTCAAACCCATTTTTTTGGGACACTGAATCTTCAGTGGACTCTTGAATTGTGAACGTTTGGCTAAAGAAACAAATTGGCCTTGCGTTGGAACATTTTCCGATGTACCACCTCTGGGTCCAGTGAGTGGTCAAGTGGGTGTTTGCTTTTTCACACGAGATGTGTCAGGCCTGAGCTTGTCTCCTAGCTTGCCATTTTTATCTACTTCCTATAACTGCGCTCAGCTCAGCTGGATCAGGAAGCTCACTCTAGATTCAGCCGCTACTGGTCAATATGAGTGGGCAGTGCTGATGTCACACACAGCTGATTGTTTCTGAATCAGTCGAGGTTTCAGCAGGCTTTTTATGTGTATTTCGGCCTGTGCTGTGTGTTTTAAAAATAAAGTTCCATTAAGGCGCAACATTTCAGTTTTAACGGTTAATCGGCTGTTAACTGTAATCTGGAAGAGCAAACATTTTCCTGTTAACTGTAAACCCTGCCTTATCTTCTGTTAAATGTGATTCGTGATGCTTCTTAAGATGAGTTTTGTAAGCTACTTATTTATTCAGGGTATTGAAATTTTTTCATAAATGATTAAAATAACTGATTTCTCCTGAATAGGCTATGTGGGATATTTGCCTGGTGGTGAAGGTAGCAGCCTGCTCCAGTTTAGGTGTGTCAGAGTGGCATGCCTGTAATCTTGCTTTTTTTTTTATTGGGGAAACTTTTAATGGGATTCATAACAATGACAATTGTCTGCAGGCAATTCACTTCCTTGTAAACCAAGTTCCATTAATTGCATTTACAGACTTTTCAAATTAAATATGTCGACTCCTTTTGGTCGACGAATCCCAAACCAATTTGCATGGTAATGAACATATTCAGCCGTGATTTGAGACGCCGCTAGACTCCTGGATCCTCTGAAAAATCTGAATGTGATGTCACAGGGACCGCTGAGATGGCGAACCGGAGGCTTTCAAACAGAGAGAGAGTTCCGTCTCTGCCAGCGAGGATCGCTGGAATTTTCCTGAAAGCAGACTTGCTTTGTGTAACCGGGGAAGCGCCTTTGCTCTGTGCCACGTCAGTCACGGTTCACAGCAGTCCTGTTCGGTGACCGTGTGGAAGTTTAAGCAGAACAGGCAGAGAGTGAGTCACATACACGCCAGTCAAACAAAGGATGAATCCCTGGGACCTTTAACCAGCCAATCGGATTCCGACGGTGTTTCTAAGGAGAAGGGGTTCCTGTCCGTTTTCGGGGCCGCAGTACTGTGCTGGCTCACCGTACCTCTGCTCAACTGTCAAAATGACAAATGAATCATTTTGAAGGTTAAAAAAGAAAGTTATAGAAAATGTAATAACAAAATGGATGTTTTTGTGGCAACTGCCTCCGGTGTCATTTCACTGATCCTTTGCGTGTGTGTGTGGAGCGCACTGGCCGTCAGGCTTAACTGTGCCAAACAGTGAACTTGCCAAGCTAATAGGAGACGCCCTTCAGGGCTTTATGCGGGTTTTTTGTACATGTTTATGCAGAGCGGAGTAGCGTCCCGGGGAAAGGAGGTGTCATCACGCTCGTGAGTCTGGCCTGTGATGGATGGCTGAGCGGGGCGTTCCGTGCTTCAGCTCTCCCCGCTGTTTTGGGTTACACACCTTACTGCCAGTTACAGCTAATGAGCTTCTTTCTCTCTCTACCTCTGTTCCTCTGTTCCTCTCATTCTCAACCTTTCTCTCCATCTCGTCCTCTCTCTCTCTCTCTCTACCTACCTCCCTCTCTACCTCTGTCTCTCTCTACTTCTACCTCTGTCTCTCTACCCCTGTGTCTCTGTGCCTCTTGTTCTCAATCTCCTCTCTCTCTCTCTCTCTCTCTCTCTCTCTCTCTCTACCAAACAGAACCATGCACTGGGACTCAGAGGAATTTTTCTTTCATTTAAAAGAATAACCTCCCTTTCTTTGAGCTGTTGTTTTTTTCCATCCTGTATAAGGAAAAGAACAGCGTTCAGTGGTCTAATTTGAAAATGAGTTCAGATGCAGAATACTAAATTTGGTAATTACGTTGTGTTACTCATTAAGCTTCTCGAACGCAGTAACTTTTATCGGATTAGTCTGAGATGATTTCCTGCGGCTGCTTCTCTTGATTTCTGAAACTGATGGAACATTTTCCTTTGGAGAAATCACAATCACGTCCTTCCCATAAGGAATCCTAAGTGCATATTTGGTCGTTATGGTGATTTAAAAAAAAACCCAATAAAATTTAAATGGAAAAAGCCACTCTCTCTGTGCAGCAAACAGCACGATGATGAATACGAACCCAAGCCCAGACCTGTGCATCATTACACATCATGTGATCAGTTCATAATTTCATTAGGCCTGGATATCGTGTTCCGGCCAAGATGTGGAGAGGGAATGAAAGCTTTAACCTCCCTCGCCCTCCCATTCCCTCCGGCCAGATTCAGGCAGCCAATCAGGATTGATTCGTAAATTAGGTATGATTCCACGGCAACTAGGCTGCTGCTTCCTCAATGAGGAATGAGCAGAGGGGCAAAGATTCACCCGTTTGGCTGGTTCCTACAGTAACACACAACTAGCAAGGCAAGAGGTTGTTATGGTGTATTAGCTGGGATATGAATGTATCAGGCCATTTACATTTCAGTGTTGAATTCAAATTATGTCATTCACTGTCACGCAAAACACTGGACAGTGAGATTTTCTTGACAGTCAGGAAACTCATTTTCCCAGGCTGCAGTGTGTGATTTGTGCATGGTTGAGGGTAAGAGACAAAAGATTGCATTATGGGAGATTGTATTTTCAATACACTGAAAATTTCAGTGCAAAGGTTTCCTACTTTTACCCTGAATAATTATTGTGCAAAAACATGTATGTACATTCATACAGCACTACAAGAAGAATGCCGAGCAACTGTACAAAAATGGAAAACTTTAGTTGGGTAATATTCTAATTTAACTAGGGGTGGGGGGGAGGGGGGGCGGGGGGTGAAGAATATAATGCTTTATCTGAAAGATCATGAAAAGCTAAACAGTTGCACAAAGAAGATTCAGATTTAAATTGTGAGCTGTTAAAGGATTTATGGTTTTTGCATCTTACACATTTGGAGCAGGGGCTGGATGATCTGCAACTTAAATGATCAAAATTATTTTTTATTTTTTTTACTCATTGAATGACAGATGTGGGATCATTGTATAATTCTTGCAGAAGATCAGTTAGTCATCAAAACATTTGCATATTCTAAGCATACATCCTTTGCTGCTTAGCAGGGAACCATCTGGTGTTTTGGTTGGCATGTGGTCTAGAACATTTAGTTCGGGCTAAGTTTGTTTTAGAATGTAAAGATTAATAAATAGAGAAAAAATATTTTATAGCTTTGACAAACGACATCTGTAGGCAGCCCTTCCTGTGAAAGGGAGGGGGGGGGGGGCAGTGTTCTAGCATGTTCCACCTTTTTAAATAGTCCCTCCCCAGAGACGTGTTTGTCGCAGAAGCACGTCGGGGGCTGGAGAACAAGGAAGCGGGTCACCCACGCATTTCAGCCAATCACATTTGTTCTCAACCTGTTGCCGTTCCCTTTGCGTGATTAGCAGGTTTCCCGATTGTCCTCTGAATAACCCATTAAGAAGTTAGCACGCGCCTTTCTCCCAAGGGCTCCTGACGCTGTAGGTCTCTCTCTTACAGCCACAGGGAAATGACTGCGTAAAAATGACTTTAATTATGGAGTTGTTTCAAAGAACAGGCTGCTCTTAAATCCCTTTAATGTATTGTGTACTAGCTTTTGAGAGCAGTGTGCAAAATCATGCAAAAAAAAAGAAAAACATGGCAAACATTCTTCTGTCATTAACCACATCATTTGAGCGGTTGGGTTTAAAAAATATATAACTGACACGGTTCCAAATTCTGCTGTCATTTTACCTGGTTTCTGAAGATGTAGTATACAACAACTGTTTTCATTGCCCTTGGCCCTGGTGTCTTATAGGTCTGATATCGCTGATAATCTGATTCTGCTCAGACCTGACGCTGCTGCATCAGAGGATTGACCGGCAGCGATTGTCACGAGGCTCTGCCAGGGCAATAAATCAGAGAATATTGGGATTTCGGTCAGGGTGCGAGGTAGCCACCCGGGGAAATTGAGAGAAAAGGGGTGCTGAAGCAACGGGACAGTCCCGCAGTCACCGTTCAGCATTCAGGACCGTACACGAGCGCGCGCGCATCGTTCAGGGGAAATTTGCCAAAGATGTTTTGACCTTGGGTTTCCTGCCTGTTGGTACTATAACCCAACTGTAGCTGCAGTTAGCCTGGGGTGAACAGGATTCATCTTTCATCGGTGGCGGGAGCGATTCCTGCTGGGATGAAAAATTTGTCATCAAATGGAATATTTTACACCTTTCTGAACGGGGAGTTAATATTTCATTTTGATTTTGCTTTTTTTTTGGTGGCAGTGACAAGAGAGCTTGAAATATCAGAAGTATTCAGACCTTCAAGTGTTCCGTAGTATTGTACTGAATCAATACTGTGTGTGTGTGTGTGTACTACTGTAATCAATTTCTGAATCTCTGTGTGAAACACAGTGCTCAGCATGTGGACCACAGCAAATGTAATATAGACACTCATACATTGAACTCGTGCCATGTATGAGTTCACCGCTCTGTAAATAACGGCGGCCTATTATCCGCTTGTGAAGCCACGATAATCAATTACCGATGGCCTCTGTGTGCAATCTGCTCCTGAGCATCGCTGTGCGAGGCGGAGAACTCTATTACATGGTCTGCTGTCTTTGTGTGTCGACATAATCAATTTCTCAATGCCAGGTTGCGCTGTTAGTGAACCCCACTCCCAGGGCCAGGTTTGCTGAAAGACCGTGTGGGCTTTGTGGGACAGTGGAGACGTTCAAAAAGCGTAGTATGCTGTGGTAGGGTTTGCTCATCGTCATTATGAGAAGCTTACAGTTTTGAACTTTTTCTTGGCCATTTGCTTTTGATACATGTACTGCATTTGTATAACTTGGATGAGAGCACTAAAACCAGGGGGATTTAAGTATTTCATTGAACTTAGTAAAGCCCATTTTAAGCTCAGGCTTCATGTTTATGCTCTTGACTGTTCAGCTATTGAGCACATGCACATCTCTTGTGCAAAACTCCTTCCCAATTTTCAGTGCGCTTCTTTATCTTAATGTCTTCCATTTAAACGCCTTAAAAAGTATGTGATTAATTGTGCTGATAAAAAGTAATCCATTTTTGTGCTTAGGAAAAAAATTAACCAATTTGTTTTTAATCGACTGACAACCCTTATTTTCATTGATATTGTCTGTTGCTTCGTGTACCCTTCTTGAAATGAGCATTGATGACGGCAAATCTATTTCTCCCTATCATGTGTGTGCCAATCTGGGGTCCAGACTATATGGCATAAACATTTGCTTTATTGACCCTGTCTGGGCTACAAATTTCCCTTTTGGACAATAAATATTGACTTGACTCGAGTTTGTCGTATTTACACAATGGGCTTTGACTAATACAAAATTCTTACAGTGTCATGCTAGCATTAAGCCTGGTTGAAACACAACCCACTGGCCGGAGAATACTTGACTGGATTTGTGTACGGCTACCCGTTTCTAAGGGCAACGGGGAAAAGAGGGATGCTGTGGCCCTTCAGGTAACTGTCTCTGTTCTGATGCTCCCTGAGGTCGCCACTGCAGAAGGGCTGTATAACAAATGGAGTGTCTAGTGTTACTTCCTGTCTTTTGAATCTGAATGAGAGAGCGTGCGCAAGCTTCCTGAATGTCACTGCCGTTGTGTTTGCCCTTTTCGAAAAGTGTCTTGTTGTGCCTTTTAATACGAGAGGTAAGGAACGGGCCAGCTAAAGACCACCTGTCTGAGAGCAAATACGCGGAGTCTGATTTCTCCATCTGTCGTCAGCCTTAACATTTGCACCAAAACAAGTAAGGAAGCACATAGGCTAAGCCAAATAATTACTCAACATCTCCTTGTTTCACTCCAGACCACTGCAATTAGCCCTGCATGTTAAGATTTTAGGCTTTTTGGAAAGTTTTTTTCAAAATTGTACGTAAGTGTTCTAGAACTCCACTGCTTCCAGTCACCAGCGGTGATTGTTACGTCAGCATTAGAATGTTCAGTTAAGAGCATTCTTATGGCATATGGAACAAGTTGTTTGTGAACAGAGGATTTGCCGACACTTCCGGGTGGATAACGTTCTGACCTCAGCCGTTTTTATACTATGTGCATGTACACCTTGACGCACCTTGAGTTGGTTAGCGTGGCTTATTAGCAGTAGGACAGAACTCTCCGTACCCAATCTGTGCGATACCGGGCTGGAGAGATCCCTACTGTCAGGGAAAGAGCTCTCAAACTGCTCATTTTGAAAACAGCACCCCCCCCCCCCATATTTCTTAGATTTATTGTCCTCCTAACCTTTAAAGGTGGATGGAGAGATTGAATTCCCTTTCATCTTTGGTTGCCATAGCTGACTGGTGTGTGTGCTGAAGTGGGGGGAGCGGGGGGGCAGGGCATTATTGATCTTTCCTGGTCTTCAGCTGTTTCCTGTGTCAGGTGGTGACAGTTTGGGTTAGGGGGGTGGCTTGAGTGGGACGGGCCAGCAGTTCTGGGTCGAAGGCGCTCGCTGCTGCTTTTACCTCTCGTCCTGTTAGAACGCTGTTACAGTGTCTGGATGGGCCGTGCGGTCCGGGTTCGGACACAACGGTGACCAGTGGCTGTAGAGCTGTAAAGAGAGGGTCTGTGTCTCTGTGCTCACTAGTGACCCCCTCTGATGCTCGGGTGCGAAGGCACGGGGCGAGCATGGGAGCAGCGTGAGGAGAGGGACGGTTTTCCTGTTTAAAGTCTGTTTTACACCGCGCGCGTGTGTGATACTGTAGTACTGCTGGGCATGATGAGGGTCAGGCAGGAAACAGTGTGGCTGTGACCCGTGGTGAACAACATTCCTGTGTTGAACATGTGTCGGTGTGATGTATGGTGATGTCGAGACGGGACCCCGCCTTGTAAAGGGTGTTTATTGATCATTTTATACACAGTGAAACAGTTAGGGAAGTGAAATTGTAACCAGGGGGGTTGCAGGTTTGATTCCCAGGTGGGACAATGTCGATCAGTGTACTTCATTATGTATCCAGCTGTACTGTATAGAGTAATCGGCTGGTACAGTATGTTAGAACTGTGAGGTGTGTAGGTCCTGTTGGATAAGTATTGTCTGGTAAGAAAATAATGTTAATGATCATTAAAACCATTTAATTTTAACCTTTGACCAGATTTCTCTGGGTTGTTCTCCTCCAGGCTCCACCTGATCTCCGCTCCTGTGCTCTTGTAATTTATGACCTGAGCCGTCGTGATTGTGATATTGATTAAAAGTCTCCTCGATAAACCTCCCCCACCCCAGCCCACCCCACTCCAAGGAAATCACAGCTGCAGAGGAGCTGCCCAAATTGAGGGAAAAGCTCCTCACAAAATGAATAGATAAATGAATAGTTCCCCCTACATTCCTTTTCTCAGCCTTCTCGTGGCCCAGGGCCCCAGCGCTGGGTGGAGTAATACCATCTCTTCTGCCCGGAACCCCTTTTTCACTTTCCTTCAGCGCCTCTCAACATGCTATCCATCTCCCACTCCTCCCACGCAAGCATAGTGCCTTCCCCCTCTCACCAGTGTCTCCCCAGCTAACGTTCTCACAACGTTCCTGGAACGTTTGGTCGACGTTATAGCATTGCCGCTACATTGTGAGAATGTTTTTTTGTGTTACACAGGGTCCCTGACATCCCAGCTATTTGGGGGGAAGGGGGGGGGGCCTGGTGTCAGCAACCCCGCAGCTCCAAAACAACCCCCCCCCCCACTCTAAAACCCACCTCCCACCAGGGTGATGCTCAGTGCGCCCCCTGTGAAGCCCCTTCACCTCCCTCACAGAAGGCCGCGCGGGCCCCCGTGGCCTGGCGAGACGCGCCGGTTTTCCTGAGACCCCGCCCCGCCCCGCCCCGGCCCGTCCCGTCCCGTCCCGTCCCCTCCCCATGCTTAATTCATGCCCCCATGAAAAATGAAACGGCGCAACTGTTTCCGCGGCGACACACTTATTTATGGATGAGGGAGGGAGCAGGGAAATCAAAACAATGCACTGTTCAGTGTTGAACCTCCATTTTTCATGGATTTGAAATGATAATGACACCCACAGCGTGGAGCTGGAAGCGTGATGCAGCTGTGTGTGCGCGCTCACACTCACATGCACACTCATAAGTTTCAGTTAATTTGAGTTTTTACCTATCTGAAGGCCTTTGAAAATGGGCATATTAGATGTGGAGAGTTTCCTGTGGGGGCCAAAATGCTCACTACATTCTCTGGTTGACTTTTGACTCGGGCCTGAAGATACTGAATAATTGCTCTGACGCTGTTAGTTACTAAGTCCTAGATTAAGCTTTTTGTGCTTAAATTTGAGAAGGTTACCTAAGGGGAGCATTACTTTTATTGTGATACATGCCCATCAATTTGAGGGTCAGCATAATTTATAGGAAGTATATGTACTCGTATGTTTCCCAAGCTTTTGGTTAGAAGTACCATAGCACTGACATTGATTCTGTGTTTCTCCCGAAATGTCCACTCCAGTATTAATGCACGCAGATAATATCAGCTGCTCCATTACGCATGCTAACGTCTCTCTCCCTGTGCTACAGAACCCCGCTACAAAAACCCCAGTTCCTGCAAATGTCAGCGCCACCGGTAACGTCCCGTGGCCAGAACGCGCGTGAAAATGATTCACCCCAGGATTCCTAATTCGCCTCTGGGTGGGAACAAAGGGAGCTGGCCAGGTGTGCGGAGTTTCTTTTTTTTTCTTTTCTACACCCGCAGGTGCGACTGGCGCGGGGCCCGGGAAACGAGCGCCGGTTTCACCCGCGTGAACACGAGGTCTTTCTTCTCTCTTCTTCCCGCGAAAAGGGCGAAAATTTCCCAGCTGCGACTGCTCAGAGCTTCACCGCGGGAGAGACGCATTGGAGTCGGGCCGTTCTGCCCCGGGCACCGGCGAATGACCACGACCGTTAACCCGTGGCGGCCATTTTG
This sequence comes from Anguilla pacifica, assembly GCA_039654925.1. Taxonomy (NCBI): domain Eukaryota; kingdom Metazoa; phylum Chordata; class Actinopteri; order Anguilliformes; family Anguillidae; genus Anguilla; species Anguilla pacifica. The sequence continues at coordinate 11,360,046 of CM077302.1, forward strand.
TATCTCCCTCGTCTGGAGCTCAGTCTCAATAATTGGGAACGCAGAGGACTTGAAACACGAGCACGGCAAGGGGTTCACACAGCTCGGGGGGGTCTCTTGCTTGAAAGACAGCTGACACGGTAGCGACTGTGTACTCGAAGGTTGGGTTTGAGATTCCAATGAAAATGAGTACCGTTGTAATCCTGTGGAAATAGAGAACATGGCCAAAAGTATGTGGACTCCTGACAGTCAACATCTCATCCAAAATTATGGGCATTAATGTGGAGTTGCATTAAGATTTGCCTTCATTGGAACTCAGGGGCCTAGCCCAATCCATGAAAAACAGCTCCGGGAAATGGGGTGTCCAAATACTTTCAGTCATATAGTGCATATCACAATAACTGCTTCTGCACAGGAAGTGATCTCATAAGGAGGTGCTGTTATCCCTTCTGTTATGACTGATAGTTTTATTCTCCCAAGCTCTCTTATAAGCTGGAAAGGTCTGTAATCGCCTCGCTTACAACGAATGGCTACCGATGGCACAAAAGCATTTACAGCTGCCTCCCGGATAGATTGCACTGCTGACTCCGTGTTTTCGAATCTTTGAGAAAACAGATTAAATTGATGGTCCTCTGTTCGACGTGCAAAACAACTTTTTGAAAACCGTTATGTCAGCTTAACTACAAGATTCTAGTGGCCACCTAAAAACGTTTCACTTTTAATACGACTTTTGGCTGCCTCCCTGTACTTTTTAACTCTGCTGTTGCATACGTTACCTCTCAGTTCATTTCGTTTTCATTTTAAAAACTATTTTTCAGATTTAAAAACAAAAGCAAAAAACCCCAAACTTAACTTTTTAAACTGTCTTTGCAGGCCACCCAAGCACTGCTGGAACTGTGAAGCATGGGATTTCAAATGCAAGGCAATACATTTATATGGTAAACCAGCCCAAATTTACTTCCCCTTACGGAGAGAGTATACGCTGCAGTATGATATAAATACGCGGTGCTTTTGAGACATTTCACAGTAATGCACTTTGTTTATTTTTGCATATTGCGATGTCTGGAAGCGGCAGTGCGTATTTTGGAGGGTTGCTATATCTTTCCCGCTCCTGGTGATATATCGTATTTCAGTGTGCTGCAGTATATTCAGTTTTTGTCAGGGTGACGGTGCAGTATAATGGTTATAGGGAACTGGGCTTGTAACACAGAAAGGTTGTGTGTTCTTTCAGACTCCCTCCCTTGCACCCCTGGGCATGGCACTTCAGCTGAATGGACTGCAGGTGAGGAATGTAACCAGTGCTGGTTGCTCTGTTAAATGCCCAAACGGAAGTGTGACTCTGGACGGAGCTGAAGGGGCCGGTCCACGCTGCCGCCCCGTCGGCCCGCTCTCCGTGCGGCCTGCGGGGGGAGTGCTGCGTGACCCGCGAGCGTGTTTCACAGAGCGGGAGAAGGGTCCTTCACGCTGAGCGATGCGCCGCGGAACAGGAAGCGGTGCTTCAGCGCAGCGTTCCGCTCTGTGTGTGTGTGTGCGCGAGCAGCACGCTTTCGCCTTCCCCCCGTCCCCCCGTCCCATCCCCTTAATGCCCCCTTAATGCCCCCTTAACGCCCCAGCGCTCAGACGCTGTTAAAGTAAATCCACAGCGCTGCGCGAGACTGAAATCTCATCAGTTCCACACTCGTTACAGTGCAGAGACCCGTAATGGCGGCCTCTCCTGCGCCTCCCTGCCTGGATGTGTTTCGGTAGCGCGCCGCTCTCTGTGTTTCAGTCAGCGTGAGTTATCACAGTGTGCCGGGACATAAGCCTTTTGTTTGTTTTTGTTTTTTTGTTTTTTTTTAAATGCCTGCTCAGCTGTGGGCCATGTGCTGTGTGCTTATGGGGAGAAGAACAAACAGGCTCCTTTTCTGTCTGCGTTTTTCTGTCGCTGGTGCTACTTCATTTAGGCATCAGAGTTTGTGAGTTAAATTCTGATTCGCTCTGTGGGAGGAAGTGGGCGTTATTCCGTCAGGCTTTGCACTCTGATTCGTTGTCTTTAGATTCTTGTTTTAAATTTCCGGGCATTACCACTCTCGTTTTCTGACCTTCTTCCCATCCACCATGTCTTTCATTCATCCTGAGCTGCTGCATAGCTCGCGATCCCTGAGAATTAAAACCAGAGGTAGTAATTCCTGAAGGTCATTCGTAGCACCATAGAAGCTCAGAGCGAAAGACGTGGCACCATAGAAGCTCGGTCTAAGCCGTGTGGCACATGGAACCATTTCTCTCCTGTGTGTCTGTCCGTCATGAAGTGAGAGACTCGGTGGTAAAACCAGTGGTGAAAATGTGGAAGTGGGTCCTGGCAGGACTACCTTATTATGTACAGCTGTCCTGTGGAACTTTGCCCAAGCCAGAAACAGTCTTTGTCCTTAAACCAGCATAGCAGACACATTTTTCCCCCTGATGAGCCGGTGTTGGTTGTTTGTGCGTGTGTGGGAGGGAGGGAGCGAGAGAGAGAGTCTGTGCATGTGTTTATGCATCTAGAATAAAACGCTCATCAGTGGTGTTGACTGCTTCTTCAGGGTAATGGTAGGGTACAGGCTTGCCTTCATAACACTTAATCTACTGGAATAATTAGAGCAGCGTGGTTCTGAAGATGCCGTGTTGAATGTGAGAGTGCACTCAAGGTACACGCCACTTACGTGCTATTAAAATGTCCTTCTCGCAGTATTATTTTGGGACTTGGGGCACACGGCACGCATTCTGCATGATCTCTGGTGCAGTGTGCTAAATCTGTAGCAGAGTGATACGTGCACCTGGGCGCGTCCTGGGATTGGACAGAACAGGTCTTTGATCAGGCGCCCTTGGCAACTACTGTATTCTAAATCTCTTCTCCCACACTGGTCACCATACTCTTCCCCCTGCTTGAGGTGACAGCACTGAGGCCTTTGCTGAAATACACACAGACACGCGTACACACACACAAATCCACACACACGCGCACACACACACACCCAAACACGCACCCAAACCTCTACCTAGTTGCATTATTACTCTATTTCACCCACTCCACTGTGCTAAACTTTCCAGACCCACTCCAGCAGTATACCTGCAGACACACAAACACGATTTTTCCCCCCCGACTTGGCTGAAACTTTGTTGATGAAACTGGAGAGTAAATAGTTTAAACACCCAATAGCAACGGCTACCTCGGCTTCCTCTTGTCTGAAGTTTCTCAGGTCCTGGAAGCCCACAGTTTAGCAGCAGCTCCTGCTCCCTTTAAATGAGTTGCAGCCTTACAGCCTAGAGAAGTGGAATGTCAAAATAAAATGAGTTCCCAAGAAAAATGTTTTAGAGGGGAAAAAAAAAAAACCCAATCTAACCAAGTTTTTATTTTAAGAAAAAGATTAAAACTTTCTCCAGTATTTTTAAATTTTTTTATTTATTTATTTGTGCCAGTCGAGTCCTTCCTCCTGCAGTGTAGTGAACGAGCTTGCAGAGGATTTCTGACAGCCGTACAAATATTTTGACGGCGGTTATTGGCGTATCCCTTCCCCTTTCCCGCGCGGGCCAGTGCGGAACCAGAGCTCCCGCCACTGATTTTGTTACGCCCGTTAGAGAGGGCTAGCCAGCGCTGCCGCTGGGGTCCGCTCGGAATACCAGCAGATCGATAACTGAGTAAGGACGTCCTCTCTCTCTCTTCTATCCAAAGCCATTTTCCATAAGTGGACAAAAAAAAAACATTTCCATTGTGGATTGAAATAGGCCCTGTTTCTGCGTGCCGCTTTTCAGTCTGAACGTGTGTGTGTACTTGTGTTCAGGTGTGTGTGTGCGCGTGTGCATCTGTGTGTGCTGTATGTGTATATGTATAGCGTTAAACAGTGGCACTTCAGCTTTGAAAAGTTTTGTGGACAAATAGTTCAGTTTACACGCCTTAACCAACATGTTTTCTCGACATTTTGTTTTAATTGTCTTTTACTTTCTGACAAGGCAATGCCATTATTGGCGTCTGAAAACTGTAGGGGGTGTAAGGTCAAGTTATTTGTGTTCAGTTACCCGCGGAAGATTTTGGAAAACTACAAAAGGACATTGTCCCGTTTATTTTATTTTTCTCTCAAATCCAAAGTGCTCAACCTCAAACGTAGGCTTGTTCCCTCATGGCAGAATCCTCCATCAACAAGGGACCATCCTCCAGTATGTCCTCAGCCTCTTATTTTCACTCCATGACCTCCCAAGATCAGCTGAACAGTTACTGCATTGGCATGCTGCACAGTGCCATAACTGCTATAAAGTAGCCCATATTTGCAATTCATTACCAAGAGCTTTTTTCAGTTGTCTTTCCCTGGTCAATCATCACTGGATAATTAGCACAGACTGCTCTTAATCGATCAGAGTATTTAATAAATCTGTTTTACACAATCTGTGCTTTATTTCTCTGGGAAGCATAGAAATACACACACTTACATTGAAACGTGAATATGTATAAATCACAAAGAGTCCGTTTCGCTCACTGCCGGCGAAATAATGGTCTTTCATTTCATCTCGCAAAATGCTACTTGTGAGTGCCTCACGTGTCCAACATAATGGCACTCTTTCAAGTTTGTTTAAAAAAAATTTTTTTTAAAAAGTAAGAAAATGGAATTATAAATATTGTGAACATTAATTAAATGACAGGAACTGCCACATTGCATGTCTCAGTGCTCTCTGTCCTCATCGGATACGTATTAGTTGTGGCATTTTGTTGCATTTTCAGCTTTAAAGTGCCTCATCTTTGTCTTACTTTTTAATACCCTGCTGAGTCTGAGCTTTATCCTGCTAAGCTTATCTTTTTTTTTTTGAGGCAAATTATGCTCAGTATTCTGGAGTAGTTCTCAGAAAGACTCCTGTGGTTATCGCTTTAAATCTAGATCTTCATACCATCTGACTAGTTTGAATGCTGAGTAATGACCTCACCCGAGGGGCCACAGTCACTTTGTGTTTTTCCACTGTCTTTCCACCAGCAACACTCTCTCAGGTTCAGGAGAGGGAAGGTAGAATGGCTCATTGGGGACTGTGAATGAGTGGAATCAGGTAGCTATGTGACTGTATGGTAAGTCTGCAGAAGCTGTGGCTCTTCTCTGACTAAAGCCTAGTAGCCTTGTTGCTAGCCCTCAGGTACCAGGGTCGAGTGGTCCTGCAGATACTGTAGCCCTCTGGGACCTCTGGGACCAAGGTTGATTGGTGCTGTTGTCAGTACTGTACAGGTTGAGTGTTGATTTTCCCTGCCATGTGTCGGCTGTTCAGTTTGTTTGTGGATGTAAAACACTTGCACACACTACAATATACTGTGGAGGAAAAAATAAACATAATTTAAATGAGTTATGTCCTGTGAATCTGTGAGCACAGCTAAGCGGCTAGGCATGGAGAGGAACCACAGCAGCATTGCATCATGTCCTTAAATATAGATGAGCCTTAACTCTGTCTGCACGCTCCCTCTCTGTGTGTTTTAGATGTGTTTGGATTCTGTTTATGCAAGAAAGCATCCCTGGGTGTCCTGGGTGTTCTCCGGAGTGTGCCAGACAAGTCCATATGGATTGTTATATAGGTGTGTGTGTGTTGTGTGTGCGCGCTGTGAAGCTATGTTGCACTGGGCAAAAAAAAAAAAAAACTTAGTGCTGGTTGCCCGGGGTGGAGAGTCCATTGTTTAGGATCTGACTGAATTGCACTTTCTGCAAGATATGTCCTTTTCAGAGAATATTTTGAGTGCCGTATCTAGGTTTGTTTAATTTGTTTGGTTTTTTTTCCCCAGCCTTTCAAAACACAACTTTAATTTGATTTTCAGAATAGCTGTATAAAATAGAAGAGGAACAAATTAAAGATTGTATTTCTTAAACAAAGGGGAGGGAGGCAGGGGGGTATGGGGGGGGAGAGATCTTTGTGAATGGAGTATGTGACTGGAATCCTTGATTTGTCACCATGTCCTCAAACGGCAGGATTAGGCCTGCGCTCGGGCTGATGGGAGTTTTTTTTTTCTTTTTTTCCAAAACCATCTCTGGGGGGAGGGAGGTGTTCAGAGGAGGCGGATTTATCGTCCCTCTCTCCCGCTCTCCTGAGAGAGAGAGAGAGTCCCGTCCTGAGCGTCGTCAGGGGAGCCGCATCTCCTTAACGCTGTCGGGACGGGGCGCAATCTGCTCCTATCATCTGTAATCGACTGTCATCCGCCGTCTCCCCGATGGCCTAGTCAGTCTCGCCTTCTCTTCTTCTGTTTTTTTTTTTTTAGAGAGAGAGAGCAATCGGAGCAGAAACGAGGCTGACGCAGCAGTGCGCGCTGTGGGGGGTTAGGGGGTTAGGGGGCTTGTTACCGGAGGGGCTGTGGGTCAGGTGGACTCCGGAGCCGGGGCAGTTTAGCCCCTTATCTCCACAACGGGATACCCAGCCGAATAAAGAACGCCTCACGTGAAACTCTGCGAGCTGCACGGGGATGGAATAGGAATTCTAGCACGTTACAGAGCCCCCAGAGTTTCAATGCTTCTGTAAAAAAAAATTTTAAAAAAGAATGTACCCAAGGTTGGGATTGCTTTTAGAAAAGCCCTCTGAATGCTGCACAAAGATAGAGCGCCTTCTTTCAGTTCAGACGGCCTCTCTCTATCTCTTCTCCCGCCTTCCTCTTCCCGCTCTCTCGCTCTCTCCCTCTGTCCCTTGATTCCCTTCTTCCTGATAGACTATAAGGGAACAGAATGGCCCTGTGAGGGTCAAAGGCTTGCCGTATCATAAGGGCACAGAGCTCATTGTGTATCATGGGCGCTGGAGCAGCAAGTCAGTCAAAGTGGAAAAATAGCAAATCGTTGCATTCGGTTATTGGACTGAAAACGTCAGAGGGGTATAGAGCCCTAGTCAGTAAAATGGAGGAATGCAGACTGTCTGCAGGAGGTGTTTGTGTTTGCTTTCTGGGCTACCCTCACCGCTTGGGTTAAACCACAGATTATAGATGCAGAGCCACCAGACACCCGCATGGCTCTGAATTGGCATCCGAACTTCTGTCTCCCTTCTGCCGATGCAGAGCAATGAGACGCTCCACTTTGACGCGTCTCCTGAAAATTCATGTAGGGACACGAGCAATTAGGCGCAGCAAGAAGGTCCCAGGCTCAGATACCGGCCGAGGCCTTCCTGTGTGTGTAGTTTGCATGTTCTCCGCACGTCCGTTTGGGTTTTTTTATGCGTAGTTCGGCTTCCTCCCACAGTCCCAAGACATGCCGTTTAGGCTAATTGGAGACTGGAGGTGTGAGTGTGTGAGTGAATGGTGTGTGTGCCCTGCCGTCGATTGGTGCATGCTGGGATAGGCTCCAGCCTTCCATGATCCGTGACCAGGAATAAGCGGGTTTGATGATGGATGAATGGACGTGACTAATTATAGTACAGTTGCCCTGGACTTTCAGAAGCACTCTAAACTACCTGCAGTTAAGAAAAAGGATTCTGGACAAAAGGGGCATCAAATATCCTTTGAGTAAATGTGAAGCATAGTTCATGAACGGCCTCTGTATGAAAGCGCACAGATGCAGACACGTGATTAGCATTTCCTGCTAGCGCGTTCCCTCGCGCTCCGCTGCGCAAACCTGCCGAACGAATGAAAAAACGACGGTTTGCAGACTCAGCAGGGATGGAAATATGGATGAACGAGGGAACGTTCTCTCCTCCGTTTTCACGGGGAGGTTGTGAATGTTTATGCAGGAGGGGCTGGGTGGGGTGATTTGCGACACAAGGGCAACCCTAATTGAAGCCATTGGTACCACTGAAAACACCTGAAAACCCATTTAAAACTGATGGAAAACAAGGTAAATATCATGAATACAATAATACAAATGCAAAATAATATGCAGGAGGTCATTTAAAAAACAAAAATGTTCTCCCGAAAAGAACATGAATTTATTACACATTTTGTATGGTCATAGGTACATATGCCAGTAGAGACATTTTTTGGTTCATTTAAAATCATTAACAAACCCATGTCCTAACCTTTCTTCAAGCTGCTAAACACAACCGTGAACTTGCCTCAACCCTCAGACTTACTGTTTTCCTAACCCTAACCCTAGCTGTACCCTAGTTTGAGCCCTAAACCCTAATTGAAGCCATTGGTACCATTGAAAACACCTGAAAACCCATTTAAAACTGATGGAAAACAAGGTAAATATCATGAATACAATAATACAAATGCAAAATAATATGCAGGAGGTCATTTAAAAAACAAAAATGTTCTCCCGAAAAGAACATGCATTTATTACACATTTTGTATGGTCATAGGTACACATGCCAGTAGAGACATTTTTTGGTTCATTTAAAATCATTAACAAACCCATGTCCTAACCTTTCTTCAATCTGCTAAACACAACCGTGAACTTGCCTCAACCCTCAGACTTACCGTTTTCCTAACCCTAACCCTAGCTGTACCCTAGTTTGAGCCCTAAACCCTAATTGAAGCCATTGGTACCATTGAAAACACCTGAAAACCCTTTTAAAATTGATGGAAAACAAGGTAAATATCATGAATACAATAATACAAATGCAAAATAATATGCAGGAGGTCATTTAAAAAACAAAAATGTTCTCCCGAAAAGAACATGCATTTATTACACATTTTGTATGGTCATAGGTACACATGCCAGTAGAGACATTTTTTGGTTCATTTAAAATCATTAACAAACCCATGGTGGTGGTGGGGTGCTAGTCACTCATTGTGTTTCACATGCATTGTTCGGTGTAGAAAACGCACACTCACAACCTGATCACATTTTAAATCCAGGGCGGACATTTCAACGGACAGAGCCACATTTTTTGTTTGTAATGAGGAGATTTTGGCGTTAAATGGGGAGAGTTTAAATACTGCCGTCTCCCCCTGTTCCCATACATACGCAGCACCGTACTGTAAATACCCGCCTGCCTGCTGCTGAAGGTGCAGACTGGAGAGAAGACTGGTCCTTTGTGTTGAGCCAGGCTCACGGAAACGGTGACCCATTGAAAGGGATAATGGGGTTTCTGGAAGTGGGAGTTGGACTTGGGGTAGATGCGCACAGGGCTGAGGGTGTGATTATAGTGAGAGGGGGGTGTTGCACTATCACTACAGGTGTCGAAGTTCAGCAGTCCCATCTCTCGCCTCAGGTACTAATAATAATAATAATAATAATAATAATAAAGAACTTCACATACTGTGTGAGTGTGTTTTATTTAAACGAGAAATTTAATAACTCAATGCTGAAGCATTCTTGAACATTCGCAGTGTGACAGTTAAAAATAAATAAATCAAAATCCTGCAGGATACTGCCTTGGCAACCGCATATCAAAATGCTTAAGTCAAATTACTGCAGAGACTCGAATGTTATGGCTTTAAAAACATCTTGCATTCATGCTCTGGAAGTATTGCCCCAAAATTGTGTGTGTGTCTATATGCGTGTCCGATCCCTACAAAATATTTCCACGTGTTTGGTTTAAGAAGCTGGAGGATTATCCAGTCCATTTGAGGAAGGTGCAAGCTTCACTGTGCGGCTTGTTTTCACAGTTTGGTGGCGCTCGTAGGAATTCAAACTCTATCTGTTCCTTTTTTAATTCCAGAAATGTCTCGTTGGGACAAGCACTGGTTTGCTGTAGTTATGTGTTCACTGTTACGCGCTCCCCCCCCGTTCTGCCTTTATTCCCCTTTGTCTGTCTCTCCCTCGCTCATCTCTCAGGTGCCTATGATTAGGGGCTGATTGCACCCGTAGTGCCCCTCCCTTCAAAAGGGCTCAGTGGAGAGTGGAGAGAGAGACTCCTGGCTGGCAGCATTCCCTTCCCCTTTAGTGTTTTTGTCTAAGTTTCCTAGTTTTCCTTTTTCTTCTGGGGAGGGAGGGAGGTCTGGTAGTCTAGTTATCGTGGCTTTATTGTTGTAGTTTAGTTTTTTCTCTGTTCTGTTAGTTTAGGGAGGAGTCCTGGGTCCGACAGCCCACTGCGTAGTTGGCCCAGGCCTCTCCTTCCTTTAGTTCTTTTTGGCCAGACCTCCGTGCTCTTGTTGCTTCATCATTTGTGAGTATTTTTGTGTTTTGTTAGAATGTAATGTAATACCAATAAACCTTTTTTTTTTTTACACAAAGAATCTTTAAACAGCCCTAAATAAGAGAAAAGACTCAGTAATTGCGGCTCGCAACTCCCGAGGTTTTAAGTTTGATTCCCCATTGGGGTGCTGCCACTGCACCCTTGAGCGAGACACTGAGCCGGGATTGCCTCAGTAAACTTCCGGCTGTATGAACGGGTTGTTTGTTTGGAAGAAGAGGCGAAGCCGTACCTCCCTGCGTCCACCGTCCGTCCGTCCGTCCGCGCACGGCGCTCCCGCCGGTGGGTAACGAAGGCCGCGCCGGCGGGGACGATCTCGGGCTGCTTCCGCGGCGACGGGCAGCCCTCCGCCTGCGGCGCGCGCGGTTGAGCGAGCTCTCGGTGCCGCGCCCTTTTTCCCGCCATGCCCCAGCACCGCGGACAAGCGCGGCCTTAGTCAGATCAGTGCTTCAAAGGCACCCCCACCCCCCTACCCTGCTGCTGCCCCCCAACATCCTGGCTCTGCTCACTGATCAAAGAAGCACCAACACTAACCCCCCCCCCCCCCCCCCAGTATGTGGCTCTGGCTCCCTCATCCTCTCCATTTCTGCTAGCGCTCCGCGTCTGTAGCCCTGGGGGTGGGCAGGTGGGCGCGGGGACATGTTGATCTTATTTACTCATAGCCGTGTAAATGCTGCGCGTTCTTATCTTTCCCAGAGCGGCTCGCGGGGCCATTGTGACATCATACATAAAACTCATACCTGGGGAGCGAGGAGAACCGGAGCAAAGGGCACACATCGGCCCAGCCGGCACCGTGGCGACCCGAGTCGCTTCAGACGGGAAAAACCGAAGCGCTTAAAATAGCGGCGCTGCGTCCGCCGTATTCCGTGTGCCGCGGGCCTCGGAGCTGTGAAACGGCGAGAAGGACTCCTCTATTATTTACGCTAAGCAGCGGGGAGGCGGGAGGGCCGCACCACGGTAATCCTCCACAGCCTTCAGGCCTGGGCCAAGTCAGAAGCCCGCCCGTCTGCCGCGTTTGGCACCGCGCGGCGAGCGCGCCCGCGTCCGCCCGCCAGAGGAGCGCGTGCGAACGCCGCGCGGCAGAGACGGCGCTCAGTCTGCTCGGCGGTCCTGGCTGGCGCTGTCACGGAAGGGCCCGGGGTCGCCACCTCGGGGCCAGCCGGCACGGATGCTTAGTGCCAAAGGGTCGGCCGTCTGTTTCCATGGCGGCAAAGATTTGCACAAGGCAGGCCCAGTCAGAGCCAGAACATGGATTTACTGGCTAGAGCCACTGCTAGCCCAGCAACTTATTTATATATATATTTTTTTTGTCCACGAATGCCACTAGAACACAGGGTCATACCCCCATTTTACTAAGATTCTACTCCTTTTTTAGTCTCAATTCTGGATGTTTTATACATTTCTCCATTTGTGAGCTATAGTGATAAGCGACACAGCGATTTACAGTGTTTTATCTGTACACTACATTTTGTTTTACTTGTGTGTGTGTGTGTGTGTGTGAGAGAGAGATGATGTGTCCTCTATTAAATGTGAAAGTATAATAATGTAGTTTTCTGGAAATCAGTTTTGGTGAGTTCCTGTTTTTATTCCTTTCTGTGAACTGAGCGTGGAGAACCTAAGGGTTTTCACTAATGAGAAAACAAAATGAGAACATAACAGCTCTTGAGAGGTAGAGAGAGAGACCTTCAGACAGAGGGAATATTGGTGTGGACAGATATGTGCAACTGTAAAAGCTTTAGCAGTTTTATTTTTTATAATATTTAATGGCAAAAAGCAGTTGGCTGGGGCATTCCCTTCATCTTGATGTGTAAATATTGTCATAAAATGGTTCACCAGTAATCTGAGGCAGTAGGTTTATGCAAGGAAAATGCTAATTAAATATTTGTCTGTTATTTTTAAATGTCTTTGTACATTCCACTGTTCGTGGCATTGATGTTTGAAGCCAGGGAAAGCGGTGGCAGTACCTTCTGCACTAGAACTGGATGTTCCACCCTACCATTCTGAATTCAGTGTGTGTGTACATGTGTGTGTGCGCGCCCATGCACGCATGTGTGTGTGCCTTTCAGTTCATTTCTCCCCACCTGTCCACAGAAAGTGTTGCACAGAAATACAAAAGCATTGTCTGGTTTTTTTTAATTTTTATTTTTTTAACAATTCCTCTTTGACCTTTCTTTGATTTCCTGTCTACTTCACGATTCCATCACTACTATTTATTATTGAAAAGGCTGTCTGGCTGAGTTTCCTTAGAATTTTTCTAAGGCTGTTCACACAAAATAGCCATTTGTGGAGGGAAATAAAAGATGTAAAACAGGCAACGTCAGGAATGCGAGAGTGGGCGTACACACTTTTGTGTGATTTATTGATGCGATTAGTTCCTGGTTTAGATAAAAGGGAATAGAACGCGGACCTTGAAAATTTCCAAAGAGAAATGTACGGTCCTGTGGCTGAGGGGGGGAAGGAGAGGAGGAGTGCAGGAGAGGGGGGTGGGTGCAGGAGTGGGGTGTCTGAAAGAGCGGAATGGCTGATGTGACCGAGGCTGCACACGCACAATGCACCCGACACCGGGGTTCAGCTCAGGCCAGTACGCAGGCTCCAGCCCGCTACAGGTGTTTCTGACCTGCAGCTTTTAAATAAAGAGATCATCTGAATGCCCGTCTTCTCCTTCTCATTCTTCTCTTTTTCTCACTGTCTCAGTCTTACTCACTGTATCCTTTTCAGCGGCTCTGTCTCTACTGGGCGATCAATGGAAAAGGGTACGGACCCCGAACGTGTAATTACGTCCTCGCCCGGCTGTTATCGCCCATGTGAAAAAAAAAAAATTTTTTTTAAATATTGAACGTGAAAAGAAAATGCGTCAGTTTCCATTTGTAAAAGACTTTAAATGCTGTGAAAATGACTATGACTCAAAGGGGCATATCTTAGCTGTGCCCCTGAAGGAACGCGGTGATTTGTGTGTTATGAGGAAAGCTATCGTTCAAACGTGACCCCGATTATCCTGATTCCTGCTAATTTGATTATGAACAAAGTAATAATTTCTGCTAGCAAAATAAGAGTTTTTTTTTTTTTTTTTTACAGTCTCAATCAATAAAGGATTCAAATTCTTATTGCGGGTTTATTTTCATGTCACCTTTAAAATGACCTTTCAATGACCTTACAACCCTCTATTCCCATGTGCTTGTACCATAGAGGTTGTACTGTATGTTGATTAAGTTGCTCTATTGCGGAGGACCATAATGAATCTTCAGAAGGCTATAGTTTTACATCCGTGGTTGTACCCGTTAGAAAACCTGTCATTTCAGTGAATCATCGAGTGCACAAAGACCAGGTGAGCGTACATGAAATTCACCCTGAAAAAGGAAATCTGGATTTGTGAGAATTAAGGGTCGGGAGGACAGAGCGTATGACTGAAATAAAGGGGAATGAGAGAGAGAGGAGAAAGGGGGAGGGGAGAGGGGGGGGGGGCAGTGGGAGGGTGGGAAAGAGAGAGAGGGAGGCGAGACAGAGATGGGAGGATAGAAACAGAGAGACAGAGATAGAGAGAGGAGGGGTAGAGGGGAATGAAACGTTGGGGGACCTCCAGGCTGGTGACTCAGTAGATTCCTGACGCTCCTCCTGGCTCTCCTCCAGCCAATGGAGCCCCCCGCTGCTGACCGTCCCGCTGCTGACCCCCCCGCTGCTGACCGTCCCGCTGCTGACCGCCCCGCTGCTGACCGCCACGTTTTCCCGCCGCGGTTCGGCACGGCGGCGCCCCGGCGCGGTTAATGATGAATCCGCTTCTCCGCCTTAATCAGGCAGCCTGTGGCCGTCAGGCGCTGGCCTTCACACGGCTGTGCTCCTCAATCAAAATTACTGACTGGCTGATTGAGCCACTGGCTTCTACAGGCTTGGCGTTACATCAGAATGCTGGCTGGCTGGTTAGGAGGGTCGCTACTACCGAGCGGAGTGTCCACTATTTCCCAGACCTGGGTCAAATACGTATTCGTTTTGGATTCAAATAATTTTCTGTGCTCTGTTGATCTTGCCTGCTGTAACTGAGCCTGCCAATATGACCCAAAGGTGGGGTTTGCACTTTTTGAGAGTGTTTAACTGGTTCCAATATACCAGACAAGATCAGTAAAGCATAGAAAAGTATTTGAATCCAAAACAAATACGTATTTGACCCTGGGTCTGCTATTTCCATTTTGTTTTTGGTTTTCTGAGATAATTAAATTGAGTGTATGCTTTAAACACATTCACAGTATGCATTCAGCAAGAGGTCTATTTGAAATTACCCACCAGAAAACCGTTTTTTTTCTTAAAGGCAGTTGTCAAAGTCAAGCTAAGCACCATGATATGTTCAAAGGGTTCATTGTTTAACTTTCATTTGAAGGAGACTTGTTGGTTACATGTTCAGTGCAGCGTGTTAGGCAGTTTAATGTATTTAATGAACAAGAAATTCCAAGCATTATATTTGCCTATTTTTGTCTTCACAGACAAGTTAGCTAAATTGAAAGTAATTAAACTTTTTAATAATTAGTAATTTTTGTAGAGACACTTACAGGGTGTAATTCCTACATGGATCACTGGATTTGGATGCTAATTAGGGCTGACTATCTGCACTTTAACCTCATGTTTTTTGTTTCATTTCAAATCCAATGTGCTGGAGTACAGAGCTGAGAGAACAAACATTGTGCCACTGTACAGACAGTTACAAACTGAACTTTAAACATGAATGTATAAATGTGTAATGTATAAATAACATGTTTCACAGTTGAATCGTTTTCGTTGCACCCTAAAATGGTTTGGCACATGCCTTCCGCTGTTTAACAAGAAAGATGCACACAATTTCTTAAAAAATATTTTGGTATACACATTTGTTTATTTGTACTTCAATAAGAAACTGACAAGGGTTCAGTTTCTGCCCCTGTACTAAAGATCCTCTTCTCCATGTCCATCTCCATGAAGCCATGACATGCGGTTCCTTAGCTCCAGCTGTCTTTGAAGAGCTTTTCATCCGTTTTTTCTTTTTTTTATACAGCTGTCCGTATGTGTTCAATAAGTAATGCGCTCATCCTTTCATCCACTGGAAGCATCGAATGAAAACCCTGTAGTCCAGAGAAACGTTTAAGCCCTCGAAGCTTCTCGCGGTGTCTGCACCAGTAGCTCCGCCAGGCGGATTACAAGATAAACTTGACTCACAGTTCACTGACCGTGCCCCCCCCCCCCCCCCACACACACACCTTTCACTTACTCTACAGCTGTAATGTCAGCCATGGGAGTAAACGGAGACCTGGGGTTTTCAGCCTGGTCCTTGTCTCGTGCCTCTGATTCTCTGCAGCTTTGACCTTTGACCCCACCGCCGCCTTGGAGTCGCGTGACGGTGGTGACGCGCTGATTTGGCTCACAGTGCTTCCACGTCCTTGCCCGTAATACAGGTAAAGGTACTCGCCTCACAGCTGCCATCTGTGGAGTCTGTTCATTTCAGCACTGGGTTGGTGTCCGCCATCTTAGCTTTGACCATCAAAGCAAAGCGAACATCATTATTTCTCACTGTGTACTGTCAGATAAAATTAAATCACATTAAACATATTTTACATGTAGGTTAAGTGAGGGGTTCTAGCAGGCAATATCGCTTGTGTTCAGTACTTAGAGTTCTGAACATTTTAACAAGGGCATTGACTGTTGGAACCGCTCGATTCAGAAAATAAACACATTTTTAATTAATCCTTGCTTCTCCCACAATACAAATAATGTGATATATTTCCTATAAGCTATGACATGGCAGATCTGTGTTAGAGCAACTGGTGCTCAAGTTCAGTCTGGTGCTTTGTTGGTGGGTATTTCAGGTTGTAAAAGCACAGCGTTTTATATCACCTCGGATACGACTGTGAATCTCGTTCTGCTGCGATTCTACAAGATTGGCATCAAACGTGTTGGCAAAGATGGTCAAATGTAACAACCTTTAAAATAGTGCTGAAAAGGAATTTTTGAAATCCCCAGTGTTTGATATATTGCGTGTGTGGTATTTGCCTCTTGATACATCCAGACGGGACAGGAGGAAGCTGAAAACAAACGATTTAATTTAGAGTCTCTCGCTGAGTGGACTCCAATCAGACCTGCTGAGGGCAAGCCAAGATATCTCCAACGCCAGCGTGCTTTTCAGATCCCTCTGTGTGTATGAGCCAGTCGCCACCACAAAGGGGGGGGGGGGGGGGGTGTTTGTGTCTAGCAGCACATTGTTTATTTGAGACTAGATCCAAGATAATTATATATATATATATATATACATAAACATGACCCGCCTTTAGTGTATACAGCTTTGGTCTGTTGACTCAAAAACTACCTGGTCTGAACATGTCAATATGCTGGCCCCTGAGGCCCCGCCCTGAGAGCCCACCCTGGATCCGGATGCCCTGGGAGAGGAGGGCCCCTGTGTTTGTGCCTCATCCCGCTGTGCTCTGTCTGTGAGGAGCCTGGGGGGATGGGGGTGCTGTGGGGCTCATGCAGGGTGCTGTTATGGGCACACTGCGGGCGCACGCGGGCGCCAGGCAACGGAACAGACGCGCGCCCGCCGGCGGAACAGCTGCCGCGGAGATGGCGACTCCTCGCGCTGTCGTGCGACATCTGGCGGCCGCCACCGCGGCCGCCTCCCTGTGACAGGCTGCCGAGCCGGCGAGGTGCTCTGTAGCCCCGCCCACTTGGCCGCCTGATCGGGACTGGGTAGCGTACGGAAGCAGCCCACCTGTCAGTTGCAGTCTGTTGCCCAGCTCTCCAGTGGGGCCCTGGGTTAGTCTCATATCACCAGCGGGCTGAGTCAGGTACACTGAGCGCCACAGCGGGACGCTTAAACCATGCAAACCAAGTGCCCTGCTGTGTCCCACTCCCTGGTCCTGCCCCTCTGTCTGGTCCCACCCCTCCCCAATAACACCCCCATCAATATGTATATGTATATGTTGTAAGGTTTCACTTTGTATGTATATTCAGTGTTTATGAATTCAGCGTATATTAATATATATATAAGTGTATATGAATAAGAATATGTATAGTAATATGTTTGTGAGAGAATATTGTTAGTTATACTTTTTAGATTTTTATTTCATGTGGTTGTTTTGTCTGTAAGTGTCTTATCTGTTGTGATGTTTTTGTGTGGACCCCAAGAAGAGTAGCTGATGTTCTGCATCAGCTAATGGGAGTCCTAATAAAATCCTAAATCCTAATCCCCCATAAAACCCCTGAGCCTACCCCCCCATACCACCTCTGGCCCACCCCCAATAACACCCCTGGGTCATATTTCTGAACATGTACGACAAACAAGCAGGCACACACAATCACACGTCCCACATGTGCACACCCACTCCCATACATACATGCATACATGCATGCACACAGGCACATGTATACAGGCAGGCACACACTCACATGCACACATACATACATACATGTACACACAACCATACATATATGCACACAGACACGCATGAAAGCGCACATACACACTCACATGGTAGGAAAGCACAGAGGTATTTACCAAAGTCTACAAGCTGTAAATTATGGGCAGTTTGGGTCCGGTTTATTTTCAGAGCTCCTGTCTTTAACCAGCGAAGGGTCGGTTCTCCTGGGTTACAAAGCCCATCTCATTAGCGTCTGATATAGGCTCCCGTTGGCTTGGTTACTGCATCCTCCACACCCCTCTGTTGTCAGGACGATGAGCAGAATAATGAAAAGATCGTCTCTCACTGTCAGTACACAGTGCGCATATTGAGCTAATATCAAATATGATTGATAGTGTTTCTGCAATTGCGCCGCTGGAGTGAAGACAAACTAAATGAATAGGGACGTCTTACAAGTGTTCCAGGCAATGTTTAATTTATCTAGTTTTGTGATGGCTTTTTTGTAATTTGTAAATAAAAAAATGTGTTAGATATTTGCTTTCAGGTGGGAAACGGTTAATGTGTAAATTTCCCAGGCATTTTTTGGCAGTGGGGTTTGAATCAACCACTGTCTTTGTCAATCAATCTGTCTTTATGGTGAGAGATTTTATTTTTTTTAAACAGTCAGCTTCACACACATCACAAAAAAAGACGTTATGACTTGTCATTTTTTTCCTGTCGTCTCCATTCATTTTCTAAAATTTAGTTTGCACTCACACTGTGATGTATGTACGTGTGTGTGTGTGTGTGCGTGCGTGTGGTGTGTGCGTGCGTGTGCGGTGTGCGTGTGTGTGTGTGTCTCTCTCACGGCCTAGGGGCGAGCTGCAGCCTGGCATCCGGACATGGGGAACACGCTCGGGGGAATCGATATCCACTCCACGGTAAGGGCAGGTTCCTGGGTTCGGCACCGGAATGGTGGCCAGTCAACAGTTCCCTGACAAAAGGGGGGCCTGAGTTCTACGGTCTTGATTCTATAACTGCCACCAGCCGTGCGGGATGAAGACCTGCTGGTGGAAGGGTCCGGAAGAGAGGTCACGCCAGGCCACAGGCTCACTCATCCAACTGCTGTAGAGGGAGCAGAACAAGGCAGATACAGCTGACATTGTGCTATTTGTGTGTATGTGTGTGTATGTGTGTACTGTATACATATACTGTATACATATGTGTGTCCAAATACAGCAAGCTCCATAATGTTTGGGACAAAGACATTTCTTCCTCATTTGGCTTTGCACTCCACAATTTTAATCAAACCAGTTGAAGTGCACATTCTCAGCTTTTATTTAAGGGTAGGTTTATACACTTTCACCATGTAGAAATTACAGCACTTTTTATATCCCCACCGCCCCCTCCTTAGCAAACTGTAACCTGCCCATTCTATTTTGTGGTTAGCTAGTGGTTTGCTTTCCAGAATAGTCACTGCAGTTTTGTTTGTGAAGTTTTCTGCAGACAGTAGTCACTGACATACCCACATTCGGCTCCTGAAGAGTGTTTCTGATGCATAGTATATGCTGTGTGTGTGTGAGAGAGTGTGAGTGAGAGAGAGAGAGAGAGAGTGTGTGTGTATATGAAATCTTTATATTCTAGAACGTAACTGTAGCTACATGCTGGTGACTACTGTGTAAAAGCTGTAATGGAATGAGCTCCCATTACAGTAAACCAAGGAGAATGGTGGTGGTGGGGGGGGGGATTATGGGTATAACAACCTGCTGAAATGCTGGCAGACATTTAAGTTCTCAGTTGTCAATGAAGCACAGCAGCCATTTGTCATGATAATTAATCCCCCCCCCCCCCCCGCTGAAAGTAGTATTCCTTCTTGCCACTGCACGTTTCTTAGACGTCAGATTTAAACTAAAGTGTGTTTGCAGAAATCCATAGAAATGCTTGAGTTCCCCTGTTGTGTGATTGAATTTTTCTAAATGTGTGTTTGTGAAACAGTCTTAAAATGGTCTATCAACAAGTTTCAATTTAAAATTAAAATAAAAAATGAACAAATCAATATTAGTTTCCGTTCACTAGAGATGGAAACGGACATCCAATTCGCAGTCTATGCCTATTGTGTTTGTATAACATCATTTTTACAAGAAATTTCGACAGGATTATACCTACCTACTTACTTCCTTCTGATTATACCTACTACCTACCTACTTCTGACAGGCCTAAGAAAGCAAAGTCAGTACTTGCATATCCCCGTTTGTTTGAAGACCCAGACACACATTGGAATTCAGGCCCCTTTCATTAGTTTTTACACTCTTGCCATTGAGAGCCCAAGTCCATTCCTCTGCTCAGCTGCTGCTTTGCTGTCACTTCAAACGGACACCCAAGCACGCACAAACACACGTGCCAAAGAGCAAGCTACAATTTAAAATACACCAAAAACTCATACTCATTCTATCATAACAGAGGTTATGTACAGGTGACGTTGCTACCCCTACTGGTGATCCTGTGCCTCTCTCTTTCCCTGGTGATTTGGTGCCACACCCTGATGAGCTGCTGATGGCCTAACTGCCTCCACCGGCCTTTGGACCAACATTGGCCCTGCTTTGGCTGAAGAAGGGAATTGTCATCTGTCGAGCTGACGCTTGAGACACACTGTTTTCTGGCTTAACAGCTGGCGGTTTCTGCGTTCGCAACCTGGTGCGCCGCTGGCTCGATTAACTGTCCATCTCATGGTTCATCGTTGCGGAGGAAAACATCATGCAAAGCAAAGAAAACTTCAACAAACGAATCTCCTTCATGCGCAGGTGAAGATGACCAAGATAAGGTGGAATGACCTGGAGAAGCTGGCCCAGAATCAGATGCAGTGGGGAGGACTCGTGGATGGCCTTTGCTTAGTGGGGGATGACAGGCCTAAGTAAGCAAGTCAGTACTTGCATAACCCCTTTGTTTGAAGACCCAGACACACGTTGGAATCAGGCCCTGGTCTTAAAAAGCCACAATCTCTGCTGGTTTTTGTTTTCACCCTAAAATCAGTACCCGTTTCAGACCCAAGCAACCACGTGAAGTGAGCATGGTTCATCATTGTGGAGGAAAACATCATTCAAAGCAAAGAAAACTTCAACAAACGAATCTCCTTCATGCGCAGGTGAAGGTGACCAAGATAAGGTGGAATGACCTGGAGAAGTTGGCCCAGAATCAGATGCAGTGGGGAGGACTTATGGATGGCCTGTGCTTAGTGGGGGATGACGGGCCTACGTTAGCAAGTCAGTACTTGCATATCCCCGTTTGTTTGAAGACCCAGACACACGTTGGAGTTCAGGCCC
Organism: Anguilla pacifica; assembly: GCA_039654925.1. Lineage (NCBI taxonomy): Eukaryota > Metazoa > Chordata > Actinopteri > Anguilliformes > Anguillidae > Anguilla > Anguilla pacifica. Next base: position 11,380,726 of record CM077302.1, read on the forward strand.
CTTTCATTAGTTTGTACACTCTTGCCATTCAGAGCCCAAGTCCATTCTTCTGCTCAGCTGCTGGACTGCTGCTACCCTAAACCCAAAACCAACCAACCGACCAACGCACGCACGCACGCACGCACGCACGCACGCGCGGGCAGAGGCACTCACAAAAGAGCAGGCTACAGATTTAGGCTAAGAAACCATACTCATCCAGTGATCACAGTTATGTACAGAAACACTGCTACCCCTACTGGCGATCCTGTAACCTTAAAGCCACACCCAAGCACCCACGCACCCACACACGCATTCACGCACGTGCCGAAGAGCGAGCTACAGCTTTAAAACACACCAGAGAACTCAGACTCATTCTATCGTAACAGTTGTTATGCACTGGTGACGTTGCTGCCCCTACTGGTGATCCTGTGCCTTTCTCTCTCCCTGGTGATTTGGTGCCACACCCTGATCAGTTGCTGATGGCCTAATTGCCACCACCTGCCTTTGGACCAACATTGGCCCTGCTTTAGCTGGAGAAGGGAATTCTCATCTGTCGAGCAGACATTTGTGGCTGTCCTACCATTTCAGACAGACTGTTTTATGGCTTAACTGTCGGTGGTTTCTGTGTTAATCTGGTGCTGCTTCTTTCATGGTGTTTCCATGTACCTCTAATGTTCAGTTTCTTTTTTTCTTTTCTTTTTTTAATGTGCGCTTTTGTTTTGGTTGCAGATTAGAGCCAGAAATCTGCAGAGGACCCACCATTTTGTTTATCCTCGGGAGTAAGAATAACTACTATAGGGGTTCATTCCAAACATTTTTTTATTTTTTAAATCCCTGCTTCTTTTCCTCGTGTCCCTTCCTTGCGGCATAGCTCCAGCTAATGGAGGACATGAGCAGGAGACGCACGGTTGAGATATGAGGACGGAGGAATCGAGGGAACGGGTATTAGGTCAGGGGTCTGTAACCTTGGTCCTGGAAAGCCACAAGCTCTTCTGCTTTTTTGTTTTCACCCTAAAATCAGCACCCGTTTCAGACCCAAGCAACCAGGTGAAGTGAGCTAACTGTGTAATCAACTGCTCTAATTGATTAATTAAGTGCAGAATCTGTGGCTCTCCAAGACCAGGGTTACAGATCGCTGTAGTAAGCAAATGGAACATCCTTGCTCGATCAAGCGTCTGTTTGAGGTGGCATCGGTACCCAATGACGCGTTGCACCGCTGTATCACCTGTCACTGGGCTAGTATCAGATTGTAAAGTTATTTCTTTGCATTATTTTCAATGATTTCCGCCCATGGAACGTGACAGATGTGAAAATAAAATGAGAAATAGTATAGATGTTGTCCTTCAATTACCCTGTATCTAAGGTGTTCGACTAGCACTGCCTCAATAAAATAGATAAAATAAGCGATTGAAATGAATCCCTGGTCTGAGTAGTCTTCTTTAGGCTCAACTTTGGCCCACTCCTATCACACCCAGTGCCTAATGACTATTTGTATGCATTTTATATTGTTGTGTGTCACTTTGAAATAACCACCGTGCCGTCCCAAACATGTTTAAGTGAAACTTAAGTGGTGTGTGGGCCTGCCTTGCAATGGATTGGAGACCTGTTGAGAGTACAATCCTGCATCTCACTCACTGCATGCTTGGATAGGCTCCAGACCGCGCCCGCCCCAAGAAATGTCTAATCACCATCATGCGCACCTGAAAGCGTTTCTGTGTTCTGTGTTCGTTTCCTGCATCTCATTCAGGTGTGTCTTGGGTGTCTGTGATCTCATCTTCTTCTACCCTCTGAAGCAGCCGTGTGTCTACGACGATGTAGGTGGCGCAACGGTATCGCCGTTGTCTTTCAATGCCAAGGTTCCCGGTTCGATTCCCGGGTCCCCTTTATGTTTGTCTTGGATGTTTCACACTGTACGCTTTATAATGCCGAATAAGAGGTGGGTAGCTCAGGTGCTGGAGTGGCTCAGCGGGTAAGTGTGCCGTCTCAGAGATTCTGAAATTGTGGGTTCAAGCCCCGCTCCTGCAACATGCCGTTGTCTAATCCCTGTTTCTCATCCGCAGGTCCCGATGCGTGAGCAGATCCAGACGGTGTCCTTGGTGGTGCGACGGCGGAGAGGTAAGTTGGGGGGGAGGGGTAAAAGGGGGGCGCTGGCCCCCCGGAGGAGTGGAGGAGGAACGGTGGGGGTGTTGGAGCAGGGGAGAAGAGAGAGGGGGGAGTCTTACATTTCTGGTCTTTGCTGGTCAGCCCCCCCTCCCTATATATAATAATATAAATTGGGCCCTGTAGGCCAGTTCAAAATGTAAGATTCCCCCCTCTCTCTTCTCCCCTGCTCCAACACCCCCACCGTTCCTCCTCCACTCCTCCGGGGGGCCAGGGCCCCCCTTCTACCCCTCCCCCCCAACTTACCGCTCCGCCGTCGCCGCACCCTCTGGGACACCGTCTGGATCTGCTCACGCATCGGGACCTGCGGATGAGAAACAGGGATTAGACAATGGTATGTTGCAGGAGTGGGGCTTGAACCCACAATTTCAGAATCTCTGAGACGGCACACTTACCCGCTGAGCCACTGCCGACCTCTGGCTCCAGGGCTGCAGAGGGTAGAAGAACCAGTGAGACCAAAGAGGCCCAAGAAAAACGAAATGGAACGCGCGGGAATCGAACTCACGAGCTTCGCATTCAAAGACATCGACAGTACCGCTACGCCACCGGTCAGGCAACGGAAGCAAGGGTGCTGCATCGGGTAACAGAAGATGAGAAGCCAACAACACAAGAATATCTAAAGTAGACGCGAGATTTGAACACCGAAGCTTGGGTTCCAAAGACGGCGACAGTACTGTCGCGCCACCCGCAATCGAGCCGAGGCAGAGACGTTTCAGATGGTAGAGGAAGATGAGAACAGAGAACCGCAAGCGAAAAAGAGGCCAAGAACAAGGCTCGAACCCTGAACGCGCTGCATCGCGAACCGAAGACGACACCCCTAGGCCACGGTGGCGGTTACGCTCGTGCCAGATTTTTAAATATTTCACTGTGCAGAACTGGAGTTTTTCACAGGAGGGGAAGGTGAGACGCATTACAAGTGACACAGCCCGCTTCAGTTTTCATCACCCCAAGTATTTCAGTTCTTGAGATGATGTGGTTAGCCTGCTTTTTCTTCTTCTGCACATAGACATTTAGAGTCTTGGTTTGTAATGTTGTGTTGTGAATTATAATTTATTTTTTTTCTTCACAAATGAGGTCTGAGTCATTCAGAAGTTTTAGGCAACAGTGAAGCAGAAAAACAATCTTGGGCTCCAAATGGCAAAGGGCGTACCATCCTACCCACACGAGGTGTAACCTGTGGCCCCAAATTATTTAATCTAAAAACAGGTATATTTAATTATTGTGCACTCTTAGCCATCTAATTAATAACAAATTGGGAGTTCCCCGCTCAGGGTAGTAAACATGTACAGGCAAACAGGCATGGTAGAGACGGTGTCCCTATGTCAGACGATCAGACCACTGTCACATCGCATCATATTGCGGTTGCGGCAGAGAATTGAATTATCCCCCTTTGTTTTGGCAATTTACAGTTCTTTGACAAAACGCCAAAAAAGCTATCAGTTTCCAAATTGTAATACTTACAAGTTGTCTTTTGCACATGTTGGCATACACAGAAAATAGCTGGCAATCACATTCGTGGGTCGGTGATGATAAGCAAAATGCATTATGGGTATCTAATCTGTACAGACACATCTCGAGGACGACACATAAAGGACTACACATTGGAATTCAGGCCCCTTTCATTAGTTTTTACACTCTTGCCATTGAGAGCCCAAGTCCATTCCTCTGCTCAGCTGCTGGACTGCTGTTACCTTAAAGCCATAACCAACCAACGCACACACGCACTCACAGAAGAGCAGGCTACAGATTTAGGCTACAAAAACGTACTCATCCTGTGATCACAGTTATGTAACGGCGGCTTTGCTACCCCTACTGCTGACCCTGTGCCTCTGTCACTCCCCGGTGATTTGGTGCCACACCCTGATGAGCTGCTGATGGCCTAATTGCCTCCACCTGCCTTTGGTCCAACATTGGCCCTGCTTTAGCCGAAGGAGGACATTCTCATCTGTCGAGCTGACGCTTGAGACACACTGTTTTCTGGCTTAACAGCTGGCGGTTTCTGCGTTCGCAACCTGGTGCGCCGCTGGCTCGATTTACTGTCCATCTCATGGTTGCGGAGGAAAACGTGACTCAAGGGAAAGAAAACTTCAACAAACGAATCTCCTTCATGCGCAGGTGAAGGTGACCAAGATGGGGCGGAATGACCTGGAGAACTTTGTCCAAAACCAGATGCAGCGGGGAGGGCTTGTGGATGGCCTGTGCTTAGTGGGGGGTGACGGGCCTACGTAAGCAAGTCAATACTTGCACAACCCCGTTTGTTTGAAGACCCAGACACACGTTGGAGTTCAGGCCCCTTTCATTAGTTTGTTCTGCTCAGCTGCTGGACTGCTTGTTACCCTAAACCCAAAACCAGCCAACCAACGCACGCACAAAGGCACTCACAAAAGAGCAGGCTACAGATTTAGGCTAAGAAACCATGCTCATCCAGTGATCACAGTTACGTACAGAAACACTGCTACCACTACTGGCGATCCTGTGCCTCTCTCTCTCTGTCCCTGGTGATCTGGTACCACACCCTGATGAGCTGCTGAAGGCCTAATTGCCTCCACCTGCCTTTGGTCCAACATTGGCCCTGCTTTAGCCGAAGGAGGACATTCTCATCTGTCGAGCTGACGCTTGAGACACACTGTTTTCTGGCTTAACAGCTGGCGGTTTCTGCGTCCGCAACCTGGTGCGCCGCTGGCTCGATTTACTGTCCATCTCATGGTTCATCGTTGCGGAGGAAAACATCATGCAAAGCAAAGAAAACTTCAACAAACGAATCTCCTTCATGCGCAGGTGAAGGTGACCAAGATAAGGTGGAATGACCTGGAGAAGCTGGCCCAGAATCAGATGCAGTGGGGAGGACTCGTGGATGGCCTTTGCTTAGTGGGGGATGACAGGCCTAAGTAAGCAAGTCAGTACTTGCATAACCCCTTTGTTTGAAGACCCAGACACACGTTGGAATCAGGCCCTGGTCTTAAAAAGCCACAATCTCTGCTGGTTTTTGTTTTCACCCTAAAATCAGTACCCGTTTCAGACCCAAGCAACCACGTGAAGTGAGCATGGTTCATCATTGTGGAGGAAAACATCATTCAAAGCAAAGAAAACTTCAACAAACGAATCTCCTTCATGCGCAGGTGAAGGTGACCAAGATAAGGTGGAATGACCTGGAGAAGTTGGCCCAGAATCAGATGCAGTGGGGAGGACTTATGGATGGCCTGTGCTTAGTGGGGGATGACGGGCCTACGTTAGCAAGTCAGTACTTGCATATCCCCGTTTGTTTGAAGACCCAGACACACGTTGGAGTTCAGGCCCCTTTCATTAGTTTGTACACTCTTGCCATTCAGAGCCCAAGTCCATTCTTCTGCTCAGCTGCTGGACTGCTGCTACCCTAAACCCAAAACCAACCAACCGACCAACGCACGCACGCACGCACGCGCGGGCAGAGGCACTCACAAAAGAGCAGGCTACAGATTTAGGCTAAGAAACCATACTCATCCAGTGATCACAGTTATGTACAGAAACACTGCTACCCCTACTGGCGATCCTATAACCTTAAAGCCACACCCAAGCACCCACGCACCCACACACGCATTCACGCACGTGCCGAAGAGCGAGCTACAGCTTTAAAACACACCAGAGAACTCAGACTCATTCTATCGTAACAGTTGTTATGCACTGGTGACGTTGCTGCCCCTACTGGTGATCCTGTGCCTTTCTCTCTCCCTGGTGATTTGGTGCCACACCCTGATCAGTTGCTGATGGCCTAATTGCCCCCACCTGCCTTTGGACCAACATTGGCCCTGCTATAGCTGGAGAAGGGAATTCTCATCTGTCGAGCAGACATTTGTGGCTGTCCTACCATTTCAGACAGACTGTTTTATGGCTTAACTGTCGGTGGTTTCTGTGTTAATCTGGTGCTGCTTCTTTCATGGTGTTTCCATGTACCTCTAATGTTCAGTTTCTTTTTTTTCTTTTCTTTTTTTAATGTGCGCTTTTGTTTTGGTTGCAGATTAGAGCCAGAAATCTGCAGAGGACCCACCATTTTGTTTATCCTCGGGAGTAAGAATAACTACTATAGGGGTTCATTCCAAACATTTTTTTATTTTTTAAATCCCTGCTTCTTTTCCTCGTGTCCCTTCCTTGCGGCATAGCTCCAGCTAATGGAGGACATGAGCAGGAGACGCACGGTTGAGATATGAGAACGGAGGAATCGAGGGAACGGGTATTAGGTCAGGGGTCTGTAACCCTGGTCCTGGAAAGCCACAAGCTCTTCTGCTTTTTTGTTTTCACCCTAAAATCAGCACCCGTTTCAGACCCAAGCAACCAGGTGAAGTGAGCTAACTGTGTAATCAACTGCTCTAATTGATTAATTAAGTGCAGAATCTGTGGCTCTCCAAGACCAGGGTTACAGATCGCTGTAGTAAGCAAATGGAACATCCTTGCTCGATCAAGCGTCTGTTTGAGGTGGCATCGGTACCCAATGACGCGTTGCACCGCTGTATCACCTGTCACTGGGCTAGTATCAGATTGTAAAGTTATTTCTTTGCATTATTTTCAATGATTTCCGCCCATGGAACGTGACAGATGTGAAAATAAAATGAGAAATAGTATAGATGTTGTCCTTCAATTACCCTGTATCTAAGGTGTTCGACTAGCACTGCCTCAATAAAATAGATAAAATAAGCGATTGAAATGAATCCCTGGTCTGAGTAGTCTTCTTTAGGCTCAACTTTGGCCCACTCCTATCACACCCAGTGCCTAATGACTATTTGTATGCATTTTATATTGTTGTGTGTCACTTTGAAATAAACATGTTTGGGACGGCACGGTGGTTAAGTGAAACTTAAGTGGTGTGTGGGCCTGCCTTGCAATGGATTGGAGACCTGTTGAGAGTACAATCCTGCATCTCACTCACTGCATGCTTGGATAGGCTCCAGACCGCGCCCGCCCCAAGAAATGTCTAATCACCATCATGCGCACCTGAAAGCGTTTCTGTGTTCTGTGTTCGTTTCCTGCATCTCATTCAGGTGTGTCTTGGGTGTCTGTGATCTCATCTTCTTCTACCCTCTGAAGCAGCCGTGTGTCTACGACGATGTAGGTGGCGCAACGGTATCGCCGTTGTCTTTCAATGCCAAGGTTCCCGGTTCGATTCCCGGGTCCCCTTTATGTTTGTCTTGGATGTTTCACACTGTACGCTTTATAATGCCGAATAAGAGGTGGGTAGCTCAGGTGCTGGAGTGGCTCAGCGGGTAAGTGTGCCGTCTCAGAGATTCTGAAATTGTGGGTTCAAGCCCCGCTCCTGCAACATGCCGTTGTCTAATCCCTGTTTCCCAAACATGTTTATTTCAAAGTGACACACAACAACTTTACAATCTTTTCTCAAAGTGGGTTCTGCTGAAGTAGGTTACAGTGAGGTGGTGTGGGGGTCCCAGCTGACCTGTGTTGTATCTGTGTGTTTTGACAGTGCCCTGTTGAGTGGATTCACTATGGCTGCACTGCTCTCACTGTCCCAAGTCCTCTGCCACCGAGAAGAGGCCATTGGGGCTCTGTCACCATGGCGCTGGAGTTAGCCTCAGCCCCCCCCCCCCCCCGGTGAGGAGCACAGTGTGTTGGTGTACCTGCTGAATTCCCAGACTGGCTTTGAACAGTGTCCCATTACTGTTTCATACCAAGGCTTCACAAAAGACCTGTGTTGACTGAGTGTGAGTAACCACCATTTGCACCCTGGCAAAATACCTCAAAGCACTGTAAATGTTGCACAGAGGTTGTACTGTCTGCTCCTACAGGACAGATGAACTCACAGTGTACAGTGGAGCATGATACTGTGTTTATTTTTTTAAAATCACTTTTTGAGGAAAAAATGTGCCCTAGAAAATGAACATGGAATGGAAGTGGCGAATGAAAGACTGCATTTGGGTCTCAAGTCTTGTTGTGATTTGTCAGGTTGGTTAAGTGTCCTGTGTAATGTGACATTATACTAAAACACTGAAAGACTTTTATTACACAAGACACAATAGTGCTGGGTATAACTGAACCTCCATATTAAAGTCAAAAGTGCCATTAATAACCAATTAAAAGAAAGCACAAGGGGACAATACACACACACACACACACACATACACCAACGTAAATGCAACACCATCAAACAACCAACTCAAAACAACACCGTCTTCACCGTGCCTAGCCATTGCCGTGCTGCCCCTAGAGGCACGTAGCTGGTGTCTCGCTCTCTTCATGGTCTTTCTCTCTTTAATTGTAGGATTGGGGGCACCTGTTGGAAATCCTTAATAAGAAGCCCTGTGACGGCTGAGAAGAAGATCACTCTGCAACAACCATCTTGGATCCACGCCGCCCGTGTTTCTGTGTTCCTCTTCCAGTTAATTCAGCTCTTTCTTTTGGTCAATAAATTCATGTATTTTTAAAAACAACTTGCTTTTTAATGTGACACGCCAGAGGTGAGCGATAACATTGAAGATAACGGTCAAGATAAATGAAATGAAATCAAAAATCTTCATAAAGCCCCCTTCTATCAACCAGACAACAAACCAAAAAAGCCAGTGCGTGCGTCGAATGAGACCATATCAGTGTTAAGCAACTCCGTTCCTGGAGATCTACTGTCCTGTTGGTGAGTGTTTTAGGATTGGAATGAAAACCAAATGGACGGTAGATGTCCAGGAACAAGGCTGCTACCCACAGGACTACACGGACTCAATCGGGCCAAGAGAAACTCTCATCTGGTGAGATGGAACCCACTTAAGGGCCTGAGGAGCTAAACGCTCCACACATAAAGGAGGTGCCTCTCGTGTAATTGAACGGAGCCAAACAAACTCATCAGGTGGGGTGGAAGGAGCTGGAGAAGTCTTGTGGATGGCCTGAGCTCTGTGGGGGGAAACAGGCCTAAGCAAGCAAGTCAGTACTCGCACAATCCCGTTTGTCTGAGGACACATTGGAAGTCAGGCCCCTTTCATTAGTATGTACACTCTTGCTGTTCAGAGCCCAAGTCCACTCCTCTGCTCAGCTGCTGGACTGCTGTTACCTTAAACCTATAACCAACCAACCAACGCACACACGCAAGCACTCACGCACTCACAGAAGAGCAGGCTACAGATTTAGGCTACAAAAACATACTCATCCTGTGATCACAATTATGTAACGGCGACTTTGCTACCTCTACTGGTGATTCTGTGCCTCTTTCTTTCCCCGGTGATTTGGAGCCACACCCTGATCAGCTGCTGATGGCCTAATTGCCCCCACCTGCCTTTGGACCAACATTGGCCCTGCTTTAGCTGAAGAAGGGAATTCTCATCTGTTGAGTAGACATTTGTGGCTTTCCTACCATTTCAGTCAGACCGTTTTATGGCTTAACTGTCAGCGGTTTCTGTGCTAACCTGGTGCTGCTTCTTTGCTTTTTTATGGTGTTTCCATGTACCTGTAATGTTCAGATTCTTTTGTTTTAATGTGCACTTTTGTTTTGGTTGCAGATTAGAGCCAGAAATCTGCAGAGGAGCCACCATTTTGTTTATCCCCGGGAGGATGAATAACTACTATAGGGGTTCATTCCAAACATGAGTTTTTTCAAATCCTTGCTTCTCTTCCTCGTGTCCCTTCCTTGCTGCATAGCTGCAGCTAATGGAGGACATGAGCATGCCATGCCGTCCATTCAATTTGTTCCTCTTTCGTCACTTCTGCTGTGTAAGTAGGTAGAAAAATACTGTTCGAATGCAAAGGGCTCTGTGGCCCTACTTTCAGTTTGTGCAGCTGTGATCCATTGTGAAGTATAAATGCGCAAAAAAAAGACCGCTGAATGCAAAAGGCCCTGTGGCGCAAGAGGTTGGACTGCCACTTCAGCAGTATGGAGGTCGCTGCTTCGAATCCAGCAGCGGCCCAACTTTCAGTTTGCGCAGCTTTGGTCCGTTGTGATTTAGATAAATGCGCAAAAAAAAGAAATACAAATGCAAGAGGCTCTGTGGCGCAAGAGGTTGGGCTGCCACTTTAGAAGTACGGCGGTCGCTGCTTTGAATCCAGCAGCGGCCCAGCTTTCAGTTTGCGCAGCTTTGGTCCGTTGTGATTTAGATAAATGCGCAAAAAAAAGAAAGACAAATGCAAGAGGCTCTGTGGCGCAAGAGGTTGGGCTGCCACTTTAGAAGTACGGAGGTCGCTGCTTTGAATCCAGCAGCGGCCCAACTTTCAGTTTGCGCAGCTTTGGTCCGTTGTGATTTAGATAAATGCGCAAAAAAAAAGGGAGATGAGTGCGAAGGAGTCTGTGGCGCAGGTGGTTGGACCGATCCTCAGGAGGTAGAGGTTGATGGTTCGATTCCCCGAGTGCCGCACCTGAGCAACGTTGGAGGTCCCCAAGGGCGGGGGAGAGGCGTGAGTGAGATGTGTGAGTGAAGGGGGGGGCAGGGCGGTGTGGGCCCCCCCCGAAAAATTCCGAGAGGTGAAGGAGGGGTTATGCGTCAGAGAAGGAAAAAATTTTTTGTTTTGTTGTAAGAATGTTTAATGACTAATTATACTTCTTGCTCCCATTACCCCCTATATACGCACTTCTAATTAAACCCGCTTCCTAATTATACTTCTGATTATCCCTACTTCGACTTACTTCCTTACTTTTAATTAGACTTCTTATTCCCCTTACTTCCAATTATACTTACTATACCTACTTTTACTTCCTTACTATGCCTACTTCTAATTATACTTAATTCTAATTATACCTACTTCTAACTATACTTCCTTACTTCTAATTATACTTTGCTTGTTTATTCTACCTCGTTGTGGTGTCCTATTAATAAGTCTGTGCCTCATGGTAGAGCCAGTGATTTTTGTGCAAATAATGAGCAGGACAAACACACGCATCAACAAGTTAAAGAGTGATGTATCACTGTACAAATTTATTAAAGAGTTTTGTTACACTGTCACAATGTATGCAACATCAAACCAAACAAGGGACGTTCCGAACATTTCAGCATTCACTGTACAGCAACCTTATTCGCTTTGAGATGCTCGAACAGACCATTCATCCCAACAATGCTTGCTATTTTCCTAACTAACCCCCCCCCCAAGTGACAGGGGAGCCATATGGCAATAATTATCTCTCTCCCAGGACAGGAGAGCTAGCAGAATGGCACTTTGTACAGACAGGCACACCCTTATGATTTTATTTAGGCTATTATTCTCCCACACAGAACTGTGATTGTGATTTTAATAATTCACTTCCAGACAGCAACATAAATACATACAGTAAATGAGTCTCTCCATAAAAATTCTACCAGGATTTAGGTGTTTTACAGGCTTATGTTTCCAATTTTCCTCATACTTCCTTAAGGCAGTCTTTGTGTATTAAAAATAATAAATCAGAATTTAAGACATGATACAGGGATGTTCCTAAATGGCTGCCAGTTTGGGGGGTTAACACTTATCTAATAGTATGTAAGAATATGAATAAATATCAGAATCTATAGTAACTAAACAAAATGCAAAATATGAATGCAATATGTATAAAAATTTGATCAACAATAATCTTTCAGAATCAGAAGTCATATGCGAGCATAACTGTGCACTCATGACACTCAAAAAAAAAAAAAAAGACAGTAGTTTTCAACGGAGTGGTTGGTGAACACTGGCCCAGAACAGCGCACACTATATTACATTCAACTACATATATGTACATATCTAAATGGTAAATTGACTGCATTTATATAGCGCTTTTATCCAAAGTGCTTTACAATTGATGCCTCTCATTCACCAGAGCATTTAGGGGTTAGGTGTCTTGCTCAGGGACACTTCAACACGCCCGACTGCCAGACAACCGTTCTTACCTCCTGAGCTATGTCGCCCCATATCCCCATGAAATGAGGCTGAAAACAATGTGCCTACATGTTGGTTTCTCCTGTTGAAGACGCATTACCTGTACACAATTGTAACCATTTTTTGCATAGATTACTTTAAGCATTAATGGACGGACGAGCCAGAGGCTCAGTGATAGGCTACTGGCTTGTCAGTATCAATGAAAGAAGCCCAGCAAGAAAGCACCTAAGAATTCCACCACAAATACCACTGTTCTTGTAGAATGGTCCTAATGTACACACAGAACTCAGGATATCTGCACCCCGAAGTGGCTTTGCCTACACACCATTGTCGTAGCAGGATACACACAACCGTATTCATGTAGGCTACACAAGCAAGAGGCGCACCCGTGTCTCCTGGGACAGATAGCAATTTGTATAGAGCAACACTACAAGAGGACAGCAGTCACCTCTGTTTATGCATAACTGTTAGCACAGAGGAAAAGTTAAAATATTATTTTGGAGTCAGACAACTGAGAAAATATTAATTTAATCCTGTTCCAGTGGCACCCTACACGCGTTCCTACGGTGACCCCCGATGATGCTTTGTGTAACTGAGGGGTTTCTTACAGCAACAGAAATGAAACGCATTTCATAACAATTCCACTACAAATGTCACTATTCCTGCGGAATGACCCCCTTGCAATGTGTAAATCCTTCAGTATTCCCCATCCAATTCTGCCACTTACGTTATGTAGCCTTTAAATTGTTCCAATTTTTTATTTTTGTCACACATTTCAATTTTTATAGCCTAATGCATTGTGGTGGTCTCTTGGAGACCAGAATTTGCATTCAAAATGTAGCTAAATATAGGGAGACAAAGTGTTGAGTTGACGGCGGCAGCAATGCCAGACCGACCACAAAGTCACCACCATAGCCCTTACATTACATTACATACATTGCCTTAGCCCTGTGTTGAGCCAGGAAAAATCCTGCATGTACAGTTGTGTGGTTACAGACAGCTACCTATAATCTTGTACCTTAAATATTATTTCTATAGTAAAATATATTTGTTGTACAATATTTCAAATTTATTGCATGGATACATTACATTACATTACATTACAGGCATTTGGCAGACGCTCTTATCCAGAGCGACGTACAACAAAGTGTATAACCATAACCAGGAACAAGTGCATCGAAAACCCTATAATAGCTTTATAATAGCTGATCCTAATTTCACAGATCTGAATAGCGTTCCAATTTTATGGAGTTATGTTGTCTGCAACTGACTCAACAGCACTGTGCTTAACAACACATCAATATACCGTTACAACCCCACGAAAAGGAAACAACACACACGGCAATGCAAACGTATATATAATCAAACATAACCATCTAAACAACGAAACTGTCATCAGAGAGAACAATCAGGATAAAGAAAATGGAATAAAAATGAAATAAAATGACTCAAAATATGGCTACCTACATCGGAATATATTTTACGGCAAAACATTTTTACGACAACGTTACAACAGTTTCGTTTGTTTGCATAAGCCATGCTAAGCGGCTAAAACCGTCCATTAATGCTTAAAACTACTATTTAAAAATGCATTTTCTTCATGTTTCTCAAAAAACAACTAAAACAACCGGATACAGCTCTCTCCGGAACATAGGAAACAATAATTAAGGTACTTACTGTGCGCGTAGGACAAGAAAACCAGGGCTAACCACACGGCAGCGTCCCGAAAAGGTAAACATTTGGCGTGACGAAAACGAAAGCAGGATGTGTGTTACCGGTAAAGCGTCCCACCTGCCCCACCTACACGAAACTCTAGTTCTGCACATCCTAACAAATGTGTCCCCCTACCGTATCAAACTTAATATAAAAAGGCTCAGTGCCACGACCCTTGACAAAATAATTTCCACCAAATATTTATGACAGGATTGTAAATAATTGTGAAACCTACTTAAAAATGATTAATGATGTATAATTCTATCTTCATTTTAGTGGCTTCAAAACTTTTCACTTTGGCCATCATAAATACTCCCTCATGCGCAGGTGAAGGTGACCAAGATAAGGTGGAATGACCTGGAGAAGTTGGCCCAGAATCAGATGCAGTGGGGAGGACTTATGGATGGCCTGTGCTTAGTGGGGGATGACGGGCCTACGTTAGCAAGTCAGTACTTGCATATCCCCGTTTGTTTGAAGACCCAGACACACGTTGGAGTTCAGGCCCCTTTCATTAGTTTGTACACTCTTGCCATTCAGAGCCCAAGTCCATTCTTCTGCTCAGCCGCTGGACTGCTTTTTACCCTAAACCCAAAACCGACCAACCAACGCACGCACGCACGCACGCACGCACGCACGCACAAAGGCACTCACAAAAGAGCAGGCTACAGATTTAGGCTAAGAAACCATACTCATCCAGTGATCACAGTTACGTACAGAAACACTGCTACCACTACTGGCGATCCTGTACCTCTCTCTCTCTGTCCCTGGTGATCTGGTACCACACCCTGATGAGCTGCTGATGGCCTAATTGCCTCCACCTGCATACTGGACCAACACAGGCCCTGCTTTAGCTGAAGAAGGGAATTCTGATTAAGTTCACGCTTGTAGTTGTCCTACCATTTTAGACTGACTGTTTTCTGGCTTCACTGTTGGCGGTTTCTCTATTCACAGCCTGGTCCTGCGATGAACCTGTAATATTCAGTTTCCGCCCCCCCCCCCCCGCCCAAAAGAAATATGTCATGACAGCTGAGAAGGTGCTCTACCCACCACGGCTGCCGAAAGCTAAACTAAGATGAGGGTTCTCTGAAGTGCACCACTGGCTAGGTTAACCGTCCATCTCATGGTTCATCATTGTGGAGGAAAACATGATTCTAAGGGGGGGGAGAGAGAGAGGGAATATAAGAGACATATTTTCGGAGAAAAGGTTAGGAATAAGACTGTATAAAGAGCTGGAGAGTGTTCAACATGAAGAACAAAGCAAACCCGGCTTCATGGCCACAACCGTATCCTTGGGGCATAACACGCTGCCAAGGATTAATTATCACCTGGAAAGTTCCTCATTAAATCCTTCTGTTGGTTGGAAACCTTGAGAAATCCAAGAGGAAACGGGAGCCATTTGTCCTTGCCAAGATAAGTTAAGGTTGTTTGGCAGGGGAGGAACTGTTGGGATGGCAATTTTCTTTCAGCTGAGAATCAAATGAAAACATGTTCCATTGATGAGAAAAAATAGAATTCAAAGACAGCAGTTGTTGTGTAAGTTTGGCTATTATTAATAAATTTTAACAACAAAAAAAAACCACATATGTGTATGTGTGTGGGCATGTGTGCATGCATGCGTGTGTGTGTGTGTGTGTGTGTGTGTGTGTGTGGCTATCCCACTCTTAGATCAGCCGGAACACGTGAGGCCAGTGCAAAAAACAAAAAAACAAACTGCCCACAGCACCTCTAATCAAACCGCCAATCACAGCCCGAGCGGCTAACCCACCGCAGCCCGAGCGGCTCACCCACCGCAGCCCGAGCGGCTAACCCACCGCAGCCCGAGCGGCTAACCCACCGCAGCCCGAGCGGCTAACCCACCGCAGCCCGAGCGGCTCACCCACCGCAGCCCGAGCGGCTAACCCACCGCAGCCCGAGCGGCTAACCCACCGCAGCCCGAGCGGCTAACCCACCGCAGCCCGGGCGGCTAACCCACCGCAGCCCGAGCGGCTAACCCACCGCAGCCCGGGCGGCTAACCCACCGCAGTCCGGGCGGCTCACCCACCGCAGCCCGAGCGGCTCACCCACCGCAGCCCGAGCGGCTCACCCACCGCAGCCCGGGCGGCTCACCCACCGCAGCCCGGGCGGCTAACCCACCGCAGCCCGAGCGGCTAACCCACCGCAGCCCGAGCGGCTAACCCACCGCAGCCCGAGCGGCTAACCCACCGCAGCCCGGGCGGCTAACCCACCGCAGCCCGGGCGGCTAACCCACCGCAGCCCGGGCGGCTAACCCACCGCAGCCCGGGCGGCTAACCCACCGCAGCCCGAGCGGCTAACCCACCGCAGCCCGAGCGGCTAACCCACCGCAGCCTGCGGTTTCACGGTCCTCATGAACCGCGGCACCGCGCTCGCCCTCAAACACTCCGCACAGCTCAGGGGCTTCCGGGTCCTTCTCTCTTTCGGCGCTTCTTTTGGGGGGGGGGGCGTCGGTTCCAAGGGCCCTGCAAGGTCACTGGGCTCGCAGTCGAGCTCGAGCGACCGTCCCGCTTGCTTAGCAGCAGGCGAGGGTTAAGCGTCGCCGCGGCGTCGACTCGAACCGCGCAAACGGACGCTGACCGGGACAGCCCTTCTGGGATAGAAAAGGCTAATCAACCACGGCGCCCTGGGCCACCTCTCTCCTGCTCCCTGCCGTTAGCACAGCTCTCCCCCACGCGGGACTTGAGTTCATCTGGCTGTGCCCTGTAAAATTATTAAGCTTTAATTACGATGACCACTCCGACACGTATACTGGCAAGACAAATTGCGGGCTATGAGATAATGCTAAGTGGTGACAAACAGCTCCCCCAGGGACTAATAACTCCTCAGTGTACCCGACCGCATCCACTGTGGGCTTCACTCGCCTGCAATGCTGCCCTGCGTGCCTTTTAAGAGCCATTTGGACAGCTCTTAAAAAGAGATGCCCAACACACACACACACTTAAGAATGCAGAACAGCTAGACTACACTTCATAAAAATCTCACAATATGTGACCACAACACTTAATCAGCATTTGCCCAAAATCTTCCAATATGTTCTTATTAAGTTAAAACAACCACATGCTGCAGTATTCGTCCCAAAAGACCACTTGCTTGGTTTAATTAAAATATGCTTCCATGTGCTATCCCACCGGTATTTCAAGCATTGTTTCATAATGTGTTTCAATAATGGTTTATAATTATATTTCAAATCAGTAATAGAAAAATAATAAACAGTAATAATAATTTTTGTTTTCCTGTATACTTCCAGTTCCACACAGCCAGTCAGGTACAATCCGACACAATAAGTCTTATGCAGTCAAAATGCCTCCATCATTCAAAACCATTGCCTGAAAACCTATCACACACCACCATCGACACCCCTTCAATTCATTTTACGTGAAGCTGACGCGTTAAAGGCCCACGTGTGGGAGGGCTCTCGCGCTGTGTAATCACCAATGCGGAGGACCCTGGTTACACGCCTGCACACTCAGCACTTTCTCCGCAGGAAACACCGCTCGGCGGTCCGCCGATTTCGACAGAGCTCCTGGGTTGGAATGCGAACGGCTCGCCGCCGATGCGGACGTGAAACAAACCGCGCCTTCGCCGGATTGACCCAGCAATGAGCCCGCGGCAATGTAGATGGGTTCCTTAATGGTGAAGCCATCTTGTGAGAGCATAAGCTAATGAGTGAATAACGATCCTGCTAAAATAGGCCTACATTATCCGCCGGACTGCAGATGATGTTGGTTCACGCGGGGACAGCCAGCGTTGAGGGAAGTGCTACATCAGCAAAAAGCATACTGCGCCCTGAGTTGACCCACTTTTCAAATATTCTACCACTGCCCCCCCACACCCCCCCAATGCCCCCCCCCCATAGAAAAATTCACAACATTCATCCCAAACCCTCCCCCACACCCCTACATAGAAAAATACACAATATTCACCCCAGACCCTCCCCCACACGTCCATATATTTATGGGATTAAGCTCATAATATAAACCACAGTCCTGTTTGTTGAGACAAGAATGTGACTGTGTGTTATCCCAATTAAGCGTTTTATAGGCTGCGTGCGGCTATGAACTTGTTGCTAAGAGACAAGCTTAGGCTTAACAAGGAAAGCAAAGTGAAACTTCAAAGTGACAGGGAAGAGAGACACATTATGGCATGATTTATGATTGTGTGTCCAGTGGGACATAATTCGATGCTTGAGCATGTACACACACACTTTTCTACAAACTTGCACTAACAGAGTTGATATGATCTGGAAATACATATACTTATTCATCTAATACTTAAACGCTGCAGAAAATGGATGCATAATAAAATAAAATAAAAACTACTGCAAAAATATATTTGTGAACGACGCAATCCTTATCTTTGCCAGCAATGCAACCTAAAAAGACAACCTGTATAGAAAACCAAGACACGTACTGAAAACTGACACAAACCAAGAAGACCCAGCAAACAGCCAATGGCTCATTTTCAAATAATACACCTGAAACTCTTACCCCTCAGAATGTTTAACTGCGAAGCACAAAGCAGCATCGCAATTGCCTTCCTTACCAGATAAGGTGGCCCACAAAAGCCCCACCGTTCCCTCAACAGCAGCTCTTTAAGTTATTCTGGAAATGCAATCAACTGCGTACTTACTGCCTCGAGATCAAATATTTTTCAGAAGCTGTGGCGCCCACTTAAGTTGCTAACGCAACAGCAAGGTGACTTCCAAAATGTAAACTAATTTATCCTCAGAAATATGCACAGATGTCCAGTGGCCGCATTTTTTAGCAAGTCAGAAATACAACTTAATCCGTTAAGATGTAAGATAAACATGCGATTGGAATGTTCTTAACTTAACATTCTAATGCTGCAATGGAGTTCTAGAACACTGACTTCTGAAAATATATTCCAGAAACCTTAAAAAGGTCAAATAAAGCAGACCCACATGCAAAAAAATATTGTTACAATTTCATTCAGACTGTGTGGGATGAATTCATAATTAAAATAAAGGTGTGTTAAATCACAGGAAGCATCAGCTTGTGCCAAACCAATTAGAAAACTATATGACATATACATGATCCTACATTACAGAAATAGAACACATCTCTTTGTAGCCAAAACACATGACCTTGAAAAATCATACCTTCCCACAGTGGTGTTAAACACCCATCAAAAAAGGTACGCAAGAGGGAATTAGCAACACCTACAAAGTACACGCTCAACAAACGCAATGCAATCAATTAGGCTAAGCACGTAATTAGGCAGAGTTAACGCGCCGATCGTTTCGGCAACCGTGAAATTAATCCTGGAAGGTCAGAGAGCGCAACTAAATAGAAAGCAGCAGTCGTCTTGACTCTAAATCTTCTCCAAAGAGATCGGATTAAAAGAAATGAGCATATATCTGCTTATCGCTATTCATTCTGTGCTAATCACATCGCAAGCAGAATACGTTTACATTCAATTCACGGTTGCACAGCACGTCAGTACAGTGATTTAGAGTGAACTGCGATACTTAAGTCTTGAGCGCTTGACGTGATCGCAAAAGTTTTCCGACTGGACCAGTTCTTTGTCAGCTCGACTGCGTAAGCTCCCCTGTCAGGTGACAATAGTACAGGCATGTCCTTGTTCAAATTTATCAACTGTCAAATCCCTGCCTCCCATCAGCGCCTTAATCTATTCCTAACCCTGACCCTACTCTCTACAGTAGAGAAACGCTGCAGATTAATACTGTCACGTGATTCGATCAGCTACATGTCCCCATAGTACAGATCCAGCAGCCGTTAGGATGGTCTGCTGGTGAACTGTTTAAATTATATTCATAAGTCAACTGAAACAGACAAGCACCTGGATGTATCAAAAGTTTTGACTGGCCTTTCAAAGACTTTCAAAAGACATTTTGTGTGCTGGACCCTTCCTGGAACCTGTAACACCCCTTGCCTGCGAGCCATTGCCCTCTCTTAGTTTTTAAGAAAAAAATGCTGGAAATCTGCCTAGAAATAGTAAAACCGGGTATAAATTCACAGGGTCCATTTTAACAAGGAGCCAGCTAAGCTAAATTTTACAGGATAATTCAGTGTTCATTTAAAGGAGGTTGCAGTTCTATTACGAAACGTTACTTGCGAGGCCCAGTATCTCACCAGAAATGGTGGCAATATAATAAAGCTATTTAGTCGAGTGTTTAGGAGGCCTAACCATTAATGGCCACCAGAGAAACAAAATATGGTGAGCTACAGCTTCATGTTTATTCACAGATAGTATAATTTGAAAACAGTTCTACTAAAGAAGAACTAACCCAATGTCCTTCCACCTGTACATGCCACTTTCTGCACCCACCCCCCCACCCACCCACCCACCAACTAGACAAAACTAAAGGTAAAAGAGAAGGTTGATGTCAAACGTGAACCAGACATTATAACTGTAATTAAACTTTGATGACGACGACGACAACGAGGACGATTAGCAATCCAACAGACTTTCTTTTTCAAGCATCTAACATACTCTGGGTTAAAAAAACTGGTTGAGCCGTGGGAAAGGTTATCAAAGAGTGTCTGCTCCGACTTCCTCCGCAGTGCTGTGATACAACCATTACTCCGCAGTTCCTGTTTGACAGTCCGCAGGAACGCTGTTGCCACGGCGAGTGCTGATTCAGACGCAGCTAGTCTCACGTCATCAGGAGCCACCTAGATCAGCTGTGCTTTCTAATGAGGAACACCATTTTGTTGCGTCTGCCTTGGATAGCGAACTCGCAAACGTTTGTAACGCTCTTAGGGAAGGATTTGCTCCATTTGGTGTGTGCGCCAGGGAGTAACCAGAAGCAGTGAATGAGATCTGTAATAATTGAGGGCACCTCAGTTATAGTCCAATCTCTTTGCGTGGAGGTAACAGTGCCCTGCAACCAGACGATCAAAAAAATGGCACCGTTTGATAAAAGTTTGTGGAGTCCTGTTTGTCCTGAACTCAGCCAATTTGAAGTTTGGGGGGGAACGCTGATGTGTTGCTTTATGGACCATAACTGAGGAAAGGCGCTGATAATCAACAGTTTGACATTCAGTGAGAAATAAAAGAAAATACAGAACTACTCTCCATGAAAAAGTTGTTTTTTGTTTTTTTTTTTGGAGTAGAGCTGGAAACCCTGTCATTTCTGACTTCCCACCCTGGCTGATTATTTAACAGTGCTGTGATGTTAAACCGAAAGAAGGGCTGTCAGCACACACAGCTTCAGCATCCTTATTCAGAGGGACTCACTATTACAAACAGGTCAGAATAATTTTGACAGTCTCAGTAAAAACAGTTAACCGCTGCCAATCTTGTAATTGGCGCTGTCTGCAGTCACTTACCTCACCAGCGATGAGAGGAAAAATCCTGCAAAAGTTCATTTTCCACTTTGCTGAAGCAACACAGTTTAAAAGCTCATCTGTCTGAATTTAGAAGGAAATCAATATCTGATTTAATTCAAAGGCTAACGATTCTCGATTTCTCTTAGGCTTTGCAATTCGGCTAAAAATTACAAAAATTAAAATGATCTAGGTTTTTGAGACATCGCATAAATGGCCACGTTGCAAAGAAAAGAACATTCTGTTAAAACATCTTTAATACAGCAAGTAAATTAAGCTTAGGGTGGATACTGGCTCAATTATATGTTTATATCAATGTAGTTTTTCTGCCAAAGGACAGGGTAAGTACAATGCGCAATGGTTATCCAGGTAGATATTAACCCTGTACGAGGCTTACAGCAGATGTATACGAAGTACTGTACAAACAGCTGTTGCCATTAATTATGATTGTTATTATTATTATTATTATTATTATTATTATTATTATTATTATTATTACCTTATTTAGTTTAGATTTTGCCATGCCCAGAAAAAAAAATGTGTCTTTGCAAGCTCATTAACAGCCTGCTGCAGAGTATATGAGTGGACTCTTGACTCTTGTTGCAAATAAAGCAGGTCAGAATGTTTTCAATGCATATTTTTATGAGTGTGATTATTTTGAGAAATATCTCCAGATTCTCCACACATTTACAGCTACAACTGTAAGGAAGTGATTCCATTTGATGTTACCTGTGTGCAAGTCAGAATTCTATGGTCCTCATGTCACACGCCCAATTCGAAGACAGTGCAAAAAAAAAAAAAAAAAAAATATATATATATATAAAATCACGATTGAGATCAGATCTGAAATCAATTATTGTAAATCACAGTGATGTCCCAATTATGTCACAAACTGAAGAACTCTAAAGCCTCTACATCAGATTGATCTTCTCAGAAGCAGTTGGGGTGACATTGACAAAAACAAAATTAAAAAATCAATTACACAGGCCCACCTGTTATGCTGGAGTTTTCCAGTCCACAAACATTTGAGAGATACTTAGCAGCTCCACTAAACATCCTGGCAAATCATAAAAGTGGAGGGACAGACATTCGTCTCGACTCACTGGCAGCAGAATTCAAATCTAAATCCATGGCTCTGAATTTCTAATTACAGATAAAATCCACGTCACCACTTCGCTTGGTAGTATGTGGCATTTTTGCAGAACACCTGTTTCTTTGGGACAGGACAAGCAGATGTCCTTGACCAGTCTGGTGAAGTGAATACTGATGTGTATAATGCAGCTTCTTTGGGAATCAAGTTATGAACTTTGAAAAAATAAAAAATAGTAGTTCTGGTAAATGTAGTCCTGTGCCCATTATTACATAAGTTCATATACAGGTAAAAGGGTTAGAAAGTAGAGATTTATATACTAATAGTGATGAAAATTTGACCCTCTGGTCAAATAAACCCCAATGCCCCAGTGCAGTGACGGGGACACTGTGCTGTAGGAGATGCCGTCTTTTGGATGAGACGTTAAACCAAGGTCTTGACTCACTGTGGTCATTAAAGATCCCATGACACTTATCGCTAAGAGTAGGTGGTTCCCTGGTGTCCTGGCTAAATCCCAGATCTGGCTCTCGCAAACTTGCCACCAAAAAAAAAAAAAAGTTTAAATGTTTTATTGCACATTAAAGTACACGCAGAGGATGAAATTCAGGTTTGAGGAAAAGCAGGAAGGCGCTTTGTGATTTCCTGTTTAAAAGCACTCACCACAAACACAGGCCAGGGCCCACAGCCCAGACCTCCTAACTGATGCTGGCTGGCTGTGACCAGGGCTGGGGAGATTTGAACAGGTCGGAGTTCCTCAGGTAAGTGCAGGGCTGCCACTCGGGCACCAACTCTGTCACGTAGCACAGGGACCTGAAGAGGAGGAGAATGAAGTCAAGCAGGTGAGTACACCTGAGCAACATCAGAGAGAGAGAGAGAGAGAGGTAGAGAGGGAGGCAAAGAGAGTGTAATAATAACACACAAGCAATGATACAATCTCCTTATTTTAAATAAATATTTGTATACTTTTCCTAATTATTGTTAAGTGTTGTATTCACAGTTTCACCTCATGTACACATGACATTTCACAAGCTAACATACACTCACACTCACACATGCACACATACACACAAAGTTGTATTCTGTTCATGTTTATTGTTTGTTGTACTCATGCTTTGGCAATATGTATATATACATATGTCATGCCAATCAAGCTTATTTGAATTAGAGAGAGAGAGAGAGAGAGAGAGAGAGAGAGAGAGAGAGAGAGAGAGGGACAGACAGTGACAAAGAGAGATCAGAGAGAGAGAGACACAGACAGACAGAAAAATGGAGAGAGAGAGACAGACAGACAGACAGACAGACAGAGAGAGAGAGAGGTTGGAATGGGGAGAGAGGGAATGGGGAAGAAGAGAAAGTAAAATGGGGAGGCACGGAGTCAGACAGACAGGCCAGGAAAGGAAAATGTCCGCATTTCTCCCAGATTAAAATCGATAGCGGGAAGCCTTTATAGAGCCGCTATGACAAGCCGCTTGGATTTCCATGACGTCGGGGTGCCTGTGCGTCGCTGTCTATCATGTACCCCGCTGTCAGGGGAAAATGAGAAGACCAGGGATGCAGGGGGCCGCTCGGTGACAGAAGGAGAGGCAGTGAGGTAGGGAAGGTCACGGGAGTGCATCTCGTATAGAGTCAATGCTGGAGTGCCTTCAGAAAGCAATAACTCTACCTAAAAAGCATCCGGAGCAGCTAAATAGCTTTTAAGCACTAACTGCATAATACTAATAACAATAAACAATACATGCATACAAAAAATAATTAAATAATAATAATAATGTAATTGCGGAGAGCTCAAAGGGTTCAACTGTTCTGTTCAAGCACCTTAAATCAAAGTTCGGAAAACAAAACTATCAATCTAAAACAAGAGGACATTAAAAATGCACTTAGAACTTAAGTAAAATTTGTGAAACAAACAATGTAAGAACTGCATAATAAATAATTGTTTTTTTTTATTAAAATGATCACATACTGTTTAAAAATATATCTTTAAAGATGACTTGAACCTGGAGAGACTGTGCAGCCCTGATATGCTCAGGCACTGAAAATAGCCTGTCAGCCTCTGTTTCTAGACAAGCTTTTTGGGACACACAGTAGGCTTGGAGCAGAGCATCTGAGCTGAGCGCACCAAAGTATCACAGACGAGCTGTCTGTGGTCCTGCAGCTCTGTGAGCGGATCTGTCTGTGGTCCTGCAGCTCTGTGAGTAGATCAAGATCTGTGTGTGGTCCTGCAGCTGTGTGTGTCTATCTGTCTGTGGCTCTGCAGCTCTTGCATGTGAAGAAAATAATGGAATCTTGCCACATCCTCCACAACTAGAATGAGCACAGAGGATGTTGTCAGCTTGAAGTGGAAACCATGGCAAATAAAACAGCTCTCCTCCTGTCAATGTCTTCCACCTTTCTCGGGGACCAGCACTCTCAGCAATTAACAGTGGAGAACAAAATCCAACCGGGCCATAGAGGTCATAAGGTGAAGAACTTTTTCTTTACTTTTGACATCTGCCAGCATGAAAAGCTTCTTCCACGGAATCATGGCAGCACTGGCATAATATAAGAAACTGCATTCAATTTACTATTAGATAGACCAGCAAAGTAAATGTTCTTGAGATTCAAATAATGGCACAGTTGTTTTCTATCAATGTATTTGTTAATTCTTACACATATTCTGTTTCTGTGCTATAAAAGTTTACATATATGCAAATCAGAGGCCCTTCTGGCTGCATTTAATGTGTCTTCACACCAAAAGCTTGGGCAGAATATTTGTGAGAAAAATTCAATAAAAACCTTTTGACCAGCTTTAATATGTTGCAGCTGGGAAATTAGCATCTAATGCAAAATTCGAGCCTATTTAGATAATTACACAATCATTTATTTATTTAACAATTCTAATTGCTTAAAGCAGAATTTCCCCACCAGAGATTTGCAGAGTGTTTTATTTACGTACCCGACTCTGAAACTCATTCACATAAAAATCACCGCAAGAACAAGAACTCCGTGAACCAGACCGGTGGAACGACAAGGTACAATTTCTCATTCTGAAACAGGAAATAAACAGCAGCCTCACTGCGGTGTTCAGCTGTGGAACCATGAAGGCCAGTACCTGCACCTCTGTACAAACCCCCACCCCCTCCAAAAAACACAGCTTCTTCGAGCATCACCGTGCTCAGTGTGATATGATAGGGTGCACGGAGGCTTCATCATTAACAGCTGCTGTACAGCTGGCGAAATGATAGCTGGGGAGTTTTTTGGTGATTGTGCGAGAAAAGTTCTTTATTATTATTTCTTCTCTCCCCGTCTCCGCTCCGCTTAAAATCCAGCAGCGCCTCGGTTCAAAAAAAAAAAAAATAGAAAAAAAAAAGAAAAAAAAACTATGAATATTTATCACACTTATTAACAAGGCAGCATGCATAAGAGAGGACCGAGGGAAGCTGGGATACAATCCGGGGCATCTGCCAAAATAAAAATCCCTAAATAGAGCAGCCGGCATCAGTAGGGAAGTGGGGGCTGGCATGGGGGTGGGGGGTGTATAGGGGGTTAGAGGGTAACCCACAACTCAGACGGAACTAAGCGACCCATCAAACACGACTGAAGCGCTGTTAACTCACAGCAGAGGCCGCTTCGCCGTTTTTCTTTTTAAATTCTCCATTTCAGGAGCCCTACGTTCGATGATCTTGCTCACAGTTCCCACGAACGACAGGCGCCAAAAAACAAAGTTGAGGATTAATTTTTCCCCGTTATTCACAGGAGAATAATCCAAACTGGTGTCCGGCATGAGCGTCTGAGCGTGAGAACTGCTGTAGGGAAGAGTCTCCCATAAGGGTCATGACTGATGGACCTCTGTCCAGAGCCCTCAGTTCCTTTTACATGAAGGAAACAATGAAGACTTTATGACACTGATAATAGTTTGGGGGCTTTTTCAGGTCTGAAGTTATTCGGTGTTTCACATGAACGCACAGCTCGTTTTACCTGACAGAGGGGAAGAACGAGCTGTGATTACTGGGGGCAGGGGGGTTTTGGAAAGTCAATGTCAGTACTGTCAGCTTACACTCAGAGAAAATGCTATCTGCGCAAACATTACCGTGATTGTCCTTATAAACCTGTTAAAGGTCACGCAGCTTATTGTCGTGAAGAGCGTTTGTCTCTCTGCATTCTCTCAACGTGGAGAAATTGATTTGTGTGAATGGCGCGGGTAACCTGTCAGAAACTAAATGCCTCAGCGCAAATAGCCTCATGCTGCTGTATTTATTTACATAATTGTCCATTTAGACATCCGCGTTTCAGAATTTGATAACGCTACAAAACTTTGAAAAGAAAAAGGAGGGCTCACTGAATTTTCCTCATGGTATACTAACGCAGTCAAGCAGCAAATATTTTAAAAATCCCATGAAAACTCAGAGAACCCCCACCCCTTAAGGAAGATGGCCCTCTTGCTGTACAGTATGTGTGTACACATCCCTACAAGGGACTGTTGCACCATGGAAACAACATTTTGGTCTCCATGGCAACACTGAGTTTGGTATCCAATGGGTGGCTCATGCACTCACAGCTTATAAAATTAAACCTATCTGAACTGAAAACCTGACAAGCATCAACATCACAGAGAAAAGTCACAAACTCCACACCAGCCTGTGGGGCTACAGAGGAAATCTAGGCCTCTTTGAAAGTCCAACACTTTGGGGTGGGTAGCTACACTCAGATCAACACAATGATGAGCTGGATGAGGTGTCCGTCAGGAAATCAAGCCTACAGACACTGTAGCCCACAAGTATCTGTCTATTAATAAAATGTAAAATAAATATCCATTGCAACACAGCTAAAACAGGCACTTTGTAAACCCATGTAAACAGTTCATACACAGACACAAAGCTGTACGTCCCTGCCACCCCTGGTCAGAGCGTATGTTACGACAAATCCCTAAGTGAACAGAAGCTGAAGCCACCTGAGCATAGCACACAGTTCTGTACAAAGTTAAACGTGGTAATCTTTACACAGTTTTGTAATGCACCGTCGCTGTTTATTTGCATGTGTTGCATTCAAAATAATGAACTGAAGTGAATGTGACAAATGCACAAGTTTGGGCACCCTGCCAGGAAGTACTTAGTAACACTTAGTAACACCTGCTCTGGCAGATCCATAACAGCGTCCAAGCATTTCCTGCAGTCACTGAGGTGTTTCTGTTCAGTTGATTTTGGAACTTTTTCCTACTTTTTCCCCACACAGAACTCTTCTAGCTCAGAAACATTTGCAGGTGTCCTTGTGTGCACTGTGTGACTAAGATCTCCAACACAGGTCACCTCAGGGCTTGGGGGAGCTAAAGGTTGCTGGGCAAAATGTCTTGGTACTTTGGTAGTGTTCATGATTCCATTGACCAGAACACAGTA
Source organism: Anguilla pacifica (assembly GCA_039654925.1). Classification (NCBI taxonomy): domain Eukaryota; kingdom Metazoa; phylum Chordata; class Actinopteri; order Anguilliformes; family Anguillidae; genus Anguilla; species Anguilla pacifica. Next base: position 11,408,154 of record CM077302.1, read on the forward strand.
AGATACACTTTTGACCAGGAGTGGCTGTTTTTTTTGCATACAACTGGAAACAAACACACACACACACACACACAGTACACTCACTCTCTCTCACACACACACACACACACACACACACACACGCACTCTCTCTCTCTCTCTCTCTCTCACTCTCTCTCTCACACACTTTCTCTCTCTCTCTCTCTCTCTCACACACACACTCTCTCTCTCTCTCACACACACGCACTCTCTCTCTCTCTCTCACACACGCACTCTCTCTCTCTCTCTCTCTCTCTCTCACACACACACACTCTCTCTCTCTCACACACACACACACAGATGAGATGTGACAGTAATCTGAAGGTGGAGGCTCTTGTGGAGGGGGTTTGTTCTGCGCACGGCGGAGGGGGGGGGGGTTTGTTCTGCGCGCGGCGGAGGAGGAGATCAGTGCTGAAGTGGCGCGTAATTGCGGAGCCCCGCTGACAGCGAGCTCAGAGAAATGTAAACGCCGCCCGTCCCAAGACCCCGGCGCCGAAAACATCAGCACTTCAAGAGACGCGCATCCCAGAATGCACTGCAAACGCGCATTATAAACAGCCGCCGGATCAACTCCGCTATTCTACATTTCAAAAACCGCATATTAAATCATATTTAAAAAAGCAACAATTGGCTACTGCTCCTATGAGAATCATGTCTTATTTCCTTCAGAAAAAATGGATAAGTTATCTAATTAAGTCATGCCAGCAGCCACACCTCCACGCACTCTGCTCCTGCCGACTGGCTGAAGCTAAGCAGGTGTGGGCTTGGTTAGTACTTGGATGGGAGGCCACCAGGGAATACGGAGTTGCTGCTGGAAGTGGTGTTGGTGGGCCAGCAGGGGGCAGTCTTCCCCCTGGTCAAATAAACCCCAATGCCCCAGTGCAGTGACGGGGACGCTGTGCTGTAGATGCCGCCGTCTTTCGGATGAGACGTTAAACCGGGGTCCTGACTCACTGTGGTCATTAAAGATCCCATGACACTTATCGCTAAGAGTAGGGGGTTCCCCGGTGTCCTGGCTAAAATCCCAGATCTGGCTCTCGCAAAAAACTTGCCATCTAATCATCCCCTGATTTAATTGGCAAAAAAAAAAAGTTCTCTCCCTCCAGTGGAGCTGCTCAGTGGCCAACAATAGAGGATTGTGGTTGTACTGGGCAGCTCCCAGGTGTGAATGTGTATGAGTGTGAAGCAAGGCGTTCCTGCAAAAGAGCATCCGTGCTCAGTGAACCTACCCTGGGTAAATAAAGGTTAAAACCTACAAAAATGAAAAACCAGTATTCATAGATTCAACATGGCTATCTTTACCACACGGCAACATGCATGAGGAACATTCAGTTTCAGTAGACACACAAACCATTTAGCATTTAGCTCCAAGTTAAAACATATTGTTTTTATATAGTTATATTTTCTGTAGTTGAAAATGGGGGGGGGGGGGGGTTTGGTGCACAAAATTATATCGATAATTCTAAAACTTGTATGAGACAACACCGTGTATGTGTGAAAAAAGTGTGTGCGCGAGTTTCTGGATACTAGTCAGCAACTGCACAGAATGCAGAGGAACACACTTTCAATCTCAGTGCAGCAGCATAACTGGAGAGAGAGAGAGAGGGAGAGAGAGGGAGAGAGCGATAGCAAAAGACTTTTACAACCCCTTTTTATTGCCAGTTCAGGGTTACATGTTCAACTCATACTGACTGCAAATACTGTATTTTGCAGTCGAAAAAAACAAAACAAAAATGAAAACAACCAAAGCAAACCATCCAGACATATCAACAAAAACAGTATCCCAGAAAAAATTGTGTGTGTGTGTGTCTGGGTGAGAGAGATAGAGAGAAAGAGAGAGAGAGAGAGAGAGGATGAAGAGACACTTCCAGCTGGTGAATTTGAGCAGGTCCCCCATCCCTCCACCCCTATAAAACGGGTCATTTAAGGGCAGTCACTGAGCCCCACAGTAAAAAGTTATCTACAGCAGTGACCTCATAGTTTACAACAAAAAAGGGAGGGGGGGGTTGGGGGTGGGGATGTTGTTGACTGCAGCCAATTAATCTTCTGGGGCAGTGCCTCACAACCACAGACATGCAGTGTGAGTGACAGCTGTAATCCCGGGGGGGCGGGGGGGGCGGGGGGGGGGTGTCCTTGCTCCATTACCCACAGCGGAACATCCGTCAAAAGTGGATGAAAGTGACCCAGGCCGCTGTAAGGCAACACAGCGAAGGCAGAGTCCTCCAGAGAACAGGGCATCGGTAAGACAGAGGGGTGGGGGGGGGGGGGCATACGCGGAAAAGGACGAACGCCGTGACGTGGCGGTAAATGTCTGTGTCATATGGGGATTGGATTGGAGGGATGTCCGCACACGCGCTGGCGGCAGGTAAACGCACGGCGGGAAGCGGGTTTGGCGGGAAGGGGAGGGCGCGGGGTGACATTCTCCTGACAGGCACCCGTCGTCTCGGTTCCGCCTATGCTAGGGTTGTGAGGGCTGAGAGGCCCAAAGCTTGAGACCCCCCAAAAAACCAGCGCCCCCTACAGTGAGGGCACTGTCAGAGCAACGCCCATGGCAGTCCACGGGGTGCTTCCCCAGGGGCGCATTTTCATACAGATGCTCATTCTGTGGCTTCGATAAAAAACTGCGTTGCACCAGATCTCAACCGCCCCCCTGGTCACATTTCAAATAAATCTGACAGGAAGTGAACACCACTCTGAGCCAAAGTCAATATTTCAAATAAAATTGACAGGAACTGAACACCACTCTGAGCCAAACTCTATATTTCAAATGAGACTGACGGGAACCGAACACCACTCCCAGCCAAAGTCTATATTTCAAATGAAATTGACGGGAAGTGAACACCACTCCCAGCCAAAAACTCAGGGTTCTCACCCGCCAAAGAGTACCATCAGCTAAAGCCAGAGGGAGAAAGTGAGCTTAAATGGATTTCTGGGTTTAGAAACACAAAGTGGAAAAGGGGGGGAAGAACATGTACACTTCTCCTGGCATATAAAAAAAAAGCTATTTTAGGTACAGATCCTTGATAACTTAAGGATCATATAATAAAATGTGTTTGTGTCTGTGTGTTTGTGCATGTGAGTGTGTGTGTTTGTGTGTGTGTCTGTGTGTGTGTTTCTGGAACTACCAAGATGAAGCCCAGGAAGCCCGCGCTAGCCATGCTGGCAGGGATCTGGGCAACCGTAACCCTGGTAACAGCGGCAGCGCATTAAGCGGGCATTGCGGTGGCGCTTCCCGCTCAGAGTTCCTGCCCGGCTGCGCTGCGGCGGTAACGGACCCAGATGGTGCCGCCGGCGCCGCTCTGGAGCTCCGCGTCTCAGCGGCCAATCAGCAGCTGTTCTCCCGTCCCGCCGCTCTAGCGCTGCAAGCCGCCAGCGAGCCGGGCTGTCGGGCCTGGTTTGCGCGAGCGGGACCCAAACGAGGCCCGATGGGATCTGCAGGGGGGTCCCGCACGTGCGCCCCCGGAACGCTCCCGAGAGAGAGGGGCTCTGATTCGCTGCGGCGAGGGCTTGGCGGGGGGGGGGGGGGGGGTCTGACTACGAGCGCTGGAGCGAGTCGCTCAATCTCTGCACGGTAATGGGCTGGATGAAGGTGAATGAGGCCCAGGCAAGGCTGTCGCACAGGGCAGGGCAGGAGGGGCGCGGCACTAGCTCCTCGAGGGAGGGGGGGGGGGGGGGGGGTCTGGCACGTAGCGGACCCCCAGAGCCCCTGTACAGACAGCAGGTAGCACTCCCCTCTCCCAAAAACACGAACACCGGCTCCATTCTTTGTAGTCGATCCTTTGCTAATCTGCACTCATTTAAGGGGAGGGGGGGGGGGGGGGGGGGAGAAAGGCCAAGCGCTGAAGTGAAGGCCCATGCTTGAGCGGCCCTTTCTCCTCTGATTAGCTTCTCTGTGACCGCGAGCGTGAGCCAGCGCACTAATCCGCCATTCATGCTGCTCACGGGCGGCGCGCTCTCAGCCCACCGAGACTGAGACTGAACGACTGTGACACGCCAGCTAGAGAGCAGCCCAGGGGTGGGGGGAGATGCCCACTTAGCGCAGAGACCTCTCATGAAAAAATAAACACACACAAGTCAATAATTAAACATCCCTTCACCGTATCACAGCTGCAGATCTCATTGCACATACAGACTGTGCGGTACATGCAATACGGCGCGCGTCACAGCAGTCAGAGTGGCGCTAACGCGCTGGGATCTGAGTACGTGCCTAAGCCAGATGTTCCCGTGCCATGGCCGCCCTTTTCTTCTTAAACCTGGGGACCCCCCTCCCTCTTATGGGGGACTCCGTGGCCAAGGAGTTCCTTCAGTGTCATCACACAGTGTAAGACACGGGGTTCCCCTCCCACAGCTGAGCAGCAGGACCCCTCAACCCAGCCGCCGGCCGCCAGCCGAACAAACTGAGAACTACGACCTCAAATCATCAAAGACTTGAGAGTTGAATCACTGTATCGGAGCGTAGCATTATCAATTCTCTTTTTACTTTAGTAAATTAATCATAAATTAATGTTTTTGTTGCAAAATTGTGTTGTCTCTTTTTGAATAAGTAGGCCCCACTGATAAAAACAGCCTCAAATGAAAGATAACGGTAGCATCCTCCCAAATTATTATAAATCGTTAGCGTTCATTCGTAAGGCAGGGCCCCATTACTGGAGGAAATCCTTGATCCTGCCCTGAGGTAAATAACTGAGGTAGAAAAAAATGGCCAACACCGCAATGCTGTGCAAAACCACAACCCAAAACAACCCCTAACCAGCCAGCGCACATTCCCCTCACTCACTCACGCTAAGAACAGAAATGAAAATGCTGACTTGAGTGAAAACATCATTTAATGTACTCGGGCTACTGCAAAATATCAATCTGCGCTTCAGACTAGTGTTTGTGCCAGTGGAGTCTTCACACAAGAGTCCAAGACACAGAGCTGTCTGCTGGAAATGACCCCACACCCCGAGGAGCAGCAGGAAGAGAGACAGAGAGGCGAGCAGCAGGACAGACAGACGAACGAGCAGCAGGACAGACAGACAGACAGACAGACAGACAGACAGACGAACGAGCAGCAGGACAGACAGACAGACGAGCAGCAGGACAGACAGACAGACGAGCAGAAGGAAAAACAGACAGACAGACAGACAGACGAGCAGCAGGACAGGCAGACAAACAAACGAGCAGGACGGACAGACAGACAGACGAGCAGCAGGACAGACGTACAGACAAGCAGGACAGACAGACAGACAGACAGACGAGCAGCAGGACAGACGTACAGAGAAGCAGGACGGACAGACAGACAGACGAGCAGAAGGAAAAACAGACAGACAGACAGACGAGCAGAAGGAAAAACAGACAGACAGACAGACGAGCAGGAGCAGTGGTGGGGCAGCCCAGGCCACGGACCACGGCTCTGCAGAGCCGGGTGAAAAATGCGAGGCGACACTTTGACAGGTTAATCCTCCCACTTGAACTCCCCAAAGAGCACTGACAAAGAGGGAGGCATTACATCTGCTAATTCATTTCACATTCTCTAAGAGCAAGAGTCCCACAGAGGAGCACATCACACACACACACACACACTCAAACGCACAAGCGTACACGCGCACACACACACACACACACACGCACACACACACGCACAGACACCCACACTCAAAAACGTATGTACGTACGTACACACACACGCACACGTACTCACGCGCACACACACACGCACACGCACACACACACACACACACACACACACACACACACACACACCACGGCATCATTTCCCCTCCAGATCCCAGGTCCTCTTCCAGTTTAATAACTGCAGCCGTCTGATCGTGACCAGGGGAGTACTGGGTGATTAAGAACGGGTGAATCGTAAAATCAGAGAATCCCCTCAGAGCAGAAACTCCCACTTTTTTTTTTTCTTTTTTTTGAGTTCTGTGTACGAGCACCAACACGCCAGTGTCACAGGGTCACACGCATTGGCGGGACGGCCGGACGGAATCTCTCAGGTAAATCCAAAGCCAGGTAGGTGACAGACAGTACTTTAGTGGGGCTTCACAGGGGGGCTGATTGCAGTGACTTCCACCCGAGACAGAACAGTGAAACGTCTCCCCTTACCTCCCTGACAAGGCTGTGCCAGACTGTTTATTTACGTATGCAGACACAGTGCCACCAAATCTACTGGATAACGTGTATTGTCTTAACAGCCCCTACCCTTATGAATATGAAATACATAGCAATATACTAAACATATGTGACCTATATGGGAAACATGACAAATATATATCAGTGTCATACAATACTATATCTTAAAGTGGAAATGATCTGAATATTTGCCAATGTATCGTGAAGCGTTGCAATATAAAGATAACATATTTATTGCAGTATATTTTACAACATATTCCAGTTCCATAAGAGATAGTTAGAGGAAAGCATAAGAATGTAATTCCACCACTAAAAATTACTGTTGGTCTTTTTATGACAAACTAGGCACTCGCCGAGCAAGTGTAATAATGGTCTGTTTAAATACTCCATGCCTCGCAACGAGAGTGGAGGCCCTCAACAGCAAATTAAGCACAGAGATCTCTACACTAACCAGACGGTCAGCTCAGCATTCTTAAAAAACGGAAGGTTCTGCCTCTCCGTGCCGAAGCTGCAATATTGCGATGTTGGGCCGGGGACAGGCCTGTGGTGGGTGTACATACTCCACCCCCGTGGGTACATTTCTACATGAGGACTCACCAAGAGGAGGCTGTTGTTTTCAACCAGACCCTCCAGGAGGAAGTGGTGTGGGGGGGTGGGGGGGGGGGGGGGGTAGGTGGCAGAGGGCCGAAAATACTGTCCTGCCATGCACTCGTCTTCCGTCCCAGGCGTGAGGGTTATTACAGTACGGTTAAAAGAGACAGACTGTGATTTTACCCACTTACTGGTGCCAAACAAGAGCCAAACACCTTTAACTGTCAACCGAACAGCCGGCTTTTTGGACGCATGACAGACTGAATAAACCCAGATTTTGCAAACACGTCTGTCGCCGTAATCCAAAGGTTCCATCACTGGAGCGTCTCATAAAAAAAACATAATCACTACGACAAGAAACCCTTTAAACGACCGGGCCAGGTAGGCGGGGTGTACAGCCTCCCTACCGGTAAACACTCTCATCACAGCGAAAGCAGAGAAGTTTACTCCTCCAAGAATAACCGCAATGCTGATACAGCAGATCCATCATCCGCGCAAACAGAGAACAGAGAGAGAATCATCTTAATTACCGGCTGCACCTCGGCTAACCTGCTGTGTTTATAAAACGCGCAGCGGAAGACTGTGCCCAAAATGCTCTCTCCACGGCGCAATATTAAGCACTTCTTCATCAACTGCCTTTCTTCTATGGAAAGAGCCATTTTCCCATGGCCCGGCTCTCACTGCCTCCAAAGCCTTTCTCCCATCTGAGAAACTGTGAGAAACGGGAGCCTCGGACCTCTGACAGCCAGCCATTTGCACGTCTGTTCCAACCTCCTATTTTTAAGCCTCAAATTAACGTCTGAGAAGCAGCACAGCAACGGAGAGAGAGAGAGAGAGAGAGGAAGAGTTATAATAATAATGCAGTTTCTGTTGCTGTTTTTTACCATGTCACCATGATTGATCGTTTACCACTATGCTTCGGCAATATGTGTTTTGAAATATGGCATGCCAATAAAGCATTTGAGTTGAATTGGGGGGGGGGGGGGGGAAATGACAGGGAATGAGACAGAGAGGGAGACAGATAATGAGAAACAGAGAGAGAAAGAGACAGATTTAGAGAGATAGAGATGCTTATGCGGTGTGAACCTGTGTAGGATTATGAGCTATGAAATGCAAATGCACCATCGTCCCTCCTCTCCCCCTGCAGATTTAACTGGGAGCGCTAAAGGGAAATATTTTGGAAACACAGAAGCGATGAGGAGGAGAGTCCTGACTGAATGAGACTGGGGCGGGGGGGGGGGGGGGGGGGGGGCAAGGGGGTGCAGGCAGACTGCAGATCGGAGCTCTCTTGGCCTGAACAGGAGGCTACTCCAGCGTGTCATGGCCAGGAACCCCCCCCACTTCAAAACCACCGCACAGCTTCCCTTCCTGCTCAGAGAACATGGACAGGAGGCTGGAGACCCTGGTCCCCTTGGATGGGGGGGCTAATTAAGCTTTTATCACACTCACATGACCCCTGACCCCTGACCCCTGACCCAGCTACACCAGCTCTACACCGCTTGGGCCTTCTGAGCAGAAATCCTGAAGCTCTGTAAACTCAAACTTTTATTTCTATTTTTTATTTCCTGGTGGAGAACGCATCTCCAAACAACCCTGTAGCCCATAAAGCCCGCTTAATAAGAGTAAACAGTGACCCCCCCACACCCATCCCACCCCCCCACCCCCACCCCACGCTGGTTGCCGGGGTCTCCGGGGTGGACGCGGTCACGCTAAATGCACCCGGGGGCCGCTTCGTTACGCCGCGACGGTAAAGCGAAGTGACACCGGTAATGAGACGGACCAGCCATGACGCCAGCGGCATCGCCATCTCCCCCCCCCCCAGCACCGCTGCTCATTTTTCCTCTAACCGGGGGCCCAGACAGCCAGCGACAATAAACCCGGGGTTAGAGTTGGGCTGGACCCACCGGCACTAACAAACCAGACAGCTGGGCACTACGCACATTTAGGCGGAAATTACGTCCAATGAGTTCTCTTCTTTGACAGGGCATGCTGCATGGGAAAGCACAGCACTGCAACAAAGCCTACTGGGGCCCTGCGTAGTGACCTCCCCTTGAGCAGCACAACAGGCTCCACTTAGACCATGAATGAGCCTGCAGCTGTGTGTGCCCACTGTTGCTTCAGACCTTGGCACGTCAAACTAAGCACTTTCCCTGATGTTCTTTTTTTCAAACGCACACTGAGCTCTTCTGAAATGTAACAAAGATTTCAGACGTCAGTTGGGTGACCCTTACACCGTGACCGTGAGGTAAAACCAGAGCTCATTTTGCAGAGATCATTCAGAGGGTCCTTAAAACTGCCTTACATCTCCCTTTCTTCTCATCTCGTTTTTCAGGATTTCCCGAAAACCTGACTCAGTTGAGAGAGAGTAAGCGGTGTTGCCCCGGAGAGATGGGCGATTTAAGCAAAATTATTAGGCACAGAGCGGTGGAGAGATATCGATCTGAATCGTCTTTCGCACAAAATCTGCAAAATACACATTTTTCTCTGCCCCCCTCTTTCGAGCTATATCTCATATCCGAAAAAAAGGTGAGACCTCTTTTTTCTGTTCCCCCCCGACAGCGAAGTGAAGAAGCTATTCTGATTCATCTCCCGTGTTCAGGGCTGATAAAGCGAGAGCGGAGGAAGGGAAAAAAAGGAAAAAGAAAAAAAAAAGGAAAAAGAAAAAAACCCATCTCCATTATGCAGCCGTTACCGCGGGGCAGATAGACGGGCGGCGGCGCTGACGGCTCCGGGGGGGCGGGGGGGGGGAGGATTACCGCGCGACCCCGCCGGCCGCCGCGGGAGAGCGATTTACGCGTCTGGACGGGAGGCGGGGAGGAGGAAAGGCCCGGGCGCCCGGGCTTCCCGCCCCGCTCCACTGATCGGGGGACGTGCGCACGCGGAGACTCGGCCCGCGCCAGCGAACGCAGACGCGCTCAGCGGGGGGGAACGGCGTTACCCGCCGGCCCGGCAGGTCCCCGCAAACCAGCGCCATTTCACACCCTTTCATTTACTCCGCTGGACATCTTTAACAAAGCCAATTATGTTAAATGCTTTACCCGAGCTTAGCCATTATGCCACACTTCTGACTCACGCAGGCGCACACACACACACACACACACACACACAGATGCACACACACACACACGCACACACACATGCACACACACACACGAATGCAGATGCGCACACACACACACACACACACAAAATAAGAATGAACAAACATGCGCACACACATTTAACCCGTGCAATGATGGATTTCTATTTCCAAAGCACCTACTATGTGCCAAATGACCAGGGTTGGGTTAGTGAAAAGTGCAGACCTTCCATATTGCGAGGTTTCCAGGTCTCAGGGTAAAGTGAAGAACAGAGCATCAGAGCTGTGGAGCCGGGGCGTAGGTACTCCCAGAATATTAACCAAAATCCTGAGAAAATGGCTGCCTGCGCCGACTGCTCAAACCACAGCAGATTCAGGCCTGGCTTCTTTCTCATTTATGAGGCAGAGTTGATCCCAGTCAGCTTAAAGGACTACTCTTCCCAGGATCCCCTGGGTGAGGGACTGGACCCCGATGACATCTGCGATATACCAGGCGTCGTGTAAACCGCCATTCTTGGAGCGCGGGCCTTCCGGCGCAAGACTGTTCCCCCCAAAACGGGACACGACCGAATCGCACAGTCCCACCCGACCACAGGGGGCTGAAACAGCACCTCGTCCCGGCCAAGCAGAGACACGTGAAGGAAGAGGGGGAACGAGGAGGAAGAGGGTGGAATGAGGAGCAGAAGGGGGGAAGGAAAGTGGCGGGCACGGAAAAAACAGAGTGCTCGTTAACAAGGAATCGAGAAACAGGTTGATCTGACATTACCTGTCTTCCTGGAAGTTATTTTAGCTCTTAAATGGCTTTTCCCCCAGAGCCTGAAATGCACTTTGGTGATGGAAACGCGGGCAGCTTGCAGCAGTGCAAATAAATACACCTTGTTATGGATTAACATACGGCACGAGTCCCAGAAGATTACAGAGCACTATACTCGTTAAATAAGTGCGAACATCTCCGTGCCATCCGCAAACGAGATGCACTTTAAACTGACATTTCGTTTCCGCGGAACAACAGCTGACATTTGAACGGCTGCGATGTGCTGTGGGGTTTGTGCAGAGCGTGGAGCCCTGTAGACCCGGCTCCATTTTACCCTCCTCTCTGGTATGCAACATGGTTCCCTCCTCCAAGCTCACAAAAAACAAAAAATTACAGTCCTGTGACCCCAGCTAACCTGGGACAGAAATTAACTTGTAAATGAGCCTGAGCATTTACTCAATACTCTGATTCTGTTCATTAATGACAGTAACGTGCTCATCTCTCTGCTACAGGAATATCTGGGGTCACTACTACTGTACATACTGTACATACATGTGACATGCATATAGCACATATATATATATCACATACCACAAATACGCACTGCAACATGTGACATACACGCTGCACATACATGGGAGAGGGGGAGTGGCCCCAGAGCCATGAAGCCTGCAGGTTTCCGTGGTTACTCAAAAGTTAATCGATCAGCTGATCACACAGGTAACTCACCTCGCCCATCTCCTTGGGTCTAAATGTAAAAAAAAAAAAAAAAAAAAACAAAGACCAGGAGACCCCAGTAGGAGTTCCACCTACGCCTGCCTCAGAGCGAGAATCTGAATCTGAATCTATTCTGTATCGCTACTGTAAAACACATCAGCACTCTCGTACTCAAGAGCACATACACTGGATTCTCACAGCCTGACAGGGTGAATCCGAGGCCAACCTTGGAAAGTTTTTCCATCACGTTGGCTCCTCCCACTTAACTGACCAATCAGAGGACAGGTGACGGTCTGTGACACAAGGGGTTCTGCTCTGGCTTTAAGAGGCTCTTTTCACCTGAGGCGGAGGCAGACAGGAAGGCTTCAGGAGCGGTTTAGCTCAGCAGCTGGTTTTTAATGTAATGAATTTAAGAAGCATGAACTGATTACCTCTTTATTTCCCCTGCTGTTAGCACAAAATTTACACGCCGTGCACCCCCACCCCCAGGCAATAAGATGTTACACAAATAAAACCAAAAGGGAAAGAGAGAGAAAATTAGCCATTCTGGAGGGCCGCTGAGGATACAGATGGGAAACAAATGAGGATTTAAGCCCGAGATCGAGAGGGTCACACGGGGGTCAGAGCCAGTGGGAGCCGGGGACAGGGCCTAACCCAATATGGACACACACACACGCCATCTCTCAACCAGGGATCATAACTCCATTTACCTTCGGGAGGGGGGGGGAGTGTCTGACCCCCCCCCCCCCTCACAACCTGAGATTTTCTATTTTCCATCACTACACAGACGCTCAGCTCTGGGTGTGTGTTTCTGTGTGTATATATGTGTGTGTGTGTGTGTGTGTGTGTGTGTGTGTGTGCGTGTGTGTGTGCTGTAGGGCTTTGCCTTTTAGATTTACAGCACACACAGCCCAAGGGTCACGCTTTTAACCCTTTCAAAATTAGGTTTTTAAAAAATGTCTTTTTCCAAAATTCTCAGTCAGAGTTCTAGAACTCCGTTACATTCAATGGGATTGTTACATCAGCATCAAAATGTCCAGTTAAGAATACTCTAACCACGTATTTGTGACCTGACACCATAGAAGTATTTTTTATTTTTTTGGGGGTGATTCAGGAGCTGAAATGAGGGAGGAAATCCCAGTGTGTCCCATACACTCTGCTCCTTAGCCCGCCAGGCACGCTGCAGCCCCCGGGTTCGGTGTAGGGCTGAGTTTCGGCTTTTGATGCATTTTCCACACCCCACAAACATAAATCAGCCTCTCCACACACTTGCACCGCCATTTCAGGACGTTTCAGGTCCTCTGAAGGCCTCCCGCGGTGGGCGTCTGGGTCAGCCGGGAGCTGTCCGGTGCTGAACACGACACAACTGAGGGAAAACCCATCGACACACAGCTGTGTCTCGTAACCGTGACTACAGACGTTAGAAGAGGAGAGAGACAAGCACATTGCGGACTGTGAGGCACCACCACCATGGCAGCGAAAAGCTAGAAAGCCTTTCTTCCTTTCTCTCTCTCTCTCTCTCTCTTCCTGCAGAATGTGAAGCTCTGGACTCCCAGAGCAGCTGCCTGTTTGACTGCGGCACAGAAGCCTCCGATCAGCCGTTCCCAGAACCCACTGGGGCCACCCGTCCATGTTGGAGAAGAGCCAGGGAGGCTAATTCTGTTTGGCTAATCTCTCAGAACTGAGATGAGTGGAAAAGAAGAACAACTCCCCCCCAACCCCACCCCAGCCCTACCCCTCATACCCCTCACCCCCCCACCCCACCCCTACCCCTCATACCCCTCACCCCCCCATCTCCCCCTCTCCCACTGCTTGTTTTTAGCTCTCAAAAACTAATGCTGTCACAGTATCAGCATTTTTCACTCCAAAGCCCCCAAAACCATTTTGGATACAATGTGTAGTTAGTGTGTAAGTAGTCGCAGGCTAATTATTTATCCCCTGAGATCGGCCTCCTTTCTAGCTGAGTGAGATATTAAAGTAAATATGTACGCGGATACCACAGAGCTTACGAGGTTCAGATAATTTAAGCATTCTGTATCGCAGGACCTTTAAATGTTTTGGCAGCAACGTAATCAATAGATAATGGCAATGGCGCTTGATCAGATATTGCAGTGCTCCTGTTCCCATAGTTATTGGCTGCATTAGTCTTCTTGGATCAGGGCACGGTAAGTTCTGGAGTAATTTTCAAATGCTGGAAACGCATATGAAACTAAATTAGTGCCACAGAATGGTTTTTAGGGAAGAATGGAAAGGAAAAAACTAAATGGAGAGAGTCAGGAAATGCTACTGTTCAGTAGTCTGTCATAACCGGAAGTCTCTGCAAATTAGCCTATTCTAATAAGCTACGGATAAGCCATTAAGAATCCTCAAGATAGAAAATCGAAGAAAGCAGAGCCCTTGACTTACTTTTAAAGTGGCACTCGAGAGAGAGATGAGCCAAGTATTACAATTAGCTTTTCAACGTGATCTTTCTCAACCAAAAATTCAAGAAAAAAATATCGGTCATTCTCAATGGCCTTCAAATCCTCCATCTTCATTCTCTAGATTTTAGGACCGGCAAGATGTTTTTCTGGGTATTTACTGATTTACACCCCCCCCCTGTCCTTAACTTTGTGCAGTTGGGTTTTCAGTGCGTCACTTTTCCCCCTGGAAACCCAACTCAAACTCATGACTCACGGTGTTGTGTTTTCCAGCGCTGGGAAATAACGAGCGCGTCTGTTGCTCGACTCCAAGGACACGGAGAGCATTGCGGAGAGGCTGAACAAGACGGAGGGGCCGAACGAGCGATCCCGAATGAACGTGGAGACAGTTGAGCGTATGACAAAAAAAAAGGGAGCAGGGAAAACTTTTTTGAAAACAGCAAATGCATCACACACAGGATGAGTTCGCAAACTGCCCAGGACGTCCTGTCGAATGACAGCGAGCGGCTCGCACGGGGGGAAACGGAGGCTCGGCTTCCCGATAGCGCGGGTCTTCAGTCCGCTGCCATTGAACCGCAGTTAAAAAAGTGTGACTGGGAGGAAGCAGCTCGGGCCTTGTGAAGCAGCAGCAGAGCCTTTCAGTCTCGCATACAGAGCAGAGGTGCCGGCGACGGACGGACGGACGGACGGACGGGGTGTGGGGGGTTCGGGGGGGTGGAGGGATAAACGCTCTGATCCTTTCGAGGCGACAATGTCTTCACACGCCACGCCGGGTGGGCGGCCATCGTCCGAAACCGACACGCGACAGAAACGAGGGAAGGAGCGACAGTGCTGCACGTGCGATGGGTCGGGCGGCACGTGGGGGGCGGGTGGGTTGTGGGGGTGCGGGTCGGGGGGGGGGCAGTGACACAGATCACCTGAGTGTGCCTGACGCTCGGCCCCGTCTCATTTCGGCAGCGGTGCAGCGGTTCGGTAAAACCCCCCCCCCCCCGGCCCGTTTTGTGACAGATTAGCCGGATGAGTTTGGGGATGGCGGGTGAGCGGGACTCTGAGCTCAGACAATCTACCGCCTGGCTGCTCGTCGCAGCTGCGGATACGGCCGGCGGCGCGGAGCCGCCGAGAATAACACTGAATAACACCGGCTCACCTCACCGCGCGTCAGAGACAAAATCTGCCAATGAGCGGGAAAAAAACAGCTTATTATAGCAGCCGGCCTCTTCAGACTACAGCACTGCGATGCTCTGCTTCCATTATGCTGTATTCTCAGGAAAAAGTAAAAACATCTAAAGATGTCCCCAGCAAAAAGCCACCTACTTTCATCATTCATTCATAACTGACTTCTTCATAATTTCGCAGACTGCATAACTGTACAAAATGTTTCACACACACACACACACACACACACACACATTCACACACAAACACACACACAGACACACAGTTCTCCAAACCTGTCTGAGGCTACAAATAAAATCTTATTAACTAGGAGGGCGCACTGTTAACCTGATGATTGGACCTTCCTCTAAACCTCTGCAGTTATTCAATGGCATAAACAAAAAATAAATTCTGTAAACACAGCAAATTACAGTAATGCAGAGGGACCAATTTAACAGTTTTACTGTTGAAGAAACAGAAAAATTGCTCATAAACATTTTACTCAGTATCCCTCTATTTACAATTCAAAGTCCACTTGGCAGGGCAAACACATTCCAGGTTGTGCACAGTCGCTGTATGGAATAAGTACTGGACAGAGTATTGGAGAGTCATAGTCAGTACAAAGTGCAGAACAGCCACAGTCAGTAGCATACTAAGTACTGGACAGTAAACTTATTTTATGAACAAAATATGCACCCCAAAAAAAATGTTTAGCGCTGTGCTTATTTCATGTCACATCTGTTTTGGATATTAATAACTGCACAAATATTAATAACGTCAGCAGTCTCACTCTCCTCATCCCATACGATGAGACAAAGATTATATATATATATATTTTTTTTTAACAACGATTCTCTTATTCTCCAAACATAATGCCTGATTGTACCCGCGGGCTTGTCTCAACGACTCAACATCCTCTTCAGGAAGACGAGCACACTCCGCTTAAGAGCCTGAGCTTCCATCCTCTTACCTCAGAGATACGCATTCAGGTGCGTCAGAGGAGCGCGTTTCACACGAGAGTGTCCGTTGAATAAGAAACCTAATGCACAGACGTCCGCAGGTCCTTTAGACGTGGACAAGCCACTCGAGCGCCATTAGTCTCTCTCTGCACGCTCACAAGCGCTCATTACATAATCTAAATCAAAATAAGCGGCAACAAGAGAAATATAAACCACCCCGTATGGACATACATGAGCTGTAAACCTACAACGTTAAAAAAAGATCACTGCCCCTTTGCACTATGACTGGCACGCAATGACCACTGGTGGAAGCTATGATGTGCTGTTGATGGGAAGGGTTTCCAGTGCCTATGGATTTATCGATTTCCATTAGCGCGCACGATTTCCGGGCATCAGGATCGGGAAATTAGCCGAGCGACGCAAGCGCAGAGCATGCGGCTCAAGGATGAACGCTACGCGGCTGGATTTAATTAGTAAAAAAAAGTAAGAAATAAACCAGAGAGAGATGCTCTGAGGAAGGGATCACTGCTAGGATGGCTACAGAGTCAGATGCGAACTATGAACACAAAGGGAAAAGACCAGACTAAATTACATTACAGGCATGTGATGTAGACTAAATTATGGACCTGTATACAGTAAGACGTTGGATCTAAACCACGGAAAGAATAAAAAAACAACAGACCACACCACTGGATACTGTGAGCACGCAGTACAGCGGCTGGAGCCTCACCAGAATACAGAGGAGGAGTAAAAACGGAGGGATTGCACCATCTCTCACCGGCGTCAACTACCCGCGGAGGTGAGAAAAAGAAGGGATGAGGGGGCAGGGCGACAGCAGAGAGGAAGAGAGGAAGAGACGGAGGAGCGGGACCGAGAGGGCGAGAGGCACAATCAGCTCCCTCTCCTCGGGCTGTTTTGCAGGTGATGATTGCCTATTGGCCTAACCTGGCGGCCTTAATCAGCGCCCGTCGGGGTCTCTGTCTGAGGGACGTCTCACCGCGACCAGGAAATTACCGCGCTTCATTACTGCATTATCTCCCCCTCTCCCCGAGAGAGCCCGAGAAACAGGAGAAGAAGAGTGGGACCGAAGGGTAAGACGAGAGAACGTGTGTGTGCGTGTGCGTGAGTGTTTGCGTGTGAGTGTGTCTGTGTGTGTGTGTGTGCGCATGTGTGTGTGTGTGTGTGTGTGTGTGTGTGTGTGTGTGTTTGCGTGTGGATGTTGGTGCGCATGTGTGTGCGTGTGTGACTGTGTGCGTGCGTGTGTGTGCTTGTGTGAGTGTGTCTGTGTGTGTGTGTGTGTGTGTGTGTGTGTGTGTGTGCTTGTGTGTGAGTGTGTGTGTGTGTGTGTGTGTGTGTGTCTCTGTGTGTGTGTGAGTGTGTCTGTGTGTGTGGGTGTGGGTGGGTATGTATCTGTGAGGACGGATAGCTGGTTATCTTTTCAGCATAAGAAGCTAACAGACACTGCTTTATAGGAAGCTGCCTCACAGTCTCAGCTTCCTGACTTTACCCCAGTGTAACTGAACACTGCTCCCATCCACGCGCCAGCCGCCCACAAGCTGCCTTCAGTGAGATACACAGCTCTGCCCTGATTGGTGCGCGCTCTCCCAGTCTGCCCACAGGTGCGTGCAGTGACGTGTTCAGTCTAGCCCCAGCGGGTTCACAGGTATATTCAGTGAGTTTATCTCCAGTGTGTGCACATGCATACTCTGTCACATGTTCGGTTTGGCCCCGGTAAATTCACATTATGTTCAGTGACGTGTGCAGTCTAGCCCCAGTAAGTGCACTTGTGAGCCGGGGGCCGCGGGAGGCGTGTTGTGATGTGGGAGCGTGGCGGCCAGGGCGAGAGATCAGAAGAGGGGAGATTAAATATTGATGCAGCAGTCAGTGTTTCCCGGCAGCAGGGCACTGGCTCTCTGCAGCACAGATCGTTGGGTAATCTCCAGGCCCCTGGCCGGGAGGAAGGAGGTCATGGGTTCAAATCCCCGGTGGGACGGCACGGCTGAAGGGCTTTCCCAGGGATACCCGTTATGCCAGTCCCAGTTGGGGAGAAAAGGGGGGGGGCTTACTATTTTAACACTGAACACCTGATCTGTGTGTGCTGCCAATAGAAATGTGCTCTCAGAAGCATCAGGTGTTATCAACGTATATGCTGTATTAATACAGGGCTGCCCCGCCCTGTTCCTGGAGATCTACCGTCCTGTAGGTTTTCATTTCAACCGCAATTCGGCACACCTGACTCTACTAAATAGCAGCTCAGTGAGAGCTCTAGCTGTTGAGTGAGGTGTGGCTTTGTTAGGGTTGGAGTGAAAACCTACAGGACGGTAGATCTCCAGGAACGGAGTTGGGCAGCCCATTATTTACAGAAAGGACAGGAGCAGATATAAACCAGAACAAATATCTCCAAACTCTTTTCTCTTTTCTTGAAAAGACAGCAAAAGTAACTAAAGAAACTATCGGTTAACAGAGCTCTACAGTTTCCTTTACTTCACTGCAGTAGCCCAATGTGAGGCTTTATGAATTTTATTATTTGGGGGCAATGAGAGAAAAGAACAGGCGGGCACCACTGTGTGTTTCCATGTTGGAGTTCTCACAGTGAATAAGCACTCACTGGCCCACTGAGGAATTCACACAGAGATGCCACAAATTATTTATTTGCTTTGCAGTATTACTCCGAGCAACTTTCTGCAAAAACTCTAGGTCTGATATTTTGGTACATTTTAAGAAGTTGAACGGTTACCAAACATTGTTCAGACAATTTTCCTCGCTGTGGCCCACTCAGGATTTGAACTGGCAATTTGATTCGATTTCAAAGTCTAGTTTTGCCTCTGCCACTGCATATTACAGGAGGCGGGAGACATATTTCCTGGGAAAGAGCTTCCGTCCACCGGATTCAGACAGTCCCTGATCCAGGCCCGTCCCGCTCTCTCTCCCACACACATCAGGGCTGGGACCAGCACTCCCAGTGCTTACAGTGGCCTAAGCCACTCCAGCTGATTCTAACAGCAGGCTAGTGCAGGGGGAGGATGCTTCTGGCTGGGGGTTTAGTAGCCTGCTTTTACTAAGACCCACAATTACCCACAATGCTCTGCAAAGAGACTACCCATTTCCATCCCTGTGGTGGTCTGTGGGAACGGTGGCAAATCTGCACTCAGAGCAGGCTATCGGTCGAGCACCCCATGGGCCTACTGATTATTTAGCGCAGTAGCGGGTCAGGGGTGATTTTTTGGCCTGACTGAAGGGGTCTCGTTGGCGGTAACAGGGGAGCCAGTGACGCTAACGGCGTGGTGAGTGTTCCCCCACTCTCCTCTGCCCTCTGCCCCGCCCGGCCACCTGCCCCGCCTGCCCCGCCCACCCCACCTCCAGACTTCAGTCAGCCCAACGTCAAGCGCCTTTAGTTTTTAAATCACAGACCGGTCTGGCGAATGCATCCGCACTGTATTATTCAGCGAGGAAGACCACGGCCGGAAATGCATTCAGCACTGAGAGACAACGCAACAGAACTGTTGCAGTGAACCAGAACCTTACATGCGCGAGATCATCTGCTACTGTTCTCATGAGTGTCATATTATAGCCGCACTGGGCGATACAGAGTCAGATCATCACAGGACTAAATAAACTCGGTACCTTTTTACTGGATTTAAAATGGCAGCTTTGTGAATGAAATTGGATTCACGGGTGACATGCTCATTTTCTCACACAAGGAACTGTCACCGGCTGCGTGTGATGGAAACGTGATGTGTATCGCACGTGGTACGGTACGAATCGCACACGATATCGAAATTTACAATACTTTTGAAAAATTCTCACATCTCAAATTGAAATAAAATGCATTAAAGCCGACTTAAAGCACACTCACAGCTTTACACCTGCCAGTCAGTCATCCCCTGGTAGCCAAGAGAGGCTGATCCCACTTTATCTGTCTTTATCCGTCTGAGTTTATCTGCCTTCATCTTTCAGCACAATGCCCGCGCATCCAACAAAATGGATGCGCTCAACAGGGATATAGCTCAGCGACTTGACTAAAAATTCCTGGCGAACTGTATGCACCCATAAAAGCCATTTAAGCAATCCACAGAACCACCAGAACGTTTGGGGGGAAAGAAAGGTGGACCAGGGTATTCTGGGATTTGTATGAAGGGCTAACAGCCAGAGGTGGGCTAACAAACAGGTAAAGGGTTTGAAGCCAACTCCACATTATTACGACTACAAATAGAAATCTTTACAACATGAATAGTTACTATCAAAAAAAGAGGGCGATGATTTATAAATTCAGATAATCTAACAATCTAATAATTTGATTTCACAGAAGCAACAAGAAATAAACCAATACCTGTATAGCTACTCATGCACAGTGAGACACAGACAGACAAGGACACAATTACTCACACAAATGCAAAAGCGCAACTGACATGTACCATTAAGCTAACCCCCCCTCCCCCCCCTCCATTTCCTTTACTCTTTTGCATGTATACACACACACACAGACCACCCACACACACACACACACACACACACAAACACACACACACACACACACACACACACACAGACCACACAGACGACACACACACAAACACACACACACACACACACAGACAACACACACAAACACAAACACACACAGACCACACACACACACACACACACACACACAGACGACACACACACAAACACACACACACACACACACAGACACAGACGACACACACACACACACACACACACACACAGACCACACACACACACACACAAGCACACACAGACGACACACACACAAACACACACACACACACACACACACACACACACACACACACACAGACCACACACACACACACAAGCACACACAGACGACACACACACAAACACACACACACACACACACACACACACACACACACACACAGACCACCCACACACACACACACACACACACACACACACACACACACACACAGACCACACACACACACACACACACACACAAGCACACACAGACGACACACACACACACACACACACACAGACCACACACACACACACACACACAAGCACACACAGACGACACACACACAAACACACACACACAGACCACACACACACACACAAGCACACACATACACACCCACACACACACACACACACACACAGACGACACACACACAAACACACACACACACACACACACACACAGACCACACACACACACACACACACACAAGCACACACAGACGACACACACACACACACACACAGACCACCCACACGCACACACACACACACACAGACGACACACACACAAACACACACACACAGACCACATACACACACACACACACACACATACACAAGCACCCCTGCACAACAGGAGCACTAATGTGGAGAATGTAATAATGTATGTAATGGCAGAACAGCTTTAATCTTCAGAATCAGACCCAGGGCCACAGAGACACAGTGCTGAGGGATGAGACAGGAGCCCGTGGATTAGCATCGCATTACGGAAGGGAGGGAGGAAGGGAGGGAGAGAGAGAGAGAGAGATGGAATGAGAGGCAGAATGGGAGAGGCAGAGAAAGAGAAAGTATGTGTGTGTATTCTGCTAAAACGACAGGCTGCATTATCCAGTGTTCACGCTGCATACGGTTATAGTTTATGGAAGTGTTTATTTCCTGTAAACTCGCGGTGGTTCGATGGCGGTTGGACGGTCGATGAACTTTCCTTCAGCACACGCATCCAATGAATAAAACCAGGGGGCCAACGCATCGAGCCACAAACCCTTCCCTTCGCTTTGTGTTCCAGGGAATGAAGTGCTAGCGTAGGCCTGCTCAACCTTGTTCCTGGAGATCTACCTTCCTGCCTGTAGGTTTTCATCTCAACCCTAATCTGGCACACACAATGCTACTAATGAGCAGCTCAATGAGGTCTCTAACTGTTGGACAAGGAAGGCTTCGTTGGGGCTGGAGTGAAAACCTGCAGGACGGCGGATCTTCACGAACTGGGTCGATCAGCCCAGAGCAAGTGCCTCACCCTCGAAGAGATTCTAGACGGCATAATATTCAACAGCGTCCGGCACAGGGGGATACTAAATCTCATTAAAAATGCGTCAAACAAATATCTGAAGAATGCTTAATACGAGCACAGCGTTGAATATGAGAAGGAAACACACCAGCGGTACAGGAAGCTCTCCCCCCCTAAGGACAGCCGGTGGTGTTCAGGTAAAGCATTTCCACCATTAAAGACCAGCACAACACGCTCTTTTAAGTTGGCCAGGAATATTTTCCCATAGACAGAATCACTCTTTACTTTTTTTTTTCTTTGCTGGGGCGATTAAATATTTATCTGCGAGAGCGCGGTGGGGGAAATTTCAAGCTAATATTACATCGCGGGTGACTCAGGCGGAGTGTGTCGGAGGAGTTTTGTCATGCATTCATTATTTACATGTGAAATTTAGATTCTATTCCTGGCAGCAGCGGAGGAATCTACACCACAACTCCCCCCCCCCCCCAAACAACGCCCGGGCGCCTCGCCTCACCAACGTATCGAAATGAAGTGAATTTTCCTCAACTGAAAAATTGAGCCGCACATACGCTAAAAAAACAGGGACTGGCCTCGAGCGGAGCAAGAGCTGAAAACAGAACGTAACGGGAAGAGCTTACATTACGAATGCTTGATTGGAGGGAAAAAAAAAACCTTGGCTTTTGCAGACTGTCTCTGAGTGTTGGGTTCAGATAAAAAAACGCCAGTCTTCGGGGGGGGGGGGGGGGGGGGGGGGAGCGATTTGGCCCACGGACTGGAACCGGATTCTGACCGTGTCCAGCGTGAGCGTGGCCAGGAGTCACGCGGGGTAAAGCACATCTGACCGTGGCACTGCCTTCTGGGACTGCCGGTCACAGTCGGCCGTGGGCACTGACAGGATTTCAGCTGGGACCGCTGCTCCCCGACTCATAAGCACAAGGGGTTTTTTTCCCAGGCAAGAGAACGCGTTTGCATACAGTAAGGCCTAATATTCTAAATGAAGGTAATCGTGGTACTTTTGCATTTGTTAAAGAGGCAGGAAAAATGATGCCCTGAAGTAATAAGCAAAAATGTATAAGCTGTTCTCTTTCCACATTTCCTGCAAACCCCATTTGCATTTGGATTCTGTCCCCATGCATTTGCCCTCATGTTAAAATACAATAAAATAACTCTCACAATAAAACTGTCCTGGTAGGCTGTTCTTGGCCTGTTGTGCTCCTACATAACTACATGGTTCATTACATTACATTTATTTAGCATATGCTTTTATCCAAATCAAAGTACAATAAGTTCCAAAGGTCATTGGAACAACTACAAAACACAAGTCAGATAAGATACAATGCTCATTTTTTTACAGTTATTTATAGCCATGAACACATTAAGTGCACAGATTGGAGGAAAGGCAGAAAAGAAATAAGACAATAAAGGCTATATAGATTTCTCTACAGAATCAGACCACTGTGGGTTTCAGGCAAGGGTAATGCTGAGCGAGTAGTATGACACATTTGAAGGAAAATCTGCTGTATGAATAAAATTTGATTGACTGATTGATTGACTGGACCAAATTTTCATGTCAGCACTAAGAGCCACCCCTCTTCAGACGCGCAGGGCTTCCTGCTGCAGCCCTTTGGAGAGCAGGTGTTCTAGAACTCCATTGCTTACAGTTGCCGGCAGTGATTGTGACATCAGCATTAGAATGTTCTGAATGTTCACATGTTTGCGCTCTCACACCTTAAAGGATTACGAGTAGAAGGTGCGGTATTTAACGGCGGGGAGGCTTGCTGAGAAGGGGATTAGCAGAGTCAGGTGGGAATGGGGGGGGGGGCCAGGAAGCCGCATCCAGACAGCACACGGGGGGGGGGGGGGATTGCTTCTGCAAGCTGCTGCCGTTTCCGCGCCGATGGGCGCCATGACTTCGCTGGCTAATTCCACCGCCGCGCCGCTGCGCTCGACGCCCCTGGCGCGTGACGGAAAGCGCGCTCGCGGAACACGGGGGGGCTGGGATCGCGTCTCCGTGGGGCCCCCGGCCTTTTCAAACGCCTCCCCAGAGTGCATGCTGGGAGATAAGCGCCAAGTCAATTTACGGACGTTTTCATTGAGAGAGAGAGAGAGAGAGAGAGAGAGAGAGAGAGAGAGAGAGAGAGAGAGAGAGAGAGAGAGAGAGAGAGGGAGAGAAAGAGAGAGAGAGAGAGAGAGAGAGAGAGAGAGAGAGAGAGGGAGAGAAGAGAGAGAGAGAGAGAGAGAGAGAGAGAGAGAGGGAGAGAGAGAGAGAGAGAGAGAGGGAGAGAGAGAGAGGGGGAGAGAGAGAGAGAGAGAGAGAGAGAGATCTTTCACTCAGCAGGAAAAGCAGCTGCTTGTGAGGTGGTTGGAGCACAGTCCGCTCTTCTGACGGTATAATGACTATTTAACTTTCAGCAAAATGGCTGGACTTCAGCTGAAACCCGCAGTATTACACCGGGAGCAGGTCTGGGATTTAATAGACAGTCCTTAACAGTTTTTGTACGCATGTCCCAATTCCTTAACAAAATGCTTTGCATGTCATCTAAAAATTCTAATGGCAACCAGCACCAATCATGCTTCTAAATTGTTTACTGCTGTTTGTTTCAACTTGTTGGGAGGGAATTTTTGGTGTCTCATTGAAAATAAATGGAATTAACAGCACTAGCACTGCAGGTAAGGAAGCAGACTTTTGAACCATTTAGAGCTCTCAAAAGTAGCCCAATTCAAAGTGTTGGCGACATCATACAGGGGAAATGGTAATATTAGCTAACGAACACTGTAATCAGCTCTGTCATTAAAGACATGCTTTTTCCGTGCACGTTGAAGCCTCAAAGTGGTTAGAAATATTATCACTAGCGACAAATTTGATCAATTTTGATGTTTCATGGAGAAAGGTTAAGCAGAAACTGAGCAGGCTTCCACTCAGTCCATTGAATTTCACTCACTTTGGCCTGCCGCCTAGAACTTGCCAGCCTTGAATCTTGGGCCAGAAGTCTTGAGGCTGACGCTGACAAGTCAAATGAATACTCCTGAGGTAAGGGGAATTTGAAAGTTTCATTTTGGGGAGAAATATCCCTCTAATAAAGTCTAAACACCGCAGACGGAGTCTGTGAGATGATATGAATTCAGAAGCCGTGCTTAAGAGTTAATATCATTGGAACGGAGGAGCCGGATCTGGAGTGAAGAAGCGGAACGCCAGCGTGGAAAGATTGACAGGTGGCGGTGGGAGAGGATTAGCCAGGTGTGACAACCACCGACGGAGCGCGGGGCTCTAGGGGGTGGGGGGCGGGGGGGTTGGGGTCTGGGTTTGCTTCCCAGAATGCTTCGTTCCCCTGTAGGGAGTTCTCGCACCAGCACCGCCGAGCTGTGAGAGAGAGACGGAACGCGAGGGGGGGGGGGGCGCTACACCCACGCCACACCTGCCCTCCGCCCGCCCCGGCACGTCAGATCCATAAAGAAATAACAACTCGTAAAAAAAAACCAGGAGACACAATAATTACAGCGAGGAGGCGATGGAGGTGGAGGGTGGCCCGTCCTTTGCATCACTTTAACGTCCGCAATCAATCATTTTCCCACCTGTCCCGCTCCCACTTCCCCCCCTCCCGGAACAGGAACAGGAAATCGATGCGCGGCATTAAAGTAATATCCTGGGATTATTGAGCGGCGATCGCGGCTAACGAGGGCGTGCGAAACGACGGCGGCGCCGCGCTACAGAGTACACGTGTCAGCGGGCGGCGTGATCGATGCGGTGTCAGCGCCCCGGGGGGGCGGGGCGGGGGCCGGGTCGCGCTCTCTGCCCCGCCCACGAGACACGGAAGGGAACGGCTGTTATCCGCGTGCGCTGAACGGTGATGAAACGGAGCAGCAGGAGGAAGGGGGGGGCGACCCTATCGGAGTCCAATTTCCTCACGTCCCCGCCGGGGGGACGGCTATCGATCGGGGCCTGTTTTCGGAGGCGCCGCTGTGCAAGTCTCCTCACGCCAAGGCTGTGGTCTGAGCTGCGGTCTGTGCTGCGGTCTTTATTACGGTCTGTGCTGTGGTCTGTTCTGCGGCCTTTACAGTGGTCTGTGCCTCAGTCTTTACTGTGGTCTGTGCTGTGGTCTTTATTACGGTCTGTGCTGTGGTCTGTTCTGCGATCTTTACTGTGGTCTGTGCTGTGGTCTTTATTACGGTCTGTGCTGTGGTCTGTTCTGCGGTCTTTACAGTGGTCTGTGCTTCAGTCTTTACTGTGGTCTGTGCTGTGGTCTTTATTACGGTCTGTGCTGTGGTCTGTGCTGCGATCTTTACTGTGGTCTGTGCTGTGGTCTGTGCTTCAGTCTTTACAGCGGTCTGTGCTGAGATCTTTACTACGGTCTGTGCTGCGGTCTGTGCTGCGATCTTTACTGTGGTCTGTGCTGTGGTCTGTGCTTCAGTCTTTGCTGGGCTGCGGGTCTGCCGAGCTGTCAGTGCGCACCGCTGAATGACTGCCGAAGTGAATCAGATCAAGGCGCTCCAGCAGTACCAGCCTGTGCGTCCGAGCCAACAGATTTACTGCAAAGCCCATCCAACCGCTATCAACTACCGCCCGACATGCGCTGTCCTCAGAGCAACCTGGCTGTGAAGGTCTCTGACGATGTCATTGAGTTGGCAAAAAACAACAAAAAAACGCTTAAAAAAAGTAAATGCTTTACAGAAAAAGCAAAATAAGGGACATTAGCTGAGGGGTTTGCTGCTTAGGGAATAAAGTCCATGGACAACAGGCGGACAGGAAACAGCACAGTACTCTTTTCATTACGTACGAGAGCCAGCTGGCGACGAGACAAAACCCCATCCATGATGTTCTCGACCCCCAGGAATGAAATTCGCAATTTGGAAGCTTAGAGCCCACTTGGCAAAGGCGGGAAACACGTAGAACGCGAGGTAAAAAGACAGCGTGGTCAAGGACTGGACGTGTTCGAGTGGGAGTCAGGGACTGAAAGACTCGCGGACTTTGAGCTGTGAGCCAGCTGGTGGGCAGCTCCTGGTCTGAAGATACAGACTGGAAGGAGTGCGTGTTTCTCCCTGTGAGAGAAAGGTGGCCTGAACCACCAGTACCCTGAGCATGAACATAGGTCCCGGGAAAGGGGCGGGACACACACACATCAAATGGTCCCTCCCAATATTATTATGTTGTATTGGCTTTTACTGTGAGGGTCCCCTCTCCTAAAAAAAAAAAATCCTAAAGAAAATTTCCTGTTTGTTGTCCCCCCCCAAAGTTGAAATGAGATCTACGTCCTTGACCCTTAGACACACCGTATGTGTCACACACCGTTTTTAATCAGACCCAGATGTGCCGCGGGATCCAATAAACCCTAAAGGTCACGCCATATCTTACCGGTGATGAAGAAGGAGCACCCTGATATCTCTCTCTTCGCACACGGCACTGCTCATTTAAAGCAGTGAGACGGAACAGCGATCCGAAAAGAATTCGGGCAGGTCTCACCTCTCTAGAGCTCGACAGGGAACCTGAATGAGACCTTCACAATCACGCAGCGGCAACGGTAACCACGCCGCCTGACCCAACTTTGAAAATGACGTCCCTTTAATAAGTGAAGGACCCCTCCTGTATGTTCGACCGTTTACTTCAACCAGGACTGCTCAGCCTGCCGGGGAAAAGAACACGGAGCACACAACGAGCCGTCCCCATGGCAATAAACTGCTTCTACAACTTTTTTTGAATTGTTAAAGTTTTTTTTTCTTCCTGTTTTTGGAGGAGGCTCAGCTCGACAGGGTTCCGCAGTCATTAGAGAGACACATTTGTTGAACCCTTGTGCCCCCCCCACGTCCCGCCTAAAATGAGAACACCGCCGAGGGAGCGTGCGTCTGGCGCATCGGCGGAGGCTTTGAGTCGGGCACCAGAGCGAAAGACGGGGGCGGGGGGGGGGGCGGGGGCGGGGGGGGGGGACTTGCAAGACAAAAACCCAGAGGGCCAACCGAACCCCAGGGAGATGAGTCAAAGTCACATCGGTGCAGAAATCTCTGGTGTCCAGAAAGGAGTTGGCATGACAACCGTGGGGGCCGAGTTAGTGGGGTGGTGTGGGGGGGGGGGGGGGGGGGATGAAAAGTTGGATTGAGAAGAAAGGAGGGGAGTTCAGCAGAAGGGCTGTGATGGATCTGGGAGGGGGAGCAGGAGCTGAAACCCATTACCTGTAGCAAGGCAGTGCAGCAATTACTGTCTGCTCCAGCCTGGGACACAGACTGGCAGTGGGAGGAGGGTGCGGACGGGTTTCCTTTCCTTTCCTTTAAAAAAACGACCTGGCCAAAAGGCAGCCCCATCTGAGCTACAGTTAAGCACAGAGCTTCCCATACAAGTCTACTGTTTGCTTAGTATGAAAGCAGGTGAACAAAAATCTACTGCTCACCCAAATGGTCAAATTTCAGAAGAAGACGTGTCACGTTTTGAGGAATGAAATCTGTTGTGATTTAATTGTAGCTTGAACCGTAAGAATACCTGATCAAGTAAAGCTGAAAAAAACTCCAGTTAATATACGCATTAATTCAGTAAAAAAGGAAAAATGTATCAACATTTTTTTGAGAGTGTGTACGCAACAGTGAGTTTGAGTAGATGAATGCCTATAAGTGTGCCACACAGACAACCACACTGCTCAATACCACAGAGAGACACTCACACTCGTATACACCAGAGACACAACCGCACTGCTATACACGACAGAGACACAACCACGCTGCAATGTAACATGCTGTGTCAATCACACTACACACAAGCAAACACGCGCCTCTGCCAGTGTCCCATATTCACAGAAAAAAAACGGAAACACTCAGTCGTTCCTGCCAAATCCCTCACACTCCAGTGTTACTCAGAAAAGTATAAAAATATCTGCTACACAACTCACTGTTCTTCAGAAACGTATCCGCAAATGTGTCACTCACTGCTGAACACCCGCAGCAATGACAGCAGACTAAAGGCTCACATTACGCTGGTGAAGCGCTAAGGCTGACTTGCGGCCTCTGAAATCAGCGTGTATAACACTCACAACAGAGTGCAAGACGGAAACCCTGTATTTTCATGTGAGCAACCGAACAGTGCGAAAGCTCATATCCTGGACACAATAAAGAGAGGAACGCTAATGGGCAATCGTAAGGGCACACTTAACACAGCGGTACCCAGTCACAGACATCATTAACACCCACCTCGCCCCCCGCTGTGTCATTTTGGGACACAGCGGGTGGCATTCTGGACCCAGCGCTGTACACTTTGTGCACAGGGAAAGAACAACTATCTGTACCATAAAAAAGAAACGCATTTCCTACACGATGAGCTCCCATAAGGAGCGTTTACACTTCTTACACTCCTGATCAGTACCGCGCCACACTAAAAATGTTCTGCAAGACGGACGGGCTTGAACAACAACGTGCAACCGTCACACAGTGGAAAAGCGCCTGAACCTCAATCCCCCGTCCTGAAGTTCGACGCTGGACCCCGAGAGGCTCGGGGGGGGGGGGGGAAGGCAGTCGATTGGACGACTGAACGGGGCTGGAGGCCGGCGGGCGGAGTCTGAGCCGAAACAGAGCGCAGCAGCACAGCGCTCAGCAGGCCAGTCACACAAATACTTCGACAACGCAAATGCGGAACGGCACAAACAGAAACAGAAGAAGAAGAAAACATCTGGTTTTGAAAAGCCTCGCGGCTCTCTCTTCAGGGAAGACGCCGTTTCCCGGGGCAACACCTTTTTTTTTTTACGGGAGGCAGAGAATAAATCGATTTGCGCTTGAACAGCAGTCTGACGCGGCTGTTCTCATATTGTGCCGCCAGAGTAATTCAGCGTCTGTAATAACATTTCCGACCGTTCTTGGAAAAACCCGCGACGTTGCCGCGCGAACAATAAAATAAATCGCATTAATCAAACGGCGGGGCTCGGCGGAGAGTTACGCGCTCGTGCAATTTCACGCAAAACAAGCAAACGTGGAAAGACTTCCGCGGGCCAAAGCAAAAACAAAAAGACAGTCACACCAAACAAATGTTTCAGGACATAAAAATCTGGCTACCAACAAAGTTCAGCCAGCTGAGCGCTAGGGCCCTGGCAGGCGCTAGGTGCACGAGGCCAGGAGAGCGTGAACACCCCTGCGGCTCAGCCTGCATTTCCATTTGGCTCCTTGCCCCAAACGCGCATTACAATGGGCCTGAATGGTAACTTTGTGGAAACTGGGTGGGAGCCAAAATGGCGTGACCGTACATCTTCCCCATTCCCCTCGCTGTACTTCACGCAACGCCGAGCTGTTCACCAGACCGTCAGCGACACTGACAAGACCCCGCGTTTTCCTAGGGTGCACGCACACGGGTACACGGCAGGTTCCCCTGGAAACCACACACTGAGGCTGAACAGGCCCACTGTCCAGAACGCGATAACTAGGCATACAGTCAGCTGGAGTTTGAATCCTGTTAGTAGTTTCTCAGTTAATGAATTGGAGGCGTTTTGAGGAAATAGGGGGAAAACATGTTTTTAAAAGTCCTTCACAGATGTGCTTCACGTAGCTTTCCCTAGGCATACCCAGAAGGCGTGGAATACAAAAATTTACTGCCAAAACAACTTCTCCTAACTGAGACAGAGTTGTGTTTTGCTTCCCTACAATTTCCCCCCACAATGCGAAACCGGTTCTTTTAAAGCCCGGCCGTGCCGTACAGTGAAATCGGCGCGCTTCTCCTTGGGGCTTGCACCGATTCATATTCATACATGAATTCATATTCATATTTCACGCTTTGCGCTGGGTAAGTCCTTTTGAGCCCCTCCGAGCGAAACATGCAGACGTCTGCTCCACAATCGAACGCAGCCATTTACATAATTGCCTGTTATGGCCGTACCGAGCCTTCATTAACCATTAATCCTTTTTCAACGCTCACACCCCCCTCCCCGTCCCCCACCCCACCCCCTCACCCCCCCTTCCCCCTCCCCTCCAGGAGCATTCCTACACACAAGAAAACAAAAGAAGAAGACAAAAGAACACAGCTACGCGGAACAAACATCCTCTGTTCGGAAATTACATGGATTAATTTCAAAAAGGTCGTTAATTAAAATCTGTAACGAGGGCAGCGTGCAAGTGGCCCAGCATTGTGTCACTGAGCGCAGGGAGATTGGGTTATTACAAGAGCATCTGCATGAGAGGCCCTTCGGGGAACTGAACCAATCAGCGGAACTCATATATCCACAAACCTACCAGGAGCCAATCAGGTTGGCAGCCAATCAACCGATCAACGAATAAATTAAACAGGAAATGGAGTTTAAACTGTAACCCAGTGCTCGTTGTGTAAAGCTGTGTCAAGGAAGTCACTTGTACCAGCTCTGGAAATAATACACACAAGGAGGACATAAATTAAGTATCTATTTACCTGACAATCTCTCAGTCTCTGGCTATGAATCAGATGTTCAAAAATATTTGCATGGAATACTTACAGGATTGTTATAGGGAGTACTGATATGTAGGAGATGAAAAGTGGCCGTTCTGGAAGATATTTCGGACTCACCCCACCTCCCCTGAGCTGAAGGGGTGTGAACACGTCCCCCCCCTCCAGTGCACCCCGAGCCATGTTTAAAACTGCGAAATACTGTGGGAAATCGGGGTGGTCGTGGAGTCAAGAGGAGCCCCTGCTACCCTGTGCTGTCCAATAGAAGCCTTTTAAATGACATGTGTCCGCACAGCCGATGAGTCATCTTGCCACATCAAAGCCAAAGGCCCCTCCGGCCAGTTTTCCAGAGAGAAATTTGCTATAACCTTACACAGCACAGACAGCCTATTTATTTCAATGTGCCAGGGGAATCAACAAGACGAGGGGAAGATCGATTAACTCCGATAGCAGCGTCTCCCACTGGACAGCACTGGTTACACCGACTAACCAATCAGAAAGTCACACCCCACCACTGGAATGTGTGCAGTGGGGCTGACCGGCCAATCAGAAAGCCGCACCTGACCACTGGAATGTGTGCAGTGGGGCTGACCGGCCAATCAGAAAGCCGCACCTGACCACTGGACAGCATAAGGCCCAGCATAAGACATATGCCACAGTAATCAGTGTTTTATAATTAGTGAATAGTAATTAGACGGTTACTGATTGGAGCCTTGCGAGATGCCGTCTCTAATTTGACCGTTTGAATTTCTTCTGAATTTCACCGGCGCGGAGAAAAACAGCTCGAGAGGCGGCAGGCGACGGCCTCGGTCCGACAGGCGCACGCTACGCGTTCCGCGGTGTGGGGAACCGGCGAAAAAGCCGCTGGAGGAAATCAATGTGAGGGGGAAACCACTCCGAGTGCTTTCATCCGATTCATCAAAAAAAATATATATATATATACTACTACAACAACAACAAAACAAGCACAAAAATAAAAAGCAAGCAGAGCCACTTCTTTTTGAGCCAGTGTGGGCTCAGAGAGAGAGAGAGAGAGAGAGAGAGAGAGAGAGAGGGAGAGAAAGAGAGAGAGAGAGAGAGAGAGAGAGAGAGAGAGGGAGAGAAAGAGAGAGAGAGAGAGAGAAAGAGAGAGAGAGAACGGGGTGAGGTGAGGTGCCTGCTGTGTGATCAGTTTTCAGAGGCTGGCGTGAGGGAAGCCGCAGTTAGGCGTGGACACGCACGTGCGCAGGAGTAACTCAGGCCGGCCGAGGGAGGACGGGTGCCTCTGCGTACCGAGCTTTCTGTCTGACTGGACAGCCAGGGAAGCGCTGCACCCTGGGACGAGACCTCCTGAAGCGTCTGGCCCCCGCCGACACACACTCCCAGTGTATCGCTGCCCGGCGGACCTGACAGCGGCGCCCAGCGGGACGGCGGTAACGCTGCGCACGGGAAGTCGCGTGGCTGAGGGGGGCCGATCCGTCGCCACGGGCGACGCTGACCTGGAGGTATCTTCCCATGCCTCTGTAAGGTGAGCAGAGCATGGGGGGGGGGGGGGGGATGGCTGGAGGTAAACACACCGGACCCTGAGAGACCACACGCGAGGAGGACCGGTCAGCTCCACTGGCTGGTACAGACAGGAGCGAGACGCTGTGCGTAGCTGACGGCCAGCGCCTGACTGAAGCCGACGCCGTACATCCTCCTGGCAGGCGATTTTACAAAACCTTCACAACTGAAAGAACCGAGCATACACACAAAGAGACTCACGGGTACAAGTCATTTCACTCTCAAGCGCTGCAGAAGCACAGACAAAGCCAGGCCTGCCACTCAGCGGCGCTGACTCTAATGACTGTATCTTTCAACACAATTACACACCTACTTGGGAGGCAGCCGTCCAAATAAGGGCAAGTCAGATATTTCACAGATACTAGATATTAAAAAAGAATATCCTCCCACACACTCCATAACTCTTTTATTAAATAAAACAAACCTTACCATTTGTTATTTAATAAAAGAGTTTGTGCAGGATTCAGCGTGTGAAAGCATAATCTTTTTATGCATTTACTCTCTTCTCCAAGCACTGTTTTTTTTCACCTTTGCTAGGTGTGCATTATTAGATATGAAATTAATATTCATTGATTAGACTACAATGTTGTTTATGATACTGAAAGAACTCGATGACTGCATACGGGTACAGACAGACAGTCAGAAATCAGACACCTCTGCGGCAGGTAGGGGTTGTGTCAGTGCCTGGGACACCGAAAGATTTGAGATATTAAATCTCTCAGCAGACTCCGTGGGAAAGTGTCTCCGTGGGGCAAAACTAGTTTAGTTTGCAAAGTGTGGGATGGGAAATTTGAGATAATAGTTTGTGGCAGTGCAGCCAATTTAAAGGCCCATCTCCAGATTCATCATCCAAGTCAGCACACAGCCCTCTCCTTAGCCCTGGGTCATGGTGTGTGTGTTGGTGTGTGTGCGCGCGCATGCGTGTGTGCGTGTGTTTGTGTGTGTGCGCACGCATGCGTGTGTTTGTGTGTGTGTACGCGTGCGAGAGTGTGTGTGCATGCGTGTGTGTGTGTGTGTCTGCATGTGTGTGTGCGTGTGCTCGTGCATGCGTGTGTGTGTGTGCATGCGTGTGTGTGTGTGCATGCGTGTGTGTCTGTGTATATGTTGCGCCTCCACAGCCAAGAGAAGCCCCTCGAGTGGCTCAGAAGTGTTCAGCTCCTGTTAAATTCGCCTTGGATTCAGGATGAAGAAAAGGAAACATGAAGAGGAGGAAGAGAGTGGGGGGGGAAAGGAACAAAGAATTTAAAAAAAAAACAGGATGGAGTGGACAGGCAGGGAGAAAGTGAAAGAGAAAATGGAGCGTGACAGACAGAGAGACGAGCGAGAAAGAGATGAGAGAGAGAGAGAGAGAGAGAGATCAATGTCCCATCTCCAGATGAAAGGCAGTGATGAGATGGAGAGCAACACGGTAGACAGGCTGGATTCATGCACACACACTTAACTTGGCTCCATCAAAGTCCCTCGGGCCTGCCTGCCATGCGAAGCTCAGGCGTAATGGCTTCGTTCCAGATGCGGGACGGTGTGTCTGTTGCTGGGAAACGGCTGGTGGCACGGGCCATCCGCACACACCCTCACGCGCGCTTAATTAACAAAGCCTGCTCCAATTAGCCACGAAACAAGGTGCTGGTCAGGCGTCAGCGGTGCCAAATGTGTAACAGCTGTCAGAAGGGGAGAGAAAAAAAAAACAAGGCTTCTTCGCCGCTCTCAAAGAGCAGTCTGACCTACGCCAGCTGCCAACATCCGCCAATTACTCTCAGAGACTGAGCAAGAGGTTGCGTGCCTAACCCGTCCTCACCTGGCAACTGCCACATCATTACCTTCCACCTGTGAAACACGCTTCTGCACCTGTTACGAGCAGACAGGCCGGCTCCCTCGCCCAGGAGACTCCACCGGTTCCTTTTCAATCGCTTATTTTAGCCGCCCTCGTCTCCTCGGCCCTCACGTGACCCAGAAATCAGCCAGTCAATTCTGATTGGCCAGTGTGGGGGTTGGTCACTCCTTCACCTCATAATACGATGACGTGTAACAGGTGGCTTGAGAAGAAACAACACCATTCCTCGTATTACTGGGCGAACGAGATCCAGCGGTTACAAAAGAAGTCTAGAAATTTCTACAGGCCCTACACAGGAAAAAAAAAAAAGCTGCGTGGGTTGAAAAAGGCCGTAAACTTGAATTCGGCCATAATCAGCTTGGCAACGGCCGCGCGCTGAAGAGAATTCAAGTTACCCCGGGGAGTTCCAAGTCCCCCCGCACTTAAAGCAACAAGCCTGTCTCAGCAGCTATCACGGTTCTGCTAACACACAAGAACAGTCACCCAACATTACCCATAATACACTGCATGCTGACGGAGGCAGTAAACAAATGGCTGGAATCAACCGGCAAACCGGCGTGCGCCGAGGAGATGTTCGTCGCTTGGACGAGCTCGCTTTTTTCTTTTCTTTTTTTTAAAAGGAGGAGAAAAAAGAAACTAGAAGAGGAACAGCACGTTCCGGGGAGCCGCTGTTTTTTTTTTTGGGAAGTGCGAAGAAAGTGGGCGCCGGCGTAGAGGCTCCGTAGGAGTTCTGCGTCGCACCTCGAAGCTTCCAGATGGTTCCGCGACTCGAGGCGCTAAATCAACCTGCGTCGCCTCGCGCCGGAACTTAACGACCCCCAAACACCTCGCAGACACCGCCGCGCAACATTTACTGGGGGGAAAAAATAAACGCACCGCGAGCAGAGATAAAAAAAAAAGATTAATAAACCGTTCTGCGTCTTCTGCATACACCTGTACAAGCTGCTTTGGAGTTACACGAGATGTGTTTTTTTATTTTCATTTTTTTCGTTGCTTTTAAACCACAAACCCACGATTGTCCCTGTACATTGTAGATCTAGCCGCGGGTTGCCAGAAACTTCCGTAAATATCTAAAATATCCTCCTCCACTTCACACAAGAGCGGAGACTGGGACTGGGCCGATAATAAAACGCACGCCAACACGCCAAAATAACATCCAGCAACAGACTAACGGGGCGTCTGATCGAACCCTGGCGACTGTGATTTCCAGACTGAGTGCACTTCACTGTTTGAGAACACTTTCGGCACCAGCAGGTAGAGCCAACAGCTTTTCCAAGGCCTCTGAATGGAGCGTGAATCACTGCGTGACTCAAACCGGAGAGTCTTTCCCCAGGCCTCCTTTCATTAGCACTGCAGCACACGAGGCCACTCACACAAAAGCAGGGATACGGGCGCAGAGCAGCCCCCCCCCCCCCCCCCACCGTGTGCCCAAACGGGAAATTTCAATAACGGTGATGACTAATGCGGCACGATGGGATCATTACCGTTTCAGCTCTGAGCTAAAAATAAAAATTTTAAATAAACTCTTCTGAAACCGCTTTATTCGCGCATCAGTTATTCTCTTTCATTGGTTTGACGGCGCGCTTGAAAAAGGCCGTTTGAATGTAAAACACAAGGCGCTTAGGGATCGAGACGAACGTGGTAACCGCAGCGTGAAAGGGGCTTTCATGTGCAGCAATGTAAAGGTTAGACGAAACAAGCTGGCTAATAACGGAATAAGCCAGAAGCCATACCTCCACGCACTCTGCTCCTGCCGACTGGCTGAAGCTAAGCAGGTGTGGGCTTGGTTAGTACTTGGATTGGAGACCACCAGGGAATACTGAGTTGCTGCTGGAAGTGGTGTTGGTGGGCCAGCAGGGGGCAGTCTTCCCTCTGGTCAAATAAACCCCAATGCCCCAGTGCAGTGACGGGGACACTGTGTTGTAGGAGATGCCGTCTTTCGGATGAGACGTTAAACCGAGGTCCTGACTCACTGTGGTCATTAAAGATCCCATGACACCATTCGCAAAGAGTAGGGGGTTCCCCGGTGTCCTGGCTAAATCCCAGATCTGGCTCTCGCAAAAAACTTGCCACCTAATCATTTAATTGGCTAAAAAAAGTTCTCTCCCTCCAGTGGAGCTGCTCAGTGGCCAACAATAGAGGATTGTGGTTGTACTGGGCAGCTCCCAGGTGTGAATGTGTATGAGTGTGAAGCAAGGTGTTCCTGAAAAAGAGCACCCGTGCTCAGTGAACCTACCCTGGGTAAATAAAGGTAAAATAAATAAAAATAAATAAATTAGCCACGCCATTTTTTTTCAGGAATGCATTTCTCCTTCTATGCTAATATTTTATTTAGCTGCTTTTCACTGTAGTACTTAGACTGCAAAGACTATAGTTGACACAGTGCCTTTAAAATAATAATAATTATCTTTCTTGTCTATCAGACAGAGGTAATGCAATAAATTTCCGCATAAGCAACTTAAGCTAAGGGATTGCCCAACGCCCTCATTTAAATGTAAATGTCAACTTCTAATGGAGAATGACAGCCCGGCAAAGCGTCAACATTCACGCGAGTGCAGTACATTAATGTCTGATCCACGCTCACCTCATATATACTGTAACTATACTGGGGCAGCCTACAATCTGCTGTCCATTCATGAAGGCCAATTCTGGTACACAGCCGTCGATGTCTATTCTGTCGTTTCCCATCTTCTATTATGCGATTCATCCTTGGCCGATGTTCACGTTGTGGCAGTTTTCACACAGAAAGATATTTGTATGCTGCAGACCCGTGAAATAGAAATATTTTAGTCATAAATATAAGCCCCTTTCAAAACGGTCCTTTGAGCGAATGCACTTTAGCATAATTCACAATCTGAAATGGCATCGGCCGCCGTGCTTATTTGATATTTTTTTACGGGTTTATCCAGCCTTTCATGTACCTGCCCCCCCCCCCCCAGGCCCCACTGAGGCTGGCTACGCGGGATGGTCCCAGGACGGCGGGTGGGTGACGGGCGCCCGGCGGGCTTAAAACACAAGCCGAAAAGCGGCCGGCTCCCGCCTCACATACCCCTCCGGCTGAATTTGGATTCGGCTGCCGTAGCAACGGAGTAATGAGAATCTCACGGTCCGCTGGCCCCTGCTCTCCGCTCCGCACCGCGGAGTCACCGGCCGAGGCCGGGGCGCCGAGCTGACCAATCGGGGTCGGCGTGCCGAGAAAGAGGGCGACGGGGGCTGCCCGCGCTGCAATTAGACGGGGCGACCCGCGGGGGCTTTCGGCTTTTTTTCCCGCTAAGTGTCAGCAGGCGCGACCGCCCCCCCATTCGGGGTGGGAAACGGCTGCTAATGTTCGCCATCGATCCGGCTAACCGGCTCCGCCGAGGTGTGAGCCCTCTGCTGAAAGCCCGGCTGGGGAGGCGCTGTAGTCCTCCTCCCGAATCACCTGAGCGCCTCCCTTTAAAGCCTCTTCTGTGCTAACTGTAGGTTTTAAATGACAACCGCTGGTTCCTTCAAGGTTCCTTCTTCAACGCTCCAGCCTCCGCATGAAACCTGCAGCCATTTCCCCGTTATGCGTCAAAGGGCACGTCACGTTACTGTTAGCGCCCCCGTTCCCTTTTCACTCAATTCGGAATGCCCAAATGCCCATCCCATCCCTCATCCCTGCGACGTCCTCTTTCAATCCGTGAGAGTGCACACGAGCTCTCAGTCCTCCTGATCAAACTAAATCGGGGTAGGGGGGGTTGTCATGTGCAATGGGGACAGGGTTGACGCCACCCCCGGGCGATGCTGTGTTTGGACACGCACCACCCTGAGGCTCTGCCACCCAAAGGCAGCACTAGCACTGTTAGCACTTCATACCAGACCGTGAGGCCCGACCAACACAAACTGACCTTCATGCGAGGAGCCCCACCATTCCCCCTTGAGAGAGCGCTGGACATCAATGTGGCGGATTAACGTATCAAACCCCTCCCGGGGATCATTTCTTACTCTTTGCGCATGATCTCGCAAAAAAAAAAACGAGTATTTGAGGCGTACTCCGCCCCTAACGCTTTGCTTTCATCTTTCCCGCCTCCGCACAAGAACGCGGACAAACAGCCTCTGCAGTCACGGTGGCCCTCCAGTGAAGCGTTGCCATGGCAGCGCGAGGGGCCAGTGAGCCCTCGTTCTGACCCCAGTCGCCCCTGGTTACACGCAAAAAAATAATACGACTGCACGGGCTGCAACGGGCGCTTGCGTGTCTGACTGGCTAGACCCAGCGCCCGAGCCACAGTGGGAGCTTTGTAAACCACAGCAAACTAAATGCTTTCCACCAGCAGCGCTCCTCTAGCATTTACCTGCAATCTTCTGGAGGATTTATTAGGTCTATTGATCCACCCCCACCCCCGCCCCCAGCATACATAAACTTGTATTTGCACAGACAAACCAGACATAGACCCAGACACGAGTGTGTGTCTTGGATGACGGTTGTAATTTGTAAAAAAATAAATAAATAAATACAAAAAACTTGCTGTGAAAATATCTTCAAAGATATTTCATTTACTGAATATCCCTTGTAGTGTAAGTTTCAGCATAGTCGAATATACTGTATGTGGTTCTTCAAATCAAGACCGGGTCTTAGGAGTATAAAAAGCAGGCCAGTGCCTTTTAAGGAGGGGAGAAATACAATTTCTACTGGAATTATCATTACGCACCCAAAATAATGGAAGATTTTGTGGTACCAAAAATAAGAAGGATTGAAGACACCAAACTATAAACCAAGTTGCCATTTTGCTACTGATTAATGGGATATGGGGTGGAAAAAGCTTCAAGCGAAAATTCTAAACTTGAAGGGAAAAAAATCCAGATGAAAAAGTAACAGTCTCATTAACTCAAAATAAAAAAGATGAATGCTAAGTCAGAAATACAAATTTCTGGTTAGAAAATGACTCTCTTATTCAAAGAGACATCTAAAGGTGGAACATTTTAAAGATCTCTAATGACACAACAGAACTGTGACGCATTAAGGAAACATGACAAGGCCCTCTTTTGAAAAGCCTCTTGGAAATGGGCAGATGAGATCAATAATGCAGCCTGGGAAACACGGACCCGAGGTTTTAAAACGACTGCGTGCGACTCGCGCCGAATAGACCATGTGACCCACTTCAGGGTATTAGCAGCTCACGCCGTTCCGCGGCAACTGGAGGACGCCACACTAACAGAGATGCCCCCCCACCCATTTACTGGCCACGTGGACAGGCGTGAGTCCATTATCACAGACTAAAAAACCGAAATTAGAGGGAAAAGAAAAAAAAAAGTTTATAAATTGAAATTTTAAAAAAGGGGCCGGTACTGTGCTTCATCACATGGCATTATACAGCAGAGGGCCCAGCAGCAGTGTCAGTGCCTCTCTCTCTGACCGCCCTGACCCCCCCCCCGGGGAAAAAACAATTTCAACGATCTCAACCGTCCTTCAAGCGCAGCCTCGTGGCCTTGCGGTCTAGATGCCGACGTGAGCAAAGACGGTGCTCAGGAATACAAGATCATCTGAGCAGCGGGAAGCCTTTCTATCTCTACGCCACAGCAGCAGCCTTCCACAGGCCCAGACCAATGCGGGCCCCACTGTCTGCTCCTGGAGGGCCACGGTATCCGCTTTAAAAAAAAAACCCTTAGTCCTGAAGGCCTGCAGTGGCTGATGACTTTTTCTTTTTTTCCCCCTCAACCAGGCAGTTAACCGCTTTGTACAAACAGTCATTAGCCCTGACCACACACATTTAAACTCATTTAAACTCCCCCCAGCGCTGAAACCATTATCCGCCTTAAGGAGACCGGATACCCTTGCTGGCTAAGTGGCTTAGGGCGGCTCTGGGCAGCCTAAGTCACTTAGCGCGGTAAACGCAGCGGCAGGTAGGGGCCTTCACTTCAATCCCGATTGGCCGATTAGGCCTCACGGCCAGCGAGGCAAGCGGTTTAATCAGGCAGCCGTTTTTTTTTTTTAAATCAACCGCTCCGGCTTGGCTTTTCCTCCTCCTCCCCTCCTCACTCTAAATCCACCGCTCCGCCCCGGCTCTCTCTGCCCCTTTAAGGTGGTCCTCCGTTAGAGAGCGTTAGAGCCGGTCTGAAGGGCGCAGTAAGCCCAGCCGAAGGCTCCTGTAATCGCCCCTCTGCATTATTAAAGCTGATCTGAGAGGGCGGCGGCTCCTTCGCCTTAATGGAGCTCCACGAGCCCGTAAATAAAGGAGCCTGCGACGGCTGTATTTCCATGGTAACAAAGTGATCGGATGCACAGCCCTGGGCTGCAAAAATAAAAAATAAAAAGACTCCATAAGCGAACACAGAGACACTGATACATCATACAGACATACAGGCTTGCGTGTCCATTAATACACACACGCTCAGAAAAGGACATGCAGCCCATTGGCTCATCGTTAACTGACGCATTTCCAAAAATGGCGATCGATGTCTCTAATCACATTTCCGCATATTGAGCGGGGAAACGTCTCTAATCATATTTCCGGTTAGGCGTATTGAGGAAAATGAAATACCGGGCTGAATACTACCCAGTTGTACAAAAAGAAAAAAAAAACTCCTGAATGGCGGCTTTGGCTGAGTTTATTCACGGTGTGGGGCCAGTCAGAACTCGAACCCGGGGGGAGGTTCTACGTGCCTCGAGTCGCGATGCGCCTGTCCCAAACTCCCGCACCCCTGAGCGTTTTAACCAGTACCCGCTTTGGAAAAGAGCCCTGCAGGCGCCACAGTCGTGATGTCACTGGTCTCGGCTGCCCCGCCCTCTGCCTGAAGGTCCTGCTGATTCTTCTCCTCTTCAGGCACAACGGACAGCCGTGTTCACAGTCACGGAACAGACAGGGAGACGCGCGCATCTGCGTACCGTAGAAGCAACAGCCGCTTCCGAAACCGTGCCATCGCAAACAAACAAACCACGTTTTTAAATTTCAAAACACCGGGGAAAATAATTTCTAATGTTTACATTTCAAATGAATGGGAATATGCAACCCTTTGGTTAAAATATGAATCTCTCCATACACACACAGTGTCCCCGTGGATGGTAGTTACTACATTACAGGAACAATATTTTCATGTTGCCAACAGTAACGCTGAAGGCTTTTCATAAATGGGATTTTATTACACCAAGATCAATAA
The DNA here is from genome assembly GCA_039654925.1 of Anguilla pacifica. Classification (NCBI taxonomy): domain Eukaryota; kingdom Metazoa; phylum Chordata; class Actinopteri; order Anguilliformes; family Anguillidae; genus Anguilla; species Anguilla pacifica. Next base: position 11,449,851 of record CM077302.1, read on the forward strand.
AAAGAGCGGACAAAACGCATTTTCTCTAATCAGTTTTACATTAAATTATCGAATATGAGAATCGGAAGCCCTGAGGGCTAATGCCCTCGATGATGAAAGCAGAAGAAAGAGCGGGAAAAACTGGTCGCCATAACGACAGACGATAGCAGCACAGGGGCCCAGCGAGATTGCGAAAACTTTTCCTGTAAGGAGGCCGGGCTCCCAGCATGCACTTCACCCCCGCCCCCCTCAGCCCCTCACTCAGACATGCTCCTCATCAGAGGTGGGCCAAAACCCAGCTCCCCCCTTTACACTGCAAACAATGACAGGGTCGTGAGCCCAATCTGGCAGACAGCTCTAAGCCATCATTTTGGGCCGGGGCTTCGCTGGGGAATGCAGGAAAGTACAAGGGGCTGCTTTTTTAGGAGGGCGCGGTGCGGGGCACTCGCTAATGCGGTCTGTGTTGATCCTGCATCTGAGGCCTGTAGCTCAGGACCGAATCATACTTAACGCCTTTCACCAAAAGACACCGGTCCCTCGAGGAGGAGAAGAGGCTGGGAAACCGGTCTCTCCTGCCACAGACCTGTTATGGGGTCCTAATTTTGGGAGAGCCAGCAGGGTAAGAGATCCGTCTAAACCGCGGGCATCAGGTCTGCCACAAGCCTCACACTAGCCTTGCCACCTTGGCTGCTCAGCAGTTAGATTTACACACTTTAACAACTTCCTGAGCAATGGATGCATACAGGCGATGCCACACGTTCTTTGTCTACTTGCTACACTGCTCGCCCACAACTCTTACAGCCCACTGATAGATATACACGGTTTCACAAACATCACACAACTAAAACATGTCAGGACTAAACAGCAGCCCACAGACCTGTAGCTTAAAGGCGGCCTTGAGAATTTCAAAGGCTATTTCTGGCATCCTTTCAGGTCTCTTAATCTTTGATTGACACATAGCTGATCCTTGACATTTCCCACAATGAGACGGCGAATGCTTTACGACAGAAAAATTCAGTTGACTTTTGGAATTTTCACAATTTCAAATATGCGCTGCGTAGGCGTGCAAACCGAGCTTCCGTTTCATTCACAAAACAGTGACCTGAGCCTCTAAGCACTGCGATACCACACCACTGCTATAGCCTCACTGATCACACAACCGCCTTACTGAGATCATCTGAACGAAAACATTTAGAATCGGTCACGCACTTAAAGGAAGGGCATATTTCAGTAAACGACGTTTCACCGCTGAGTCACACAAACCTAAGGTAGAAATGCAGCCATTTACAAATGTTGAATGATACAAAACTGAGAACTGTGCTGTAAATTTCCAGAAAAATATATGCGTACAACTTTTGGGGGCATGTAGGCCTGAAGAGTTTTCTTTTTTTTTTTTTTGTAATGATCTCATTTGGCCTCTGTATTCTGCTTTGTAGTTGAACCAAGTGAACCATGAAAGGTGCTGTCCTCCACAGACCTGCCAAGATCATGAGTCTTTAAAGAAATTAAAGTCATTATGTCCCTACTGGTGCAAGAAAACAAAAGCCTAAAAAATAACACCAGTGTGTCAGTGTAACTATGGTGCTTGAATCCCCAGTATTACTAACACTACTACTACTACTACTATTACTACTACTACTACAATTACTCCTACTGCTACTATTACTTCTACTACTGCTACTACAAATAATAACAATAATAATGTGTTGATTGACATGTTCCCTGCATTAATTTCTGCACGAGGTAGTCGTCCTGAGCAGAAGTGAGCTGTGGTTATCCTGACCTTGGCTTTCCCTAATTGCAAACAGCCCACTGGGGGGAGAAGCCCTGTTCTCCCCAACGCCTTATAAACAATATTAACCGTCTTCAACTCCAGCACCTTAATTACTGAGCGATCATACGACCTCCCCCCTCCAGCCCCGTGTCAGCCCAAAGCTGCAGAGCTCGGGGGTCTGGGGTGGAGGGGGGTTACCGATAATCGTCCTCTGGCAGCTGAAGAGAAGCTCCCGCATCCCTGCAATGCATTGTGGGTAATACAGGCCCCGTACCCGGGGATGGCTGTGGAATGAGTCACCAGTAGCCTGCACTGCTAAGGTGGCGCTAGGCGGTAATTACCTAAAACATATCCAGGAGCAGGCCGGTGTATATTACACAGGCCAATGGGTGCTAGCAGACACCTGCCCAGCAAACGGAACATGGTGATTTTTGCTGATGCAGTACGTGATAAATCTGGCCGTGCTGGATGTGGATTGTAATTCAGAGCAAGGTGTGCGCCCGTGTGTGAAGAATATCAAACGGAAATGTGCCGTTTGTTCAACCTGGCGTCTATTCGCACAGTCACATTTAACTCAGAAAGACGTTTACAGTCCAGCCTTCCAGCTGTCATCCGCCGTGAACGCACACCCAGCAAGAACTGCACAGGAATCGCAATTCTGAAAATGACATCATCTGTATAAGACCTCAATCACCTGGAACCACGAGTCAACAGTCAGGAAGAGCAGCTGTTAAGTCAACGGTTATTTTCACAGCGAAGGCTCCGCGTGGACAGACGTACGGACGAACAGACAGACGGACGCGCGCGCGCACACACACAGAGAGCAACCACTGAACTAATGTGCCACGGTGCACTTACTGGGCCTGGCGAGGCTCTGAAGAAGACAATGAGCTGAAGCTCATTAGCGGCGGGGAAAATTAGTCCTGAGCACAAATTACTGCAGCAATTAGAGAGACACATCAAAGGACCCACCCTCAGTCGAGAGGGCCGTCTCAGAATACTAATGTCCTGCGTGCGTGCCTGTGTGTGTGTGTGTGTGTGTGTGCGTGTGTGTGTGCGTGCGTGTGTGTGCGTGCGTGCGCGTGCGTGCATGTGTGTGCGTGCGTGCGCGTGCGTGTGCATGTGTGTGTGTGTGTGTGTATGTATGTGTGTGTGTGAGCATGTGTGTGTGTGTGTGTGTGCGTGCGTGTGTGTGTGCGCGTGCGTGTGTGTGTGTGTGTGTGTGTGCGTGCGTGTGCGTGCGTGTGTGTGTGTGTGTATGTATGTGCGTGTGTGTGTGTGCGTGTGTGTGACAGGCCCATACCTGAGCACTGTTTGGCAGCTGGCTCACGCTCTAGAACCCTGTGGGCCGCAGTGTTCCGCAACGCCTCCTCCCACAATCCGGAGAGGGTGAGTGAGTCGAGCAAGCCAGGAGCCGGTACGGAAGATTACCTTAAAATACAGCTTTACAATAATGAAATAAAAATATATATGTTTGAAAAACAGAAAATAAAATAAAAAATCTAATTTCCTTTGGTGTGCTTCAATGCTCTCTGTTGATCCATTTCTCTCCCGTGAAAGGCCAGATAAATTTCTCTTTCATGGTCCATTCCTTTCATATAGTATTTAATAAGTAGTTTTCTTTATTAAAGTAATTTAACAAATGTGCTGAATTGGAACTGGCACTTGGACTTTTTGCAATAAAACTCTAAAAATGTTTATGGTTGTACTGCTGGGCCTGTGCTCTGATAAAGAAATCAGTGGTGGTTTATCTCACTGTTATCTTTAAATGGCTTTACCTCAGGAAAAATCTAAATGTTAATGTCTATTCTGTCACTGCAAACTCCACGGTAGTTTGTAAGACTAGTGAAATAAGCACATGTACAGAGGTCATGCTGAAATTCCATTTTGCTGGTTTGAAAGGACAGCAGTAGTCACCAGCGAACGGTGTCGTAAAAGTGGCTCGTATTAATAAATTACACGACCTGGAACCTGTTGTAAAAGTTGTTGTTATTAACAGATTACATGACCTGGAACCTGTTCTAAACGTGGTTGGTATTAATAGGTTACATGACCTGGAACCAGTTGGAAAAGCGGTTTGTAGTAAGAGATCACATGACCTGGAAGCCTACTAAGGGCGTGGCTGCATAATGGTGAATCCAAGCCAGTGACGGAAAGTCCCGAAACATGCACCTGAGCCCTGAACACACGGTCCTTTCCCCTCATTTCAGACCAATGCTGCACAGGGTCAAAACTGTTCTGAGCCTCGGGACGGTTCACCCAATTCACAAGAGTTCCGCTCATCAGCTGATCCGTGAGGCGATAAGGATGAGTGAGCCAGAGAAACGGCAGTACAGCAGTGTGGGGGGGGGCGGGGGGGTGGAGGGGTGGGGGGGGGGGGGGGTCACACGCTCGCTATTTTAGACAGTGCGCTAAAAGCTGAGTCAGCGATTCGTGACTCACGGTGAGGTCATCGCTCTTCCGTGTTCGTCACCGAGTTGCCTCCTTTCCCCCTCCGCGTTCGTTTATGAAATGTGCCACTGGGCCGTCTTTTCGATTTAAAAAAAAACCTGCCGACACCACATAACTCAGCCTCTCGGTCTCTCTCCATCCCGTCCCTCTCTCTCTCTCTAGAGCCTTGTTAACACTGAACCCAACCAGAAAGTGGGTCAAACTTCAAAATAAGAGTGACTCAGGGAATTATAGTCTGGGAGCTTGATGGGGGAAAAAAAACCCCTGCTATTATCGGCTGCCGTTGTCATGGCAGACAGCTGATGTTCTTCAGGCCCACAGTTCCCTGCTGCCAGCCCTGTGCCTACAAAGCAATGGGCGTCGGGGGCAGTGACATCATCACGTCTGTCCAGATACATCCAGGGCAGAGCTGTGGTCCTGGTAACCAATCAGCTGCGGAACGAAATTTGCATTTCAAAACAGCGGAGGTCACAATCGGCCTTGTCGAGATAGAGATGTTCTTTACCCTGGAAAATGGGTTTTCGCTTCTGGATTAACTTACCAATTGCAAACGCTGCAGAAATAGTTGAAAGGAGCAGTAAATTCCCTATTTTTCTTTGAGGTATTCAATAGCTAAGCTGAATTGTATTATTATTCATGTGTGGTCTCGTTCAAATAAAGCTTAAAGATCGGAACATTTGATAATCCCACCACGGTGCTTAATTCTGCTTTCAAACAACCTTTTTACAGAAAAGTAACTTCAGACCTTAGATGAACCCATCTGTTCCATAAATCACCACGACCATCTTCACTCACCCAATCAGAGACTGCATCTCCAACCACCGCGGAGTAAAGCATTCAACTGATGCCAGGGGGAAAGTTAGCCAGTTCAGTGAAATGGAGTTGAGCTCGGGAGTTGGAAAGAGAAGAGAAACGTTTCCTACTTTTTTTGGTAACAGTTCCTGGGATGTGTTCCATCTTTTTTTTTTTTTAAGGTCTTTTCTTGTATCCCTGTCACACTGAAGAGGGAGTCTGTGTAATTCTCTGGCAAGGTCTGGCTTGCAGGTCTCTCTTCCTGCAGGCAATTTCCATTTAATGTCTTACTTATTGTCTTCGTTTTAGTCACCTGTAAGTGGTGAGTGTGCATTCATTAGCAATTACAGGATTAGCATTTTTCTATTTCACAGCCATTTTTGGTCTGTCATCATTTGACATATGAATTAAACCTTAAATCTAATATGGGGTTAGTTTTGACTTTCAGGTCAAACCGTTGGGTGTGCCTACCCTGTTCAGATGTTCTTATTCACCAATAAAAACGTTCCCCGCAGGAGTCTGAAGCTTAATCGGCCCGGGCAGAAATAACGCTCACATCCGCCTCCAAAATCTCACATCCTATTTTCCTCCTGCATTTACAGTGACCAATACCCACCCGTGCGGTTACTGCTGTTTAGTGTACAGCTGCACCGTCAACAAGAAGGGCTGGATGTGAAACAGCTACACTCACATAACAGTCATCCCCCTGAAAACAGCGTCCACACTTCCACACTGCTAGGGGCCGGCCGATGCTGATGTCTACAGCACTTGCCGCTGGTTAACAAGCATCACCTGGCTCCCTCAGAGGTGAAACGGCATTGTCAGATAATTACAGTCCAGCTGGTGAAAACCCGTCACCTTTTTGCAGATCAGAAAATTAGTTCAGAGGGGAGCAGCGGAGAGTAATAATTACTGTGTTTTTAATAAATAAATAAATAAATAAAGAAAGGTAAGTGCTGTGTGAAATGTGAGGTGTGCATCGACGTGTGATTTACTGAAGGCTTAACCCTGAGGCGCTGAGCGATGGAGGCCAGGACTCGCGCGGTGTACACAGCGCTGGCGCGCAGACGTCCGCCAAGGACGCCGAGGAGAGGGGGGGAATCACACCGCCCATCATTTTTGGGGGGAAGGCTACAAGCGCTGCTGTAAAACACAGCAGGCTACTTAAATTAAGTCACTTCCAGCTACCTTAAGCTTAGCCAATAAATCAAGGCATTAGTCTTTCCTGAGCAGACGACCTAGAAGGCAACCTCTTTTTCTCAGGGGAAGACGGAACATAGCGTGTTGCTGTAAAATGTATCAAATCGGCTGCACCTTTTCCACACATTTACAAGTCTACATATTGTTGCTTATGAAACACTTCTAGCGTTGGTTAATCACTGCAAAGCTCTGACTCGAGTGCTGAAGCATACGCCGCCCATCAAGGACCACTGAGGCCTGTTCAGGGCTCACTCAAGACCGTTTTCCTGCAAGACACTCCAAGTGGGCGGTCCTTAGCCTTCGTCCTGGAGAGCCGCAGGAATGTGAGCACTGAGCTGTAGCTCATCAGTTAAGCAAAAAAAAAAAAAAAAACAATACAAGTACCTGGCATGTACACCACTTACTGCCACTTCAAGATATTGTGAAACATTTCACGTCTACGAAATATTACATTCTCCAAAACATCCACACATACACACTCTTTTGCAGTGTATTCTCATTCCAGAAAGGGTACTTTTGTGTGGTAGTACAGGGGGAAAAAAAACAACCTTATTCTGAGGCATCTTTTTAAAAAATGCACAGGTATAACCCGGTCTCAGAACCCAGATGGTCAGATCTCAGGAGAAGTAAACACGCTTTTGGCATATTTTGTAGAAGTACAGGCAGCACCGGCACACAAGGTCAGGTGTACAGCCAAGCCAGTCAAACTTAATTTAGCATTTTTACAGAGCCGCGGTACAACTTTACACCCTCCAGAAAATGAACAAATAAAACATTTCACATTTCAAAAATAAATGAATAAGAGCACTGATAAGAATGGGGGGGGGGGGGGAGGAGGCTGTGGGGATAAGGGGAAGGGCTAGGGTGGGGCAGGTTACAGGGGCTGGATGTGAAATACTGAAATACAAAAATGTGTGGGGTGCAACAGGAATAAGAGGAAAAACATTCTCTGTGATTTTTTATGCTCTCGCGATGGCAGCAAATACCAGCGTCTTGTGATCTAAACGTCCCTGTGGGTTTACATATTACCCCTGCATCCCTTCAACAGGCAGGAACCTGCGCGTAATGACTTTCCCTCGATCCCTACATGACGAGGGACTCTGCATTATTCCCGTTTGCGCGGACGGAAGGACGGCGTATCCAGAAAAGCTCTGGGGATCCGGGAAAAAGGATCCGGGAATGTTTCCAGATCAAGCTGCTTGCACGATCACAGATGCAAAGACACACAGCGCCAGCGGAAGGGAGAAATTCGGTCTGGACGGAGGGCGGAAAAACCGCACGCTCACAGCAATCGATTCTGACACCCCCCCCCCCCCCACCACCCCCCGACCCCCCCGCCTAAGGGCCCATTGGTAGCTTTAATTAGGCCCGCATTAAAACCCGGCCCCGCCCCCGCGACCCGACGGGACCGCTACTGCCGGTGGAGTTCATTAAAGCACAGGAAGCCCCAAATGCGCCGCGGCGGCGAGCCAGCTGCGCTAACGGAGACAGCGGGCGAGGCAACCCGAAAACCTGAGGAGACCCCCGAGGTCTGCGCAGGCGCACGCTGATGACATCATCATTTCTGCGTCACATTGCCGGGGCAGTACGAGCTTCGCGCCCGTATCCTGTGAATCCGAACACAAGCCCAGCTGCCTGTGATTGGATGCCATGCTATGATTTAAAAAAAATTTTTATGTGGAAATGTAAAAATACTGTTTATTTTTGAAAAATATATCACTTCAGTATGTGCACCCAATTTATCTACAGAGACCGGATAGCTGCCACCGTGAAGCCGTCATCATCAGCATCTTGCCAGGAACGTCTTCCACCTCCCAAAATTCACACAGGATCCATGTGGGTGCTTGGCTGCAGCTTTACCTTAAGTTTCCTCAGTCAAATTTTAATTGAATATAAAATGTCTCTTTGGTGCCATGCACGTATGTAAGCTCCAGCAGCAGCTAGCCGCCATACGCCAGCGCCACTGGCAGGAGAAATTAACAATACATTTTCCTGTTACCACGGTAATGTGTTTTACCGTGGTAACGGGCTAATCTATTATCGGAAACTGGCTTCTGTTCTCATTTTTAGCTTTCTTTTGTTGTTTCTGGCTGTAATGAGAGACCGGCTTTTGTTTTTAGTCTCAGCGTCTAATGGAAAATTTATGGGGACAATAAACATCAATGACAGAACCTGAAATGAATTCAAAACAACTATTCTGAGTGCCTGAGCAATACACAGTGCACAAAAAAAAAAGAAAAAAAAAGTTTTTCGAGTTTCTTGACAGGTTGAAGTACACTAAGCGGCCATTTTCCTACCACGAAGATCCATGAAGTCTGATCCTAAAAGGCCAGGAAGGCAGGGAGGCCTGGGAGAGGGAGAGCAGAACTGGGGGGGGGGGGGGGGGGGGTCATTTATTGTCAGCTAATGGGAAAGTCTTTTTATTCTGAGAGGGGGAAGAAACAAAAACTAATTTAAACAAATCTTTCCAAGTTTCATATCTGCTTATATATATATATATATATATATATATATATATATATATATATATATATATATATATATATATAAAAGAAAATATGAGACTCAAATATGAACACACCTGAAATGGCCTCTTGGCTGACCACAGTCAGCTGAATCTAAGTATGCAGGTGGAGGACTTCCGTTTGTGCAATATATGGATTTGGTACAGAAGAAGAAAGAGAATGTAATTTCTTTAATTCACCATTCCCATATTACCTTTCACAGTCTATTAAAGAGGTGGCTAAAGTAATTATTTGACTTCACTGGTCTTTAGCGTGCACCAACAGTGATTCAATGTTCTCGTCAACGGAAAATCTTTCACACCAATGTAAGGGACAGAGTCAGGTGCTTCTTTCCCTGCAATGGGGATTTTATTGGCACGCCAAAATTATCACAAAAATGAAAAGATAATGTGTGAATTCTCTTCAGTCTGTTCCTAGCAATTTGAGCTTTCAGCCCTGATACAAAAAAACCACCTGTGCGTGCATTTCATTTGACACCAACGATGACTGCTATTTCATATAAAAAACGATGCCAAAATGGCTCACCAGTATAACTTTCAACTGTCTACACTCCAGATAACAACTAACTCGTATCTTTAGCATCACAATCATTCACTTCTGCGACCCAATGAGAACCTTAGAACAAGGTCACATGAGGAACTTGCGGGTCACAACACTTCTATTGTGTAGTTAAGGACTTTCAGCAGAGTCGGTATTTAAAAGTCTCCCTTTGTAACACATAAATAGTATATTTGTAACACAAAAGTAGTGTTTAAAATGTGTTCAAAGGAACACAAAAACACAGCTGCACACAAACTGTGCTGGATATTAACAACATCCTTTTTGAGAATGCAGCTGGTCACTATGACCTAAAACCGCCCACAGTCCTGATAACATCCAAGTTGTTTACCTTTAAGCATCACAATAGGTCACATGACCAACTTGCTGTTCAGCATTCACACAACACCTCCACAGCACCCAAACCCCCCCCCCCCCCCCCCCCACAGGTGAATCAAGGCATTTATCAGTGGAGCAGTGAAGAAGAGATGAAGACGACGTTTAAAATTAAGGAGAAAAATTAATTAGACAGTACAGGCTGGTGAGGTGAGACAGGATCAAACAGCATGTGTGCGGGTAGGAATGTAATATTAACACACATTCAGGTCAAGTTAATAAAAGTTCTCTGATGAAGGAGCCAACAGCTGAGGATAAAATAAACTGCCAGTTTCGCTATCGGTTTGTAAAATCTGCCTTCTCACCCGTCTTACCTCGAAAGGATTTTTCCACACATGTGACTCCCCCCCCCCACCCGTCGTCTCCCCCTTTCATTCGCTTTTGCACAAAAGCAAACGCTTCCATCTTCATTAAAAGTTTAAGCCTAAAAAAGATTTCATCGTTTGACCTCGCTGCCAAGCTCGCTCGCTCGCTCCAAATAAAAGCGTTTTTGAAGCTGAAATCAGACGCAGAAATAGTTTTTTTTTCTTATTACATTTTTTTCCCTCTTCCCTCCAAAAAGAATAACACTAGTCACCGTATCGCAGCAAGCACATCGAGGAGGCCTCGTTTCTCACTTCCAAACAAATTCATAGCTGAACTTGTCGAGGAACAGCGGAAGATCGGACAGGCTCTGGGCTGAACAGGTTCCTCGTCTACAGAAAGGCGTTTGTAAGACTCCCGCCCCGCTCGCTCCCGCTATAAACTCTGCACAGAACTCCGGCAATAGCGAGCCGACACAGCGCGCGTCTCGCACCCTACGCTCGCTTCGTCTCGCTGGTTCCTAGCTTGACTTGGCATAGGTTAGGTCAGAGTGACGATCACTGTGTGGACTGCACTTAATGTGTTCGTAAGCTGTGAATAACTGTACCAAAATGAGTGTTGTACCTTATCGGACCTGTGTTTTGTTAGTTGTTCCAATGACCTCTGGTATGCACTTATTGTACGTCGCTTTGGATAAAAGCATCTGCCAAATAAATGTAATGTAATGGTTATTGTGATATGAGAAATAGTCCGCGATGGATGTAATAAACGTCCCCCAGTGGAACTGTATGAACGCAGAAATTACCCTGGTTCCTCTCTAAATTTTTTTATTTTTATTTCATTTTTTAAATTCTTGAACAGCTTTGACCAAGAACGTTGTACAACGTACAATGGAATCAGCATACACGCTAGACCGGAGGGGGCCAACCCAGGTCCTGGAGAGCCGCAGGGCCCGCTGGTTTCTGTTGTTGCTCTGCGCTTAATTGAGCAAATGAAACAGTCGATCGCGCAGTTAGCTCACCTCACCTGGTGTCCTGGGTCTAAAGTGGGTCGTCGTATTTAAAGTGAAAACAGAAAACCAGCAGACCCTGCGGCTTCCCAGGACCTGCCCCCCCCCCCCCCCCCCGAGGCCCTAAATGACTGCATAGAGCACTTATTCCAGCCATCGGCTCAGCTCGTAGCCGGCTATGTGTTTTTACAATCACGCTTCAATGGATGGACAACCGAGACGTTTGCAGACTTACCGCAGGGGTGTCCAATCCCCCGGGGCTGAGACAAAACAACCCGCTGTGGACGCAGGTTTTTGTTTTAGCCCAGCGCTACGACGCCTGATTAAACTAATGAACCTTGTGGTCTTCAATCAGTACCTTAAGTAGAATCAGACGTCTCGGTGCTGGGCTAGAACAGAAACCGACAGCTACACCGGCCCTTTTTTAGGATACGATTGGACACCCCTGACTGAAGCCCTCCCCTCCCCTGTTCCGTCACCGATAAGGAACTCTCTGCGTTTGATTGAGCACTCAGCGACAGCGGTAAGAGAAAGCAGCTATTTTAACCGAACGTTCTCACGCACGAACCCCACGGCACCCCGAGGAGGGCCCCGGAGGCCTGTTCCCATGGCAGCGCCCCGCGCAAAGTTCCGCGCGTCTCCAGCCGTGAAAGACGGAGAGAGGCGTGGGAGGCGAACAGCAGAGCAGAGGAGAGACAATCAACCGCCGCTCCTCTCCTCTAAAACCCGCTCATTTATACAGACACACACGCCACAGACAGAACCCTCCACGCTTCCAGAGCGGGGGCTCGGCGGCTAGCAAGCCGGAGGCACGGCAGGGCCCGTTACCGTGGGTTACGGGCTGCAGCAGCGCGGCTCGTTAAGAGGGGGCTAATTGCCATTCGCTCTCGGTAGCACGTCTTGCGCAACAGCGCTCTTGCGGAAGGAGAGACTCGCGCTCTGATGGAAATCAGACAAGCGCATCCATCCATCCCCTCGGAAGGAAGCGCGCATAGCTAATGGTTTTGATTTACTGCAATAGCGAAGGGGGGGGGGTTCCTTTCATACGGCAGGTGCTATAATATTAATAACGCTCCGCTATTCTGGGTGAATTGTGTTTGCTGTTCACGATGCTCTGCTCTTTCCCCCGAGGAGTTATGGCCAGTTTATGTGCATGCGTTTCTGTGTGTGTGTGTGTGTGTGTGTGTGTGTGTGTGGGTGGGTGGGTGGATATACAGAGTGTGTGTGTGTGCAGGGGTGGGTGTACTGTGTGTATGTGCATGTGTGTGCGTGGGGGGGGCTGTACTGTGTGTGTGTGTGTGTGTGTGGGTGTGTGTGTGGGGGGGGGGGGGGGTGTACTGTGTGTGTGTTTGTGCGTGTGTGTAGGTATACCTGGTGTGTGTGGGGGTGGGTGGTGTACAGTATGTGCTTGTGTGTAAGTCACACCTCTTGCACAGAGGCTTGTTGAGAGGATTCAAAGGATTAGTTCTAGGAATGTCAATATGCACCTGCAGGTAAAGAAGATAGAGAGAAACACAGATACTGTACCTACAGGTCTAATCAACCCTGGTCTGGAGGGCCAAATATCGGGAGGTTTCCGTTTGATTTAACGGTTTTGTACCCTGGAATAATGCATCGTCACATTGACAAAACCAGCTTGGCTTCTGTCCCCCGTTTAGAGAGCATCAGTACTTCAGAGACAGCCAAAAAAAGAAAAAAACCCTCCAGGACAGGAGCTGAGCTCAGCTTCAGAGCAATGAATACCGTAAACACACTCAAGGGCGAGGGAGTCAATACAGGAGATTGTGGGGACAAATGATTTCTCTCAACACTGGCACAAGGACAGAAACTTACAACAAACTTAAGAACTTACATCCCACAAGTTTGAGCATTTTTATAACAAAAACTAAAAAAATAAAAAATCACACTTAATATGAAAACCCATAAACATAAATTAGAAAACTGCTCGTGAAAGAACGCAAAAACATTTTCTCTTCCCATCTGTTCTAGTTCTGTCAACAGACCCTTACAATAAAATGAGACAGTAATGTCTCCCTTTTTTGCAATAGGGACAGCGTCCTTCTGCTCAAACAGAACTGGTCACAGAATTGGGACCAGTCAATGACTGGGGCAAATGAAAGAGTCACACAGGATGATGGTGTGGCTGGGCAAGAAGCTTGGCTGCGGGTTTCAGATTACGCTGGGAAACGAGCACTTTGTACGCCTCAGAACGCACATTCCTTAATACTGCACTGGACAGTGTCTCCTTTATGTACCCCATTCTGCAGCTTACAGGACCTTCCCCGCTGAGCTCTATAATGGGCGGGACATCCTCCGGCCTAATTAAAGAGCACCCGGGGCATTGGAATAGTTTGCCTTACACACTTTGTGATGTTTGTGCTTGTTTTCCCTAACCGGAGCTGGTAGTTAAATTCAGGTGTGAACCACGGTGGTTACGACACCAAGCGCGAACCTCGAGTGAAGGGTGCGCGCGGACCCCCCCCGTTCAGCAGAGCGGCTGCCGCTGGTCCAATCAGAGCAGGATCCGAATCTCCGCTTATCGCCCGGATTAGCAGATCCGTAATCTCGTTTCTGGGCCCCTGGTTCTCTCCCCTACTGACGACACTCGCTGACAGGATATTGCACGGGATGGCGTGGTGGGTGCGGGTGGGGGGGGGGGGGAGCACAGATTTGGGGCTTTGTACAGGGGTGATGCCGATATGACCGAATTCCTCCGGCGTGTGGCGGCCTCTCCCCCTGCCCGTGAGCCCGGCGCAGCGCCGCAGAGGGCCGTGCGGCGGGCCGGGTTGTTCCAGGTGAGCCTCCAGGGCTCCGGAGGGAAAGGCGCGATGCGGGAGCCTATTCATCAGCCCGGCTGCAGCCACCGGCCCCGCGGAGCTCCTGGCAAAGCCCAGCATGAGACCAACCATCCCAGGGTTCATTTTTTATTTTCCATTTTCAATTATATATTGACTTCCCCCCACCCTCCCCCCCCCCCCCCCCCCGCCCACCCGCCACCCGGAAAACTAGACTCATTTCCCAGTGCCACTCAGACGTGTGTGTTTAATGCCAGCGCTCTGACAAACTGCCGGGAACGGCCCAAGGAGTTCTTTAAAGTCCACGTCCGCGCCCTTTCTCCCCTGGCCCATTATTCACTGTGGAGGCCTCACTCTTAACTCAAGCTTTTGTTGTTGTTGTTTTTGTTGTTTGTAAGTATCGCTAAATGACTGCGTTTCCTTAGCGACCCGCTAAACTGCCACCAGTAAAGCGCAGTGGTGGGATGGGCAAAGGGTCAGCAACGGGCGGCAGCTGCAATCGACAGCCATTCTGTGCCGACAGCGACACACAGACACCCCGGCAGCTAAAATAAGAGCGACGCTTGTTTTGGCATATGCTTTATTTCGGGGGCGGTGGGGTCAGGAGGCCGTACCTGTCTGTAGGTGTCCGGGTGCCGTTTGCCATTTTGGGGGCGTTGCGGTGCCGCTTGTTGAAGCTGAAGCACTCCTCTTCACTGGAGTGTGCTCAGCCCCCTCTCCTTGTTTCCCAGGAGACCACACTGCAAAGAAAGAAATTAGTGTTTTTTTATTTTTTTATTTTTTAAAAGCAGCAAAACGCACAGAATCACAGACACCGATGATAAACAAACTGAGGGAACGCCACGCCGTCCCCACGGCGACCCAAAGTCGACCACAAAAAGACAAAATGGCCGTTCGGGCCGCTTCGCCCAAACCTCCCCTCTCTTTCAGGCGCTTCCGTTCGCCTTTTACTCGTGTATCATCGCCCGAGGAGCTTAACTGAGAGCTCCCTTCAAAAGAGGAGTTTGTCGCTCAGGCAAAAGCAGAAGAAACTATAACACAGGATTCCATCATTAAGTCACAACAGTGGAAGTTGCTGTTTGCATAGGCTGCAGGCCATTTATAGTCCTTGGTTATATATGTGAACTTTACATTCAGGCTACCGATGGATGTGCCCTCCAGACAAAACAGTAGCATGGCTTGTTACCACATTTACTGGTCTCTCTGATATCGAGTGCTATTCACATCATGTTAAATTGGCTTAATAGGAGACAATGTAGTAGATGCATGCAGCTTGTACATACTGTACTGGTACACATTACGTAAACACTGTGAAGTCTAGTTCTCTTGAAACTTCTATCTGAGAGGCCTTCTTCCGTTTCTTCCGTTGAGCCATTTTAGTCTGTAAAATGTATTCCAAACAGTTATCTTCTTGACCTTGGGCAGTAATGACATTCTGTGATCATCAGCACTTTGAAATGAAGTCTACCAGCCAAACAATGGTTTTCCTTCCTTTCATGAATGTAATCATTTTCTGTAGAAAAATACTGGACAGAGAAATGCATTTTCAAGCTGTAACACACATAAAACTGCTCTGTTATGTGGTATGAACTAATACATATAGGAAGGTGTTCTGATTTTTACTTAATAATCATGACACCTCAATAATCATTATGTAACACAAATTATTTCTTCATTTTTGTTTTATGTTGATTACATTTATTACATATTACACTTATTATGCCAAAAAGAAAAACTGTTGCAAAATACTGCATTCATCACACTCAGCTTTTAAATGCAGCCTATCAATAATCTGAGTCAGTACTGTAGCTATAATTCTGACTACAGTTAATTAAACTGAACAGATTGTTGAAGCTGCATTTATTTTCATTCTTTGCATTACAGATGGGTGTTGGGAAAATAATGAAATACAGGACCCCTGGGACCACAGCAGTATAAAAACAGCAATAAACAATTAAAAACAGGAGTAAATACAGGAATTAGAATAATAAAAATAATTTTTAAAAAACACAATGTGCCTCGTTCACAAAACTTCTCTTAAATTATTCTTACTTTTCTTCTTAAAAAAGTTCCTACAAAAAAAAACCAATATGGGCTCCAAGTCTTTAACAGAGTGACGCATGATTAGGGCCAGTTGTCATATGGCAGAGAGATTGACCCTTTAAGGTGCCAGCTACAGTGACTCATGCATGTGCGTCAGGTACTCCTAAAGGGATTAAAGCCTGATCAAAACCACACCCGACGGTCTTTGATTATAAAAAGTCGACTAAGCGTTGCAGGTTAGCGCTACGTGCTTTTCTGCAGGTAAAAACGCAGCAAGGTGTCAGACATAGTCTGGATCTGATCTGAGTCCCAGCACAGGCGTGTGGCCTGGCCTTTTTCCCCATTTACCTCCACTGCCCACCGAATTCAGACTCCATTTTCGGTTTCCTGCATCGATGTCTACAGAACTACTCGATGAGTAAGGAGGGATTAAATCCACCACAAAACAAGACGGTGCTGAAACACACACACAAACACGCACACACACACACACACACACACACACACACAAAGGAATAGATTTGCAGAGTCAGACGTTCCTCCCCTAACACCCAAACTGGGGTTTTGGAAGTGGAGGAACAGACAGATTTGGCAGCAGGTCTAAAGAAGACGGATGGCCCGAGCGAGGAGCGTTTTTTAATGAGAAAGAAGGCCTGAGCATGAAAGACTTCCGACCCGTATTCAGTTTAACCATGATGCACTCTGTCCTCAGCTTCGGCTAACGAACTCCAGGCTCACAGTAGCGTGCGCACGTGCCCGTCCGCGTGTTTGTGAGAGCTTTTTTCTGTGGTTTCCCGCACCATTTTACTCATTTCGCCTCGAACGCTGCGATTTGGAGGGAGGAGGCTGGGAAGTAAAAGGCTGGTTTCAAACAGCCTTCTTTAAAAGTGCAAATAAAACACTCACATTAACAGCGCGCCCCTCTTTGTGTGAAACTCAAACTCTCTCTGTCGTGCATACATCATCTACTGGGGGTGGGGGGTGGGGGATTCGGGGTGGGGGCAGGAGAGGAACAGAGCACAGCTTGCACAAAGGCAGCAGGGAAACGACTGAAGCTAATTAAGCATCTCTCAGCTCAGCTCTCAGCTCACCCACTCAACCTGAGCCTCTCACAGTCTCACCTGCCGGAGCCAACGGGAATAACATGAACCGCCAAGGTCTTATCTCTCTTTTCATCTTCTTCTGAAAAAGAGAAACCCGGCAGAAAAGAGGAACTGTGAGACTGGCGAATGCGCAAGCAGAAACACAACGGTCTGCTCTGACGACGCGCCGGGAACGCAGGGGACACCGCGCCCGAGTGACCGAGTGACCCGCTGCCCATCGGAGTCTGCTCAGCTCCGGAGCGGTCTCTTAACGACAGAGCGGTCCCCTAACAACCGAGCGGTCTCCTAACAACAGAGAGGTCTCCTAACAACCGAGCGGTCTCCTAACAACAGAGCGGTCTCCTAACAACAGAGCAGTCTCTTAACAACCGAGTGGACTCTTAACAACGGAGCGGCAGCT
Organism: Anguilla pacifica; assembly: GCA_039654925.1. Lineage (NCBI taxonomy): Eukaryota > Metazoa > Chordata > Actinopteri > Anguilliformes > Anguillidae > Anguilla > Anguilla pacifica. The sequence continues at coordinate 11,467,158 of CM077302.1, forward strand.
CTGTAATCAGGGCAAGGCCTGCTGTCCCACAGCCTCAGAGCGAATCACTGTAAATACGTCTCTTTACTGCGCGAGAGAGGCGATGGTTCCTTCACTATAGGTGAAACCTCTCTCTCTGTGTGCTCCCAGCACCAGCTGGGTGTTTAACCCTTTGAAGAGGTGGTTTTTTTGGAACGTTTTTTAAAATTCAAAAGTCAGTGTTCTAGAACTCCACTGCTTAAACAGTTTCAAACAGTTTTTGTTTTTTGAGAGTGAATGAATCAGACAATATGAGGGGCCTGTCTCTGCGCCAGTGTCGACTGCGACTGGCAGTTCAGCAGGGGCTGAAATTCAAATGTTTTTAAAATTCAATTCATGAAGTGAAAGCGCCCGTAATGTTCTTACGTTTTCTGCGAACAAACTGAATTTCAATCCATTCCCTGAATCTTAATGGAAGCGACCCCTCGACCTGCCGCATCATCCCAGAGCACAGAATGGAATCGGCAACTTTTGGCTGCGGCATCTTTCTTTCATCCCTTTAGTTTTATATGCGATTTATTATTCAAGCAGTTTATTTCGCATGCTGTTTTTTTCCTCTAGTCGGCACATTCTTCAACATCAGACATTCGGCCACTGTAAGCACTACAAAGCGCTGCACAGGAGATAATGCACTCCTGCTTCTCAAGTAAGACGTCTGAGGATGTGCCAAAGAGAGGGAGGGAGAGGGAGAGAGAGAGAAAGAGGGAGAGGGAGAGAGGGAGGGAGGGGAGGGAGAGAGAGAGGGGGGGAGGGAGAGAGAGAGAAAGAGGGAGAGGGAGAAAGGGAGGGAGGGGGGGAGAGACAGAGAGAAAGAGGGAGAGGAAGAGAGAGAGAGATGGCTCGGCCATTAAAATTCGGCCGTGATCTGGAGAGTGGATGTTTTCCGGAGACAGAAGACTAGAATTGGGACGCAGTGCTAATTTTCCTCACACAAGGTTAATTAAGAGCCGGCAGCGACGCCCAAAAGCAGGGGACCGCGGAGGTTCTCCCCTACGACGGGTTTCTAAACGGCAACGGCGGCGGCAACGATCAGGCGTGACCTCACCCCTCCCATCACACATTTAAAAAATAAATATAAAAAAATCAATCCAAGGCAGCCCAGCTGAACCCAGCGAATTTCCCCAGTGAGAGCTAATTTCACAGAGAGCTCCACACGCTTCCTAGCTGCATGCTGAACCGCAGTCAACAGCGAATCTCCCCTTTTTCCCCACCATTACAAAAAAAAAAACAGCTCAGAGAATCAATTTTCAGAGTAAATTAAATCTTTATTTTCAACCTGGGGACTGACAGACAAACAGGAATGATTTCTGCTGGGCGGTGGGAGTGGAGGAATGGGGGGCATCTGAGTTGAAGACAAGGTGAATTTAAACCGGTTTATATTAAATCAGCAGAAGTGGGGAGGGAGAAATTGATCCGGCATCCAGATCAAGACTAGTCTACTTATCATTGCCATTTCTATAAGCTCCCACTCCCCAGCCCCGAAAAAGCCTCTTATGAGCCCCGAGACCCCACAAACCTCACCCCCAACCCCCCCCCCCCACCTCTACAATGCACCAAAGTACGATAGATCACTGCGGTTTGACTGCGGTGGGATTGCAGTGTGGGGCCGAGCGCACGCGGAGGCGAGGGATGAGGAGGCCGTGAAAAAACGAGCCTGTGAGAGACGCCTCGGACCTCGGTGACTCCATCTCCCAGAATGCTCCCCCGGGGGGGGGGAGGCGGCAGGAGGGTTGTAAATGACGGCTCCTCCTCCCTGTACCTTCCGCATGCCCCCGGGGGAATCCCCCCGTTCCTCCCCTCCCTGTTCCCCCCGTTCAGGGCCCACCGCGCGGCTCCCCTTATTAAAGCTCATTATCTGAGAGAGGCCTCTCCGGCTGGGAGAAAGCCACTTCATTAAGTGGCGATGGCTCTTAATGCGCCCCCCCCGACCCCCCCCCCCCCAATGGACTCCCCGCGCTGACAGGTTAGCGCCGCATGCGAGCACCAGCTACGCAGCGGGGCGTCGGCCCCTGGAAACGACACGGCGTCACATGCAAATCCAGAGGAGGTAATCTGAGGTTAAACACGAGAGCAATTACCCAACTTATCCTAGCCCCCCTGTAGGGGGGCGAGGGAGGGGGGTTTGATTTACGGCGAGACGCCAGGGGTCTGAAAACGTGTCTTCGCTCTGCGCCCCGGTGGGGCTAAGAGGCAGCGACACGCGTGGGCACGATCTCTGCAACCTTGACTACCGCCCCCCCGGCAAGACCGAGCCGCGTGCCTGCGCTCCTCCCAGCCGAATGAAGCGAGGCGAGCCTGTCCTGGCGTCTCTGGAATGCGAGGCGTTTCCAGAGCCTTCCCAGCTCCCCGTTGTGAGCTCGCTCCAACGGGAGAAAGATTACATAACGGCAGGAAAGTAAACTCATGTACTCAGGCTCCCCTGGGAACTGAAGAAGAGCCGCAGAGCGCTGCGGCCTATTCACTGGTTTCACGATGATGTCACGTCCTGGACGTGCCGGCGTGTGAAGTCTTAACAAAGGGACGGGTAAATGAAGCGATGCTGAGGTACAGCTTTTTGAGGCTTCTGGTTAAGTAAACACAAGTTTCAACACAATCCCGAGCATTTTTTTTTTTTTTTTCTGGACAATGAAACGTAAAATGTGCGGAGCCTCAGAACGCAGCCTCTCTGACTGGCTGGCTCCAGGGCTTGCATCTGACTGAGGAACTCCAACTGTGCTCTGCAAGGGCGTGCACCAGAAACCTTGAGATGTTTTCATCCATACCTTCTGAGGGCGGAGATACTCCATGGAAGGTAAAGCAAGTGGGACTGTGAGAGTTACCGTTAACACACACAAGAGCAGCGCAAAACACAAAAAACAAGGTGTCTCCTGCGGGGGGGTTTTCTAGCCACGGAAAAGATTTATATTCATCCCGGGGAGAAGAAAGCTGCTCAGGCTGAACCATCGAGACCTCACAGTCAGAAGCCCTCCGTATCCCCAAGGCAGCATGGGTAATGACTGTGCTAAAGGATCACCCCCTTCATCGGCAATGGAAAAAATGAATGGGCCATATCTGGAGATACAAAACATGAAAACATGGCGGGGGGGGGGGGGGGGACCTTCATCTTGGTTTATCCATCATCACAGATACCACACAGCTTGGGAGAGCCTTTCCACTGCTTTCCTGATACCAGCCTCACTGTGAGATGATAAGAGGGCCAACGAGCGGTAATGCTGCGCGGATGTCAGGATCGCCGCGGAGACGGGACGGGGCCTAAACACTGAGCCCAGCGGGGTACGACTGATTAACCGAGGACTTTCTACAGCGTGAGAGAGAGAATAAACGCGCAAGGGATGGAGCACAACGGAGAAAGGGTCAGGCACAAGGAGACAGAGAGGCTGAGAAACAGAGGGGAGAGAAAAGAGAGAAAGAGGGCAAAGAAAAAATGGGTAGAAAGAGATGGAAGGAGTAGAAGCAATAGAGGAAGGCAGGAGAGAAATAAATAAGCTGGGTGAACACTTGACTTCTGGAAGCTTCCTGAGGCCTGGACCAGCTGAGGAGCGAGGACGGGAGCTCGCCCCATCTGGAGTAATTACACAGAGCTCGTCTGCGGCGTCGCGCTCATGTCCGACGGCGGCTCTTAGTCTCAGCTTTCAAAGCGCCGCGCCGCCCCGAGGTGTAATTACGGGCGAACTGGCTGGGGAGGCAGAGCTGCAGCCCCATTACGCTCCTTACAACAGACAACAAAATCTCAGAGGCCCCCGTGAGGGTCGAGGAGGAGCCTCGCTGGGATCTCCTCTCTGATTACACACAGTGAGTAGTGTGAAGTCGCGTACAACCCCACAGATGACACTGCATTATTTATACACACACACACTCTAATCCCAGCTCCCGCTCCACACACTAACTACATGTACACGAGCGGGATTCAAACACTCAACCTTCTACTCTTGTGCACCGGTCCGTATTAACTGCTCCACAACCGAATCATAATAATCTGCTATTAAGGCCTAAAGTCAAAAGAGAAGGATGCAGAGATAAGTGCACTTGTCATAATGAGCCAAACAGAAGCCTCATACATAAATGATCTGCGCGGGATTAATTTTTTAGAGTGAACTGATGTGCAGAATGGCGTACTTTCACACAAATCACTTTAACAAGAGAGAGGAAAACAACACAACAAAAACTCATTCACTGAAGAGACATTCCAAACAGCTCAATTTACAAAGCTCCCCTCTGCTAATAACACAGAACAAACTTCCCTGAGGTCCAACCAAACCAAAATAATAATAATAATAATAATAATAATAAATGATTAATAATAATAAATTATATTTATTAAGAGCTTTATTAGAAGCCAGTTTATAATTAGCTAAGCAGTAAGACTCTGTGCCTACAGTGCGATAACCGCAGAAGCCACAGAACACTCACAAACTCTGAAAGCAGCAATTAAAAGTCCCAGAGGATCCCAGCTGGTAACAGCCCCACAAGGGGAGACCTTTCTCAAGACTGCGCTGCGCCGCGTCTCGCTGATGCAATGGGAATAATTAAAATGCAGCAGAAGGTGGGCGTCTGAGAGCACGGCACGGCTAGCGGTGCCACAACTGAAACCGCATAAAGAACCCCCCCCCCCCAAAGACTCAAAAACACGGGCGCTCAAAGATGCCAGACAATTAAGGTGAACCGTCTTGACTTCTTCACCACGAAACGCGCAATGTCAGGATCGTCACGGGGGGAAAACCACCTGGGCTCGGATGGAGCACGGAAAGACAGGAGGAGCGAGAGGAGGAGGGAGAGAGGACGCCTAACCGCAGGCTACCCATGAGCACCGGTGCCTCCTATTTGAATGCAGTCCTGTCTCGACCCTCGGCAGCCCGGCTCGGCCGTCAGTTTGGCGGCGACCGATGACAGGGTTGCTCCTGACGGGGAAGGACGGACACCGCTCACCCACGCTCCTCAGTCCTGAACGGGTCCAGTAAGCGGCACAGTGCGCTTACGCACAGACCCCGGGAGCGTCCCGGACCGCACTGCGCGTAGCGTCCGCAGACTGTGTCCTGCGAGGGCCGTGTGATTTACTGCTTGCCTGCCGCGCCCAGCTATAGGCCTTGGGTTTCATTTTAAAAAAAACACTCACCCTCAAACTCCAGAAAGTTACAGTTTAAATGATGATTTTCAAAAGTTTGTAACAGTGACTGTTTTTTTTAAAACAGAGTCCCCCCTCCCCCCCGGGTGGCAGACTGGATTACAGCAGAGTGGAGCATCAGCAGCATCTGACGGCCGAGCTCTGATTGGCTGTTGAAATGCCTCAGAGGGAGCGGGGGCCTCTTCCATCACTCTAACAGGCCAAGGGCACAGCCCCCCCCCCCGGTCCACAAGACACAGGCGAAATACAAATGTAAGCCTCTCGCCGGGCTTCTCCAAATAATGCAGAACAAAGGACCCATTTCCTTCTGCATGAGAACCGGCAGAACTCAGTGTTAATGAGAGGAGGTGACTTGAGAGCCTCAGCCTGAATCTCCACAATGATGAGAAAAGCAATTAAATGGGGGGGGGGAACTGTTTGAAAAGGATTTTTAAAAAAGCACACATTTCAGCAACTCTAATGAGGAACGTAATGGAAGTGAGAGACCGGGTCCCCTTATGGCTTCTCTGGGAGTTGTCCTTCGTGCTCAGCGAGGTACAGAAGGGGGCACAGAGAAGGCAGCCCTGCCCTGGGCTCACACAGGCAAATCTGCGCAGGCAGGTGCCTCCGCTTTAAAAATCCACATGCACATCTGTTCCCCAGTAGAACAGAGAGCCAAAAATCTCATACACTGAAATCTCTAAGATCAGTCCTTTCCTGTGGTTTGGGGGGGGGGGGTGGTTTGAGTGTGAGTGTGTGTGCGTCTGATTTGTTTGTGAGTGTGTGAGAGAGAGAGAGTATGTGTGTGTGAGGTGCATGTGGGGACGGGAGATTTCCACAGACCACCAGCTCCCCCAACTGAGCATATGGCTGAGAGATAGAAAGGCAGACGGAGCGAAAGAGACAGAGACAGAGAGAAAGAAAGAGAGGAAGAAAGAGTGTGAAACAGAGAGATAAAGGGAGAGGAAGAAACAGTGGTAGGAGACAGAGCACATTGCCATAGCAACCGCTTCTTCACCCGCTGGGATGGAGAAATGGTCCTTGACATACGCTTTCTTTTTTTTTTCTTTCTTTCTTTTTTTTCTTCACTTTCTGGAAGTTTTCAAAGAGAAGCGCGACACCTCCCCTCGTGACTCCACAAAGGCACCGTGCCGCCGGAGAACCCCCCCGCACTGGCAAAAGGGCTCATTACCTGCTGAAACTCCCCTTCACCACTTTACTCACCTGCTCGAGAGACCACACTATTCAGGGCAGACTACAGGGCCAACGGTTTCACACACACCCTGTAGCATTCCAGCAGCTGGGTTTTCACTGGGGCCACTCAACTCAAGGCTAACAGTGAGGGCAACAGTTTGGGAAGGCCCTTTCCCTTGTCCACAGTGAAACAGTTTGCTGAGTTTGGTGGGGAAGAACTTGACTGGCCTGCACAGAAGACCTAACCTATATCCCATCAAACACCTCTGGGATGAACTGGAACGCCCAACATCAGCGGCCAGCCTCACCAATGCTCTTGTGGCTGAATGTCAGTGAACGTGTGTGTGTGTGTGTGTATATATATGTAAAAGAATGCTCTCGTGTTTTGGGCTCCACATAACCCACCATGATAAAGGGCAGTGCTGACACTGTTGATGAGGGCTGTTGACCTCCCCTCAGCAGCAGGCAGATTTATGAATGGCGTGGCCCCACACCCCTGCTTAATAACGTGCCTGTAATTACGTTCATATTTTATCCCGCCGCCCCATGTCCAGGCGAGTCAGTTTGCATATCCAACAATCCATCAACAGCTAAATTTAGCCGTTGACGTGATGGCCGCACGCTGGTAATGCCAACTGACAGTTTTCGGGATTAATGCCAACACCGCCCCCCCCCCCCCGTGTGACCCGCGGCGCCTTCCGCGCATCGCTCACCGTGGGAGCACGCGTGCGCCCGGTCACGTCTACACGCGGCACGCCGACATCGCCCAACTCCGGGTCAGAACCAGGTCGGCGCCTGTCATCAGGCAATCCGACTCACAGAAACAAATACACGACTCACACGATCCGACTCGGTCTCTACGTCACTCGCTGAGCGCCCCCTACATCTGAAAGCCAAATCAGCTCAGCGGACTGAATGATCAGAACTCCATTTTCGGACTTGCTAACGGGAAAATCCAGAATCCGCTCCTGTCATGGAGTGGTGTCCCGCACATGGGACAGTCTAGTGGACATTTACCCCGGCTGCTGAGGAGGGATTTCATTAAAGCTAGCACTGGACTGCTTTGGCAGCGGTTTTTGCTGTGAAGACAAAACAAAAGTGAAATGCACATTATGCAAAAAAATGGATCTGGCTGGCCTTCAACCGAACCACATCCCCGATGCCAAAACACCGAAGGATCCTTCCGTCTCAGGGACTCGGATGCGAAACGGCTAAATTTAACTCTTAAGCGTCGACAGTTAAACCTGCATCTGAACACTTCAGCAACTGTGCGAATGGCAGCTACTCTCAATTCCTCAGCTACTTGCTGCACAGTCGCTAAACTAGCTTTTAAATTAGTCATAGCTGAAATAAATCATTATTTAGAGAGTTACGCCTGAATGTATGGGGTTTCTTTTGTTTGTTTCAGGAAGCAGAATCAACATCAACTCCGCTGGATTCGGTGAACACCACAGGTGAACGAGCCTCGCGTCAGACACAGGGAATGAAGGAGGCTAAAAGCAGAACTTATAAACACTTTTGACAAATGACAATTCAGCGAACTCACGTATTCCTCGTTGTGTTGTTTGCTTGTGGCATTGGCCGATTAAAACTCAAAATGCGAATGCTGAACTGGACAAAGCCACACTTTTTGCCGCACGCTTTTGTAAGGGCTCCAAATTAAAGGAACGTCAATTTACAGACCTTGAAAGCACACAGATCTGAAAGAATTAAAAAGAAATGAAAACTACATTCCACAGGGACAACCCACGCTGCCGCCCTGTTCTGAGAACTTCCCGTGCGGCTTTTAAATTAAAATCAATCGCGTTTTTTTTTTCTTTAGCTGCTGAATGCCTAACTGTGAAAGAGAGGCACGTCTTTTTGAAAAAAATAAATAAATACAGAGCAAATTAGGTTAGGCAGTCTGCAGTATCCTGACGCATTGAAGCCTGCAAATCAATGGGAAAAAAAAAAAGTGTTTCGTTCTTTATTCCTTTCAAAATGTTCATTACCATAACAATATAGAAGCAAAGTGTGCATTAGTCTTCAGCAAAACCTTCATTTCATAAAAAAAGTTTAAAAATTCTTTAAAAAAAAAAAAAAAAGTGGCCTTTCTCCCTCGTATTGGAAATTCAATCTCAACCCCCTTCGGAAATCCTCACTGATTGGACCGTTTATCAGACAGTACAATACAAAAAGAAAAAAGGGGGGGAAAAAAGTCCTAAAAATATTTCATTTCATATTTTTAAAAAAAGAAAATCAGTTACGTCAAACTACCACTGTGTGGTCTCAGCAAGGCACACGGGAAGTAAATGAAAGGATTTAGTAATTAATTGTGGAAAGTCTGCTGGATGGAACAATCCCCCTGGAACGGGGTGGGGGGGGGGGGGGGGGGGGGGAAGAACTGACTGCCTGGGAGGAGGAGGTGGGGGGGTCAGAGCTCATTTAGATGAGCAGAAATTCCTCCTCATTTCCTGTCTGAATTAACAGGCTGCGCGTGCGGCTCGCTATTCCAAAAGGAACCCCGGGGGTAAGGGGCCGGGGTGAACGAGGCGAGCGTTCGCCCTGCCAGTGAGCTTTCACAGCGGGCCCAAAATGGCAGAGCTGCTGCCTCTCATCCCCCAGGTGGGCCGGAGAACATAAACAGGATAAACAGCAACGCCCCCGTCCATACGAGAAGCTGGTGAGAAAGAGCATGGTTTTGCTTTGGAATTGAACACTGTTTGTTTCATGTGTGACTCTTTTTATTTTTTATTTTTTTTGTCAAATGCACTTCTTAAACATCACAGCGTTACATTGCTATCACTTATCAGACACATCGTTATTAATTCACCCACTGGAATTCTGCCAGAGATTGAATGGCCAGAGCAACACTAAAGATGAACTGTCATATAAAAAAGTAATCCAACAATCACATACTAACATGTTCAATGTTGAATAGCGAATCCAACAATGCTGCTAGACAGCTAGTGTGCTACAAACACAAGTAGCCATTGTTTTGATTGGTTAGCTCACAGGTATGTGTCATAGACCTGCCAGTTGCCTTACTGGTGCTGTTGGACACTTTCTGCCTATTGTCCTGTATTTTTAATAAAGCAGGAAAAAAAAAACAGGCCCTTTAAAGATCAGACGCCCCTCGAAAGTATTCATTTACACCATCCACCACTTCCTGCTGATATACATTAGAATGTGAAGATGAGACAATTTATCACTCCAGGATTCAGTCTCATGAACTCTCCAGTTATACATACAGGTCACGTCCTATTAAAATTTTGATTAAAAGGAATACAAATGTGCTGTTTCTAAAGGACAACGCTGCAGCTCACCTGCCATTTGTTTTTACCCGATCAAAGAGGGCCCGAGCAGGAAATATGAATTATTTTTTTAATTATCTTTTTTTTTGAAACAGGTTTCAAAGAGAACTTAAGATCAAACTGGCTGTGGTGGCACCAGTGCACGTCTGTGAATACCATTGTTTGAGGGACCATATGGCTTATAATTAAAGGAGCCATCTGCTTTAGTCAAAAATGACTAATGTTCCTTGCCATAATGGTAGGTTTCCAAATTTTCTTTCAGCACATATTTTCCAAATCAAAAACTATGAATAAAATTGTCAAAGTTGTAAAAACTTTGTTTAGATCACATTTTTAAGCCTTACGTAATACTGCCATTATCATTCTTGAGGGCACAGGGTTCAGCGATTAGTTATGGACCTAAAAAAGTAAACAAAAGCCAGAATCTAGGCGTCCTGAGAAGTGAAAACCCAGGTTGAGAAACATTTTGACATTAACAGACCAGGCGAACCCCAATAATAGCTCAGGTGTTACCCGGATATAACGGACCAGGCGAACCCCAATAATAGCTCAGGTGTTACCCGGATATAGCCTGGCTGGGTCCTAGTCGGCTAGAAAACTTTCACTTTTCCACCAAACGCAGCAGGTATTCACCTGAACACATAAACGGCACTTCACAGACTTTTCACCACAAAAATGTTCACTGGCTGACTAACCCAACTCCCTTAACACTGCCGCAATCCACTTCTGGAGTACGGCAGTCTGCGTGCTACGTGCAGACGAGGTCACACAGGGATTTTCTGTCTCACAGCAAGAGAGGATGAGGAGGATGAATGCCGTGTGTGCATGTCTGTGTGCGTGCGTTTTCATGAGCTAGGCACCTTATTGTAAAAACTGTCAATGTAAGCAGGGCAGGAGACCTAGAGGCATTCTGACTTAATGTCAGCATCCATTTTCTTAAAAACAATTAATTGATCTCATATTGTGTCTTGGTCCTGACCTCCACGACAGTGTGTGAGCTAACTGCACCACTATTTTCCTCTAATTGGCATTGTGGGTGTTCATGCGTTTCACAAGCATTAGGGAGAGACAGGGGTGTTTTGCTAAGGTGTGCTGGAGTTATAGCGAATCTGTATGTTCTCACTAATAATATATATAGGGCATTGATCAATTATGATTTCAGGAGACAAACTGGGCCTTTCCGTGCGCATGTGAAATTCTCATTTTACTACAGCTGTCCTTGGCAAATCTGGTACAATCTTGCTGCAAACCTTTTGTTTGTGTTTATTTGCCTTCGGTATTTTATTTTATTTTATTTGTATTTGCTGTTGTGATACTCGGAAATTGTGAGCAAAACATTTACTCGGTTTATGCTACCATTTCAAATAATTGAAAATATTCTTATTTGTTGCTTCAGGGATTGTTTCAACACCAAGCTCTTTTGATCAGCGAAACGAGCCTCCCTTTTAGACGAATCGGCGTAAAGAGATTAGCATACGTCATGACGCCTCACGCCGTGACAGACTGTTCTATGTGAACTAAGAAAACCGCTACGCAATCCTGAGCATTGCCTCCGGTGAGAAGTGCAACGCTGTCATCAACTGTATATGGCCTCAGGTAGTAGATAAAGTAATCGCGAGTAGATATAAGAATGAGATGACACAACGTTTCGTTCCTTCTTCCGCCCATCGCTGGGACATACTGGTGGAAAAATGGAAAAGCCACCAAGGTTACTGTCGCATCCTCTTTTACTGAAAAACAGGGTCTATGAAGTCACGTTAAACCGTGCGCAACTGACATGGAAGAAGCTCCAGACAAAGAAAAAAAGCGTCTCGAGAAGCTTACACAATTCGCGCAAACTCGGTAAGTGATCGGAGTACATGGGAACGAATGTAAACGTGTCTGTCATGCGAATTCTGTCTGTGTAGAGTTGAGCTTCTGGGGTAGGATGTTGCACAATGGGCTACAGATGGCTGTATTCAGTTAGCTTCCTCTCTTTGTTAGTGATAACTGCTTTGGAAGAAATGCACGAGTGCCATCTATTTTGGCAAAAAGGGAACAACTGTATTTGCTATTGTGATATATGAATACGATGCGAATTTGAAACTCGTAGATGCTGCTCATTTCCGTGTTCATGTTCTTTATCAGCACGAGCTTTTTGTGATTTTTTTTCACGGTAGCCTACGTCATTTTATCTGAGAAACCCAGAGGGTAAAGTGGTTTTGTCCCTCTAAAGAGCAGCCGGAGCTGTCCTACCAGCTCCAGCGCTGATTGGAATAACTTTAGCGCAGTCCAAATGTGTGGATAAAAAAGATGGTTAATGTTTCCACCATTGTTAAATACTCCGTGGAGAAAAGCACCGTGACGATATGCCTCATATCGCATCTTGCTGTGGCTAATGTGATAGCACAGTAACGTCTGTTGGTGTAATATTGCGTTACACAGCACTTATTCAACTGCCGCTTCACATTGCACACGGCAACTGAATATCCAGCCATGCATATTTTAGACGTGCAGATTTCTCTACAGCGGTTATGCTTTTTTAGATGGCGATCCGGGAACATTAATGTGGCACCGTGTGACTAAAGGATGATGCTATTTATTCTCCGACATTTTTTAATTTGACAGATTGATCTCTGGCATTTCAATGGATTGTCCTCACGGACAGGTCAGGATGGGGTTTTGAAGGAAGGCCCACGAAATATGTTAGCCAGAATAAGGCCTCTCCAGATCTTTGTTAACTATTACATTATTTTTTAGGAGTTAAAAATCTGGCACCAACAAGTGTTCAGTGTTAGGTCAGGTCTGGGTCAGGGGGTGTGAGTAAATAGCTGGTAAGTACTTCACAGACCGGCGGCCCACAATGCAGCTGTTCTGTGCCGTTCTGTGTTTGTGCAGGAGCACTTCTTCAAGGCTACTTGGTCCGTTTTTCAAAAGAGCGTTGCTGTTGCAGAACTGTCGGTAATTACTTGCAACAGCAATTGAAAACATTCCCTGGACAAAGAAGTCTTCTAGTGTGTGCGCACAAGCACACACCTGTAGAGGATGGTGGCATTTTTATCAAAAAGCTACAGGTTAAACTCTCACTGTCATTACGCCTTTAAGCAAGTGAGCGAAAAACATTCTGTGTGAGTTTCCAATGGTAAACCTGTGCTGCATTTCCAATGGTGAACCTGTGTGAGTTTCCCCACTGCAAACTGAGGCAGCGCCTCACAAAGCTGCCTGGTCCCTTACTTTTTTTAACGTGTAAAATATTTTTTGCTTTCTTCTAAAGTCACGGGTTCAAGCAGACTGCACACTCTCGCAATGCTTACACGCCGTTTGTTGCACAGCAGCCTAAATTCTTCAATTAAATAATAATAATAATAATAATAATGAATAAAAACCGAAACAGTGATAGGACAAAGGCCATTGCTGTTGACACGCATGTCTGAATATGAATGCCTCAGCAAGAATTTTGGAAGGACTGATGAAAGGGAGAGGATGGGGGGGGGGAAAGAAAACCAAAAAACTGATCTGGCCAACAAATACGGTCTCTTTCAATTGGCTTTAGCCTTCACTCCATTAGGGGTTTGACGGGCATCCCCCTTGTCAGAAGCGCATTATGAGTGAATGAAAGCCAGCGCAGCTCCTGCCGCGAGATAAGGGCTCCTGCCCTGGAAGAGAACAAAGCTCTCCTTGTTTTCCCCACAGACTTACAGAGCGGCGCTAAGAGGACGGCTTACTCAGGCTGTACGGCGCTGAACACGGCACTCCGGGCGGCTCAATCTCGCCTCAGTGTCCTTATTTGCATTTTAAAGAGCTCTGCCTTGTCTAAGAGGCGAGGGAAAGGCAGCTTCGCTTGGAAGGCAGACAGACTTCATTTGGCAAAATTAATAACATAACACAACATCACTGCCTCGCTCTGAACTTCCCGTAATGTCTCTTTTTGCCCATCAGAGCAAAACATTTTTAGAGAGCTCTGCGTTTTCGTTTTTTTCTTCTCAATTAATGTCAATGCTATGCAAGAACCCAAAAGACACTACTTGCTTAAATTCCTAAATTCATTATTGTCCATTTCAGGACGCTGTAATGTGGTTACAGTGGATCTAATCTATACGTCCCTATATGATTGGTCCGTGCGTGCTGAAGGATTACTGCTTTGGCAGGGCGAAACACCAAGCAGTGGAAATCAAGACGTGGACAACTGCAGAACAGGGAGGTCACATGACAGGAAGTACGGAATGCACCATTGACTATTACGGAATCAAACATGCAGAAGCCCAATAAAAACCCAATGGTTAACAGCTGTTTACGGTGACTGTTAATCATTTCAAATATATGGTCTGTCAAATTAATATAATGCACCCGTCTATAAAATAATTTGGCCCTTGAATTTTGGCCATTCACCTTTCACAGAAATCCAAAGCGACCAATCGCATTATCTATAGAAGAAGATGGAGGAGCTTGTTGGCGCAGGCACACAGTGGAGTCATTTACTCCAAAAAAAGGTCAGCGGCTGGCCAGCTGAGGACAGAGCTGGTGCTGTTATGTCTCTGAACCCGGAAGGTGGCCTTGCATGGTCGCTGTTTACCCTACAGGATGTGTGAAAAAATTCCACCGTCGCAGAAGAAAGACCTCCGCTCGCCTGCGGAGCACGAGAACAAAGCTCTCGTCTGTCTACGCCCTCGCTTGCTACTGTGCCAATGGCCGCGCTGACCTTGGGCAAGCCTCTTCATGAATATTCATGAGGAGGAGTCCATTTGGAAAGTCTCAGCTTCACGGGTCAAGGGAAAATCTTTCATTTTTTGTTTAAAAAAAATACAGAGCTGACCGTCTGCTTGATCTACAGTGTATGTGCCAGAACCTCTCAGCATAACCGGGGAGGGACACGGTGTGTAACCATGGCGATAAACATTTGTGCCCGTTTCGTCTGTCTGCGATCCTTTTAGTGAAGAAAGAGGTGAAGATGAAGATCATTCATACTGTAATACAGAACCGCCAGTGAACTTAGCTGCTGGTACCACTGTGATTCTTTTATTCCCCCTGCTGCTTGTTAGTAATGTATGGGTGCAACACTTGATCTCCAATACCACCACTCTCTCTCTTAACTGCCTTTACTTACTGTTAGCGTGTGTGTGTGCGTGTGCGTATGTGTGTGTGCGCGTGTGTGTGTGTATGCGTGTGTGTGTATCAGGAGTGATGGTACGGGGCGGTCTTTTATCGAACTGTGCTCATGAGCTTGTTACCAGGGTCACTGCACCCACCCTTGAGCAAAGTACTCATCCTGACCTGCCCCTGTAAATTCACGGGCGTGCCATATATAACCCGCGTTTAATATTGGAGGCATGTAGGCTGTAAACTGAGATAAGACGGTCTGCTGGGCAGATGTGTGACCTCATCCAGTGCACGTCTGCCTCTTTAACACACTCCCCCCCCCCCCCCCCCCGCATGTCACCGCTTTCCACCGCGAGCGTGCCGGAGCCAACCGAGCGGCGCTCAAGCTCAGCGCGGAGCGGCGGTAAGCCCGTCTACCTCTGATCGCTACGGCGACTGCCGCCGAACGGCCAGTAATGGAGTTCCGCAATTACCTCAGGACCTGCGCTGTCAATCAGGGCCGTCCCCTCCCCCGAAATAAAGGCCTTAATCGCTCCCCTGTACGCCCGTCCTCTCACACAAAGCCTGACAGGCGTGAAGCCGTTGGGCACTGTCAGCGATACGAGGGGCGGTGTCTGTTTGGCCTGGAATATTTTATTTATATATACATTTTATTTATTTTTATTTTATATATGTTGCTAGATTCGTTGCTTGGGTCATTTTGGAAAGTCACTAATGGGGTCTGAAAAGTCACTAAATCTAGCAACAAAGTCACTAAGCAACAGCGCTCTGGCCTCCTTTATGAAATCCTGCTTGATGAAAAACAGTTAATATCTAATTTTTTCATTAAAATGTATTACGCAGGAAGCGTCTGTGTGCCCGTATCCGAAATCCTTGCGGTCAGAGAAACGGAAGTGGGCGGCCGGACCGAGAGCGGCGGGAGGTGGCAGAAGACGTCCCAGAGGCCCGCGGAGGCGTACCCGTACACATTCACAGGTACGAGCACCTGACGCGCTCAGGGGTCCCTTTTACTCACAGCGGCCGCTCAAAACTAACCTATCGCCATTAACGCTTGCATTGGCCACCAAAAAAAAAAAAAAAAACATGGAGGCTCAATTAGATTCTCTGGGCCAAGTAAATAAAACGTGATCTCTTTTAAGTCTCAACATGTTTCATTAAAGAACATCAAAAGTCCCCCCCCCCCCACAATTCAATTAAAATTGATGCTGTTTTAGTAGCAGAACAGCTAGAAGCTGTGTTTCACTATTAAGTCACATACTGTATGAAATGTATCTAAGAACTGCCCCCCTCCCCTCCGCATTAGGGGCCCATGAACAATCTGCAAGTTTTCAAAGACAGCGAGTTTCTGAGGGAGCAGTGTAACGAACCCAGAAGCAGAGGAATCTACTCTTGTGCAACAGAACGTGCATTTTAATGACTCCAGATCTGATGCATTACTCATTAACGGAATGACTGCAAGCATTTTAAGCTCAGCTTGGTAGTCAGACGCTGCTGTTCCCCTTAACATTTAACTTGTTCTTTTTAACATTTACCATGTTCCCCTTACCATTTAACATGAAACCCCTTAACATTTAAAATGTTCCCCTTACCATTTAACATGAAACCCCTTAACATGAGGAGCTAGATCTTGATCTCCCTGTTTCCTCTCCCTCCCTCTCCTTATATTCTCTCCCTCTCCCCCCACCTCTCTGTCCTCTCTCCTTCTCTCTCACTATCTCTCCACCCCCTTCTCCCCCCCGCCCCAGTGTCCTATGTGTTGAGGGTGAAGAGGCACCGCTGGCGGTGTAGAGACGTCACCTTCCAGTGCGCGGACGCGGCGGTGCGGCAGCAGTGGGTCCAGGTCATCAGGGATCAGCTCTCAGCGCTGGGTACGTCAGTCACAGGCTCCCTCACTTCACCCCCACATGGGTCTCTCTCGCTCATCACTGGGAAATAAAAGGAGTCCTGTTAAATCCTTGTCTGCAATTATTTCCATACCATATGACTCCCCCCCCCCCCATTTACACAACTGGGCGTGTACTTGTGTGATACCAGCTGAGGATCTTGGGTGTAAAAGTCAGTGTCTTCATTAGTTGTTGTTATTTGTGTGAAGTGTTCTGAATCAGTTCAGCGGTCGCGTGACTTTTTGTTTTTAAACGAGCGCCCGTCGCTTGTCGTTTTCCCCAGCGGGGCGGCCGAAGCACCTGCTGGTGTACATTAATCCCCACGGAGGACGGAAGCAGGGGAAGCAGATCTACGAGGAGAGGGTGGCCCCGCTCTTCTCCCGCGCCTCCGTGTCCACCTGCGTGATCGGTGAGTCCGGCGTTAACATCTAAATAAAAAATGAGCGTTTTTTTTTTTACGAGCCGTGGGTCGATCTCCACGCCGGGGCAAGACGGGCCCTGGCTGCCGAACACGGCCGGGAACGGGACTTTATTCACGGGCTCCATCCGTCACCCACGCGCTATAATGGAGGATCTGATGATCGATAAACACGGGGGCTGGGGGGGGGGATGGGGGGGGGGGGCATCGATCACCCGCCGGCGGTTCTTCAGAGGGACCGCACCCGTCTCCGGGCCTCCAGACTGAACGGTTGGCTAAAATGGCCGCAGCAGCCAGTGTGAAAACCTCGTTCGTCTCTCCGGCTGCGGAGACGAAAACATCTGCTGCCGGTGAGGAGCCGCAGCGCCTCGCGCAGCGAGCGGTCCCGTCTCGCGGGCCTGACAGGAGGCGCCCCGCACGCGCATGATAAATGGTGTTTTGTTTCCATAGTTACCGAGCATGCGAATCACGCCAGGGATCACTTGAAGACGGACGCAGACCTAAAGAAGTATGACGGGTAAGCGAGAACACCCCCCCCCCCCTCGCCAGGCTGAGGCTGAGCGGGCAGGCGGGCAGGCGGGCATTTCGGCTCAAGGCTCCGACTGCAGCCGAGGAGCACCCGTTTGTCAGCGGTAACGAGTTAATGATCTGCTCCACTCTGCCGCGCGGCGGTCTGAGCGAGAGCAGCCATTTGCTGAAGAAGATATTAATGTCGGAGCAGAGCCCTCGCTGGGCGAGAGCAGGAAGTTAATATTCCGGTCTGAGTCTTCAACATGGAGTTGGGCCCCGTTTTACATCCAATGAGGGAGGGGGGCTGTCAATGTGTCCTACCGGGACACTAATGCGTAGAAGGAGAATTTACCCCTTTAAGATGAAATTCTAAAAACAACATGTGATTAGAATATTCTGAACTGAACATTCTAATGCTGATGTCACAATCACTGCGGGTAACTGAAAGCAGTGGAGTTGAAGAACACTGGCATAGAGTTTAAAAAAAGAATAATTCCAAAATCCTGATCCTGATCTAGTGTGGTGTGCGTGGGGGGCGACGGCATGTTCAGCGAGATCGTCCACGGGCTGATCGCGCGGACGCAGAGGGACGCCGGGGTGGACCAGAACCGCAGAGAGGAGAAGCTGGCGCCGTGCGCCATCCGGATCGGCATCATTCCCGCTGGTGAGTCCAGCACTGCGGGTCCGTGTACTTCTCTCTGTGTCCAACCCTGGTCCTGGAGAGCCACAGGGTCTGCTGGTTTTTGTTCTCACCTTAAAACCAGCACCCGGTTGAGACCCAAGACACCAGGTGAGTTGAGTTAACTGTGTAATCAGCTGCTCCAATTGATTCATGAAGTGCAGAGTCACTATGAAAAGCAGCAGACCCTGTAGCTCTCCAGGACCAGGGTTGGAGACCACTGCTTTGGGTTTTGGAAGATTTCCATAGTTTCCCCACTCACAAGTGCTGAAAGAGTTTCACGAGGGCAGAACAGTGCAGAAGCCCGAAAAACATCAAGTGCCGGGGATGATGATGGATCATGTCTGTTCTTACCGAGCTTCTGTGGTCTCTATTGACAACGTAAAAAAAAAGGTTTGAAAAACGCTACTTGCTACAGCTCGGCGCCAACGTGGACCCCGTCGGTGGGTTCCATGGCAACCGTGCGCGCCGCGGCGACGGGGAAGCACGAGGTTCTCCGTCATTTAAAATTCTATTACGGGGCGCGCACGCGGCGCATTAATTTTTAAACCGTCCTAAATTCCGGGAAAGGTGGGGTACATTACGAGGCTTGTCGCAGGCTCCACTTGATTAATTGATGTGCTGCCGTGGCTGGGCAGTGTGTCAGAGAGCCTCTGTGCAGTGGAGTGCCTCTCCTCCAGGCCACAGAAAGCCCAGACTCTAATAGCTACATATTTAGTTGCAATTTGCTGCCTCCCAACCCCCCCCCCCCCCCCCCCCCCCCCCCGCCTCGGCTTGTCTGAGATCCTAAACTATTAAAAGGCTAGCAGTTGCTGCTTGTCGCTCTAAAGACATTCCATCTGAAATTAGTTTTTCTACCAAATTGAGGTACAAGCGATGACATCGGAATTAAAACATTTCAAACTGGGAGAAAAATAAAACAATATTGACTAAAATAAGCGGAAAAAAAATGTCTGCTAAATTTTTCCCATACACAAAAATGCTGCTCCTCTCTTGCACTGTTACATTGATGGAGGTGACTGTAGTTCAGACACGTTGCACACCACAGGTGAACTCCAGTAACCCCGAGTATCACTGCACTTTTTAATTGCCGCATATATATCTCCAGAGCGCTGATATCAGAGTGATATTAAGCCTTATCGTAACTGCAATAAACGCGTGGACTCCCACAGCCGCCCAGGGCTGCCGTTGCCGCCAGCGCTGACTCGTAAATCTTTTGATCTCTTGATCCAGGGTCGACGGACTGCATTTGCTACGCCACCGTGGGCGTCAACGACCCCGTGACCTCTGCCCTGCACATCATCGTGGGTGAGTACGCTCCCCCCTCCAATCAGAGACTGTTTTGTGCAAACGGAACGCTGGTCTAATTGGCCTGACTGACGACGTGAGTGGTCCTCACAGGGGATTCCCAGCCTCTGGACGTCTGCTCGGTGCACCAGGGCGGCAGGTTCCTGCGGTACTCCGTGTCCTTGCTGGGATACGGTTTCTACGGCGACGTGCTGACGGACAGCGAGAGGAAGCGGTGGATGGGGCCGGTCAGATACGACTTTTCTGGTGAGCTGTGGGTGTGGGGGGTGTGGGGAGGGTGGGGGGGGGGGGGGCAGAAGCTCCTCCTTTTGTCGTGTGCTCCACCGTGGGGCTTCCTCCCTCCCTCCCCCATCAACAGACTGTGTAAATCGCATGTTGCACTGCCTCTGCCGCAGGTCTGAAGATGTTCCTCACGCACAATTACTACGAGGGAACAGTGTCGTTCCTGCCAGCCACAGACGGGTCGGGGACCCCCAGGGACAAGACTACATGCAGAGCTGGGTAAACACTGTTTCAGCTCTTTCTCTCTACACGCACATGAACATGAGCATTTAGCAGACGCTCTCATCCAGAGTGACTCTAACCAGCCTAAAGCAACAGTCTCTAACTCTTTAAGGTGTGTTCGTAACAGAACATTCTAATGCTGATGTAACAATCACCACTGGTAATTGAAAACAGCGGTGTTCTAGAACACCGACTTAGAATTTAAAAAAACCAACCTTTCAAAGCGTTAAGTTTCAGACAAAACAAAGTAAATTGTAGGCAAATACAAAAACGTGTATTTTTCCTTATCTGTATAATCAAGCTAGTAGGGGTGTGCATAGACACCATCCAGCCAACAAATTCACAATGTCTTCGTATCTGGAAATTGCTCATTGCGCACTAAGCAATTACCCTCCTTTCATTTTCCATTTAACGATCACCATTTTCCGCTAAGCCCATTTTCTGAATATCACTGGTCAACTTCGGGAACAGAACAAAAATCTGCATGCAAAGCAGTATCTGTGTGCTTCTAAATAGGCTATTGGGATTTAGATGCACGCCTACAAGCTAGTCATCATAAATAGAATAAAGCCTGTGGGTTTTATTTTGAAGTGCTGCCCGTCTGGTATAAAGAAGGCATAACTACTGCTTTTGTTTCTATGAGATCATTTGTATTGTCTGCATTACTGCAGTCATGAAGTGTGAAGGGGTGTTAAGAGAAAGGTTACAGGCTTAAATCCCAGTTTTTTAGTGCTTACTATAATCTGAACTGACCCAGTGAAGGATCCATGCCGATAATTGGACTTAATGATTCTCAGTTACATTTTTATTGTTTTATTTTTGCTGTAGAATGGCCGCAGTGTTTTGATTGGTTTGTATCACTCTGTGAGTGACAAGCAGTGCATGGGGGTTTACAAAGCCTCACTCTCTGTTCATTAGCCATACCCCCTATGGGTTTACAAGTGTGTTCATAATTACTGGATCGGTCAGCCCAACACTCTGGCTGTCATTTCACACGGCTGGTTTAACTGTGGTGCTGACATCGTCCACCTGCTGACTCCACCCCCTTTGCCCCGCCCGCAGGTGCTCCAGGTGCCGGTGCGGAGGACCGCTCGGGTCCGAGGACGGACAGGCCAGCGGGACGGGAGACGATGTCTCCAGCGGGGGTGAGGGAGCTGCCATCTTGGTTCTTACAAAAATGGCGCCATCGCAGACGTCTCACGCATGCACGCTCCCTGTATTAATCCCTGCATAAGTGCGTCTCAACAATGGCACGCCTGTTCCAGAGACAGACGCCCCCTCCCCACCTATTCTGTGCCAATGTCTGTCCTCTCATCTAGAGCCAGCATGGAGTCATTCCTTAGTGCATATTGCCATGTGAATTGATCATCTCTCTCTTGGTTGTGTGTAACAGAATAGATTATAGTATGAATTGATCACTCTCCCTCTCCTGGTTGTGTGTACTAGTATAGATTATAGTCTGATCATGTCTCTCTCTCTCTCTCTCGGCTGCGCGCTGTAGAGCACGGAGGTGATTGGCGGACGATCCGGGGGAGGTTCCTGGCGATCAACGCGGCCAGTATGAGCTGCGCCTGCCCCCGCAGCCCCCAGGGCCTGTCGCCCGCCGCTCACCTGGCCGACGGCACCGCCGACCTCATCCTCGTCCGCACGTGCTCCCGAGCCAACTTCCTGCGTCACCTCCTGCGCCACACCAGCAGGGACGACCAGGTACGGTCACTACTGCTCTATACCTGCTCTACAAAACACACGGTAAACATGACCAGGTACGGTCACTAGTGCTCTATACCTGCTGTACAGATGACCAGGTAGGGTCACTCACACAGTCTACCTACTGTAGAACATACAGCAAAGACAACCAGGTACGGTCACTCACACAGTCTACCTGTGTAGAACATACAGCAAAGACAACCAGGTAAAGTTACTCCCACCTACTGTACAGCGAACAGCAAAGCTGACCAAGTAAAGTCACTCCCGCTGTCCAGAGGTATCACAGAAACAAAGCTGACTAGTCTTTATATAAGGAGTGCACATATGTCCCCAAGATAGGAAAGTATAGTGCAAAGACTTACTGAGAAATAGATGCTTATACTAGGCTATATGCTTGCAAGCAGTGTAGCTGAGACACTGTGTTCTGTATCCAGGGTTCAGCTGAGGTCAGGCACACACTCAGCACAAATATCTCTGTTCTGCTAAAAAATAT
The DNA here is from genome assembly GCA_039654925.1 of Anguilla pacifica. Classification (NCBI taxonomy): domain Eukaryota; kingdom Metazoa; phylum Chordata; class Actinopteri; order Anguilliformes; family Anguillidae; genus Anguilla; species Anguilla pacifica. Next base: position 11,489,342 of record CM077302.1, read on the forward strand.
AAAATAAAAAACTACAGATCATTTGATAAGGGCTGCAGGCTGGAAGAGGCAGCCGCTTGTGCACAACCTGGAAGGCCTTAATGAGAAAGTAATGACTACAGCACCCAGAGCAGGGAGAGGAACAGGGGAGAGGAATGGAGCAGAGAGGAACAGAGGGGAGAGGAATACAGCAGAAAGGAACAGAGGGGAGAGGAATACAGCAGAAAGGAAGAGGGGAGAGGAATACAGCAGAGAGGAACAGGGGGGAGAGGAATACAGAAGAAAGGAACAGGGGAGAGGAGGTGGTGGGGATTTAGGAAGAACCTAGTAAATGAATGCTTCAGTTTGCCAGAAATGCTTTGGGACAGGGCTTGCAAGCGTAGGTACAGGCTGTGCGCACAGACACACAAAAGGGGGATTAAGCGCACAATCTCAAAAAGCACAGCAGGGAGGAGGAAGAGGAGGAGGAAGAGGAGGAATTATAAGTGGAGGAACGCTGGACGCGTATTCACGGCTCTACTTCCTGTCTAACCCATTTGGCCCTTTCTGACCCCCCCCCCCCCCCCCGCAGTTTGACCTGTCCTTCGTGGAGGTGCACCGCGTGCGAAAGTTCCGCTTCACGCCCGGGCGCTGCAAGAGCGACGGGGACCCGGGGCCGGCCCCCGGGGGGGCGGGGCCAGCGAAGGGGCTGTTCGGGCAGATCTGCCAGGACCGCCCCGGCTGCGCCCCTGCCTACAGCAGCTGGAACTGCGACGGCGAGATACTCCCCCACGCCAGCATCGACGTGGGGTACGTTTCCTGCGCCTGGCACCCAAATCTCAGAATGCCAAACCGGGGTTAAGTAAAAAAAAAAAAAAAAAAATTGGAAAATTGGACATTAAAAAGGTTTCACAAAAAAAATGCATTAAAAAAACTAAGCGGCCTGTACTGGGGGGAAAAAATGCTGCAGGGCGGTAACAGTGAACCCCTCCTCCTCCCCCTGTGTCCTCAGGGTGCACCGCCAGCTGATCAGGCTGTTCGCCCGAGGGATCGAGGAGGCGTCCCTTCTGGAGGACATCGGCTCACCCTGAACCGCGGACACGACAGGAGTCGCCCCGGAGATCCCTGCTGGAGTATACTGGGGTTCAAAGGTCGCTTCGGTGACATTCTACTGTTGTCTTAGTTACAGGGGCAGCAACCTGCAGTTTAGTCATCAACCTCAGCCATGGGTTTGTGTGTGTGTGTGTGTGTGTGTGTGTGTGTGTGAGTGCGTGCGCTGTAACTCTCAGGTCACTGTGTACAGTGTCGTGCGTCTGGGACCACCGCAATGAATCTCCTTCCAAACATTTCATGAAAAACATCTGAACGGACTACAAATGGCCGTGGAGGTCTTCCAGAACTACGATGAGAACACCGTGGTGAACGGCAGGCAGTGTGCGCGTTTGCACACGCTCACACTGACTGAGCTGGACTGTCATACGGCGTGGGCTCTGCTAAAATGAAAGTGCCCTGGTGTGGCTTCGTCAGCCCACAGAAGGTGTGTTAGTGAATGTTTAGTTGTCCTCATGCCAGACACTGAAAATGAAACTTCTTTTGTTTGCTTTTCTGTGACAAGCCGCAGTTAGAAGTGGAGTCTGCAGTTCCGTGCTTTAGTGGATTATGACTGAAGATGAAGGGTCGGGTCCGTTATATCGAGTTCCCTTTTCTTTGGTCATGTCTTATTAGTTATACTTCATCTGCCAGAATGGGCACTCTATTAAATTGGCTGTTAAAATAGCAGATATTAAATCGTGAGGGTTAGCATTTATGGACTGCTGAACGTAGACACGCCATTTAAGGATATGTAGAGATTTTAATCTTGTGCCACGCTCGTAAATGCAAAACAAGAGATACTGATATTGTTTGTCTCTAAGGTTTTACCCTGGGCCGCTGCTGCATAAAGTTATAAACACATTACGGCGTCTAACGATATCTGGAAGAATCTGTTTGAATCCAGATGTCCAGAAGGGTGGAAATCTAGCTTGAGAAACGTTGCGACATAAATGGACGAGGCTAACCCCGATGCAGCTCAGGTTTTACCCAGATATAGCCTGGCTACGTCCAAGTCGGCTAGAAGCCGTTCACTTTTCAGCCTAATGTAGCCCCCAGCATTCCCCGACTTTTCACCACAAACCTGTCCACTGTCCATGTCCATACCAAAGTCTGCTGAAAGGAGCCGATGCAAATAAATACTGATACTGGCCTTTAATGACTCAAGCAACACCAAACCCTACATCCATACTGGCAAAACAGTACGTCTTAGCATGCTGAAATGGTCTTGGTTGGACATTTCAAGTATTCAACCAGCAATGGTTGATTATGAAATACAAAAAGAAAAACATTTCAATTAATTTTTTTTTTTTAGATGAAATGCAAGGTAAATGTAAATTGTAAGGTAAACTACTGACTTCTTTTCTTCAGGCCTAATCTGCCTGTGTAAGAAGAATGCTCAAGGGCTCCCCACCTTGGTAGCATTTTCAAGTAAACTTCACTGATGTAGCTGATATGCAGGATTGTTAATAGGCAATACTTCTGAAATGGCACTTTCTAAATAGGTCCCGTTGGCCTGCAGCGTCTATAAATTTATTCCAACCAGGCCCTCGGTAACCTAATGTAGCAAAAAGAGCCCTCTTGCTTCGACTCCTTCAGTTTAGTGCTTCAATAAAGAACTGGAGAAACAGCTGGACTGTGGCCCTCCAGGATCCGGTACTGTTGGCTCTGTGTTTACTCAACGCATTATGGGAGGCTTCTTGCCGCACTTTTGAGTTTCAGTATCACTGTAAAGAATGTTAACTCTGCGGCAGCTGTGGCTGCGATTCTGTCCTTCTGAGTGTGTGTGTGTGTGTGTGTGTGTGTTGTCCTCCCATCAGTCCGCCCCCTCTGTATTGAACTGGATGTACTGGATGCATGTTTGACTGTATTTCAGGACTGCTGTTATAAAGAGAGAAAGAGGGACGTCATTACTAAAGTGATATATCTTGATTTGGTCTGCTGTGTTCTTTAATTTTTTTTTAATTTTTTTTTTACACTTTACATTTTTAGAAACCCCCTAACTGTGCTTTATTGTTATGGGGCAGGCCCAGAGCTTGGCAGAAGGCTAACTTCCCATCCCAATATATTTTCCAAAATGGAACAGTCGCAGTCACCGCATGTAATAAACAAGATTTAAGCCGGCATCTTCCAAGCTGGGATTCTAGATGATGAGGCAATAATTTTGTAGCCTTAAGGAGCATTTTTAATTTTTTGAAGACGAAGCCAACTGGAGCTCTGTTTTCTTCTCAAAGTCATAATCATCAGTGAGAACATGATGAGAGGGGGACCAGCAGTGGTTTAGGCACATACTCATGTCTACCCGTCATTGGTTTGTTCACTCTTTCCTCCCCAGACCACAGAGGAAGCCCACAGCACTGAAAAGTGGTGCTTTGGCTGGACAATACAGCTTTGCTGCCTCTGCCCAGGAGCAGTTAATTTAAACACATTCACTGCAAGTCTGACAGCGATGTGGGTTTAAAGGTCCAGGAAGCCGGATTCAAATTATTGCGGTTGTATTCCCCAGGAGTGACAACTGATTGCTTTCTTAATATTTCTTTCAAAGTTTTTTAACCCAATTATGGCCATTAAATTGTAATAAACATGGTTAGATTATTGTTAGATATTGACCTGTTTGGCAGACAAGGACAGGGTGGGCGTGTATCCTGTGCTCATTAACCTTCATATCCATAAGACATGCACACGAAAACCGTTCCTCATCATCACTAAGTAAGCCAGTTAGACCAGTAACCCTATACTCCCAGACAAAACACATGAAAACAACATAAACTAGGCTTCACTAGGCTTTATCGTGTAGTTAAACCTGAATGTGATCATTCAATGTGTAATAAGGCTGTAACACTGAACATCGGAGTCTACAGAAGTCTCAAACTCCGGACGTTACACCCGAAAAAAGAAAGTCTTTGATTCCACACGTCCAAGCTTGAAAGCAATTTAACTGTCGCTAGCTAATGGTAAGAGTACTACCGAACCACCTCGCTCTGCCACCAGTTCCCAGCAAAAAAAAAAGGGCACTACAAATACTAACTGTACAGAATTATGGTAATCGGTGTCGTAATGCCTTCTGGGTAACAGAATCTGATGCTTCTGAGAGAGTGGCCATCTTCAAAAGTTAATAGCTTTTCTGTGTGGAGATCAGTCAATGTGAGAGCGATTTCACCACCCTCCCCCCACCAAAAAAAAGGGGGTTCAAAACCCCTCTGAGGCTTTCCAGCCGCCTGGAGCTCTCTGTCCCATGGAGTCTGAAATTAAATACAAGCCTTGGTGGGAGGAGAGAGCGCTTTATACACACTGTTTGTAGGGAATTTCACAGAGGACTTTCTGTTCTACCCTGCTCGCTCATTTTCTGGGGAAGGGGGGGGGGGACCTGTCCCTGGGGTGCCATCGTCCCTAAGCACGTCCCAAGGCCTCCAAATGCAGAACTGTGGGGACCTTGAGCTCACAGTCACAAGCGCTCGCTTTGCACCGTAGCTCATCCGGTTAAAGGGGGCTGTGTAAAGTGGCATTTCCTGCTAGTTTTCAGTGCAGTGGGGAGCCCTGTGGGTCAGGCTTTAGATTCTCACTGTGCTGGGCACTGTATGTGGCCGGCAGCCCCGTAGGTCAGTGGATAACCGCCCCCCCAGTGTGGCCTAGGGAGGGAGGGTTATATTCGAATCGACCAACCTTATCTCACCGGACGCCTGGGCAAAGTGAAAAGACCGGAGGCAAGAGCTCCGCCTTTCCAGCCCCCACTCCCCACTTCCTCCCCCCACCCCCCCCCACCCATCAGACAGACATTTCTCCCCTCCTGCAGCCTCTCGTCTCGCTCGCTGTGTTGATGACGTCCGTGTGTTGCGCCGCGCTAACAAACCCGGCTAACTTTCCAATCCACCCGTCTCCGAGAGGCGCGCGCTCTCTCTCTCTCTCTCTCTCTCTCTCTCTCTCTCTCTCTCTCTCTCTCTCTCTCTCTCTCTCCCTCTCTCTCTCTCTCTCTCTCTCTCCCTCTATCTCTCTCTCTCTCTCTCGCGCACGCACGCACGCGCACTGCTTATTGATTTACCCCGCCTCTCACGGGCGAAACCATGCGGAGTGCCCAGCCATAGGCCTCGCCCCTCCCCTCTCTCCAGAGGCAAATAAAGAGACAAAATAAATGAACAAACAGCTGCTGCTGCTGCTGCTGCCGGCTCTTAAAATGACGGAGCAGAAACAGGCTCCACGTAATTACACGCTCTGTACTTTCTCCTAATCGCGCGGCGTTCACCTCCAACCGGCTCTACCAGGAGGGTCCAGAACTCCTCCAGTCCTGTTCCACGGCCTGTTTGCTCTGTCACGCGATGTCGGGGGGAAGGCTGCTCAGCCCACAGCGGCAAAGGGCAGCGCGGTGTGGCACGAACTGGGACCTTCAGTGTTGATTACGTATATGTGGTGGTGTGTGGTGCAGTGTGTGGCGGTGTGTGGTGCCGTGTGTGATGCAGTGTGTGGTGCAGTGTGTGATGCAGTGTGTGATGCAGTGTGTGGTACAGTGTGTGGTGCAGTGTGTGATACAGTGTGCAGTGTGTGGTTCAGTATCTCTCTCCCTCCCTCTCTCCCTCCATCCCAGTGTTTCCCATCAGTCTTGCTGAAGACCGCGCAGTCGGCCTCAGAGTCGCAGGCAAACAGCCCCAGACACACACGCGCTGGCGGCTCTTCATTCAGCCTCCTTCTCTTCATTATCAGGGAGCTGCAGGGTCACGGAGCCGCGAGCCACACAAAGCACCCTCTCCATCACTCAGCGCTCTGACACCGCAAGCTCACCGCCAAGAACAAGCCCATCGCCCAGGACAAAACCACCGCCAAGAACAAGCCCATCGCCCAGGACAAATCCACCGCCAAGAACACGCCCATCGCCCAGGACAAAACCACCGCCAAGAACAAGCCCATCGCCCAGGACAAAACCACCGCCAAGAACAAGCCCATCGCCCAGGACAAAACCACCACCGCTGACAAAACCACTGGGGTAACAGCTCTGCCCAAATGTGTCATCTGGATCTTTTCTTTTTTTTTTGTCGCGAAGCCTGTCCTCTGTCCAGCCACTGATTTAAAGAAGACAGAGAGCCCCTCTAAAAAGCTGTAGTACCGCTCACCTAATGATGCTGAAAGTAATTACACTTCCCAATGTTACCTTTTCCCCCTCTTTTCCCTCCAAAGGACCCATCAGAGCTGATCTCACACACATTGCACATTGTTCCACTAAATGATCCAATTAACCACATTACACTCGCTGACTTGCGGGCAACTAAAATGGGACTCATTTAACAGGGAGTCTATTGAGTGAAGAAAAGGTCTGTTTGAAATGCATTTCGACACACACTTCCTTAGCAGATGCCCTTCGCCAGAGCAACTTACCCCGGCTTGTACTTTTTACCCACAATGCAGCAGGATAACTACAGAAGCGATGAGGGTCACGGCGGGTGCGCTCCTTGATGGAGCATCAAAATTAACCTGCCTGGGAACATCACCTTCCCTTCCTTCATCAAAGCTTTTAAAAAAAATAAAAATCATTAGGCAACACTGCAGCCGCTGCTGACAGGGCCTCTGCCTTGATGGCACTGTGACAGAGAGGGTCGGCTACCGGACCACCGCGCTGTTGCTCCAGATGCATTGTGGGACACAGCTGGAGGAGCCCAGAGTGAGACCACAGCAGCGGCTCCCAGTCCGCCCTCCTCCCCACTTTGAGCAGTCAGGGGGACTGCAGTGAAGAGACCGGGATGGGATCACGACGCAGTGTGCGCTGTGGTAGAGCATCGAACCCCAAGCCGTGCGGGGGGGATTGGTACATGGGCTGAGAGTCAGCCACCGTCCAAGATTCATAATTCCCAAAAGGGGTTCAGGCCCAGGAATACATCTGAGAATATACACCTGACAGCCAATCCCTATCCGCCAGGCCCCACGGCAACATCTGCTGGACCCCGATGTGGAGGATCTCTAAAAAATTTTTTTTTAAAAATCTATCAAAATAGGGATGAAATACACTGTATTAAAAACTAGTATTTATCATTATTCATAGAAAACTTCCCCTAAAAATGCACTTCTGTGATGCCCCCTGTACAGTAACCTCTTGATTTTCATTTGCATTCCCACGTTGTGTCGAATCCTCACCGGTTCAAACGCCTCCGGTGCATTCTCTGACTGCGCACTTCTGGCAAAGAGGCCTTTGGTTCATTTCAGGTACTGAGCAGGAACGGAGCGAGCGAAGGAAGCCGACGCAGCTCAGTCGAGCGAAAAGCGAAATATTTAGATATAAAACACACTCAAACGGTTCAAATGCTCCTTCACGCTCCGCCGGCCAAAGAGGAGATGCCCGCCGTTATCGCAATCTGCCATTGGCTCCCGCTTAACCGTGACCTCGTTCATCTCTCGTCTCGCAGATCGGCCAATCAAAGCGCCCTATTCCCCCCCCCCGAGCGGTTTCTTCTGTCAGCCAATAAATCAAGTTTAATCATACTCATGCCCGTACACGGGCTTGCCATAAATAACCTCTGTCCTTAATTTTTGATTACATTCTTGAGCGCAAGCTAAATTCAATTGTATTTGTATTGCACTTCCTACAGAGACACTGTCGACAAAGATGCTTTAAAAAAAAAAAACAGGAAATGGGGAAACGTGACAGACTGAGCCTGAACCTCACCTTCCTGTTTCCTATCATACATACATCAATTTTTAATTGTCCCTGTAACGCATTTTAAAAATGGGCCGGTCATCAAACTAACTCTTCTGTCCTCTCCCATTAGGGACCATCCATGGGTGGGTCATGACAGGAGAAACAGCAGAGAAATCACTGTAAACAGATAAACAGGTGAAGAGGCATATAAATACTGGCATTACATGACAGGGCCTAACGTGATACGTGATTTGCCTCAAAGAGGTTTCATTGCAGTGCCTTCTGCAGAACCGGGGGGGGGGGGGGCTTGGTTGTCTCAGCAGAACACAGCTGTTCCACCTGCTCTCCGGCACTTTGTCCTACAGCGCCCCCTTCTGGTCTTTCCCCTGTTCCTGGCCTCACTCTTCCTCTCCCTCTTTCTTCTACTTCCTCTCTTTATTTCATTCCCTTTCTTTCTCGGTCTAATTGTTTTAAGCTTTAATTCTTAACTCCACGACATGAGAGCAGTCAGACAGTCCCGTGCACCAGGTGCACAAACGCATCACCCTGAGCAAACCTTCACCTTCACACCCCTCGCCACAGAGCTCTTTCACACGAAAGTGCATGCAAACAATTGCACTGTGCCCCTAACGTTTTATAAAACGGACGTGACAATGTACATGCAGTTAAAGCGGTCAGTGGTAAAAACAGGATATTTGCAATCACCCTGACCCCCCCTCCCCCCCGTCAAAAATAATAATATTTTGAAAAATGAAATTGTGGTACCTGTACGTACAGTGAGCTGAAGACACTCCGCCTCACCCTCTCCAACAGTCTGAGGAGTGAGGGGGGGGGCGGGGCGGGCGCTACAAGGCTCTCAGGTCCTCGCCTGTAGCTCCCTGCCGCTCAGAAGCAGGGCTTTCCAGTGTGCCCGTTGTGTCAGCGGGCGCCCGGACGTGGGCACGCGCGGCGTCCTGATTAATGCCAGCACGCCGCGTGGCGCTCATTACCACCACCGGCGGCACGACACTGCACCCCCTCCACAGTCCATCTCCCCCTAATTTGGACAATAAATTTGAGGGGCGAGGGGCGACCCACTTGAGCCCCGTGAGGAGCGGTAATGACTGCATTGATCATGCCGAAACAGCCCCCCCCCCCACAGCCCCCACCAGAAGACCGAGCAGACAGAGCTCCCGTCTTCCTCCAACCACTGCAACATCAAAAATCCATCTTCTTCTTCGTACCACACCCCCCTTACCCCTCCCCTCTCCAACCCCCCTTACCCCAAAGCTAATCAAAATCTCATCTCCTCCACCACTCCCAAAGATACTGGGATAACAAGACATTAATCTCCCCTGCTTCTCAACGGGGGGGGGGGGGGGGGGGGGGGGGGGGGGGCTGGCGGAGGGTGCGCGTGGCGCCGCATGCACAATCTGTACCCCGCCGTACCCCCCTGCCGCCCGCTGCGCGCTCCCTCTGAAAAAAAGTTCACTTTCAGCCGCCGGGCTGAAGCATTCGCCCGGCGCCAAAAACACAATCCCGCCATTGTGTTTGGACTGTTAAAAACAAAAAAGTTTCAGACCTGCTCTGAAAGTCAAGTCAAGCTCTGAAATCCAGTGTGTTGCTTGAGACGAGCATGAGGACAGTTTAGCTGTAAAATAAATAGGATTTTGGGTCCAGTGAGCAAGCGAGCGAGCGAGCATCTGTCTCTCTCTCTCTCTCTCTCTCTCTCTCTCTCTCTCTCTCTCTCTCTCTCTCTCTCTCTCTCTCTCTCTCTCTCTCTCTCTCTCACAAAACCGGTTTGAATCACTTTTCAGTTGCTCCGGTTCTCTAACCTCTGCACCGCGCTCCCACGTCCGCGCGCCACACGCCCACGGGTTACTGAAAATAAGCAGCTCCCTCAAACGCACGGCACCGACAGCACAGCTGCATAATGAACAAAACAATGCAGTCCTCTTCACCTCTCCATGCGAACTCTAAAATGCGAAAAATAAATGCTTTTTTTTTTTTAATTTTTTTTTTTAAGTCCCTCAGAAGAAGTCCACGTAGTATGACAACCGACAACCGCGCTGACAATCCGATTCTCACCTTTCCTCCCCCGTGAAATGGAAGCCGAACGCACCCAGGCGCGGCTACTGCACCCCATGGCGAAGGCTGAGGGAATGTTGTGAAAGTGCTGACACAACGCAATCAGAGGACTGTCTGGCCGGCCAGCCAACCCAGCTGACAGAACAGGCAGGAAAACAGGTGCTCCCCGATCCTGGCTCACAGACCGCATAACAAAGGTCCTGGGACTGGACAAAGACTGAAACACTGTCTGCCGTGTAGACCTGGACCCTGGTTCGTGAAGCAGGTGAGTCACCTGGATAACTGTGCTGAGTAAAACCCGGAGCTCTCCACAATATGGAACATTGGACTGAAGTGTTTCCCATCGGATACCCTGCAAACCAGACCGGTCTTGCCCAGGGATAGCACTTTAAGAATCTGCTGAAAGTTTTAAAATCTCACAGCTATGGACATTCCTAAATGCAGATCCCACTTCTTAATAGTTTGGATTGGGGAGAGGAATAATATTTTACTACGCTATTGGTTGTGAAGGACAGCATTTCGGTCTCCTAAGTGAGCACCTAAGGGATGCATGTCTTTCTCCAAAGTGAGCACTACAAAGCCTTGGGCAGAGACTGCATGCCCTTGATAAACTGCATCAAATTCTGAGTCCGCCACCAGTACTTATTGTGCACTAATGCGAATGAATGCGAATCTTCACTCTGAATTTTTCTCCACATTGCATAGAGCAACTGCACGTTTTTTTTTCTTGGTGTATTTTTTTTTAAGATGCCAGGCATTTTAGGAGCAGGGATATCAGCCCGTAAAGGAGGCGTCGCGGTGCTTCACCAGCACAGAAGACGAGCCGATGGCGACTGGATTCAGCAGCGGCGCGGCCGCGACGGCACAGAGATTAGCCGGTGATGAATGGGGTGCGGGTCGTTGCTTGATGATGCGGCAGGGCGCTTTTTTGATAAATCTGCCCCTCAAGGTGAGGCGCCGGGTTGAGCCACTGCAGTATTTAACATTCAGCCTCTCGCTGGGGCTATCGACCCGGGGTGTGTGTGTGTGTGTGTATGTGTGCGCGCTCGGAAAAAACCAAACTCCACGCTTTTTCCCCGAGGTTCATTTTCAAATACTTATTGGCTTATTGACTGATGAATTTTCATAGAAGGATCCTTGGGGGTCCGTTAAGAGACGGCAGTTTTTTCTCTCTCTCTCTCTCTCTCTCTCTCTCTCTCTCTCTCTCTCTCTCTCTCTCTCCCCAACCCAAATACTTCAGGACAAAGAAATAACTTTTAAGAAAATCATTAAGGCATCCCTGTTCCCCCCACAGATCTCCAGGGTATTTTTAGGCAAACTGAACGTGCCTTGCAGATCCAGCGTTGTTAATGAAGCTGATCAGTAACCACCGCTGTACTGTAGCAGGCAGACTGGATTGGCCACAACAGTGACTGCCAACCAATGGCAGCATAGCACTAGTGGTATGGGGATTAGTGGGGTGTGAACTTATCGATGGCTTTATCCCCCTATTATTATAATTTAATGGAAGCAGTGAAGTAATTTTATCATGGGCTATACATTATAGTGTGGCCACATGAGGTTTTGTGTGCGATTCTAGAAAAAGCTGGTGAATCATGTCAGAAGTACAGTGAGAAGGTGAGGAGGTTTGACCAAGGGATGAGTTCATCTCCCCTCCCTCTCCCCTCTTATCTGTTTCTTTTTCTTTACAACCTTCCTTAAGTACTTCAATGTTTCTCTATGTATGGAAACATACCAGAAGCCCAGAACTTGGTTACAACGAAACTAACAAATGCTAACCCCTTCCAGCATCAGTGAAGGTGGCAAATGTCCCCATCCTATCCTGGCAACAACCCCCAAAAAAAAAAAACTGCCCTAGAGCCCCAACCCAAGGGCGCTTGGGATCTCCTCTGACAGTGGAGACCTTGAGCAGAGAGCCTTGGGCACAGCTGGGCTAAACGTGCCATTCTCTCCACATCCACAAGGGGCAGCGGTGAGTCCGCTCCAGCCTGAACCACAGACAGAATAAGTAATCAGCCCATTATCTGCAGTCCGGGGGACAAACAAGGACAATTACGGTGCTAATGCAGCCCAGACATTCTGCTGCGCACCCCTGCCAAATCCAAAATCACCAAAAGACAAAAAAAGAAACCCATTATTTCGTTGGAGAAGAAAGAAACAGGCCTCCCGCCTGACAGCGTGAGCCAGGCCCTGATTCCACGTTCATTTTCGCTGCACATGTAAAATTGTTCTCAAAATGGTTCGCAACATTAAAAAAAAGTGTAAGTGACATATTTTTATATATTTTAAAATTATACTTCACTATTTGTAAATGTATATTAAATTATTTTAGATATTTAGACATTTAACCATTTTTAAATCCAGAAACATACTGCAGTGTTTAATTGTGAAATGTTGTAAAAAAAAAGCATTATGGTAATACATCCCAGCTTCCTGTAGAGCTTATATAGCTGTAATAGTGTTCATATTTGGGCCACCAGAAGTCCGAGAGATCCACTGTCTCAAGGTGTCATTGATTTTTAAAAATGTGTTCTATTGGCCAAAATAGCATCACATGCGCACATCCTTGCACGTGCAAACAGATGGCGTCTGCTGAGTATTCTGCAGCTGGCTACCATGGAGAATAATTGTGGGGCGAGTGTGTTTTTGAAGGCACACTCTGTGGGGAAGCAGAAGAAGCATTAGAATTAAAAGGAAGAAACACAAAATAACAAAGGTGTGTGAAGTCTTATCTGAATTCTGTGCATTTATGTGAGATCAGAGGGTGCAGAAGCTAACGTCTGGAGGCAGAGGGGGCCTGTGGGTACTGTAGTTATTTGTCTGGAAAAGGGTCACACTCGTGGTAGTGTACGCAGGTTTGGCGAGGTGAACTGGGTCTGAGGGACCGCGTTCCGCTCGACCATGGTGGGCTCCCATCGTTTCCCGGGTAACGGGAGCTGACTGGAGCCAGATTGTGATTTATGGCTTGGACAGTTGTGCTTTGGGGGGGGGGGGGATGCTGGGGGAATATGCGGCCCGACTGCAGGAGACAATCTGATTACTGCATCGACAGCCCCTTTCGTCCTGCCCGCCGCAGGGCCGCCAAGAGGGAGGCCCGGACAGCCGCCTGCCACCCACAGCGCCGAACCTCCGCATCGCACAGTCACGACCCCGTCACTTACAGAAACCCAAAAATGGACTCCGCCGCACACATAGAGGAGGGCCCTGTTATCCCATCATGCTCCACTACGCTCACTCGCCCTGGTCCTCGCAGGCCCACATTCCATCAAGCTCCGGGAATATTCCATCAAGCTCCCGGCTGTCTTCGCTAACGGTGCCTCTCGGGCTGCGTGGGGCTTCTTTTGCTACTTCCAATCGGCATGGCAACGCCGCCCGGGCCGCAGGCTGCCCTGAATACGGGACGCGGGCCCAAATAAATAACAGTAATTACAGCACCGCGGCCCACTTATCACAGACAGGCCCCGTCACGGGAAAAATGAGGCGCCCCAAACGAGAGGAGCGCCTCTCTCTCTCTCTCTCTCTCTCTCCCCCTCTCTCGCTGTCTCCAGGAGCCCCGCTGCCTGATGGGAGGGCTCGGTGCTCACGCTGTAAACTAATGACCAGGGTGCACTGGGGCAGGTAGGCGCCCAGAGCAATAAATTCCGCTCGCCGGCGGTGGCAAGCCCACACTACCTGCGCTACTTGGGTGAACTCTGGGGCGCGTTACACGCACCTGCGATGGGTAACGCCCATTTATCATGAAGCAAAAATCTGCTGAATTCACAATTTAGATTTTTTTTTTTGTTCTTTTTTAGAAAAAAAAGACGCGAAGGGGGGGGGGGTGGTGGTGGCGCAACTGCGTCAAACCGAAAGCCGGCGGTCAGGCTGGAGGCAAAGTTTCCACGGAGACGCAGATCTTACACACAAATGCGGCTGAAAGATAATTTGAACTGCAGGGTTCAGGAGTCATCTCAGACTGCAGCCGGGTCAACGGGGGACGGCCATGTTGTCACGCCGCATCAGAAGAGCGCTTCTTAAGACGCAACCTCAAACAGAGGACCCGTACCGCCCCGGAAATGGGGGACATCCCGTTCCCCCTCGAAATCAGTATGACTCTACTGTGCGTCTCCCTTCGGACTGCGATGTCCTCTTGTGTGTGTGGCTGTGCCTGGCAGGTTGCTCTGTGTGCTGATTTAGCAGAGCAATGATAAGGCTCTCAACGGCTTCTTCAGGAATAGCTGGGGTCCCTGTAATGGGTTTTATGTGAGAAACGCGAGCTCATTTCACTGCAGCTCTGTTTATACGGCAGCCAAGAGAAGGGAGTGGAGGGGCCCTCTGACACACAAACACACGCACACACACATGCACACACACACACACCCACACACACACACACACACACATGCATGCACACACACACACACCCACACACACGCACACACACCCCCACACACACACACACACACACACACACACACACACACACACACACAAACGCATACACACAGACGCGCACACACGCACGCAAACACGCGCGCATGCACATACACACACACTGATTCACTCTCAAACATAGTTTCTCTCTGACACATTCTCTCTCTCTCTCTCACACACACACACACACCCAGACACTCTCTTAGCTGCTGTGCTGAAGCAGGCCTGTCTCCTCCAGATCTGTTTGAGCCACACAGAGACCTGTGTTCCCTGACAGTCAGGAGTGGGATATAACTGTCCATTTCATGCATGCTGAGGATCGTTCATTATGGGCAAGCGAATGTTTAGCAAGAGACCATTTTTTCAACTTGGGTAATTTGGTTAATAGCGTTCTCTGTGTTCGTGTCAAATAATTTAAAAGATCAGTGTCTGTTTAATCATCACAAGGACCACTTAACAATTTTAACGTGAAGCTCTATATCTTCTCATTAGCATGAGTAAGACGTATTACACGAGTAAACAAAGCAGATGCCTTGGTAAAGCTTGCACAGCTATAATAACCGTAGTATTAATAATCGTTCTGTCATTAGTGGGAGGTAATGCTGACACTAAGCACATGCAGTCCTGAACAGTTCATTTTTGATGGGAATAAAAATGAGTTTCCTTCTGGATGAGGAAAGGGTCAAGGGCACCTCGATGGCAAACTACTCTTGGACCAGCTGAAGCACCCCAACCCAAAAAACGAGGTGAGCCATCGCCCATAAATCTACATTCTAGGGCCTCATGTACACACAGCAGAACTCCATAGAAACCAATTTGGGGTGCGAGAGGGACATGGCACAAACACAAAAATATATGCACACACATATGTGAGTGTGTGTGTGTGTGTGTGTGTGCTCACTCACTCTGCGCTCACTCACTCTGCGCATGAACAGGCAGTCACACACACCTGACTCTCTCTCTCTCTCTCTCACACACACACACACACACACACACACACACACACACCTCTCTCAGTGTCACGGCTGGCCCTTCTCGATCCCCCCGGGAGGCACACAGACACAGTCTCCCGCACCTCTGCCTGTGACCTGGGCTTGGGGAAATAGGCCAGGTTCTCCTAAAGCATGCTCGCCTGCCCCTGACGAGGACGACCAAATGCCACCGTTTTACCTATTCAGCAGCCAGGAGGGCTCCGGGCCCGAATCAAAACAACCCGCCACTGCTAAACGGCGAAGGAAAGGGAAAGGCCTTAACCTCCCGGAGCACAAAGCTGGGACAGAGGGACTCGGCCCCCCAGCCTCTACCCTGGCACACGAATGCAGCTGCCTTTTAGGAGGAGTAGTGCGAGCGCCGGGGGGGGGGGGGGGGGAGTCACAGCCCCGCGGCATTGTGGGAGCAGAGGCGCCAGCTGTGGGCCCTGAGGCGGTGCTGGCTCGCCCACGCACCCCAACCCTCCACCAGACTGCACCCGCAAATTAGGTCCCTGTGGTGGGGGTTACTGTGTCACAGACTTGAACTGACTCTGTCGCCGTGAACAAACTGTGGGTTTTAAATGTCTCGCCTGCAAATGGGTTTTACAGTGTTGATCATTAGCACAGATAAAAATGGACGAAGTGTTTTTACAAGTACTCTGGTTACACAGCGAACAGACGAATGAATGTCGCCCGGGAATTCTTCACTCTGTACTGTGCAGGGATTCATTCGGCGGGGCGAAGCCTGCACTCTGGAATCGTGGGTAATTGAGTCCGCTGACCTTGGACGCCTGCCATCCCCCAGCAGACCCCAGCAGAACCAAACAGAAGGGAAAACTAAATTGCACAGGTCAAAGAACAACACGTCGTTTGGTTTTTTGCAGACAAGGTGGTGCAGAGGGCGCGGGCGCCTCGGTGGGGGGCGGTGGGGGGGGGGGGGGGGGGCGGTCTGAGAACTGAAGGGCAAACGGATCCCGTCTCGCTGTGGCCCACTTGGCAGAATTGGAGATGGCGGAATTGGAGATGGCGGTAACGTGAGCCTATTGCGCTCAGAACAGACGCAAGCAGGCGCTGAGCAGGGAGTCTGTGCGCGAACGCTGATGCGAGCGAGACTAGGGGCCCCATCCCCTGCACAGCGGGAACCTGTCAGCAGGCCGGTTAGGCTGATGCACGCAGAGCAGAAAGGTGTTACTTTGGGCCATGTAAACGCATGGAACATTTTCTTGGAAGGGTGCCTTATAAGTCCAGATTTTAGCCAATGACCCCTCTCGGGACTCAAGGCAGCCTAAAATCCAGTAGGGTACAGTCAGGAACAGTACACTTTACTTCCTAAAGCCAGTAGGTCACAGTAGGGGACAGTACACTTTACTTCCTAAAGCCAGTAGGTCACAGTAGGGGACAGTACACTTTACTTCCTAAAGCCAGTAGGTCACAGTAGGGGACAGTACACTTTACTTCCTAAAGCCAGTAGGTCACAGTAGGGGACAGTACACTTCACTTCCTAAAGCCAGTAGGTCACAGTAGGGGACAGTACACTTTACTTCCTAAAGCCAGCAGGTCACAGTAGGGGACAGTACACTTTACTTCCTAAAGCCAGTAGGTCACAGTAGGGGACAGTACACTTTACTTCCTAAAGCCAGTAGGTCACAGTAGGGGACAGTACACTTTACTTCCTAAAGCCAGCAGGTCACAGTAGGGGACAGTACACTTTACTTCCTAAAGCCAGTAGGTCACAGTAGGGGACAGTACACTTTACTTCCTAAAGCCAGTAGGTCACAGTAGGGGACAGTACACTTTACTTCCTAAAGCCAGTAGGTCACAGTAGGGGACAGTACACTTTACTTCCTAAAGCCAGTAGGTCACAGTAGGGGACAGTACACTTCACTTCCTAAAGCCAGTAGGTCACAGTAGGGGACAGTACACTTTACTTCCTAAAGCCAGCAGGTCACAGTAGGGGACAGTACACTTTACTTCCTAAAGCCAGTAGGTCACAGTAGGGGACAGTACACTTTACTTCCTAAAGCCAGCAGGTCACAGTAGGGGACAGTACACTTTACTTCCTAAAGCCAGCAGGTCACAGTAGGGGACAGTACACTTTACTTCCTAAAGCCAGTAGGTCACAGTAGGGGACAGTACACTTTACTTCCTAAAGCCAGCAGGTCACAGTAGGGGACAGTACACTTTACTTCCTAAAGCCAGTAGGTCACAGTAGGGGACAGTACACTTTACTTCCTAAAGCCAGTAGGTCACAGTAGGGGACAGTACACTTTACTTCCTAAACCTGGCACTGACTGGCCGTGCCTGCAGAGACGCCTGAAGGCAGTGCATCTGGACGTCCCGCTGCTGGCACTGGGGCCACAGGCCAACTTCATGGCAGCTCTGATATATATGCTGATGTAAAACAGCCCAAACATCCCCTATTCTCACAGCCCAGGCAGCGAATAGCATCTCCTTCACTGACACAGAGAACTGAGGCAATGACAAATGGCTGTTTTTATTGCTCAAATCAACAGGACGATCTGACCTGGAGGTGAAAAGTATAGTTTTATTGTTTTATTGTTTCTTTGCTGCTCCGTTTGGACAGTGTCGCTTTTTACACAAACTCTGTGACGTTATCGTAGATCAGCCAACACGCCAGGATTTTTATAATTCCAAGAATTTATATTTTACGTTCACGAAGAGAAATTCACTGCACTACGCGTGTGTGAATGAGCAAGATGAAAAATGCTCTTTCACTTTCAAAATTAAACCTGCCACCAATATCTAAAGGCACAAGACGACATGGCAAGCAAACACACCACCATCTACAGCAGGACTTTGGAGACAAACAGATCAGGACTGCAGGTCATCCTGAAATGTTTGCCGTGCTTTTGCGGCACAAAGACACGAGGAATCTGCGCTGCTGCCGCTTTCAGTGTACAGAGCCGGCTTCCAGACGCACAGCACAGGCTGCTCTTATCTTAACGGCTCGGGGGGAAGAAAGGGTAATAATGTGGAAAAAAGGTAGTAAAACGTGGCAGCAGCGCATCCCGGCAGACACCTTCATTTCGCCCGTAGCATGCGACGGTTGCAATGAAACGGCAGCGACTGCGTTCACATGAAGCGCAGCCAGTCCCATGCAGCTCCACCTGCATTTAAGGCGAATCCCACCGCAACCTCCATTTCACAAGAGCGACATTGAGACTGAATGGGCTACGTACGGCTTGTGCTTCTCGCACATACAGTGAAGGACTGAAAACAGCATAAAATTAATTCACAGGAACAAGAACTATGACACATAAGGCCCCGCCTTTCAAAGGCCCCTAACCCCAGTTCCTGTAGGAACTGACACAGCTTCGATTTGAGCTGGCAACCCCTAAAAGTCGATGACAGACGAGGTGACACTGCGGTATCTCTTTTTTTTTTTTTTTGCCTCTCGTCAAAAATGAGAGCAAGCCCCCGTCATTTAAACAGAACTCAATTCAAAAAGCCATTCAAAGCAAATTGATACGGCAATTTCAACTTCAATTGTCAGGCAAAATGTCATTCAGGCGGCTCACTTGTACCGTGAACTGTAAGTGGATATTGCTGTGCTTGATAAAAGCATTGTGCGCTTGCAAATTATATTCCACGCTCTTCACTCATGTGTCCTTTCTCTCTGTGCTTCAGGAACTTCCTCTGAGAGAAGGCACGTCACCGTCTCACTGCTGCCCAGGTGCGCACGGTACCTGGGCAACGCACCACGACTCCGTCACTTCCGTCGTTGAAAGTGTTCCGTAACATTTCCCCCCCCCCCGGTGAGGGCGTGGCGCTAAAATAACATTAGAAACAATCGCGGGCGAGAGAAATGCATTGTGGGACACCAGCGAATAACAACTCCTCCAAGTGAAAGGATGTATTAACCTCAATTACCGCTCCATCTGCGTGCTAAACTGGTTATTAATGACCCCGGAGCTCCTCTATTCTGGGACTGTTGCTGTGCCTGACCTGAGCCACAGGAATACATTAGGCGGCAATTATGGCAAACAGCTGGGGAGCGGGGGGGGGGGGGGGGGCTCTGGGCCTAATTGGTTCTGAAATGTCAACAATTTAGCAGCAGGGGGATTGTTTTAGGCCAAACTGGCTGCCCGGCTAGCCTTCAGGGACAGCAGTGGACCACCGCATGCCAAAAAAAAAAAAAAAAAGTACAAGAAAAATAAAAAACTAAATAAATATTCCCATCACACGGAAGGTGATTTAAGGGGCCAAAACAAGCAGACGAAACAAATAGAGGAAATAAGGGAGGGGCTGTGACTTCAGCCCATGCCACATGCCCGATCTTCAGAAAAACCGGCAAATTAATCGCCTGTTTGTCTACAATGAAGGTGCCAAGAAATCATACAGAAAACAGAAACCACGGCAACGATGGGAAAATTCTGAAATTATAATTCATTTATAATGAGCCCAGCACATGCCAAAAATTCAGCTTATTATCCAGGGTCGCCCTTATGCACGATTCCGCAGCAGCAGAACTGCAGGCTGTCGCGTTAAATTTCCCAAAAAAAACATGCACTAATGCTGAATTTACATTGCCAATGATGACCTGAGAACGTACCCCTAACTATGCTTGTACAACCAACAAGTTTTTAGGGGCTCTAGAGTCGTCTGTAGCCGACTTGTGTTCTTATAGTCTCATATAATTTTAAAATCACCAATAAAATTTCACCCACTGATACAGCTGGACAGTTAAAAATCAGCAATTCAGTTTTGCTGCCGGGAATGGTAGACACATTTCCCACTGAGGACTGCAACACCGTAACAAGCTGCGCGTTCATACTGCTAAACCACACTGCCACCCAGTGGACAATGTGCTACATAACAGGCCATTCTGTCCTGAGGGTGAGAAGAGAATTAACCAGGGGAAACACAGGTATAGGGTATCCAACACTTGATTATAGAACTACACACCAGCCCACAGCAATGCAACTTTGCAATTATAACAGTAAAATTGCCACTCCTCCTCCTCAATGGTTTAAAGCCTACTTTAGTAAATTCACTATTGTCTTTATGTAACTACTAAGGTACTGATGTTCAGTTAATTCAGCTAGTGTTTCGTTTGACCTACCCACTATTAATATACGTAAATGAATTAACTACTGATGTTTGTGTGTATCCCTTGATAATAGACCAGCAAATAGTTTTTTTAGGATTATTCAACAATATTACGCTTTGTGATGAGATAATTACGCTATAAAGTGCAATAAAGTTGTTGAACACAGAAGTAACATGTGAAACCATTGTGTGAAAATAAAAACACAAATTCATACATTCTGCACTAGACCTATTGAATTATGAAGAAAACAATGTTAAGGAACCTGTCTCCAGGGCAACTCAAAATTACAAATGATTAAACGTTTTTGTGTCCTAAGCTAATGAAACTCTTGGAGTCAATCATCATCAGGTTAATAACAATAAGTGAGGGTTGCTAGTTCCAAATAACACTCATTTGTTCTTCCTCAACAATTTTGGTTTAATTTTACCAAAAGTTTTGCCCAGATCACTTTTCAAGCAA
Organism: Anguilla pacifica; assembly: GCA_039654925.1. Lineage (NCBI taxonomy): Eukaryota > Metazoa > Chordata > Actinopteri > Anguilliformes > Anguillidae > Anguilla > Anguilla pacifica. The sequence goes on from CM077302.1 coordinate 11,509,989, forward strand.
TGGAGACTTAAAGTCAGGCTAATCAAGACCCCAAACAAGTACTAAAATTGCCAGAAAATAGACTCACTCAATAACTACAAGGCAAACTGCACCTGCATACCCACCTGTTATGTGATTGATTACTCATTTTAATTATTAGATAGTTTACTTGTGCAAAGTTGTTCACTCTCATTTTAAAGCTGTATTTTGATAGTTCCACAGCATAAACTAACGTGACATCTGTTTTCATACATCTAGTCAGCCAGCTTACAACAGCGCTTTATCATTAAGGTTACAGTTTCTGTGTGCTGGCTAGCAATGAACAACGATGACAGATTTAATATCTAGATGTATATCAACAATTACTTTAAACACTAAATAAATAAATAAATAAATAAATAAAAAAGACAGTACCTTCCTGTATACCTGTTTTCACGATGTATAGTCATTTGTTTACATTAGACAGGAAACAATTACACTTTTATTTAAAAAAAAAAAAAATCATTATTGGTATAATTTCTGTGAATGCAAATGTGACTGCATAATGACTTACAATTTGTTGGGGTTTTTTCCCCACAGCATAAATCGATTCCTTTCCTACATGGAGTACTGGCTTCTCCAGACCTTCTGAAGGACTTCTTGATTGACCATGGTTGATATTTTCATTAAATACATTCCCATAAGACAAAGTCTGAAAAATGAAACAAATATATTATTAGGTGTAAGGTAACTAAGCTCGTCATAACTATACTGATATTACCTAATATAACGGAAGTCAGAGTTACGTGGTACTATCACAAGTTCTTTAATTATATCTTTTTGAGGCATGTCAGGCATAGCGGTGCCAACCCCCATCGGACAAAACCCGCGAGATTTAACGGTCCACAGCCCGTCCACCAAGCACTGGCGTCAGTCTACTTCTGAAATAACTTTTATTTAACCTCAAGTAGGCCATTTGCTTTTCAACAAAACGGGATGTTTTACTTGCTATGTTGCAAAACATAGGGAAAGTATCATTCGCTGCACATGGGGGAAGCGTTACATTCATAGACCGTATAAAAATAGGTTACACTCCGTTACCAATTTTCTCACTTCACGAACGTTAGCTTTTAAATGAAAGAGGCCTTTTAAATATGCGACCGGAGCTCGAGCTGCTGGTACAACGCAGGGCCTACCTGACGGCATTTTCGAAACAATATCATTAAAGAATTCAGTATAAAGTAAAGCATTTTTAACAGCGCTATACACGAGTGTTAGTTAACAATCACAAACATTCTGTAGACCCTTCTGTTGCTATTATCTGCTAGCATGTGAAAATAAATGCTAGTTAAAACCAACAAGAGAGCGAGCGAACAACGCGCGTAAAACGCGAACTGGTGGAAACTCCTATGCGACGCCTTTAAGCTATTTTTCTCGGCCGTCTCAGAAGAATTTTCCATATTAGGTATATCTGTCTTTTCCGGCATACAGTTCGAGCAAAATTATTTATACACACCTGGTTATATATATATATATATCAATTATTTGCGAGATACGTATTAGCCAGTGTACAACACTTGGTAGACTCGAGTGTCACGTGCCAACGCTATCGGCAGCAATCAACTAGCCTCCTCTTCCAGCTGTGCAAAAACTATTTACCAAGGCAGCTCGAATAGTCATAACTCCCCTCAATTAGCCCCCCCCCCATGATCTTACAAGATTTCCATTTTCATTTAAAAATTAACTTTTGAATGCAATTAACTTATGATCTGCTTATATAAGTACAGATATCATATAATGAAATATTAAGTGTTTATAGACAATTTACACAGTTTAAAGCATTTTTAATAATGAAAAAACTGGTTTAAGCAGGTGTGTCCAAACTTTTGACTGGTACTGTATATATTACGCTGCATTATTATCCTATTAAATTATTTAATACTAATGGTGAATGTGATTTATTTCAGCAAAATTGCAAAGGTTCTGTTTGTACACCTGGTAAATTCATCTTCAGTTTTTCTTATTTAAATGAATAAAAATAAACATTCCTGGGGTTGCCGATATATGAAAACATTTGTGTATATGTACATGGATTTTAAATAGGTCAAATATAGCAATTTATGGCAACATACAACTACAACATAATGGTAGTGCACTGGTTTTGTCTACATTATGCTGCAGTTCAGGAAGTTTCCAAAAAAAAAAAAAAAAAAAAGCCAAAGGTGTTGTACATTTAAAATGATTTAAATAGTACTGAACTACAGTGAGTAATGTGAAATGATTTTCCGAATGTTCATAGTCCGGTGCATCTCCATTTTCAATTATCCAAACCTTTAATTGCATAATAGGATTAGTCATTGGCCTTAATGAATCTTTGAATGTGTTCAAGAGAGCCTGGAATTCATGTTTACCAATATTATTGTGATTGAATAAAAACAGTGTTGATCATTCTGCCATATGGTATTGAATATGAAAAGTATGTAAATATTCCATTGTAACAACTGAATCTCGTTTAACTGTAGAGAATAGGCATCTCAAAGAGACTAACTGTGCTTAGAACCAGGTCAACAAGGAGTCAAAACACAAAACATACTGTACACACCCAATGTAGATACATTATTCCACAGGGAGTGAATGATTCATATTCACACAGACACATACCTACCTGAATCATATGCATATTGATTTGGCTTCGGGATATAAGATCATACAGAACATTTATTCAAAAAAAATCTATCCCACCGTAAACCACACCATTTTGGTATAATCAAGTATATTTACATGGAACATTTAGTCCTTGTTAATTAATATATGGGCATGAGTCCACGGACTCAAACATTCCAGAGTTACTGTGCTCCCTTGAAAATGTAATTTTCCTGAATTACAGGACCTAATTTCATTCAAGTAGCCAATGACTCTTCAAGACAGGGCTTTATGAAATTTCATGCTGTGAGACAAACGCGATACAAAATCCAAGATAAGTTAACTGAAAAACGTGGCCCTTCTTACAATAATTATGCCGTTAAAATGTATTTCTTCTCAGTTTTATTACATTTAAACTGTTTGCAAATAAAAATGACTAATTCTCTTCAGCAGGTGTATCACATGCTAATGTACTGTTTTCCCCTCCCCTGAGAATGTTCGTTTTAGACACATTTAGGACGCAGAAGTGTGGATGGATGTTGTGGTGAAGGTCCTCCACACCACAATGAGTTCTGAAATGTTTGTTACAGATAGCACCTTTGAAACGCGCGTGTGTGCATATAAAATTTCTCCCTCATAGGTTGGCAAAGTACCGGTCCCGGTTCTGGAATTCCCTGTACGCGAAGTTCGCATCCTTTTTGCTGTGCGGGATTCTGCCGAAGGGGGCGTGGTCATTGAAGCAGCTGTCGAAAACCTCGTCCACCACCTTCTCCGCCTCCTCTTGGGTGACCTTCCGCACGGCCAGGATGGAGCGCAAGGCCCGGTCCCTCACGCAGGCCTGCCGGACCGAGAAACATCAGCAGGGCTCCCTCAGCAGGCCCGGCACAAATCTCAAGGACATCGCACAGACTTTCAAGGTCAAATAATTTCAAACCTTTCGATCAGGGCAACTTTCAGATTTAACAGGAAGTACTGAACTTGTGACACTGAATGTCTCCGAGGCCACTAGTAATATCCTTCATTGCTGAACATTCACTCCTGCCATCAGCTGTCAAAGAATGCAAAAGCTTTCTATGCAGGTAATGTACGCTTATGACATACCGAAGTAGCCTGCCTCTGGTTGAGATAAGTAAGCTGCGATAATCAACATTAGCCGATTATTCAGGAAAAATCTGGGACACTCCCATCCCTGCTTACTTGTAAATTAATGATCCAAATGATCTTATAAGGCCTCGAAAGAGTGTTTCAATTAGAGAACGTTTGTGTCAGAATCAGACAAAAAGCCAGATTCTCAGGCACTGATTTATCATTACACCCTTATTTGCAGGCTAAAGGAAGGAAACACACAGTGAAATGACAGTTAGGCTCTACCTGGTGATGCTGCTTGAGGCCGAAGTTAAACCTGGCCACTTCGTTGCCGAAGGAACAGTCTCCACTGAGGTTGGCGGCTCGAATCTTAAACACAGCAAAGATCATGTTACACACTGGACATTGTATCAACTTTATAAAACAAGAAAATGGTCAAGATGGCCGCAGGAACCGAAAATAGGTTTTCACCGGCATAAACAGACACTGAACTGGCAGAACAGAACTGAATGACTGGACCAGCACTACACTCCTGGGGGAAAAAGCCATTCTGTTTTAGTCATTAATGTCATAAATGCAGACTGTTCAACAAAATGAAGAAAGGCGAAGGATTAATGCAGTTATATAAAAAAGAAAACGTCTGCATCCATAACATCAGTAACGAGTCAGTACAAGAGGCCTATCCAGAACATGTAACAATGTGCTTTGGGACAAACTCAAAGAACACATGATCAAAGTTTCCTATGACAGACAACATCCAAATAATTACGTTTGTGTTACATCGTTTTGGACACCTTACCTCTGAACAGGCCAAGTGCTTGAAATTATTAAACCAGTCAACATGGGCTCTGCAGTGGTCAAAGGCATGGATAAGTTCATGGGTGACTACCCTGTTCATGTGGGACTGCTGGTGAATGTTATTCTGGCACAACACAATCTGTGATTGGGAAAAAATGTTAGTTTCTTAGAAAAACTGCACAATGTGAAATTTTATGCATTATCCTATATTTACCACAAGAGATCCCATGTCATCTAGTGCTCCTTGAATTACCAGTAGGCTGAACTCACGAGCCTTTCAATTGCATTGCAATAATCAATACAATGATTACAAAAATCATTGCAATTATAATAATCTGTATAAATGCAATCAACAAAAGCGTTTTAAATATAGCCACCATTTTGTTGGAAAACGTATGTCGTATGGTAACCTGAAATGACCCCAGAGCAAATAATCTCTAGCAGCCTAGGATAGTGTTTTACCTGGGATGATGTTGCATCGAAACCACCACTGACAACTCCATCACAGTCTTCACACGAAAAATGACGATCTTTATAAACAGTGCTGAAGAAATGAGACGTTAAAAAATGTCAACAAAGTGTGCAACGTAAGATACTTCAGCTATTACATTAATAATAAAGAAGTCAGTGAATCAGTCTATATAGTCGTAACACTATCCAGATTTTTTATACCTCTCGATATCGATATCGTTGTAACAATAATACATACCATCCTGACTGTTTCATTGCACCAAGAAGGAGTTTTGCATAAGGACCTGGAAAACAAAGTTGCTTCATTATTTTAGTTTAGTAACCTTACTTTGACAGCTGCTGGCCACAGCACTGATGTCTATAGTTATGATGGCATCTTAGGTAGACTGAATGCAGCTTGTTGGCTAGGTAGCAAAGTCAGCGTGCCAACGTTATTGAAGTGGCTACAATATTTTCAGAGCACAGCAGCTAGTTAGCTTGCTAGGTATAGAAATTTTTCGACCCTAACGTTAGCTAGCTAGGTTTCTGCATGTCAGATTACCCCAAAATGAACTCACTTGTTTCCAGTGCAAAGTGCAACATGACTTGACATTTATGATTGAAAGTAAATAAGCTTTCAGAGACTGATCCTTTTTTCAATTTCCTCGTATTCCTGTCCGGGAACAGGTTGTAGCCAAAGTCCTCTTCTTGCTGCTTGCTCTGGTCCATCTCACAGAAAAAACAGCTAATGTTAAGCACTAGTCTATCTGCCTGGTTAGCAGCTCCTTTCAACTCCCTTCAACTCCTGAACTTCACTAACGAGATAGCAAGTCACAAACTGCCCTGCTAGCCAAAACGGAGGGCAACAATGAGACTTTAATTGCAGGAGCTAAGTTGGCGAGCTAGCAAATGATACCATACAGAGAGGTCATTCTCTCCGTCGCACACTAAGGTCGTAAAACGTTCCGGTTAACCCCTTACATCCGGAATAGAATTCTTTAAATTAATTAGACTATTATTTTACATTAATTATCTCGGCTGCGATCAGAGACCTAGTAGCATGTACATGTTGAAAAACAAGTTGCACATACAGGTTACATATACTGTTTTAGGCTACGGTGTGTTTTATATATGACATTAAATCTGCTCAAGCCTAATCTAATCTTAGCTATCAAACAAGGATTGTTGGTATCACTGGTAGCTAGGTGCTAGCTAGTTAACTGCTTATAATCACTGAATACTATTATTATTATTATTATTATTATTATTATTATTATTATTATTATCTTAAATATATATATTTTGTGGTTCCTTTAAATATGTCTACGATTTGCGCAGACTCAGAAGCCTTCTCTGGTTGCTGGGATATGTTTCTGTCATGGCGCGGTGCACAAACGAAACACGACAACGTACTGGAAGTTTCTAGTTTCTGTATCATAATAGGTACTTTTACAATTGATCGTACAATTATTGATCTCTGTATGTGACGGGAGTGGACTGGTACCACGTACAAGAAATATTAAATCCAGATTCTGCTTGTTGGGTAATGTTAACGTAATACTTCGTAGCTAACATTAGCTAGATTAGCAAACGTGTGTGCTTTCTGCCAGTTTATCCAATTGGTAAGCTAATAAGTAACGCTCGATTTATTTTCTAGAAATGTTTAATAGTTTAGTCTAAGTGAGCTACGTTAGCTGTGTCTGACGGGCTGGTTCGCTAAAAGTAGATAACGTGGCATATCAGCCGTCAACGGTCAAATTAGGAAACAACGTTAGTAAACTAGCTAGTTGCTAGAATAGTAGCAGCTCATTTCACTCATGATGTATATAATGAGCCATGCGTCTCCTCACATTTTCTGTTTTGGCACATTTAACATTGCTTTTTCCAATTTAGGATCTTTCCATTCAGCTGATTTCAAACTTCACAATGCTGGTCATAGCTCTCTCCATACACATTAAAATCGTCATTCACACATTTTATCCTTTATACCCAGCCATACAATGTCCGGAGGAAATAAAGCCATCGAACTGCAGTTACAAATGCGGCAAAATGCGGAGGAGCTGCACGATTTTATGAAAGAACTTGACAGCTGGGAGACAGACATCAAGAAGAAAGACGAACAGTTAAGAGGAGGAGGCGCTGGCGAACCGCAGCAAGTAAACAAAAAACTGCAACATTTATTTAATTTCCAACCGGGATAATAACCGGTTTATTAATATTTTATTACTCCTTACTTTCATAATCATTCGTCGTATGTCATTTACAGTGGTAGTGATTGCATATTTAGCTGCAGTGCAAATACACAGGCCTACTGTAAATACACGTGGGTTTTTTTTAACCTCTCCTGGTTTAGAATTCAAATGTCTCATTAATGACTGACATGATCTTTTTATCTTCCAGCAAAATTTACCACCCATTCGAAATAAGGATTTTCGACAGAAGAAGAAAGAAAAGAGTAAAGTGTTGACCAAGAACGCAAAGAACCATCTGAAGCAGTCTAGAATAAAGTCGTATGACTACCAGTCCTGGGACAAATTTGATGTGGTAAATCATTCTCCCCCCCATCCATAATTATTATATGAAGATGTAAGACACATCTCCTCCATTAAAATATAGACATTGAGGGAAATGCTGCTCAGAGTATGTTTCCAGTTTATTGGACAAACCTCTCGAAATGTCCTAAAGTCATTTTATTTTTTTGTTCATAATTTTATTTATGGAGTCGCTCTGAGAACTTGTCCTTTCCTGCTACCATTTGTGTTGAAACCCAGTGACGACAACACGTTTCCTTTGCTGGAACAGTACCCAAATCAGTATAATAATCTTTTGTTTCTATTTTTTACATTTAACTTCTTTGCCACTTTTTTGTGCATATGACACAAGGCTTACTGACATTTTAGTCATGTTCCACGTGTTAAATTGTCTATGACTTTTACACTGGTACTGCAGGATAAGGCACTGGAATCCATGGACAAGGACGAAAGCCCAGATTCTGAGTCTGACACTGAGGAGACCGGAGTGCCTATCGATCGAGACCGTGCACTTTCAGAGAAAGAGAAAGTATGTTTTACTCACAAGTAAAGACTCTCTTAACTGGTCATCGTAAACCTTCATGTGCCCCAAATGACAAAAATGTATCCGTGTGTGTGGAGGATGGGGGGGGGGGGGGGGGGGTGAGGGATGAATCAGTTAAAAATTTACGGGGGAAAAAAGATTTTACCTGCAATATTGTGAAAATTGGAAGGATCTTTTTTATATTATGCATTAAATATGTAAAGTAAAACAAAGTATTGAGTTTCTCCTCTTTTAGTTTCGAAAATGAATTCTATAACTTTGATGACTGAATAGGTACTTGGGAATATATCCTTTATGGTGTTTGATCTTGATTAAATGGTAAATGGACTGCATTTATATAGCGCTTTTATCCAAAGCGATTAGTTCATTTGTTTCCATTCCTTTAAACATTTGTGTGCCGGTAGTCCATAGTATATTTTTATTTACTTTATTTTTTTCACTTTTTTCAGGGCAATCGGTTCTTTAAGGAAGGCAAATACGACGATGCAGTAGAATGTTACACCAGGGGCATGGATGCTGATCCCTATAATCCGGTCTTGCCAACAAATCGAGCAACGTGTTTCTTCAGACTCAAAAAGTACGTACTCCATCTTTGTCCTTTAAACAGAACAGAAGCTGCTGTGGCCTTGGCTGTCCAGGTCCAGAGCTGAGGCCATATTCATGCAATGGCTTTAGACACCAGTACTTCTGTCACCTTTCCTCTGGCTGTTTTAACCAGCACAGGCTTTTTGTGGTCTTGCTAGGTACGCTGTCGCGGAGTCCGACTGCAACCTGGCCATCGTTCTGGACAGAAACTACGCCAAAGCTTACGCCAGACGAGGGGCTGCTCGCTTCGCCCTCTGCAATTTGGAGTCCGCTCTAGAGGGTGAGTCTGAGCAGGGGTAGATTGCCATGGTTACTATCAGCCTCATGAAACAGTCATATAAAATAGTGCTTCTAAAGGTTTTGCTGGAGACCAGACCCCTGGGCATTACAGATATTTAGCAGACGCTCTAATCCAGAGTGACTTACACAACTTATCTTATTAAAATGTCACGTCCGCTTCATCTCACATAATCAGATTATGAGATGGTCCTGAAGCTGGACCCTGAAAACCTGGAGGCTAAGAATGAAGTGAGGAAAATAAAAGAGGTGAGTACTGAATGCTGGTCCCTGTAGCATTATTTACAAATTGATGTTTCTCTCATGTAATCTAAAGTGCGCTTGGTTCATTCTTGGTTTGCTAAGCCAGACTTTGGCACGTTCGTATGGCTTTTATTATGACATGGAAGGACATTATGTGTGTCTTTAAGATCACATGTCATCCTGTATTCCCCTCGACAGGCTCTGTCCCAGCAGGGAGCAAAAACAGACAGAAAGGAAATTGCTGAAAAGAAGCTTCCGGAAGCAGTTGACAACCAAGATGGGAAAGTCAGAGAGCAGCAAGTCAGACAGCAGGCGGTCGTGCAGAAAGACCTCGTACGTGCTTTTCATGACCCCGTACACTCACGCCCAGAATATAATTCTCGTCAGCCACGACCACATTTACGCGCACATAGAATTGTTTGTGTTAGCTCTTATCCTGGTTAAGGCCGTGTTCTGAATGAGCTCTTGCAGAAATTTGATAAAGCTGGATTGTATGTACGAAATGCAAAATCGGCAACCAAAAGAAGACCGATTCATAAACTGTCTGGATACCACACCAGGCATCCCCTGGGCTTTTCTCACAAACCGTTTCAAGTGAGCTGAAGTGGAAGTTTAATGTCAGCTAAGTGCTGCAGTTTGTTCACAGTTCTCCTGGTAGACTCTGATATACCTCCTGTACAAACAGGCATCAGTTTGTTGGTGCACGCCCGTTGGTCATCCCAAGCTGGGGTTGTGTTTCAGGGCAACGCCTACTTCAAAGAGGGGAAGTACGAGGCGGCCGCAGAGTGCTACACCAGGGGCATGGAGGCAGATGCCACGAACGCCCTCCTACCTGCAAACAGGGCCATGGCTTACCTGAAGCTCCAGAGGTAAGCATAGCTTCTTTAGTGATTGGGAAGAGCTTACTGCGGGGCCTGCCGGATCTCACTTTCATTGCTTTTCACTGCACTGCTGTCACCATGTTTACAGTACGCCTGCCACACAAGGCAAAGCCATGACTGAGCACTGCAGTTAAGGATTCTAATGTGAGACTCAGGTTCAGATTGTTTTGGCAGACTAAACTCTGAACCTGAGCCTCAGTGTACTGAGGTCTCGACTGATTGGTTGGCTGGGTTTGTGAGAGCTCTCCTGATTGGTTGACTGGGTTTTGCGCAGGTACGCTGAGGCGGAGGAGGACTGCAGCAGGGCCATAGCCCTGGATGCCACCTACGCCAAGGCTTTCGCCAGGAGGGGGAGTGCCAGAGCAGCTCTGCGGAAACTGAGGGAGGCCAGGGAGGGTAAAGAATCGTGATCCCAAAACCCGTGTCCCATCAAGTTTCAGCCAAGATATTCTGCCATTTTAATTTACTTAGGCTTACTTATTTTTTCCATGATTAATTAGGACCATAAATGTTTCCACTAGTACTTGGCTTTGCTACTGAACATTTTCTCTTGATAACAGTTTTCAAAGAGTGCAAATGTCCTCTGTCTCTGGTAAAGACATTTAGGGTCTCAGTATTTCCTGAATAAACAAAAAGAAATCACATTAGTTGCCCCTACTACATGTGTCTACATGGACTACATTCTAGAGTATTGTTGTGCTTGTTGATATGATTGTTGACGTGATAACCGGTACTTGTGAATGATCATTTGTATGTGGAAGTAGATTTTTGTATTTTTGCACCAGTAACTGCGCTGATTGATTTCCGTTACACTTCCAGATTTTGAGCAAGTTTTGAAACTTGAGCCTGGAAACAAGCAAGCAATGGACGAACTCAAGAAAATCTCAGCCGTATGTATTATAATGCATTATAACGCCCATTATAACAACAACAAAAATAAAGCCTGCACTACAACTGTCATTTAGGACAGATCTTAGTTTCTTCTCATTTCTGTTTGAGGACGCTGCTGCCAGTGGTTTGACGTCTGAACAATCAGCACTGGACCAGCAGACTCAGAGAAGAACTGTGCAGCCTGTCAATAAGCCCCCGCCTCTCAGATCAACTGTACGTTGGACCGTAATTTAAGCCGTAAATTAACATGCTCCAGCTCTTTAGTCCGTTTTTTTTATCTATTTACTGAATATGAACTGTGTCCTGTTTTTATATTTCGGAAGAGAAAGCTGACACTGAGGTAATGAGTCTTGAACGTTGCTTCCGTGGCAGTCTGTAAGCGCCTCTCTCTATACGTGTGCTTCAGAAGCCTTTAAGAAGAATTGAGATTGAAGAAGTCGGAGGGGAGCCCCCCGTTTCTGAGAAACCCCTTGGGGCCCCTTCCTGTTCTACCAACGAGGGGACGGCTCCGCCCATCGCCGGCGAGGGAGATGACGGAAAAGGGGCGTCGCCCCCGATTGGCTCCCCCTGCGCTAAGATCCAAAAAATAGAAGAGATCTCCGACTCCCCCACACAACGCCCGGACGAGTAAGAGCCACACTGCCTGTGACAGTGTTTCCATTCACTTTGGGTGCCAGGCTTAGACCGCAGCACTCCACAGGCTCGTCAAAATCAGGACACTTCAATGAGACACCACTGCTCACACTGCTCAGAGACGTAGCCAATGTTTTGTAACCAATTGTAACAGCCCCACATGGTTGTGATTGCACATTTCGTATAATCCAGTATTCCCAATGGCGAATGGGTTAGCGTAATATTGGATGGTTATGGTTCAAATCCTGAACAATGTTTTATCCTTTCTGCCTCGGGTTCCCATGCACTTGAAACCGTGTTTGAACCAGGAAAGGAGTATTTTATAAAATGGAGGTGCAACTTGTAAAGAAAGTGTGATGAAGTATACTGTTAACAGAAACAGAAGGGTCACCTCCATGCTTTCTGAGGACAGAGTCACGCAGTGCCGTGAGTTAGGTGCCTCCCTCAGAATGGATAAATAACAGAAGTTTGTGTTTATTCCATCCCGTAACCCAGGAAACCTGAGAGCAGAAATGAGAGAGCTGAACAAACGAAGCGCAAGGAAGACCTCGCCAGTCGACAAGCCCCGCCCCCCTCCGTGTCTGAACCAGTCAGCATTCCCGCCCTCCCAATGAACAGCTTCCAATTGGAGGCGGACATGAGGAAGCTGAAAAATCACCCTGAGATGATGTACAAGTACTTAAAGGTGCACTGTGGCTACTAATGGAGAGATTAAAAAGTTTTCCTCATTTGGTGTACATCACAGTGCTCCTTCATTACTGGCCAAATCTGACTCTCACATTCTTCCATTCCAGCAAATCGAACCGGACAAGTACCCAAAGGTCTTCCAGAACTCTCTGGAACCAGATATTCTCAATCAGATCCTATGGATATTTAAAAGCTTCTACATCAAGTATGTACAGCACAACCACATTACCTCAGAGTAACTGCCAAAACTTGATAACGCAGAGACGTTCTGTCACACCATAATATCGGTTAAAAGTGGGTCTCCAAAGTGATTAAGAAATACAACTGACAGTTTGTTTGAGTTAACGCCCTAACCACCCAACACCTTGCCTTTTAATCCACAAGGTACGAAGCCCCGTCTCTCATGCTGGAGGTTCTGAGAAACCTGGCGACTGTGAGGAGATTTGACATGGCCGTCATGTTCATGTCCACTGCTGAAAAGAAAGGTACAGTACACTGATTAAAGAGGGAATAGTGTATGCAGCATTAAAGCTCTCCTGTTCAACTGCCATTTTCCACATAACTATAAACTGTTTTATCAAACACGTGATTGGAGCTCATTAAATAATTATAGGCAGAAGCTGCACCGCTGGATTAAAATATATATGGGGTCCCTTTCCCTGGTCCTGGAAAGCCAAAGGTCTTAAATTTACACATTATTTAAAGTGTAATTGATCGATTAAAGCAGTAATTGATCTAGAGTTAAGTCACCTCACCTGAGTTCTTGGGTCTAAACTGATGCTTATTTAAATTAAAACAAAAACTGTGAGGCCCAAAAACTCTTGAGGTCCTGCTCTTCAGGACCAGGGACAGGTACCCCTGGGATATAGTTCTGTCCCTCTTGTCCTAAAGGAAAACAAAAGTAGCTCTTGATGACTGCCTTTTCCCTTTTCTTCAAATTTCAGTTTTACACGAATTGTTCGATTGTCTCCGTCACGCTGGCTTGGAGGACGAATCCGTCAAAGCTCTGCAGAAGAAGTATGAAGTGTGACTCTCGTGTTTGTGATGAACCCCAACGACCCCCCCGCCCCGCCGCCCCCCACTGGCCTTTCTGGGAGAGCACACTGAACCTGCAGACAGGGGCAGCTGGGAACTTCAACACGTTAGCTGCTTAAACTAAAGGGGGAAAAAAGAAAAATGTTTCGTTGCTGGGACACGGTGCCAACAGCCTAGTGCACTGTGGTTGAATTCTCAAGATGAGGAATACCTAGTTTCCCTGAACTCTTCCATTGAGAACGGCTGAACTGGGAGCGGAAACGTTTTGACTTTGTCATGGTCAGTGCTGCCTCGTTTCTGTAAGGGGTCGTACGGTTACCATTTCAAAAGCAGCAGCCCTCCGTAGCTCTCAGGCCTGTGCAAGATTCTGTCTTCGGAGTTTAAGTTACGTCTTGTTGCAGAGAAGTTTTTGTTGAGCTCTGTCCTGAACGGAAAAGACATCATCTCATCGTCTGAATGATGATTCAATTATGTGACCGCGGAGTTCTGCAAACTCTCATTCCTCAAGTCTGCAGGAATGCTATTGTCTGGAAATCGAAATACGCATAAAACTTTTGCCAATATTGCCTGGTAGCTTCTTGTTTCTGATAAATGGTGTTCTTATTAGTTTAATTTTATTTTTCTTCACTCTATTTTCCCAGAAACATTTGTCATAAGTAACTAGTGCTTAAGCATTACATCGTAGTTGATGGCAGAAAAACTATTTTAAGACCAGCGATGACTTCCAGTAATCATACACACTTATGAGCTTATTAATTAATTAGGTCATTAGAATTAATTGGTTGTAGATTTCCTGTAATACCCAATTTCAGCTTGTACTTTGCATCCCGACTTAAACCATGTCTGTGCTTGTGAAAAGGGGTGAAACGATTCAAACTAAATCTGTAGAGGGAACCATATACACATTTTCTGTTAATTTATTGTTTTTTTTCTCTCGTTACAATCTTATTTCAAAGTGCATGTTTATTCCAAAATCAGTTTCATCCTTCTACCCTCCATTGGAAATATATGGTACTGCATGTGGTGAAAATGGTGTAGGAATATATCCAAATACACCCCAATATACCCCATGCATTTTGAAATATAGCAGGTGGTCATTATTTTTTTTAAATATGAAAAATTCTACAGGTCCTGGAGAACCTGTTAAGATAGATGTGATCATGAACACCAATACGTACCAAGATATTTAAATAACAAAACAATGCACCCCCCCCCATAAGATTTCCATTTTCATTTAAAAATCAATCTTTTGAATGCAATCCACTTCAGATTATCTGCTTATATAAGTACATATACCATATAATGAAATATTAAGTGTTTTTAGACAAGATTATATAGTTTAAAGCATTTTTAATCATGAAAAAAACTGCTTTAAGCAGGTGTGTCCAAACTTTTGACTGTAAGAAAGAATATATATATATATATATATATATAGAGAGAGAGAGAGAGATACATATCTCTCTATATATATCCTTCCTTTGACAGCTTTGCAGACGTCTAGTTAAAAACTTATTGAATTGTTGTAGCCTAGGCTATTTATAAGAATCTAAAGAGCTTTTCACACTGCACTTAAATCTGGGCTAAATGCATACCAGAACCCTGGCTTAAGATTCATTCCGACTTTAACCTCTGGTTATCTGATCCGCCATAGGTTAAAGTCGGAACGTGTTCCAGGGTTCTGGAATGCATTTAGCCCAGGTTTAAGTGCAGTGTAAAAAGCTCTTTAGATTCTTATGAATAGCCTAGGCTACAACAATTCAACCGCTGCAGCTGTAAAATTAATCAACGCCATATAATTGTCAACCCTCTCGGTGTTGACGGCAAAAAAAGTGAAAGTGAAAGTAGAAAAAATACTAATGTTTTCCTCATTGTAGAGTCGGCAGAACTGCATGTTCTCTGATCCCTCGTGCATGCATGGGACCTGAATTTCTAAGATTCTGTGTGAGATATAACCGTATTATGTCCGGTAATGTTACCCGTTTATTTTTCATGCTGCTATCTCTCACAAAGATTCGTCGCTATGGGATTTTGTGTGACAAAGGTAAGAACATGGGAAATTCACGGAGCTATTTCACGCAAATAATTGAAAAAAAAGTTGCCAGGAATCACACTTTCAGTCTTGTGTTTAAGTCTGTTACTCCGAAAACGTCACTTTGAAAACCAAACATTAAAACCGGGTAAAGTTCCCCCGACTTGAGGCTTAATGCAATTTTGACTGATGAAGCGCGTATTGCCTCCAGTTAAACATTGTCCGTTTAAAATGTCGCATTTAGGTAAATATAGGAATAAGATTGTTATTACTTAAGAGTAGCCGAGTAGCTCACAAAATTTGTCACTGGTGCGTTTTTATTTTATTGTGATATTAGCCTATATTTTATTTGAAACCGAAACTAAGATATTTGTGTTAGATAATGGAACACCTTGCTGAACACCGAAAGTTTAACTGATTTTCAGCTTTGATATGAGACTAAGCATAACAAGCAAAGTACAAGTTGTGGATGCCTTAATTATTTACCGCACAAGTCCTAAACGAATCCCACTACATTAAATGGCATTTTATTAGGCCAGTGTTTCCCAACCGGTGTGCCGTGGCACTCTGGTGTGTCTTCAGGCGAGGTCAGACCGTGTGAAAAATCGTTAATGCTCAAGTGAATAAAAAAACTTAAATGAACAAATCCCATTCACAAAAGCCAAAATAAATGTCATTAAAATGCATATTGCTTAATTATAACCCCAAAAGAACATTTAGGCCTACTGTTGGCACGTCACATCACGTTTATTTTGTATGCTTTTGAGAGTGGTGTGCCATGAGATTCTGTAAATTTGGAAAGTGTGCCACGGAAGGAAAAAGGTTGGGAAACGCTGTATTAGGCAGACGCTTTTATCCAAAGCGACGTACATTAAGTGCGTACCGAAAGCTTTTGGAACAGCTACAGAACACAGGTCAGATAAGACAGTGGTTCCCAACCTCAGTCCTGGAGTACCCCTGTGTATGCTGGTTTTCGTTCCAACCACAATTGCAATACCAGAATTTTAACAAGTTGTTCATTTTTCTTAATTAGGTGCTTTTCATGTTTATAGGGATTATTAACCCACTTAAGCCACATCATGTCAAAAAAAGCCATAAACAATGAAGTTACCATGTTCATATTGTGCTTTATTGCAAACAATTACATAGAAGAGGTAAACTTTTTGGACCAATTGAAAAACAGATTAATCAATAGACCCCTGAACATGTAGTGGAACGTTTAATTTCCTGAAATTTATTGACACAATGCAGGTTTGGCTCGTTACCTTTTGCTTTGTCTTTGAACTCTTCATTATCTTCCAGATGGTGAGTTTTAGTGGCCAGGTGGCCAAACTTTGACCAATTAGAAGCCTACTGACTCATCTCAGTCTTTAATTTGATCCGTTAAAAAGAATTCACCTTTTAATGTAATTGTTTGCAATGTAGCACAACAAGCACAGTGCGAACATGGGAATTTTATTCTTCATGGAATGCTTACCTATTTCTGACATAAAGAGGTGAGGACATGCCCTAGCTTGCTATATAGTTTTACTCATGACACGTTTAGAATATGACTAATCCCAGGAACATAATCGCTACTTGCTGATCCCCGGCTGTATATGTAACGCTACGGTGCGCCGTGGGTCTGGACGGTTTCATGCTCCTGAGCTATGCGCCCTCATTGAAATGCATTGAGGCTTGAGGACAGTGCCAGTTGGAATTTGAAGCAAGCCCACACAATTCCTTCAGGAATTGTAACCTTTCTAGTTCTTCATGGAATGCTTAGCTATTTCTGACATAATGTGGTTGAAGAGGGTAAATAATCCCTCTAAACACAAAGAGCACCTAATTAAGAAAAATTTACAACTTGTTATAATTCTGGAATTGCATTTGTGGTTGGAACGAAAATCAGCACACACAGGGGTACTCCAGGAACGAGGTTGGGACCCACTGAGATAAGGTACAATTCTCTTAAAGTTTCAGTGATCCATACTCAAGAACATCAAGTCCAGTTCACCCAGTAAGCATATGGCAAGTCATAAACTAGAAGTGATGCACGATTAACAAGAGATGATAAAGCGCTACAACAAGATGAAGATACAAGTGCAACATGAAAGTGGTAGAAGATACAAGTGAGACATGAGTGATACTAGATTTGGGGTAACCCAAGAAAGGTGTTGCAGTAATCTAGACTGGAGATTACTGTACCATGGTCTGGACGAGTAGTTGGGTGGAGTGTGGTCAGGGATGGTCAAATCCTCCTGATGTTACACAGAAGGAACCAGCAGGACCGTGACGTTGCTGTGATGTGACCCTTGAAGTCCAGCTGGTCATCTAGGACCACCCCAGTATTACCCTTATACCCGTTATGCAGCTATTGGCTAAAAAGTGGTTTTATGCAAGTGTCACTCACTGTTTGTCGTTGCACAAGCATTATGATGAGACCAAATTGAAACTGACTAGTCACAGAAAATTACATTATAAATTATATTAATGAAAAAATACAGGAAGTGGCTGGAATAGCTGCGATTGGCTGGTGCTGTGCAGAGTAGCTTTGGAGGAAAGTGTTTTTGAATAATTAGAGTAATTTCAGCCTGGCTCAGCCTCTTACTGGACGGAGCCGAGGTGTCCATCTCATTTGCATTGTAAGTATTCTATTATACAAATGAATTTGTACAGCATAATTGCACATGACTCGTGAAAGCTGGATCAAACTAGGGGTTGCAGATCAAATATGAATCAAGATTCAGCAGTTTCATGGCCTATTTCTCTCCCTAAATGTCTTAAACGTATGACTGTTTAGGTTGAATATGAGAGTTCATGAACAGGCTGCCATTTTTATCCGGTTTAAAAAATGCTGGGCCTAAATGTTTCACTCTGCCCCCGCCCTGTTCATGTCATAGTACATCATGTAGATGTCAATCAAGACATCGAGTGGGAAAATAGTGTTCAAATACTATTTCAGAAATGTTGATACCGGCATGGAATAAAATGTTTCATTATAAAGTATGCAGACAAACACGTTTGCCTAGGGTTTAAATATAACAATAACAACAGCAATAATAATAATAATAATAATAATAATAAAGCTATTTTTGAGTTCTTAATTTTTATTTTTGTGAGAGTGTATAACTATATACTGCAAATATGACGACAGTTTATAACGAGATAGCAGGTGGGTCGAGGTCGAGTCTGACACGTTGCGTCCTTTTCCGTTACTGTAGAATCCTGCCCCGCTCCACCGCATAAAAACCACACCAAGCCCTTCAATCAAATGGAGAGTTATAAAGAGAATGGCACGCACCGCTACACCTGCTCCGAGGGCTTCGTTCGGAAAGCCGGAACTTCCACTCAGATCAGATGCACCAGGAACGGGAATGTCTTGAAGTGGGATGACGAAGGCAGGTCCACCGCGCTCGTGTGCATAAGTAAGTCAGCTTTCCTCAAGCCCATAAACTGACAGGGGAGACGCGCGCACGCACGCACGCACGCACACACAGTATGAGCAAGCACACAAAGATGAATCAACATTTGCAGGCACACGACCATGTAGGCGGATGCACTGAAACTCGCTTGCGCAGACAATCGTCCAATAACACTAATTTCTTTCCATTTCTCACATCTAGGTGTTCAAAGGAATCAATCAGAAGGTAAATGATACATATTATAGCTCATCTTTGCCACTGGCACATTACTTTTTGACTCCAGTCACCTCACTCCCTCACTCCCTCACTCACATTTCAACCCATTTAAGCCTGCGGGAAACTCGTATTCCATCTGTGAATATTTTTTTGGATGACTATAGATGCTTATGTAAGAAGTCTCTGGGAAAAATCTGGCCATTAATGGGTTAATGCAGAAATGCTTTGTTTTGCTTGACACAAGAACTTTGTGCTGCTAAAGCGATAAATGGCCGCCTTGTCTCTCACTGGAGCGCACGCACGCACACAGAATGTGAATAAAAGAATATAAGAACCCAGCTTCAGAGGGTCTGGGCAGCACTGACAAAACTCTACATTCCAGTCTGCCCCCGCCCTATTCATGTCATAGTACGTCATGTAGATGTCAATCAAGACATCGAGTGGGAAAATAGTGTTCAAATACTATTTCAGAAATGTTGAAGTACCAGCATGGAATAAAATGTTTCATTATAAAGTATGCATACAAACACATTCACCTAGGGTTTTACCCTTTAAATATAATAATAATAACAACAGCAACAATAATAATAATAATAATAATAATAATACCGACTGCCTTGTCTCTCACTGGAGCACACGCACGCACACAGAATGTGAATAAAAGAATATAAGAACCCAGCTTCAGAGGGTCTGGGCAGCACTGACAAAACTCAGAGACGCTCCTCGTCAGTGAAAGTGGCCACTTCAACCGGAAGAATTTTAAAAAAAATTTCCAGAATTTAGTAGGTGTTGACAGTAGTGTGGGCAGAGAATCTGGGGAAGAATTTTCCCATGTTAGGTCCTTAAAAAACAAGGGCTTCCATCTCTACTGCTGCCAGGACAATTCAGTTTCTTCCCTTTGCACTCTTAAGATCAGGAGCGCTACACAGAATTACTGACATTGTCCTTCTTTAACTGGACGTACAGCAAGCCACCTTAGCCAACATCAGCTGGGTTAGCTAAAATGGACAAAAGCCAGCTAAACCATTATCCAAGACAGCTACTCACCGACTCCTAGCAAACACTGACAAATAGCTATCCATCAGAATGCTCTGAAACACGGCTGGTCACATTTATCAGGCCAGTAGCCAACTTGGCAGCACATTCAGTAATGTACTGCCAATGTGTTGGTCTTAACGAGCTGAACGGCAGCTAGCATCGAACAGTGTGTTCAAGACTTCATCATAGGCAGGTTGTGACACACTAACCATCAATCATCCTGCGGGAGGGGTGTGGTGGAAATTACCCTAATCTCCCCACGGTCGGTGAGAAGAGTCCAACAGATTTACACACAATATTCAGTTCAGATACCTATATTCAGCTGAATAGAAGAATCCACACAGTGCAACGACCCCTCTGTATGAGAGCTCTTCAAACAGGTGAAAAGTCCTTCGTTTTGTACAGTAAAAAGTAGGTGAAAGGCGGGTTCTGGAATTTCCCCAAAACCTGTCTGTCTCTAACTGCACGTAGTGCAGTTTTGCAGCTTGGCTGTGCTGTCGCGGAGGCATAAAAACAAATGATACAGTACAGAGACAGGTTTCTATGGAAAACAGAAACACGCACGGGAGGGGCTATATACTCCCAACAATTCTCAGTTAGACAGAAAAGCAATTTAAATGATTTCTTACGGTTATATAAAAGCAAGTAAATATATGTAAACAGTAATATATTATTTTTCCCTTACAGGGTCCAGCTGCAACCAAATATTTACAGAAGGTTGCTGTAACTTGTGTGTGTGTGTGTGTGTGTGTTTGTGTACGTGTGTGTGTGCGAGTGAATGTATGTTTGTGCGAGTGTGTGTGTATGCATGTGTGTGTGTCTGCGTGTGTGTGTACAGTGTGTTTAGAGCTTTTTTTTCTTCAGGAAATAGTTTCCACTGGCCACATTTTCCAATAGTGACCACAGACACAGTGCGCATGTGCATACACACACATAAACACACACACCAAAATGCACGCACACGTGCACTCACTCACACACTAGTTTGACCTCTGCCGCAGATCTAAACCAAGTAAAGCCATTCATTCAATGTCCTTCATCATCAGCCAGCTAATTTCCTCTGTAGCTCTGCAGCATGTCTGCACTGATGCACAGCAGTCATTTTACACCAGAACGCTAACACAAGTCAATCAGAAACGTCTACAAAAACACCCAAGTGCAAAAATGAAAACACACGACCATAATTCCTTATGTTTTTGGTATTTTTACCTTTAAAAAAAATAAAAATTGAGGGCCAACTGTCATTGAGGGAAGTAAAATTCACTCCCCGCCATCTGTTTGGGGTGAGCTTATTGGCAAGCTCAGTCTTCAAGCCACTGCCAAGGGTAAGACAGTTTAAGGCAGGTTCTGTTTTTAAGGACACAAGATACATAAGACAAATAAATATGTTGGAAATGGAGTCTCTCCAATGGGGTTGCTTCAACCCCCTCCCCCCAACGGTAGAAGGCCAGTTTTTTCATCTGCTGTCTCGGGTGTGAGGCACTTCCATATTCGACAGGTGCCAAACAGGGGTCGATCTTGACAGCAACACCATTCGGCATTCACAGACAAAATTCCCATATTGCATTCCCAAAAGCACCTAAAAATTTCGGCGCTTTCTTAGACACTCAAAAATATCAAAGCTGGCCTTCAAGCAAATAAACTCAAATTTGAGCTTTGCCCTCAATAACGGGGAATCGAACCTGGGACCTTTAGGCCCTTAACAGCTGGCTTTGCCATAGTGCAAGGGAACCCCATGGTAGCATGTGCTCTCTGTCATTGTTTTTTCTTCTTTTTCCCCTCCATTCCTGTGTTTTATTTCGAATCAGAACCGCAATCTACGCCCACCGCGCTAGAACCCAAAAGCACCATAGCGACGACCACGATGTCAGTAACTGCAGTGACCGTAACCACGGAGTCAACACCCCGGACGACCCCTGTCGTGACAGCGAACACCATCGCGTCAACTCCACAGAACACGGCACCCACACTAACCCCCACAACGCCTTCCCACACACTAACCCCCACAGGAACATCCCTTTCCCACACACTAACCCCCACAGGAACATCCCCTTCCCACACACTAACCCCCACAGGAACATCCCCTTCCCACACACTAACCCCCACAAGAACATCCCCTTCCCACACACTAACCCCCACAGGAACATCCCCTTCCCACACACTAACCCTCACAAGAACATCCCCTTCCCACACACTAACCCCCACAAGAACATCCACTTCCCACACACTAACCCCAAGAACATCCCCTTCCCACACACTAACCCCCACAAGAACATCCACTTCCCACACACTAACCCCCACAAGAACATCCCCTTCCCACACACTAACCCCCACAACATCACCCCGTTCCCCAAAACGAACGTCCTTCACGCAGAAGACCACCACCAAAGTGCAGCACTCACCTCTGGACACAACTGGTAAAATACCTGTTTTCTGCTAGCAGACGGACAGGATCCAGGCTATTAGGGCTAATATGCAACAGACAGACTTACATACAGGCACTGAGATTATTATTATTATCATTATATACTCCAGTTATATATTGTTTGGCTATATTTGTATGCTTTGGCAACAAAATATATAATGTTTGTCATGCAAATAAAGCTGTTCAAAATTAACCCCTTCGTGCACATGCCAAATCTGGCCAATCCTCGTCCATTTAGGGGGTGTTCCATTTAAGGCTTTATAATTCCAGACGTGAACATCACAGAGACTTGAAAAACGGCTTAAATGAAGCAAGGCACTTTTACAATTTACAAGACCATTTACAATTAAATTAGTTTACATTCATCGATTAGGTAAAAAAATAAAGTGGCACAAATGCAATTATCTCAGAGAAAATGAAAAAACGAAGTTGCTCTCCTTTAGTTTTAAATGAAATACTGAGACACTGCATATGTAAACCAGGTAAAACTATATATAAGGTTCTATAACATCCATGAGTCCATAGGCTGCAGTAAATGTCTCTGGATAGACAGGTTCTGCAGTGTAATGATGTGCTTGGCTTCTCTGTCAGCTTGTGTGGATCTGTAGCTGAAATCAGCATCTCACTTTTGCAGTACCCAATAATCCAGGAGCTGGGCAAGTCGCACAGAACAAGGCTACCACGATATCTCTTGGTAAGCACTGCGTTCAGATAACGAATCGACTGCTTTGTCCTGACATGGCACAATTGCCTTGTTTTTTTTTACTGCACTGCGTGTGTGATTGAAAGATGAGTGCTCTTTAAAGAACAGTTATTTTGGTATTCTTAACAGAACACCCTGTTAAGGTGCTTGAGTAGTGGGGTGCCTTGTGGTCCAGCGAATTACTGCCTATAGCTGGGAGCCATAGCCAATTATAGCCAAAATAGGCTATCGCTCAGCATGGTTCACCTCTCCTTTGGCCAGCTGGGCGTCTGACGGAGAAAGCGTCAGTCTAAAGTGGGTGTAAACCGGGTTTCCTAGACACTGAGTCACCAAGTGAGACGAGTCTGTCACGCTGATAGAGCGTATTGACTGAGAGCGAATGTGCCGCAGCGTAGCATTTAACCCATAAAGTCACTGTTGTTTTCCATGTGCTCCTTCAGGCGTGATTGCAGTCATCGTTCTCCTCATCGCACTAACACTGGTGGCACTCCGAAACATGAGAAATCGCCGGTAAGGAACGCCTGTGGTTTCTTCAGGCTGGTGGGGTGTTATCGAATTAAAAATAATAAAAAATCATAATGCTACTAGAGGAAGGTACCTGTTAAGGGCCAAGTAATTTTGATACAGCCTCAACTGAGACAAGAGGCCAGCTAAAATGGGCCCAGCGCTCATAGGGTATGTGTATCTGGACCTTGTTATAGCTCCCCAGTGGTGGAACGAACTCCCTGTCCCTTTTGAACCTCTCCCTCACTACCCATCTTCTGCCGTGGTCTGAAGACTCAACGCTTCAGACTATACCTGGACTAACTACCACCACTCTGTATATTTAATTCTAAATCCCCCCCTCCCCTTTCATGACACTCGTTACATGTTCCCCCATCCCAGCACTTTTTGGCAATTTGTATTTGTCCTAATACTGTAGCTTGTTCTTCTGCCTAGTTGGCTTGGCAGAGGTTAGGTCAGAGCAGTGTTCACTGAGTGAACTAAACTGTGTTCTTGGCTAGAAATAGCTGTACAAAATAAGTATTGTATCTTACTGAACCTGTGTTTTGTAGTTGTCCATGACCGTGAAATGCACTTTTGTACGTCGCTTTGGATAACAGCGTCTGCCAAATAAATGTAATGTAATGTTATAAAATGGTGCTCTTTCCGATTGAAGTTCTCTCCTTCTCCCTCTCTCCCCGCCAACTTCTCAAGAGGGTTCAGATTACCACCGGCTGAACAAAGACAACAGATTCCCATGGGACTCATAGAACCGCAAGACCAGAGATACATCCCTGTTGCACTACAAGACCAGTGAAGACTAGTCCCAAATACGTATGCAAAAGTAATGTACGTATGCAGGTGTGTGTGTGTGTCTGTACAAAGTGTGAATGAAAACTGCACGATGTGAGGACAAAGGTCAGTTTAGTGCGGAGCAGAGCAGAGCAGAGGAATTCTGCAGTTGCTGCGCTCCAGACTATTCATGTGGGAATAATAACACTCATGTCACACAGCCAGAAAAACTTGACCGGCTGCCCCCCAGCTAGGAAACAGCGGCCTCCACGCTGGCCGTCTCACGGAATTTGGGACGGACCCGTCTCCACACTCCAGTTCCGCTCTCTGAGACACCATTTTACACTCGGCTCCTTCACAGCGGGGTGACCGGCAACCTCCGAGCAGCTCCACGACCACGCCTCCGCACAACCACACCGGCCCAGGGGCTCGAAAGCATTTTAAAGACCAAGGCCAAGCCGTGGAGGCGACAGCGTTGCAGTCTCGTCTCCATTCACACGCCGCAAAAGTTCAACGGTCAGGTTGTGCTCGGAAGCCAGGCCAGAAACCACAGGGAGGTTTCAACGCACTCAACCCCTTACCGCCAACGGACGAGCACTTACCGCGGCTGTGACGGCCGCTCCAGGGACGCATGGCCGCTAGATGCCGCTCAGAATCTCACGGGCGGCGTTCCGCAGAGCCGTTTTCCGCTTTCGATCGCCACATGGACCTTAAACTCGCCCTCACCGATCGGCTGCTGCTGCCCCGAAATGGACGCCTGGTGAACTGCACTCCTTTGGCCAGGCTAACAGACCCGGCACGCAAGGGCCACCGAGCGGCTAACACGCTGTCAAACTGTGGACGTGTATGATGTCACTTCCTGCACAAACTCCAGTGTAAACACACAGCGAGCGAGAACAGTGAGCTGCGAAATGAGTGTGTCTAAATGTGTGAGCATTCACTAGAATGCGCTAAATGTTAAACGCGTGCCAGTGCATGCGTGTGGGCTTTGTGCACATGTACTAGAGTGTGTGTGTGTGTTGTGCGTTTGTTGTGTGGGTGTGTGTGTGTGTGTGTACGCATACATGCATGTGTATATGAATATGATTATGCACTCCATTGGTACACTGCCATAACATATTGGAGAAGCCCCGTACAAATGGACTGGGCATTTGACTTTCTCCATTTTCCTTCTTACCAGCAAAATTTGAATGACCACCATGGAACACAGTGGCAGAAGGACTACAACGAAGATTAAAAATAAAATACGTGTTTCGTATTTTATATACATATGCATACGGTACACGCTTAACCCAATAAATCCTTTTATACCCATGAATATATTAATATATGTCATATAACGAAATGTATATAAAGAGTCAGAATAATAAAGATACACATTAAGGTGTTTGTGGGTTTTACTGGGTGATGTGATATTCTTCAGTTTTTCCCAGTCGCTCCGGCACGCTGCCCCAGCCATGCCCGTCTTTCCCCAGGAGACGGGCGTGGCTGGGGCAGCGTGCCGGTGCGACCAAGGCGACCGAATGGCCGAGGCTGAGCAGCTCTAGGCACGGGAGACCAGACCTGGTCTGACATGAGTTCACCGTGAGAAATGAGCTAACGGTGAGAGTGAAGCTAAACCTGAGAGGTGAGCTAAGCCTGAGACATGAGCGAAGCCTGAGAGATAAGTTAAACCTGAGAGATGAGCTAACTGAGAGGTGAGCTAAGCCTGAGAGATAAACTAAGCCTGAGAGATGAGCTAACTGAGAGGTGAGCTAAGCCTGAGAAATGAGCGAAGCCTGAGAGATAAGTTAAACCTGAGAGATGAGCTAACTGAGAGGTGAGCTAAGCCTGAGAGATAAACTAAGCCTGCGAGATGTGCTAAGCCTAAGAGATAAACTAAGCCTCAGAGTTAAGTTAAACCTGAGAGATAAGCGAAGCCTGAGAGATGAGCTAACAGAGAGAGGTGAGCTAAGCATGCAAAATCAGCCAACTGTGTTATCTGCATGTTTTAATTGAATGAGGGAGAGCAGCAGGACCTGTGGCGCTACTGAAGCTTTGTATAATAAAGCCTCATCAGAAAATATGCAAACTATTGCACACATGAAAAGACACAAGAAAAAAAGAAGCAATGTGCAAAGACCCTTAGTTCTGTTATTATAAATCACAAACTTTGAATATAAATCTCAGCAACACAAGTTTTTTTTTCCATAGTTCAGAAAAAATATGTTAGTAGGGATTTTGAATATTTTTAAAAAAATTTCAACACATTTTTAAAATAAAAAAGACAATGTATGTACACATATTTAAAATAAAGCTAGCTGTCACCAGGGTTATGCTTATTGGCAACTCTGAGAAGGCCATCATTACCTGTACAGGTAAGCTCAGAACAGTGCCATTAACATGGCAACGTTGATGGGGAATTCCACCCGCTCCAGTGTGTAGGGCGTGGCCTTCACCTGCTCAGGTGAGGCGATCAGGTAGGCCATGTGACCCACGCGCTGCTCCACGCAGGTCACACACAAAGGCCCTCCCGCCTCTGCAGAGTCACTCTGCAACACACACACACACACACTGCGTTAACCAGTCTCCTACGCAGTCACTCACACACACACAAAACGTACACACACACCTCACATTACACACAGTCAGCCACACACACATACACAAAACACGCTCGCACACACAGAAAACACACACACACACAAAATGGGACTTTTGCTCGCTCACATGCATGCGCCTCACCAGCCTCTGATCAAATACTTTCTTTCACTGGGTCTGACTCACGTATCTTATGGGGACCTTGCACATGGTGAGGGCGGAGTCCTCCAGGATGCGGTTATGACACTCCTGCACGGAGCAGCAGGGCGGCTGTCCGTCTCCGAGCAGCGTGCTGGTCAGCACGGGCCGCAGGAAGTACTCCTGCGGGAGGCAAAGGAAGTGGGGAGAGACCGCTGAAACAGGAAGCAGGAAGCAGACGCAAAGTCAAGGGACCCGCCCGAATGGTCTGTATGGTCCCCCCAAACCGAACATTCTGCCGCGCAGAGACCAAGGGCTCACCGGGACACGGTCCTCACAAGGGCGCGTGGCCTGCTTATCGTTCACCCGCAAGGCAACGGACAAAGATCACTCGTGTGTGGTCACGCCATTCAGGACTCTTGCTCACCTTGGCCATGGTCAGGATGTTCCCGATGGTTTTGGTGATCACCAGTTTCTTCTTGGCGCGGGTCACTGCCACATACAGCAGGTTCCACTCGTCTTCTGGGACGTTTATGGATCCATCTGCGTACGGCACAGTTTTAAAATATAAAGCCTCAGAACTGGAGAAGCCCCATAACATAGGCCCTATGGAGCAGTGTTCAACGGTAAACCCCTCTCTCACAGGTGTTAGCCAGATGTAGCAGTGTTCAACGGTAAACCCCTCTCTCACAGGTGTTAGCCAGATGTAGCAGTGTTCAACGGTAAACCCCTCTCTCACAGGTGTTAGCCAGATGTAGCAGTGTTCAGCAGTAAACCCCTCTCTCACAGGTGTTAGCCAGATGTAGCAGTGCACTCCTCTCCTCACCTTCCCTTCTGGCAGTGCCGAAGAGTCTCTGACGGGTATGTCCGGCGCAGTGCACTTTGGCAAAGTCGTCGGTGATGAAGACCGTGTCAAACTCCTGCCCTTTGGCCTTGTGCACAGTGCCCAAAACGTAATCTGGAACAGAAAAGAGGTAACTGACAAAACCTACCAAAAAAACATACAAGCAAAAATATTTGTACAGACATTTTGCGAAAACGGCCTCTGCCGTCCAATCTCTCTGACCTGCGTACTGCGTGGGGTGTATACCACACGCATATCTGACCTGTGGAGTGTATGGGGTGTGTATCACACACACATATCTGACCTGCAGAGTTTGGGGTGTATATCACACACACATATCTGACCTGCGGAGTGTGGGGTGTATATCACACACACATATCTGACCTGCGGAGTGTGGGGTGTATATCACACACACATATCTGACCTGCGGAGTGTGGGGTGTATATCACACACACATATCTGACCTGCGGAGTGTGGGGTGTATATCACACACACATATCTGACCTGCGGAGTGTTGGGTGTATATCACACACACATATCTGACCTGCAGAGTGTGGGGTGTATATCTCACACACACATATCTGACCTGCAGAGTGTGTGGGGTGTATATCACACACACATATCTGACCTGCGGAGTGTGGGGTGTATATCACACACACATATCTGACCTGCGGAGTGTGGGGTGTATATCACACACACATATCTGACCTGCGGAGTGTGGGGTGTATATCACACACACATATCTGACCTGTGGAGTGTGGGGTGTATATCACACACACATATCTGACCTGCGGAGTGTGTGGGGTGTATATCACACACACATATCTGACCTGCAGAGTGTGTGGGGTGTATATCACACACACATATCTGACCTGCGGAGTGTGGGGTGTATATCACACACACGTATCTGACCTGCGGAGTGTGGGGTGTATATCACACACACATATCTGACCTGCGGAGTGTGGGGTGTATATCACACACACGTATCTGACCTGCGGAGTGTGGGGTGTATATCACACACACATATCTGACCTGCAGAGTGTGTGGGGTGTATATCACACACACATATCTGACCTGCAGAGTGTGTGGGGTGTATATCACACACACACATATCTGACCTGCAGAGTGTGTGGGGTGTATATCACACACACATATCTGACCTGCGGAGTGTGGGGTGTATATCACACACACATATCTGCCCTGCGGAGTGTGGGGTGTATATCACACACACATATCTGCCCTGCGGAGTGTGGGGTGTATATCACACACACATATCTGACCTGCGGAGTGTGGGGTGTATATCACACACACATATCTGACCTGCGGAGTGTGGGGTGTATATCACACACACATATCTGACCTGCGGAGTGTTGGGTGTATATCACACACACATATCTGACCTGCAGAGTGTGGGGTGTATATCTCACACACACATATCTGACCTGCAGAGTGTGTGGGGTGTATATCACACACACATATCTGACCTGCGGAGTGTGGGGTGTATATCACACACACATATCTGACCTGCGGAGTGTGGGGTGTATATCACACACACATATCTGACCTGCGGAGTGTGGGGTGTATATCACACACACATATCTGACCTGTGGAGTGTGGGGTGTATATCACACACACATATCTGACCTGCGGAGTGTGTGGGGTGTATATCACACACACATATCTGACCTGCAGAGTGTGTGGGGTGTATATCACACACACATATCTGACCTGCGGAGTGTGGGGTGTATATCACACACACGTATCTGACCTGCGGAGTGTGGGGTGTATATCACACACACATATCTGACTTGCGGAGTGTGGGGTGTATATCACACACACGTATCTGACCTGCGGAGTGTGGGGTGTATATCACACACACATATCTGACCTGCAGAGTGTGTGGGGTGTATATCACACACACATATCTGACCTGCAGAGTGTGTGGGGTGTATATCACACACACACATATCTGACCTGCAGAGTGTGTGGGGTGTATATCACACACACATATCTGACCTGCGGAGTGTGGGGTGTATATCACACACACATATCTGCCCTGCGGAGTGTGGGGTGTATATCACACACACATATCTGCCCTGCGGAGTGTGGGGTGTATATCACACACACATATCTGACCTGCGGAGTGTGGGGTGCTCACAGAGCAGCTGTATATGCGGTCCACCAGCTCAGGGATGCGGTGGCCGTACTTCTCCACCATGGCCAGCTTGCCCTCCAGCTCGCGGTCCTCGGTGTTGCAGGCGTACCTCTTCAGGCCGGCGTAGCCCCCCAGGCTCTGGCTGCAGAACCTCCTGATGAAGTAGTCCCCGATGCTCAGGTTCTCTGTTCCCGGATGGAGCAAAAAAAAACAAAAAAAAAAACACACGCTAACCCTTTAACGTGCAAGACCACAAACGCGCGATTAGACTGCTATTAACTGAACATTCTAATGCCGACGTAACAGTCTCTACCGGTAACTTAAAGCAACCGAGTTCTAGAACACCGACTTAGGATTTTTGGGGGAAACAAAAAACATTGCAAAAAAAAAAAAAACTCTCAAAAGGGTTAAAGCGTCCCGGAGCAGCTTTTGTATAGTAACTGATGCGTCCAGGTGTACCTGTGTGAAATGAAGCTTCCTGGTTTTTAAAGAAACTCTGCAGCGGCTATTCAAGGTGACTGCAGCCGGCAGGCGTACGCCGCAGCACTGGGCCTTACTCTGTATCCGGTCGCTCTCCGGCTGCATCAGCACCCAGATGTCCAAGATCTTCTTCAGTCCGAAATTCTCAACTCCCTGAAAGGCACGCAAACACAGGCGGATGACGTAACGGTACGGGAATCTCTGGCAGCATGGGGGGAAATTCATTTCCCATCTGTGTGTCCTTCCGTGCACCCATCCTTGTCCTCTACATTCGTTCCGTGATTTCTTGTATTAGTTTGGTAATGTCCTGTATCAGTTCTGAAACAGACCGTAATGATGTGCATTATCTGTGCTGATATATCTTCCCTGAGAATGTCTCCCTTTGATGCTCAAGCGCTCCTGGTAGTGAACGCTGTGCTGGGGTGGCAGGGTGGGGGCTGGTTAGAGCCGAGTGCCCAGCTCAGGCACGTCGGCACGGTGATGCAGGCACACTCACGCCCACGATGTGGATTTTCGGGGGGCTGGCGGTGGAGGTGAGCCTGACGGCCTGGTCGAACACGGTCACGTTGCAGCGGGAGAGGATGGCGACCGTCCCCCCCTCGTGTGCCCGGGCCTGCCCCAGTCCCAGCGCCTCGCTGGGGTCCTCCTCTCCTCTCACACTGCCTGTCACACACACGCGCAGTAACACACACGTTACACAAATATGCACAGTTACACACACGTTACACATTACACACGTTACACAAATACACACACACAGTTACACAAATACACACACGCTGTTGCACACACGTTACACAAATACACACACACACAGATACACACTCAATTCAGTTTCTTCCGTTTCAGTTACCTTCCTGACTCCCACCAACCAGCATCTTCGTCACTCCTTTGAAAAACCACAGAATCGTAGCTCCAATGTAGGAGATTTCAGAGCCAAATCTGAAGCTCTTAAAAGAAACATTGTATTATTTAGCACAATAACACTTGATACTCTGTGAAAAACATTGAAGCAGTTACACCTTACAGGTAATATTGTAAAAACAAACAAAATGTGTACCCTTGAAATCATGTCACTGTTACTGTTTAATCATTAAATGTAAACATGAGTGACTTACAGGTGCGAGTAACAGTGGTACAGTGTACCTGGGTGAGATAGTACATGTGAGTGTATGGGGGGGCTGTACCTGGGTGAGATAGTACAGGTGAGTGTATGGGGGGGCTGTACCTGGGTGAGATAGTACATGTGAGTGTATGGGGGGGCTGTACCTGGGTGAGATAGTACATGTGAGTGTATGGGGGGGGCTGTACCTGGGTGAGATAGTACAGGTGAGTGTATGGGGGGGCTGTACCTGGGTGAGATAGTACAGGTGAGTGTATGGGGCTGTACCTGGGTGAGATAGTACAGGTGAGTGTATGGGGGGGCTGTACCTGGGTGAGATAGTACAGGTGAGTGTATGGGGGGGCTGTACCTGGGTGAGATAGTACATGTGAGTGTATGGGGGGGGCTGTACCTGGGTGAGATAGTACAGGTGAGTGTATGGGGGGGCTGTACCTGGGTGAGATAGTACAGGTGAGTGTATGGGGCTGTACCTGGGTGAGATAGTACAGGTGAGTGTATGGGGGGGCTGTACCTGGGTGAGATAGTACAGGTGAGTGTATGGGGGGGCTGTACCTGGGTGAGATAGTACAGGTGAGTGTATGGGGCTGTACCTGGGTGAGATAGTACAGGTGAGTGTATGGGGCTGTACCTGGGTGAGATAGTACAGGTGAGTGTATGGGGGGGCTGTACCTGGGTGAGATAGTACAGGTGAGTGTATGGGGCTGTACCTGGGTGAGATAGTACAGGTGAGTGTATGGGGCTGTACCTGGGTGAGATAGTACAGGTGAGTGTGGGCTGCCTCCTGCAGGGCATTGACAGCCCCTCTGAAGGTGTAAATCTGCTGGTGAGGATCTCCCACCAGGATCTTTCCACAGCTCTGGTTTAGCAGGATGTCCATGACCGCTGGAGAGATATTAATCTGAGTCACCCAAAAGCCCAGCCTGTGCTCCCACCACAAACACACCCACGCTACCAAGCACAACTACAGAATAGTGACAACTGAATTCCAATTGGCTGAATGGTAACATAAGTGATACATTAACTCAGAAAACATGTGACATCAGAGAGACATTCAGACAGCCTATGGGAACAGTAACTCAGTAACCCAGATATCCGCCTCAGTTATGACTGTTATCAACTGCAACGTTTCTATTAAGTCAATAACGATCACGGTCAGGTATGAGCTGAAGCAGGATGAATCACAGGTGAAGTGGTCAGTAGAAGTGCAGGTAAGAGCTGATAGAACAGGTGGTCTGCACCTGGTGTGCAGTCCTGGGCCTCATCAATGAAAATGGCATCATAGTTGTAGAGACGCGGCTTCTGTAGCTGCCAGAGTTTGAGGTAACCTATAGGGACAGACACAGTTTGAGGTAACCAATAGGGGCACATACACAGTTTGAGGTAAGCTATAGGGGCACAGACATAGTTTGAAATAACCTATAGGGACACAGACACCGTTTAAGGTAACCTATAGGGACAATAGATAAACTGAGATAAAGAGAAACAGATGGAGAGTGAAGTACCAAGAGGGCCCATATACAAAACTTAAAGTATGACTGAATATTCGCCTTTTGCCCCCAGCACTTACCATCATGGGTCATGTGATACGCAGTTTCCTTTGTCTTTGTTAACTCAGTCATTCTATCCCATATCTTTTGGGCTTCATACACAAATGCCTGCATCAGAGAGAGAGAGAGAGGAGTGCTTTTTTTAATTCAAGATTTTAAAAGCCTCCCCCCCCCCCCTTTACTCCCCAACTCGGATTGCCCAATCAGGCTCAAGCTCAAACGGCACTGGGGCGGGGGGGGGGGGGGGGGCTGTACCCGCTTCTCCGTGTGGTCCGGCCTCTTCATCTGCCCGTTGGTGTTCTTGTACTCCTGAGGGACGTGGTCGACGGTGATGTGCCGGTCGGCGGAGGCGAAGAAGGCCGTGATGGTCTGGGTGACCACCTTGGCGTTGACGAAGCCCCCCATGCCTTTGGGAAGCACCCAGGCCACACAGAAGGGCCGAAGGTTGGAGGAAAGCTTCTTCAGATTCTGGTAGCTGCAAGGGAGAGATGCGCAAAGGCCCGTTTAACCACAGAGTCTATGGACTGCCTCACTCCATTTCTCCCGACTGATATGCTTTCTGATTACAGGCCCTGAATGCGAGTGATTTCATTGGACACAGTGCCCTCTGCTGGCCAGTTCTGGACTGAAAGTCACACACAGGCATGTGTGCCATCGACTAAAAGAAGAACGGCCGATTCCAA
Source organism: Anguilla pacifica (assembly GCA_039654925.1). Classification (NCBI taxonomy): domain Eukaryota; kingdom Metazoa; phylum Chordata; class Actinopteri; order Anguilliformes; family Anguillidae; genus Anguilla; species Anguilla pacifica. Next base: position 11,543,891 of record CM077302.1, read on the forward strand.
CAGGAGGATCACGTACCTCCTCCCGACCGCTGCAAAGGCCATAGAGTGGACCGTCCTGCAGTCCACGTTCCTAGAGAACCGGTCCCGGGCCTCCGTTGCGGTGGACTTGTTGAAGGCCACGTACAGGAAGCGGAGGTGCGGCCTCTGCTGGGCGTACTGCACCAGCGTGGACGTCTTCCCCGTGCCTGAGGGAGGAGCCAGAGGAAAAGCAGGGGGCGTTTCCGCGCGGTGCGACAGCTCGGGCCTGCCTCTCTCACCGCTGCCAGGAAGGAGCGGGGGCTTCAAATAAAAGTTCCCTCTGACTTAGATCCGCACCCTGACTGGAACTGCGGAACTCTGGGCGGTTGAGACCGTCAGCCGAGCTCGTATTACTGCGAGCCGTATAACTGCCTGTCATTTCCCTCCCACAACACAGATGTCTTGTATCTCTACGTGACGCAGAGACGCAGCGCGTTTCTGCCGTGTGCGGCGGTGGGACAGGCCGGTGTGTGTCAGACTCACCTGCGAAGGCCATGACCTTGACTATCTGGCCAGGCTGGATGTCATGATTGAGTATCTGCTGCTGTTCGTGCGTCACCTGGATGGCCACACTGAAAAAAAAAAACCGCACAGGTTAAGGGTAATCACATCCATTTTAACAGACACTAAAAAAGGGGCTGTTGGGCTGTGGGGCTAGGTGAGCTCACCCGCTCTGTGCTGCCACCGCAGGAGGAGGGGCGTTCTCCATCAGGTGCAGGACGTAAAAGACGTTGTAGTGGCACCTGGAGAAAAAATCACGTGAACAGGCCGCAGCGACGATGACCTAACGTGACGCAATCGCATTGGGAGGGTCTGCCATGCTGCAACCAACAGCCTGGTCAGAAAATTCCCTCTGTCCCAGGCCCCACCCTTCTGGCTCAGGCTCCACCCCTCTGCCACAGGCCACCCCCCCCTCTGTCCCAGGCCTCACCGGCTGCTCATCTTGATGCCGTGTCTCCGCATGGCCAGTAGCAGCACGGCTACGCAGCAGAGGTACTCCGATACGCCCCCCGGGGACTGCAGGCAGCCCGACCTCCTCAGCCGGATCACCAGATCCTGAACGTCCTTCACCCCGCTTGCCAGGATCAGTATCAGCGCCATGGCAGACCACGGGTTCGGACCCTGCACACCAACCATTCAATAAGACCCTACCAATCAATCAAGCATTCAAGGCCAATGCGAAGCAATCAATCAAATAGCAGCATGGATAGTGAACTGCAGTTATGAGCAATGAGATTTGGCATGCTTATTCGATCTTATAAGAAACCCCTGGAATCAAAATGACTTTTTGCAAAATCATTTATTGAGGGCTAATAAAGTTTGGGGAAATCAGCACAACTCCATGACTTCGACTGCCATATCTACATTACAATAGCCCTTTAGATACATACAGTGATGCATCGACATATACATCCCTCTAGAGATACATACAGTGATGCAATGACATATACATCCCTCTAGAGATACATACAGTGATGCAATGACATATACATCCCTCTAGAGATACATACAGTGATGCAATGACATATACATCCCTTTAGAGATACATACAGTGATGCAATGACATACACATCCCTTCAGAGATACATACAGTGATGCAATGACATATACATCCCTTTAGAGATACATACAGTGATGCAATGACATATACATCCCTTTAGAGATACATCCAGTGATGCAATGACATATACATCCCTCTAGAGATACATACAGTGATGCAGGGATATATACATCCCTTTAGAGATACATACAGTGATGCAATGACATACATACAGTGATGCAGGGATATATATATAGCCATTAAGAGCCACAGTACATGCAGCCCTTTTGGAGGCTTCACTCACCCCCTGGATCTCGGGCAGCTCCGGGAGGCGGTGCTTCAGGCAGGCGTGCACCGTGGGGAAGAGCGGATGTTCCCTGACGCAGCGCAGGACCTCCTCGGGCTGCACCGTGCGGCTGTGCTTAAACTGGGACACGTACCTGCAACCATGGCGACACAGCAGTGAGGAGGGAGGCCCCCGAGCACAGGTGAGACAGAGACACACACACACTCCTGCGCTCAGAGGGAACCTCGTTTCTCCTGACCCACGGAGACGCGTGCTAGTGATCTGTAGATCAGCCGATTGGTAAAAGCTGTGCTTCGTGGCAAAAGGTGTAAATCAGTAATAGAGCTTTGAGAATGGCAGAAAGGTACAGTTTGTGACTATAAATCCCAGGCAAAGCAGTGTTAACTCAAAAGTGCTTAACTAAAATGTCCGGAAACAAGAACTACCATAAGAGTACCTTCCCTGTTCATTACAAAAAAGCAGATAAAGACTTGTTGGTTGCTGAAGACAGTGATTTGCCAACTGTATTTGCAGTCTATTCATGGTTTCCCTAAAACAAACAAGCAGTTTCGTCTGCGCAGCTTTTCCTGCGCAGGCGCGCTGAGACTCACTTGACCATGTTGAGAATGCACAGCTCTTCTCGTGCAGTGATGCAGTTGTCCTCCAGGATGGAGTCAACGAACTGCACTGCGGACGGCTCTTCCCTCTGGTACTGATAGTAGAGCTTCTTCCAGGGCACAAACTGCAGAGGCAGCGAGAAGCAAGCTTATTTCAGACGACGAAACGCTGATTCAGACATCGTTACGGCTGCATTTACAGAAGCACAGGATGCATCACAATATGACAATCGGTTCAATTGATCAACCATGTCTCAGAGCACGGCCCATGGGTCCCACACTAGCACAGTCTTACAGAAAAAGAAGCCTGAACAGCTGGTTGGGACATTAAGCATCACACCCAGCAGGTCTCCAGGAACTGACTTGTGCACTCCCTGCTCTCGCCGCTCCTTAAAACATAAACATTAGGCAAAGACCGGATTCCTCATGTTCCAGTAGGGGCCTTCGGAAAGACCTGTCATGTATGTTAAAGCAAGTAGCGCTTTACTGGACAGGCAGAAGCTTGTGTTCTGGACACTGCGCCGGCCTTCTGCGCAATATGACCAACGGCAGCAGGGTCAGACTGGTGGAGTTTCTCATAAAGAACTGCCAGACACAGTAACGAACATTACGCTGGATCAACACTGGATCAACGCTGGCACGCTAGCACGCTAGCAACCCGTCGCGTTCTTCAGGCCCCGCCCATTCGAGCGGCTCACCAGCGGGTCGCAGACGATGTCCCTCCAGCGCTGGCACACCAGGCCGACGTGCCTGAACAGGTCCGCCGCGGGCAGGTGACCGAACAGCACCCTCAGGATCTCCTCGGGCAGGTCTCCCAGCTGCCCCTGTGGCTCCGCCCACCCGCCGCGGCTGCCCAGGAGGCCGTAGTGAGCGTCGGGGAGAGGGTCCACTGGGTACTCATCGTCATCCTCCTTTTCTACCTTCACGCAGACCGGCCCAGCGGGGTTCGGAGGGGGTTGGTAGTCCCAGCTACTGCAACCGGCAGTCCCACCTTGCCTCACTTCCATGGAAAATGAGCCTGGAAACTCCTGCTTCACAGAAAAAGGGCGTGGCAACCCCTCCTGCTTCACAGAAAAAGGGCGTGGCAACCCCTCCTGCTTCACAGAAAAAGGGCCTGGAAACTCCTCCTGCTTTACGGCCAGTTCCTCGTCGTCCATGAACATGCTCTCAGTCAGGCCCGCAAACGGGTCGTCGTCGGCCTCCTGGAGCTCCGCCTCTCTGTTTGGCTCCTCCTCCTTCACGGCTTTCTGGGGACTGGTGCTGAGGATGCCCTTCACAGGGAAGAACTGGGTAATGGGCTTCTGCGGCGAGCTGTTCTCCACACCTGAGAGAGAGAGAGAGACAGAGAGCGAGAGAGAGAGAGAGAGAGAGAAGGAGGATAGAATGGGATGAAAGGGGAGGAGAAGGACAACTGGCATTTTGGGACAGACTAGAAAAGCTTCACAAGTTGTATGCATCCAGTATCTGACTCTGCCCTGAAAATAACTTTACCCTGGGAGAAAGCACTGGGCATTCAGAGCCAAAGAACCCTGAAGATTCACCAAGAATCCCTGAGTCAATGGAGTTCATGTATGATACCACAGATAATAGTGGCCTAAGACCATATGTTGAAGGTTACACTTACAATAATGCAAACTATTCAAGACCTAATAAGAAACACACTTCACACTTAGGCTAATACACCAATCAAAAGTAACAGGTATAAAGCGGGACCTCTATTCCTCACATTGAACTTGAAAAGCTGCTGTGTATTCTATGTGCTACCCTACAACTAGTAACAGACTAGTAACTAGACTTTGTGTGAGCGTGTGACTTCCAAGCTCCGATTCAAAACAACCCCCCTGGCCCCCTCCTTCTAAATTCATATCACACATGAATTTGAGTCCCATTGCGGCAGTACCTTTCCGGCCTCTTTTAGAGGGGCTCCTGGGGTAGAGGCCACGGCTGGGGTCCAGCCTGCTGCGGGCTGCAGCGAAGGGTTGCACCAGAGGACCCCCCAAATTCTGCCCCAGCTCAGCACATTCTCCAGCACACAGGTGCCTCCGCTTGGCCTTACCTGTAACCAGAAGCGCAGGGAACTGGAGTTATCGCATTTTACATGACGTGCTTTTGTAAAGTTGCACATTTAAATTAATAGTGGTCACGTCAGTAAAGCCTAATGAATTCGCCTAAACTAATACAGTGGTAGGAAGAACTCAGATAATGCAGTTCAACACACAGTGCAGCGCATGACTTAAAGACCAACCACATACAAACACAGCATTATCGGCTCTGCCGTTATGAATCTCAGTATCGGTTTCACAATCGAAAAGAGCAAATTCTGCAAAGCTAACTGTACCTTTAGTTGCCATTTCCATTGTCGTTATTTCACGGGGCTTGCGGCGAATTGCAGAACTCAAATGATCTGAACATTTAGACCGTCCCAATACATAATAAAACACATATATAAATGCAATTTACATTAACTGTTAGCTAACGTTAACAGAAATACTGCCACGGCATCCCAATGAACCAAGTTAGCTAAACATGCACAGCTCCGCTACGGGCCGAGTCAACAAACAGGAAAATTTCTAAAGCTGGCTATTTCTTCTCATGCAATATTTTGAGGCTGGGGAGATACCCAGGTTGGCCTAACTTGCTAACTAAACTAACTCACGTCTAAGATAAACAAACTAGCCAAACAAAGCCATTGTGTTTCGCGTCGCATTGTAATGATGTCACAGCAGACTGACCAATCAAGAAATATGATAGAAAAACAGGTTGAAGCTACCATAGACATACATACAAGCTACCACTCAGCTATCCACGATAAAAGACAAAATAAGAAACTACTTCTGGTAACGCCGAGAGCGGTAAATTCACAATAAACGTTAAAACTGACTATTTTGTATTATTGTTGTATTTTAAAAAAACACACAAAAGACATCTGCACATTCAATCCTGCAATTATAACATGATTTGATTATTGAACATATTTGCAAGTCTCCATAAATTAATCTCCATTAATGAATTTCATCAACCAAATTTGTTACTGTCAAATTTGGCAATATTCTGTGGGCCAGCAGAAAACAGGCAGAGAAATGAGTGGATCTTAACTCTTATAAAAGAGAACAGGAACAGGTTCCTCTGGATATCCACTAATATCTAAAATCAGATGAGTGTCAGGTAACAAATTTTTGGAATTTGTTAGGAATTTAGGCTGGGGTTTAAGGCTGCACATCCACCCTCGTTTGCATTTTGGGGATTACAAATCTGGGTACCCTGTGAAAGCAAAGCCACCCATTTGGCAGTTGGCCTGTGTTGCTCCCAGGTCGTCCACATGGTAATTTCTGACATAATGTGATATTAATTGGGTAAATCATTGTTGAATAATTAGAAAAACAATTAATTTCTCTTTACTAAAAATAAAAACGAGCATGGACAGTGGGTCCCCAGGACCAAACCTGAAAACCCGTGCCTTACAATGTTTGGTTTGGTGCCTTGCTCTTCCACCAGGGGTCACCCATGTACTGGCCAGCACCCAGGAACCACTGCCCACAAGTACAGGACAGCCGTGGGAGGGGGTGCAACTAACTCGCCATCTAGACGGGGTTGACAAGAGAGAGACATCTTATTCAGGCTTGGGCTGGCAACCAATCCGCAAACCCCAATTTTAAAGAATAAAACTACTTTTTTTTCTTGGGTTTCGCATTTTTATCATATCATTATTACATATTACTTGAATATGTATTTAACACAACCTAGCAAACGTCACGAGACGCTGGCCTAACATCCATCCAGCATATTAGGAATGTTAAGGAAGAGGAATTTAATTAGCAATTACAAATTTAACAGCATTCATGTTAGAAATCAAGGCTCATCCAGGTGAGTGTTCAAAGACAGTGGTCGAATGACATGCTTTTAAAAAATTTTTATTGCCATGACGACACTTTCAATTAGGGACCATAAAAGTAGCTTTGGAAAATGACAATGCAATCCCTGTGTCCGGGTGCTTATTCTCTCTGTAGTTCTTTCTCAAGGGCGAGGCCGTGCAGGGCCGGGCGGTCATGGCTGAGACATCCCCGTCTTACGACCGCACAGCAACTTCTCCCAGGAAACGTGTGTCTGTGACGCCCATCAGAACGAATCTCCAAACGAAAAGCAAAGCCCGCAGGATTCATTTCCTAATAATCTCACAAATACTGACCAATACAACCTTTTTTTGTTTGTTGTTGCAACGTTTTAACATACTGGGTCAGCAGTAAATTGAGGAACTGAAACTTTGAACCAACGTTTTTTGAACCGCAGGAAGTTTGGGGTGTGATGCATCAGCACAAAAATAAGCACAAAAAGACGAGACACAACTCACATCAAGCATATATTTTATTCATAAGACCAAATCCATGACAAGGCAGTGTGAATAAACTTTTTGTCCGTTTTTTTTTTTTTGTTTGTTTGTTAGTTTTGTTTTTGTTTTTTGACAAGTCCTTATTTTAAAGATACAAGATAGTTGATCACACACTGATGTGTTCAAAGTTACACTTTAATTGATAAATACGGGCTAAAGAATCCACAGGAGGCTGTGTTCCTACTGCGAAAGATGTGGGGTTAAAAGTAGCCATAGTCAAGACCAGGGATTGCTGAACACCTCTCCTGTATCAAAAAGAGAAGCTGGGAGCATGTCTGCAGGAGTACAAAGCAGAGAGATACATTTTTATTTTGTACAGAGTATATTGGCAAGATGCAATAGGTTTCTTTATGAAAGGTAAGTCTGTACACTTCCTGCTTGAAATACGTCCGTTTTCCAGCCCGCTCTATTATAGTCGTCTACTGCAGCGGAGCTGGAAGAGTGGGTGTCTGTTTGACATGCGCAAATGCTCAAAATGTTAAAATTTTACGCTCGCAGTTGAGAACGCAATATCACACGCAAGAGACATCACCGCACCGACTGCCGCCCCCTGCTGGAATGACAGCGCAAAAGATGGACACAAAACAAGGGTGACTTAAAATAAAATAAAAAGTAAATAAATATGTACATCCTTTCGTAATATTTTTCCAATGACTGTAGCCATTGTTAAGTTGTATTTTTACACTTGAATTTCAATAACATACTGAACATAAACGACACGGTAAAAGCATGTAGACTTTCTAATCAGTTACAATGATCTAACTTACAACAGTAAATATTTTTGTTCTTGCCACCATCACCAATCCACCACCCCCCACCCCACCCTACCCACACCATTAATATTTTGTTCATAAATGAACTTCCATGCATAACTACTGGTTACCATGGAAATGACATCAAAATCTTACGCTTATGAGCAATGCTGATATGGATGCTTCCATCTTTCCCACAGGCTCTTTCAGTGTACCTTTGAATGCGGTGTTAAATCTGCTAGGCTATTTGACAGAGGAATGGTGGGAGCACCTGGGCACCATATAATACATAATACAGTATATGCCTGTTGTCCAAGTCTGTGATTGGTTAAAGGCAGCCTTCACTGTGTTTATGTTCATGATGTCATCACACTGAAACTGGGACCTAAAGCCAAAGTTTGAAGCCTGTAAATTCTGGGCTCGGGTAATTCAATTGGTCTCATTTGGGGGGTTGGATGGGGGGGGGGAGGGGTTACCACACGCATCAGCAATGCGCTGTGAAGACAGATGGAAAGGTTAACTGCCGTAATGTAAACGTAAAGTGTATGATTTCCTCCAATGGGCTCCTCCACACTGCCATGTTACCACATAAGGGAATTGTCCCTCTGACACTTTAAAGAACTTTCCTCTGCTTTTTCTTAGAACTGCACACCAACGATTCACATTTACACATTTTTTACGGACGTGTCCCTGAATTCTGGACCTTGAGAGTTATATAAATTGAGAATTTACCTGCTCTGCTTCCATCAGGGGTAATTCTATACTATTATTCCATGACCACTTCTAATATAATAAAACTCAGACAGCTTTTTTTATACATAGGAAACTTTTATCTCCATGAGTATTATTTTACTTAAGTATATATATATATATATATATAATTATGTAAAATACAACTCTTGTTCTGTTGCCTTATAGTTTTTCAGGGTCATGCAACACTGACCCCTGCTGTAAGTAGGGAGTAATTGTCAGGAACGGTATATGTGGCATCGCAACCTTCTGGGAGTGGTCAGCCAACCTCTCTCTCTCTTCATTTACCCTCGATCACATCGCCATAGCAACCTGGGGCTTTTCAAAGAGAAGACCAACCCGTTCTACCAGGGGTTATGACACAGCTACAGATATCGAAACTGCTCAACAATATAGAAGAATATTGAAAGAGTGTAGGATATTTATTCATTTATTCAAACGGAGGAGAGCCTCTTGGCCTTACTACAATCAAAGTCTTTTAAAAGTCTCTTCATAATTATTATTTTTTTCCCCACGTTACAACATGCAGTACAGAATCTACACTGAAGCCACATTATGACAAGGATGAAGTCACGTCACCTAAAAATGCACCCCTCTCTTTACACAGAAACAGCTGAGGAACAGGACAGGGATGTCCCAGAATGCACCTGGCCAGGAAAACACATAAAGAGCATCGATGGCCCAGAAGAAGTGATGTAGTAAAAATGGCAGGGATGTTTATCATACAGTTATCTACATGATTTCACTCTTTTCCCTGTGTTCATATGACTCGTGGCTATGCTGGTACTGCAGCTGTTGATTTAACTACTTTATGTATATGTCCACCAACAGTAATTGGCAGAATTTGCCATAAATGAGATTCTGTAAAACATAAGACTGAGTAAAAGTTAAGCCATTTTTAAAATATTTTCTTTTCCAGACTGACGTATTTCCCTGTCAATGGAAAGGGTTGATTTATACACTAGGGATATTCCATTATCCAAAAGGACATTGAACAGGAGAGTGCAAAGGCCTTACATCTTGGGGGTGGGGGGGGTCAAAACGGACCCCCCAGCTCCACGCCCAAGCCCTGCTTCAACAGCACTGTCTAGAGAATTCACAGAGAAATTATCAGAGAACCATCAACACTTGCAGTTATACCCCTAACCTGCACTTACAAGTGCTGTGCTTTTGCACAGCTGTGTTTTGTCTTTGAAAGGGGCTGTGACAGGAGTGTGTTCCTACCTGGAGTTAAACTGCTGGACCCTCATTGCCACTGTGTCTAGCACTAAGCGTAGGTAGACTGACAAACTGTCATCCACTGCATCCATCAGTCTGTGCAACAATCATTTTGGATGCTACTTTCATTACCGTATCAGCAGTCTCCGTTCTGCCCTGCCTGTACATGTACAGGGTTTACATCGGGAAGTCTGTGGAGCACACTGCCCATCCCATTCCCAGGATGCAAACCCATTCCCAGGAGCCCACCACATTCCCAGGAGTCTACCCCATTTTCCGGATCCCACCCCATTCCCAGAATTCCCAGGATCGTTCAGTCATTTTTATTGATTTTGGAGAGCTGGACTCGTAATCCACTTCAACCAGACGTCGGTCTCGGCAGAGTTAAAACAGCCATTTTGCTTGGAAAATTCATATGTACACACTCCACCAACATTAGTAATGCTCTGTAAATCCACTAAATATACAAACCCTTTTCCAAACCCATAGTCCTTATGAATCACATATCTTTGTTTCTTGTATTATGTTCTTCGTGTGTTTGCGTGTGTGTGTGCATGTGTGTGACTGAGAGTGCGTGCATGTTACCCTTATAGCCATGCATGGGTGTCAAACGTGTTGTATGCTGTCATTACTTTCTTCCACGTTTAAAACCAAGAGAATCAAGTTCCTCTTTAAAAAACAAAAAAACAAAAACAGCTCCTTGTACACATTCCCCAGTCACATTCCAAGCCATCTTGTAGAAAAAAGAAGCCGAAGGAACAGGCATTCCGTCTGAGGAGCCCCCAGACAGAGAGGAGAAGGAAAGGGTGGGAAAATGGAGGAGTCACAGATGAGAGAGAGAGAGTCTCAGCTGGGAAAGAAAGTATTTCACAGGGCGGGACAGCCGGCCAGAGTCCCCAGGAGGAGCGTGGAAGAACGTACGCAATCGCAGGAGGGACGGCCGGTTTGGGGGGGGGGGCGGGGTCCTCCCCCCCTCCTCGGTCCCCCTACTCCAGGTAGATGTCCTCCGTGGGACAGGCGTACTCCAGGTGCTCCTGATAATACTCTTGGAAAGCCCGTCTGAAACAAGAGCAAAACACACGGTGTTAAAGAGAGGGTGTAGGGAGAGAGAGAGAGAGGGAGTGTAAGAGGGGGGACAGGGGGAGAGAGGGAGAGAGGAGGTAAGAGGGGGGACCGGGGAAGAGAGGGAGGAGGAGGAGGTACGGGGGAGAGAAGGGGAGACAGGAGAAAGGCGAGGGAAGAGGAGGAGAGTGTAGAAAAGGGAGAGTAGAGGGAGGAGTCGGAGGAGGAGTGCGGAAGCTTTGCAGAGTATTCATTTACACTGACACAAGGAAGGCTTGATTTGACCTTGTCCTCTCAAAATGCATAGTATGGATTTTTTTAAACCAAATTTTATAATAAAAAGCTAAAGTTCCCTGCAGCAAGCTCGGGTGGAATGAATACTTATTGCTTGCGATGCTAATAACCCAACATGGCTCATCATCAGCAAAATCCAGAGGGAGGGATCACACGCAAAGAATAGATTTCGGGGTGTAGTGGAAACATTATGAGGTTCAATCATATTCCTCTAACAGCAAACAGCAACATACGCTGGTCCATCGCTACCAGAAAAATATGAACCATTAAAATAAAAAAAATAATTTTCCCTGCACACTGGACTCAATATGTGCATATGATATCATTTAACCCTTTGAAGAGTAGGTTTTTCGGAATGTCTTTTTTTTTTTCCTCCAAAATTTAAAGTCAGTGTTCCAGAACTCTGTTACCAGTAGTGATTGTTACATCAGCATTAGAATGTTAGCTTGGCTCTGACCAAGCCAGCGTCTTCTCTCATTATTGAGTTGCTAATGGGGACATACTCTCCTGGTATTAATATTAATATTAAAATGATGATCACTCTTCCCTACTGAAGGGCTTGAACTGAATCATCCCTGCTGAAAATGAAAATTTTGGCATCAATAATTCAGATCCAATATGTCCGAAAGCGTCTGATTAACTGGAGCGAGGCTGAGACGGGCACAGATCGACCCCCCCGACGTGAGGCACGGGGACGGACGTACCCCACGCACTCCGCCACGCGCCGCATGGAATCCTGGGATACGAACACGTGACAGGCGAAGCGGTTCAGCATCGGGTGCTTCGTGATGAACCCAAAGTAGCTGGAGGAGGAGAAAGCAGGTTAAAACTGCAACGTAATCCGACACATAAACACACAAAAGGACAAGCGTTACCTAGCACCAAGGTTATGCATTCTCATAAAACATTCATTTTGAAGACACAGAAAAGCAAACGTCCTGAATGCACTACACGCTCATTTCCGTTTAATTCAATTCATTTCTGCCAACTGTCCAGATGACAGTTCCAATCGTGACTTTATATTAAGAGAACGTCAGTAAAACACATAAGAAAGCTTCCAAGATAAAACTCTAAAACGAATAAGTGAATGAGTCTTTCAGACGCAGATGAGCATGGGACAGCTCTCACTGCAGAGACGGTGCGGGAGAAGATGGCTCTCACTGAGCGCGCTCACCAGTTGTTCTTCGGATGGCACCCGCAGAAGGAGATGTTCTTCATCTGGAAGAAGTGACTGCACCTGTCAAACTGAGCGCATACAGGAAGGTTCAGGGGAGACGGCTCCGCCCCCTGCTCTTCTCAACCAATCAGCTCACAGTGAAACGCAGAGTCATAACCTAACTGTCATAACAGAAGCATAAGGTGAGCAAGCGAAAGAAAGGACTTGTCAAAACAAAGGATTTGTCAGAAGCTCTGCCAGCAGAAAGCCAAGAAAATACCAGTGGCTTTAGCTAACTGGTACTTAGCGTGTTGTGTGCTATGACCTACAAATGGAATAGATCTAATCACAGCTTTGAAAGAGAGCAGGGTATGGAAAACAGCTACAGGGGGCTTCATTTAAAACAAACACAAGGAGAGTTTCGCGCAGCTCCCAGTGTGATATAAAAAAAATGCACATTTACAACCAGCACGCCAGCTAATTTGCTCACTGCCGAGCACGATCGCGACGCGCCCGCCATGACACGCGCGAGGAGGCCCCGCCCCCTCCCGCTCACCTCGTCGGCGGCTCCGAACTCGTCCTCCAGGCTCATGACCAGCTTGACGCCCTGCGGGCTGACCTCCAGGTCACACAGCGCGGCGGGACGCAGGTGCACCGTCTGCTTCCGCGACACCGCGATCTACGAGCACACGAGCACGGACCAGGAGCGCTGGTGAGTGTGTGAACACGGAGGGCTGACGTGTGTGTAAATATGGTGTGTGTGTGTGTGTGTGTGTGTGTGTGCAGATGGTGGATTGGTGTGTGTATGTGTGTGTGTGTGTGTGTGTGTGTGCAGACGGTGGATTGGTGTGTGTATGTGTGTGTGTGTGTGTGTGTGTGTGTGCGCAGATGGTGGATTGGTGTGTGTGTGTGTGTGTGTATGTGTTTGTGTGTGTGTGCAGGTGGTGGATTGGTGTGTGTATGTGTGTGTGTGTGTGTGTGTGTGCAGATGGTGGATTGGTGTGTGTATGTGTTTGTGTGTGTGTGTGCAGGTGGTGGATTGGTGTGTGTATGTGTGTGTGTGTGTGTGTGTGTGTGTGTGCAGATGGTGGATTGGTGTGTCTATGTGTTTGTGTGTGTGTGTGCAGATGGTGGATTGGTGTGTGTATGTGTGTGTGTGTGTGTGTGTGCGCAGGTGGTGGATTGGTGTGTGTATGTGTGTGTGTGTGTGTGTGTGCAGGTGGTGGATTGGTGTGTGTGTGTGTGTGTGTGTGTGTGCAGATCATGGATTGGTGTGTGTATGTGTGTGTGTGTGTGTGTGCAGATGGTGGATTGGTGTGTGTATGTGTGTGTGTGTGTGCAGGTGGTGGATTGGTGTGTGTGTGTGTGTGTGTGTGTGTGTGTGTGTGTGCAGATGGTGGATTGGTGTGTGTGTGTGTGTGTGTGTGTGTGTGTGTGTGTGCAGGTGGTGGATTGGTGTGTGTATGTGTTTGTGTGTGTGTGTGCAGGTGGTGGATTGCTGTGTCTGTATAAATATATAGCTGTCCTCCCCACAGAGGTGGGCGTGTCCATACCTTCTGCATAGCAGCACAAAGGATCCCGTTGCCTTGGTGATAGGGCACTTCCACCGAGCCGAGAAACTGAACACTGAAGCTTTCCATCCAGACTGTGTTCCTCTTCATCCCTGCAATACCACAGTCATCCTCGCCTTACAACATCTTACATACATACACAGAGGAAATGAGTCTGTACGTAAAAAAGCCCACAGTGGGTATAGAGCAGCCAATGGCGATCTGGTCCTCCTGAGTTCTTACCAATCATCTCTCTGGCCTGCCCGACGACCTCGTGGGCGTAGTAGGCGGGGAAGATGCCCCTCTCGCCCGTGCGCATGTTGTAGCCGCGGTACCAGTAGTCATCCTCCTCCTCCTCCACGAACAGCGGGTCGTCCACGTCCAGCTCCAGCTCGTCCGCGTGCCGGGGGATGAACCTGGAGCGGGCGGCACGGGACCGGGATCAACCGGCACGCTCGCGCTCGCCTGGGAATACCGGCGTTGCCCTGGCAACGCTACGCTCGCTCGGGCATATAGGTCAACAGCATTCTAAACACCTGATCAGATCTGTCTGGTCATGCTTTTCATCTGTTTTACGGAAATCGTTGCTGCGTTACAAAGCTGCTTTCCCTCAACACTGAATAGGCCAGTGAAATCCTGACCCTGTTCCTACTGATCTACCGTCCTGTAGGCTCTCTCTCCAACCCTAACAAAGCCACACCTCATTCAACAGCTAGAGATCTCACTGAGCTGCTAAATCAGTAGAATCAGGTGCGCCAAATCAGGGTTGAAATGAAAACCTGTACGACAGCAGATCTCCAGTGGTTGGAATCTACTGAATACACATCACAATGCAAGCAGCAAAGGTAACACAGCCATCACAGTGCAGTAAATGCCAAACAGCACACAAAGCCACATAAACCCACAGACGAGGTCCTGTCATTACCCATCACCCCCGGTAACAGCACAAAGCCCCATTAGTGCACTTAGGACTTTTCTAATGGCTGCATGGAGGATATGAATCCTTCATACCCTATACACCAGTTTCATTTTAATTCCACATAATTGATTTTTACGTTGACCGCACGTGTTGCAATATGCTCAGGTCAGACATCTCAAAGGCTTATGGCATTAGCCTTCATATGTGACTCACGTTCCTAATTCACCCGGCACTCAAGTGATCTTCTGCTGCCCCGTCTATTTGTTCCGTTCTACTTTATATGCTTACAGTCAGACTTGGTTACTGTCACTTTTGACATCCAACTCACCATACTTTCTTTGGCCATTAGCGATGTCTTAAACTGTATGCCTGTGCATGCGAGCGCGCGTGTGTGTGTGTGTGTATGCCTGTGTGTGCCAGCGCGAGCGCGCGCGTGTGTGTGTGTATGCCCATGCATGCGAGCGCGCGTGTGTGTGTATGCCCATGCATGCGAGCGCGTGTGTGTGTGTGTGCCCGTGTGTGCCAGCGCGAGCGCGCGTGTGTGTGTATGCCCATGCATGCGAGCGCGTGTGTGTGTGTATGCCCGTGTGTGCCAGCGCGAGCGCGCGCGCGTGTGTGTGTATGCCCGTGTGTGCCAGCGCGAGCGTGCGTGTGTGTATGCCCATGCATGCGAGCGCGTGTGTGTGTGTATGCCCGTGTGTGCCAGCGCGAGCGCGCGTGTGTGTATGCCCATGCATGCGAGCGCGCGTGTGTGTGTGTGTGCCAGTGTGTGCCAGCGCGAGCGCGCGTGTGTGTGTAACCGCTTGTCTCTCTCTGTCCGTCTCCCTCCTGCTCCCCTCCAGCTGACGGCGAGCCGTAGCTGCAGCTCATCACTCGTGCGCGCATACACACACGCGCATACACACACGCGCATACACACACGCGCATACACACGCGCGCATACACACGCGCGCACACACACGCGCACATACACACGCGCGCATACACACACGCGCGCGACCCGGGGCTCAAAATACCTCCGGGGCTATCCGTCACTGTCTCCGTGACAACATCAGCAAGACAAAAGAGAGCAGTTCATCACAGACCACTCGCCTGCTTTTACCTCTCCATCCATCTTCCGTATCATCAGTTCAGCCCTTCAATCTTTCATGCTCGTGTCACATCCTCAGACGTCGGGGGGGGTGGGGGGGGGTCACAGTGGCGCTTTCTGGTCGCAGATGAAGTGGATTTTTCTGGCGGTGGGGGCTGTTATACGGTGGGGGCTAACAGAACTGCACAAAGCGCTCCCGCTGCGACTCTATTGCCCCTGAGAGCGTGCAGGTACCCCCTCACCTGCACCGGGCACCCCCTCACCCTCGAGAGACTGCGAAACCTGAACCCCCGACCAATGAGGTCTCTCGTTATACCTGAGCAACCGGCCCCACCAAGGACTCTCCCCTCCCCCCTCCCCACAGACTAGAGAAGAGCACATTTGGAGCAAAAACACAGCAAATGTAATGAGGAGACAGGTGGTCTAGCCTTTCTAATTTCCCAGCAGCCCTTGCCCTGTCTCCGCCGGCAACAGGGACACTGTCTGCAGAACACCTGCTGCCTCGGTGCCTGCACCAGGGCAGCACACTCACCCCCGCCCAAAAAAAAAAAACCCAAAAAAAAAACCCAGGATGATACGAATGATAAGACATGGGCTTCCACTAATTATGTGAGCTCGGGGTAATGTGTTTTCTGTGATGTCTCTCGCTCTTGCAAAGCGCACGATTGGCCTGCTGCCCAAGCGTATCCCCTGCTCTCGTTCTGCCTCTCTCGTCCGCAGTGCGAGCTCATTGGTCCACCCCGCGGATTAATCCCCCCTCGTGATTAGTCGAACTCGGCCTTGAGGTGAGGCTGGCTTCGCGCTGCATCACTGTCTGCAGAACGCCTCATTATCGCAGGCGAGGCTTCGCTGGAAGCGGTGGGACTGAGCATGCTCAGTGCTGAGAGACAGGGTCCCCCCGCCTCGTGCATTTTTCATGCGTTGCCCGCCGAGCGCTGCTGTCCTGCAGTGCTGTTATACTGAGGCAGTCAGGCCACGCCCATTACAGCTGGCAGAGGCAGCAGAACCCATTTCCTCTCTGCACAATATTCACATCACAGAGGGGGCGGGGTCACATCACAGAGTGGGCGGGGCCAAATCTGCTTCTGGGTTTCAATCAAATTAATCACCAAGCATTTAATTATAATTAATTTATTATTTACTTATCAACATTTTTATCCCTAAATAGTTCATTATTTAAGCTGTCCATTTATTTCTACAACCTTGTTGTTTTAGGAACATTAGTCGCTTAGTTAATGAATGACAATTGAAGGCAGTTCTTGTGTCCACTTATGAAATGTTTAGACGGTGGTCTAATATAGGAGAGAACTGGCACTGGTGTGTGGAGCTAATTAGACAAGTGAGACAGGGTAGTCTGAGGAAACAGTAACTTGCTGACACAGCAGCCCTCCAGGACAGGAACTGCCCCGCCCTGATCCCTGGCCTCCAGATGAATTCTGATTGGACCCAAAAGAACAAAAGCCACTCAGCCAAATGAACACATTCGGTCTCAAACCCACTGTTTGTTCAAACCTACAGGGACTAAGAACATCCCTGGGTGAAAAACCAGGACACAGAGTTATTCCTTCATTACATATAGTTGCGCAGAATATTCCCATTCTAAGGGACACACTCAGAGTACAGTTAACCTGTAATGGACTTCACGCAAGCAATGGATGTTTCAGATGCAATTAGTGCACCTCAGTAGGACGTCAATATACAAAAGAAAGCTGGTACAGTAATGGACTTACCTTGCGCAAGACAAATTAGCCTTCAGGGTCTGTTCAATAACTGCTTTCCCTTACTTACTTCCCTCGCAAACCACCAAGTGATTTTCATTCTGAACGGCTGCATTTTTTGTGGAGAGCATCGCCTGTCAGACCCAGCCGGCTCTCCGTGGTCTTCTGAGGCTCAGTCGCTCTCAGGCTAATCATATTCAGTCACAGCCATCAGGTCCTTTAGCCCTGCCTTGTGCCACCTTGTGCAGTACAGACCTGTCAGATCTGACGGCAGCGGACTAAGACTGCGGGGTTCATACGGAAGCTTATTTTTTAAAAATGGCCGACAGGGACGGCCGCCAAAGGGAGAGGTTCGCTGGGAGGGGCCGACTGACCTGAACACCGCCCTGTGCGTCTGCTCTCTCTCCTCCCCCTCCACCGTGCAGGAGAAAAGGCCGAACGAATCCGTACCTGCGCGACAAACAAAATGGCCGTCACACCCGGCGCAGACTGGCGGGGGATGACACCCAAAACAAAGCATGGAAATAAAATCCACACGCAATTAGTGACAGTGATAGACAGTGATATCGGCATTTTGAACGTGTTAATTTCTAATTAATTTAACACAAACTAAGCAAACAAAACAAGTTCCCTGTCTTTGAATACCAGCCAGTCTGATTTGCATCGCTTCTATTCTCCAAGCTAAAATTACGTAAATTAAATACAATTTAATTACACGGGGCCTCTGAAGCAGATCTTAATTAGCGAGGGTAGTCTTCTCCCAGTTAAACCACCAAGCAATGCTCTGACACCCAGTAATTTCCTCATCTACGCTAACGAGATGCTATCGGCAGATACAAACAGAACAGCTTCACCAAGCGCGTCTGTGACATTATTTTTGCAATCCCAAGGTATTTTAATGAATGTCAGGGGGTAATTGAATATTAATCCCTTATTTTCAGAGAAACGGGCCAAAAAGCTGCTCCCAAATATAGAGTGAATGACATTTACGGATGCATTCATTTAATCTCATGCATATTGCATGAACGAGATCCCAAGTCACAACTGGGCTCCGATCTCTAAAAAAAAAAAAAAAAAAAAGAAGAAGCTTAATAAGGAAGGCATATCTGTAACCGGTCCATGCTGGGAGGTTTAATGATTTTGAATGAAGGACCGCCATTAGATGAGTAATTATAGTTTAAAAAAGAATCAAGAAGAACATTTGGCAAATCAAGAAGAACAAATTTCATAATTATTTTCATCTCCACTATAAAAGCTGCAGACATTCTCTTTGGCAAGTACTGTTCATGGAAACACTTTAACTGAGATTCACTTAAATAAAGCAAATTGAAATTATGTGAAAGAGGCTTGGCATAGTTCTGTGCTTATTGCTTATAAGGGGCCTTTCAGCATTTGTATAATTTTGTACTCACTGGAAGAGCGAGAGGTGCTGTTGACGAAGACGTTGAGGAACTTCTTGGAGAAGGGAGCGTCGGCCTCGGGGGAGGAGTCCTCCGAGGAGCTGAGGAGCTCCTCCTCCGCCCGCACCCCACCCCACCCGAAATGGCGGTCGGTCTCCGGGGCGGCGTCGTCGTCGTAGTCGCCGAGGGCGGAGTTCTCGCTGCCCTCGCTCAGGACGGACGTGCAGCGCTTCAGGCTGACCAGCTCCAGCGTGGTGTTCTCGTCCACCACCAGCGTGTACTTGACCGAGTCGTAGGCCAGGGACTCGTCCAGGGGGCGGGGCCTCAGCGGCGGCGTCTCGGCGGGTGGGACGCTCTCGTCGATGGGTGGGGAGCTGTCCAGGTAGTCGTCGCAGAAAGAGCCGGAGTCCTCGTCGTTGTCGGGGGAGTAGGCGAGGCCAAAGCGATGGTTGGTCTGGGCGGTGGGGACGGCGATGTCCAGGGTCAGGCAGTTCTTCGCCAGGCTGTTCTTCGCCTCCGCGACGTGCTCCAGCACGCTCGAGTCCCCCTCCCGCTCGCACCCGCCATTTCCGACATCACCCACGCTCTCCCCGAGACACGGAGTCCCAGGTCCCTCTGTTAAAGATAACCGGTCGTTGTCGGGCTCTGCTTCGTCCCCTCTCGGCTCTTCAGTCGCCCTGTGAGCTCGAGAGGCTTTGGAGTCTTTGGGAAGAGCTGCGTCTCCGCTTGGGGCTTGGAGCGTGGCTCGGCTCGGCGTTCTACCGCCGTACTGGTCAATGAAAAAGGGTGTGATCGTGTCATTAGTGGGATTGCTTAGATACAGACAAGGGCTAGATGTCTGGCTGCTGTCATCTGGGTCCGTTTTGCATTCAAAATTCATCTTCTCGTCTTTGGTTACAGGGACTTCTCTACCGTCATCTCCTGGGCTCAGGTTTGAGTCTTTACTGGTCTCCTCCGAAATCCTGACCTGCAGGCCGTCCATTGTATTGACAAATTGTGGCTGGCTCTCTAAAGGCTTGATAGATGTATCTGACTCGAGGTCTGAGGATGGTGAGATGGTGTCTGCAGAGATTAAAGGAGACCTCTTGAAGAGGTCTTCTGGGCAGCTGATGGGGGTCGAGCCCTCGGAGATCATCTTGTTGACCAGGTTGCTGAGGAGCCAGGGGGAGTCGGAATTCTCGCTAAGCTCGTCTTCCGACTCGGACTCAGAGTCACCCTCACTGTTGCTGTCGTCGCAGTCGTCTGGGGCAGACAAAAGCCTGGGTCCCACGGGCAGGTAGAAGGACCTCTGGAAGCTCTCCAGGCCGTGATCCGGCTCTATCTTCAGGACCAGCGGTCTGAGGAGCCCATCCTCACAGCCTTCAGAGGGGGGCAGTGTCTCATCAGGGTCGGCAGTGTGCTCCTCATGCACTCGGCCTTCAATGCTAATCGGCGACTGCCTGTCATCCAGCTGTTCTGGCAAGGCAGGGGGTGGAGCTTCATCATTCCCAGGATCCAATTGTTTGAGGATAAGAGAGGCCTTCACTTCCCCAATCACATTGTCCTGCTCCAGCTCCAGCTCAGGATCCAGTTCCTGGTCAGAGGTTGGGGAACTGGCCTCCTCGATGGAGTTGGTGAGGTGGGAGGAGTGGTCACTGCTACTGTCGTCACTGGTAAGATCCAACTCAGTCTCAGAGATGGAGGAGATCATGTGACCAGCTAGGGGGCCGCCGCATACAAAGGCGGCCTCCAGCTCCCCCTCGATGTCTGAGTCCGAGCTCGGGGAGCTGAGCTCGCTGTTGGGGTCAGACTCCGTGTACGGTCGCTCTCCAACCTTGCTGTTCATGTCAGCGATGCCAGGGTCAGAAGATGGGGAGTTCGAGCTGGTGGAGGCAGTGGTGGACGGGTGACTATGAGCGACCGAATGGCGTCTGTTGTGGATGACATCCAAGTCTGCTTCAGACTGGGTGGATGAGGTCGAGGAGGAGTCATATCTGGAGAAAGCGGCCGAGTCACACGGCTCGATGGGAGGGAACTCGACGTAGGACGAACACCCGTTGTAAGCTAGGTCATAGCTCTCTTTGCTCATGACGTCTATCTCGAACTCTTTGTCCAGCTCCTCGTCGGACAGTGGGGTCTCGGCATCGCCATCTGCTGGAGCAGTGGAGGAGAGGCATCTGCTGGTGCCATCGAACGTGGTGTCGTTCTCTAGCTCGGGGTCGAGGGCCGAATCGGTGGTGACGGTGTACGTGTCGTTAGCCTGCCTAGACCGGCACCTTTTGGCATAGTCGCTGTTCAGGTCATGGTCAACCTCCGTGTCAGAGCACTGGGACACCTCGTCCGCAGTCTGGGTGGCTGCACCCGGACTGCCAGCCTCAGCGCTGGGCTCGGCAAGTCCAGCGTCTGAGCTGCAGAACGTTTTGTGTTCACCAAAAGACAGTGTCAAAGAGAGACGCGGTTTAGGAGTCATCCAGCGGTCAGAGAATGGCGAATAGAGTGGGGATGGCGGTGAAGAAAGGATGTTCATGTTATGGTCTTCCATGGGAGGGTCAGATGTCTTTTTACCGTATTCCGGTCTTTCCCGCCTGTTGCCCTCAAAGTCGTACAGGAGGGGCTTGAGCGGCGACTGGGAGTGCCCAGTGTCCTCGGGCTGTTTTTGGGGTGTACCTTTGCTTTGCAACCCAGTGCCTGTTGTGGCTGTACACTGCCCATTTGAATGGGTGCTATCTTCATGGCAAGAATGGGTAGGAGATGAACGACCTACGGAGGCGAAAAGAAAACACAATCCCCCCGTCCCACAACCAGATGTTACATAAGCCATAATCAACCAAGCTTCAATGCGTCAAAGAACAGTGATGTCTTCCCTTTCCCCCTCTGAAATAATCAGCATTTTCTCACTACATGCTGTTCCAGGGCAGTCTACAGTAACGATAATTAACTCAGAGGTAATGACTACAGCAGGGAAGCAAGGAAATCTTTTTTATTATTTCAGCATTGGCTTCAAAAAGCGATGACCTAATCCCAGTTCCCTTTAAGGTTAGCACTATTCGCTCAATTAATGAGCAAATGGCTTATGTAAAGAATAATAATGCTGTAGCTTGATGTTAATGACACACATTAACCACTGAGAGACACAGGGAAGATCTATTTCACAAACACAAGACTGCACACACTACCTTCCGCAGAGCCAGCGTTTGACTACAGTATGAGGAAGTATTCTCGGTACAGAAATTCTGACTGCCAACGCACTGAACTCGTTGATTTCCAGGGCATTGATCAGTGCGTATGGATTGTCGCGTTTCTCCGGAGAGCATTCGAACCAGACAATGACTCCGAACTGCAGGCGTCAGCTGCGCTCACCGTGTGACGAAGTGTTGCGCAGAGAATCCTGCCAACTGCCTTTCCATGGAGAGGAACTGCCATTGTTGTTCAAAGAGTCCTGGGGGCACAAGCAAGAGGGAGGCGAAGCGTCAATCACAGTCTCCGCTGACAGGTACTGTACAGACAGGCCATTCCTACTCAGAGACTGAATGTAATTCAACAGCTACGATGAGTGCGATGACTTCAGCCCCTGAGTCCAGGCCATGACAGGTTGGTCCAGTGGATTATGCGCAGGAGAGGATGATGATTGGTTGGGATGTCAGGTGTGGTTACCTGGGAGACGGCGTTGGTGAGATTGAGGGTGGTGGGACGGCTCTTCTGCAGCGTTCCCAAATTCGGTGAGGGGGGCGGCGAGGCCGATGGGGAGGGAGGGCCCTCAGGGTCCACCCCGTCCTCCTCTTCCTCATCTTCTTCATCGTCATCGTCGTCGTCGATCATCTCAAACTCCTGGAAGTCGTCCTGGAAGGAGCAGATTGGTTGGTGCACATCGTTCTTCTCCAGAATCAGACAGTCCTAAAGGGGGAAGGGGGGAGGAGGAGAGAGACAGAGAGACAGATCAGTGACTCTGGACAGATCACCGACTCCTCAACCAGCCAGGTTCCTTAGCCCAGCTGTCACCATGAAACCAAACAGATTCATATACATTTCACCAGAAATGGACCTGTTTTCAAGAATCTACCCCTAATTTAACTTAGAAATAGCCAGGATCACTCCTGACTGCACTCAGGTAATTTCCATTTATTCTCCAAAGCGTACACAACAGAATACACGTCGGTGGCGTGGAAACTACATTGCTCAACAGCATCACTGACCAGTCACGCATTTGTTGTAAACATGAACGCTCTAACAGCTCCAGCAGTGATGGCTCACATGACCCGGAGCACATCGTCCGGAAGAGTGAACACTGCGCCTTTGAACAAGCCCCCCTGCAATCAAAGCATTACGGTGGGCTTGGGTGGCCCTCTACGGGCCATTGGCTCCATGCTCTGGCATGAAAGTGATCTGGCCACATTTTTTTCCGCCAGCTCACTTTATTTAAGGTAACACACTCAGGCTCCGGGTTGGCTGGGGCTACTTGCCTGGCTTGCTCTGTGGAACAACCGTACCACGCACCTCAAACCCTTCCTCAGAGCTATTCAAAAGCCAGCTTGCACAATCACACCCAAACAGAAAAACAAGTAAGAGCAGTAAAGACAGTGGTTGGACACTGACATTGGTGGAACCTTGAGGCCTTTCAGTATTCCACTCACAACCAAGAGGACGCTTCCTTCAGCCTACACCAGTCTCCGGTATTAAGGTATCTGCTAGCGAATAAAGAGCAGTGTACTCGTGAAATATTAAAGAGACATGGAGTACACCAGTATCCAGACAACGGGAAGTAAGTCAATAAAAAGATTTTTTTTTTTAAGTCAGCGACTGTCCTTGATTGTTAACATAGCCTGCATGTTCTAGGCTACGGTCGAACGACATTGAAACGGACACCTCGTTCTAATAGACTGGTGGGTTACAGAGCAGATGGAGCAGGAGCACTCAGGCCAGTCTTACCCTATTATGGGTAGAGTCTTACCCTATTACGCTGAGCATGTCTACTTTACAGAGAGGATAGACCCCCTATACATCCGGTGATAGGACATCAGACAGACAGGGTGTTGGGAAGAACCACACCATAAATTTAGGAATAAAGCCAGACTCCTGGGTGAAGAATGAACTCCCAAACAGGTTGATATTTCATACTCCAGAAGGAGAAGGGGGGGGGTGAATAGGAGTGGGAGAGGGAGAGAATAGTAAAGATGGGGAGGTCGGAGGAGCAGAGGGCAAATCGATTGTGGAGGCTCGGGTTTCATCAGGTTTCCAGGAACATGGAGCACGCGAAAGATGGAGATCGAGGGGGGATGGGGTGATTGGAGAAGGGGGGGGGGGGGGCACCTGATGAGCATACGCCAGCCGCCAGCTGCCCACCCTTCCTCCCCATGCCCTCTAATCCTGTGTGCCACTGTCAGGTATGACACAGAGACAGATGGGCACCATTCACACAAACCCCTTACTGCAGTATCAGACTGACCAGTGTACCTACTGACTCATTCAATTGCAACTGTTATTAACAGAAACAGTATCGTTAACAGGGATACACTTTGGGCAATCTTAATTTAAAGTTTAAAAACAAATCCTTGCCTTGTGTGCCAGGAGAGTCAGCACTTTAAATCCTTAAACTTGTGGAAATGAGGGTAAATGCGCAGCCTTGTCTTGTTCTGTCCTGTCATGCTTTGTAAGTTTGTTCGGTAACAGTCTCCAGAGTCCTCCATCGCCCTGAGGACGAGCCGCTTGGACAGCACCGTGACAAATTCACAGAAACGTACTGCCGCAGACAGCCCTTACGCCAGCACACTGCTTCTGCTGAAGCTGGGGGAAGGGCCATCGTCTTGGAAACAGCAACAATTATCCAATGCAGTAAAGGTGTTGGCCACCATATGGTGTGTTGTCACTCTTTTCATCTTTTTCTCTTTAATTATACCTGATGCAGTAATAGACAACCACACTTCAAACGCCGCGTGAAGTGCTTCCGGAGAAAAAAAACTTAACGACTGTTGACAACCGGGTGTTGATAAGACAGCCAATCAGCAGCAAGGTTGCACAACTTCCATGTGATCACCTGCTTTTATCGAGCACATGGACGGTGCAAGGCCTTGATGCTGATTGGCTGTCTCATAATCACCCAACAGATAAAAGTGGGAACGTTTTTTCTTGCGGAAGCATTACTGTCGGTGGCCGATTGTCAGTGAGTCTGGCGCTGGCCTGCTCCCCCAGGGAGAGCGAGCCAAGGACAGGGGGAGGGACCAACACCAGACCGCCCGTCTCCACCTCGTCGCCTGCACTGCTTTACACGGGCGTCGTTTCCCAGGACTGCCGGTGTGCGTAACCTCAGTGTTCGCACCGCTCGGTAAATTAGGAATCTCAACGTCACATGACAAGCACTCGGGGCCTGACTCTCTCAAATTCAAATTCAAATAAGCTTTATTGGCATGACGCATATATATACATACTGCCTGACTCTCTCTCCCGGAATGATTAATGGCGGGAGGGCATTCCGAAGCACTCTGAATCCGGAAAACTGAGGGGCGTGGCCAGACGCTAATGGTGCTCCAGAATGATTGAAGACTACAGTCTAAATGAACACGAATAAAGCCTTCGCGTACAAGACATGACACAGAGACGTCCAATATCAAAAACAAGATAAAAAAATAAATGACACTTTGAGCCATATGAGGAATGACGTGTGTGTGTGTGTGTGTGTGTGTGTGTGTGTATGGCGTGCTTGTTTTCCGGCAGTGAAACGATGACTCATGCGTTGCAGGAGATGAGTGATTTACGGCTGGAGAGTTATGTCACTGGCCTTTCTCGTATGGTCAGCTGATCTGTGAGTCACCTCACGTAAAGGTGGGGACCAAGAATAATGGACAAACATTAATCAAACACAAGGTGAGCTCTTCTTTAGTGGCATCTCTGCTAGGGGACCAAGTACAGATAACAACGCTCACCTTCCTCTTGGGATGGGCAGTGCGTATATGAAGCATGTATATGCATGAATGTACTTTGCATATAATTCAGGCTGCTTTCTTTTTTGAGCCACTGGCAAGGAAACATACACCTCCGCTTTTTTGATATTTATCATTTTAAAGAGCAGTGATATATTTCTTTCAACCGGTCACTCTGATCTTTTAATACCTGAATGCTCTATTTATTCACTCATTTATTTCTATTCATTCATACATCATCTTCTCTCAGTCCCTAATTTTTGAGCTGGGAAAAACTGTGCATTCTTTGGCAGCGTTAAGGGTTGATCCAGAAACAGAATGTGATTGGTTAAGGGTTATGCCAGGAGCAGAACGTGACTGGTTAAGGGTTAAGCCAGAAGCAGAACGTGATTGGTTGACGGGCGGGCTGTTGCATCTTCTCTGCCTTATGTTCTGGGCGTAACCTCGCAGCGGGGGGGGGATGATGGGGGCTCTTAATCCAGGCTGACTGAGCTGACAGGAAGGAGCGCGCTCAGTAGCGAGCTCCTCCCAGCTCTGTCCCCATAGCGCGCGTGACATCAGCTCTCTGTCATATCTCCCATATCTCCCCAGCGTGCGGGACGCTGTCCCACAGTGCCAGGCCGCCGTCTCTGTCAATCACACGGGGCAGGCGGAGCCCTTCCTGCATTAGCGTTACTATAGCAACGGCAAACTAGAACGGCTTGTTTGCCCATCTTTACACAGGGGCAAAAAAAAGAAAGAAAAAAGCAGAAACTCGAGATTTAAAAATTGTTTTCAAACAGTTCCGTTTCTACCAAGAGCCTGTGTGCTGTGGGGCTTTAGACTGGGAGATTGAGAGCTCAAAACTGAACATAATCAGCTTACAGAGATGTGCGTTAGGGGAGGGGTGGGGCAGTCCAAGGGTGCAGCAGGAGAATGAAGACATCCACACCGCCCCCCAACCTCCCCACATCCCTTAATGACAGCCCTGAAATGGCTTACCGCCAATCCCTGAGAGAGACAGGAGAGTGGCGAGCAATCTCTGCAGAGAGGGAAAGCAGATCAAATAAAAAGCGCTTTCATTTCGCAGGGAATGGGGACAATCATTCTGCCCCATTTAGCGTTCGTTTCGGCAAAATTTGGAGAGGGAAACGCATCAGACGTGGTCACGCCGAGCGCAGCGTGACAACAAAACGTATTCAAGCTGAGGATGAAAAAATAAATTATCCACACAGTTACAGCTGCCTCAGTAGATTTCATTTAAAAAGAGATGCTTAGAGCAACTTGGCCTTCAACTGGTGACTTGACGGAGACGTGCGTAGGCGGGAACATTGTTCCTTTGTAACTAAGGCAGTGGGGGGGAGGTTAAACCGTGTCTGAGTGCATTACTCTCCCTCAAACAGGAGGGTCAGAGATGGGCTAAAACAAAAAAAGGGCTTCCTCACAAACAGAGAATCCTTTCCAAATAAACAAATTTGGGAAGTACAATCAAAATGGCGGAGGCGTAGTCTTGCTTTGCAGCTGGCACAGACAAAAACCACACAAAATAATCGGCAGGCAAACCCTACTGCACACGAAACACATACGCGAATATTTATACACGTATGTAATATAACGGCCATTCCTGAACAGAGTTCATACCTCTGACCTAGTGCTAGCCAGTGGGAGCATTGTGAAAAGCGTCACGCGCCGCACCCCCCCCCCTCACCTTAAACAGCCTCACCTGTTCCCTGCGGAGGGAACGGCGTGCCTGTCTGCGCACCCCAGCCAGCGTACCCAAACGCTCCTATTTTTAGAGCGAGAGCGGCAGCTTCTCCGCGTCTCAGGAGAACAGGCTCACTGCAGACACAAAGAGAAGCCTATCTGCATGGGCAGGGTCTGCAGTGCAGTCCGCAGTCTATTTTATATGATTTAGTGGCATAATATTAGAACATTATGATAACTGCGCTAACATATGATCTCTCATATACTTATATACATACACTCTCTGAAGTGGGAGTGTCCTTGGCGGGTTTACGTGACTGTTTCCTGTGACTTAGCTCTGGATAAGAGAATCTCCATGAACGAATGTGACGTAATGTATTATAACCATATGTGTATTGTATCCACAGTGTCATTAACACATATTCATATATATATATATATATATATATATATATATATATTCAGTGTCCTCACACTCAGACCAGACAAAGTGAATGAAGGGTGAAGGGAAAAAGCAGTATCTCATGAGACAGAAATGCGCAGGACGGCGTGAAGAGTAGAGTGAGTGCCGTGTTTCATCATTCAGCCAGACGTGAGCGCAGCTCCAGACCCCGCAGGCAGGAGGCGGGAGAATGTGGGAATGCTGGAATGTGGGAATATTGGAATGTGGGAATGTTGGAATGGGAGTGAAAGCTTTGAGGCTGCAACCACTGTGCTCCTTCTGCAAGTGCTGTTGGCAGAAGAGGTAACTGGAGATGCACAACTGCCCAGAAAATGAAAAAGGGGAAATAAATAGCTTGATGTAAATAGTCACCTCATTAAAAATGCATGAGTTATTCGCTGCAAGCATTCAGCATTATTTTGGTCTTGAGTCAGCAGAGTCGGCTTCCAGGTGTCGTGTTCCGGGCCATTAACTGCACCTGTGACCTCTCAGCGACCTGCGATGAGCTAAGCCACACGCAGACTGTGCACAACACCGAGGCAGCGCTGCTCTGTCCTCCACACAGCCAGGGCCAGAGCGTGCGCACTGCCACGTCTCATTCATCCAATCAACTGAGGGTCCCGCCCACCAATGGGTTCTATTTGCATCTGAATTTATTGCATTTATGTGTTTCATATGCTTACTGTACGAATGCTTAGGTTAGAAGCACGTTTCTTTGAAACTTCTCAGGGATTCTGCAGGAGCGGAGTTAAATTTTTACCGGCGTCTGAAGAAAAAGGAGTCAAACGGGAGTGTGAGCCAGCTGTGGCCGAAGCCTTGCAGAACACGCAGAAACGGAGCTGCGAGACACTGAACACTACAGAGGCTCCCCTGCAGGGAGCGCACAGCCAGAGCCACAAACTCACTACTGCGCCAAGGCCCTGCCCCGCCGCCACACCGTCCGTGCAGACAGGAAGGTGCGCTGCCGCTGGAGCTCCCACTGGAACAGAGCCAACCCGCAGTGGTTCCGCCCGCTGTTTATCACCAGGGGAGAGGTTCACCCTGCTCAGGAAGCGCAGAGGAGCACCCGGGGCACCCGACAGGAAGTGACACGTCTGCACCGGCGCGTGGGTAGACCGGGAACCCAGATGCTCAGATCTGAAGATCTCAGCTCTCGACCTTGCCATCTGGGAACTGTGCTTATTATACCAGAGACAGGCACGGCGGGGAGAGCCGACCTAGACGCTGGTCAGGTTTTCAGTATGTATTAAACACAAGCCTCCGCTCGCTATTCAACGACATTCCCTGGGTCTCACAGCTCGTGTCTGAATCGGAGTGGTTGGTTTTTGGCTATGAGCGGTGCCGGTTTGCGCTAGGCTCCCGAGGCTAGCGCGCGGGCCGCCAGGTCGACAGTGTGTCTTTAGACCCCACAGGGAATCCCCGCACGTGAAGCCACGGCCATCGCCAGAGCGCTCATGGACAGCCAATAGCGTGGTCATCTGCTGTGTGACTCAACAGGCCCTTCCTTTGAAAAGCTGTTTTTGCTGGAATGTTTTGTTCAACATACTAAGTCAGTGTTCTAGAACTCCACCGCTGTCAATTACCAGCAGTGATTGTTACATCAGCATTAGAATGTTCAGCAAAGAACATTCTAAACACACACCTGTGACCTCACACCTTAAAGGGTGAAAGGACCACATTACCAGGGCAAGAACAATGGCTGAGTTCGACTGAAGAACTCTATAAGGTAGTGCTAAGGGCACGGTGACCAGAAAGCAACGGTAGCCGCAGCTGACAGTTGCCATGGCTGCGCTATAAAACTGGGAAAAGGATCCAGAACCCTTGGGAAAACCAGACAAAAAGCCGTGTGCAGAGACCACCGACACGGGAAGCAGGAGCTGGCACTCAACTGGCCGTAACTTAGCAACCCCTCGGAACGGCAAGCAACTGCAGGCCCTGGTGCTGCTTATTCAGGGCAGCCGTGCAGGAAGCAGCGCTTCTCCTCCCACCGCCCCTGCAGTGCGGATGCAGAACAGCCACGGACACATACGAGAGAAGAACTGCCTGAGACAGCCGGTGTGCTTCTGTGCTGGGGGCAGGCCGTGGATCCAGGAGGCATGGAGGGATGGAAGTTACAAAAAGGAGAAACAGAGGGATGGATGTTAGGAAAAGGTGAGATGGAGGGATGGAAGTGGAAAAAGGGGAGATGGGGGGATGGAAGTTGGAAGAAGCAGGCTTTGGACAGGCGCGCTACTTCAGAAGCTACTTTCAAATGTGTATGAAGAGCAAATCCTTACGCCAGGCAGAGAGATATACCGCTACCCATAATCCCCTGCTCTCAGAGAGGATAGATTCTTTCCTAGCCCGCTCACTCAAGTCTTATAAAAATGTGAATTACAGGAGGGAGCTGAGAGCCGAGGGTTTAATGCAAAGGGCTTTCTGTGATCAGACGGTACAAATATAGCTCATTTAGCCGCTTACATAACGGGTGCAGCAGAGTGCAAACAGCCGCCCCACAGCCCCCAGCAGCGACGCAGCGCAACCCTCTCAAAGCCAGACTGAGGGACATCGCTCCAGACCGGCCGCTGGCAGCGCACGTGTGGGAGTTCCCCACGCGCAGAACTCATTATGCGCATTACATAACACTGACCCTACCCAACTGCTCACTATCTGCATCCATGAAACCGGCGAAATTGATATGTTTTACCCTTAGGGAAGGTTTATAGGTTCTGTCACCAGCGTGTCCTGGGGGTAAAGCGTGGAAATGCAGTGGCTGGCACGCCAGTCGCTAGTGACCGCAGGCATGGCAGGTGTACTGGACAGAGAAGGTTCCGCCCTGGCGTCGTGGTAACCGATTAGCGCCGTGCTAGCCTGAGCCAAACCTCCGTTGCAGGCAGCAGTGAGCGAGGTGCAGGTCAGGTGGAGAACGTTTAACCCCCGTCACCACCGTCCGTCCTGCGTGTCCGATTACTCGCTTCTCCAGCTCTAAAATTCTGCAGATTTCCCCTTGAGTGTGTATTATGACACACGCGTGATATCATAGAGAGACAATGGACAGATTTTAACATAAAAGCTTGATTATTTTTGGATTTGTTGCAAAAAATAGAAAGTGTGTTTGTTCAGAAACGAAAAGCGCTCACAGATTAAAGGCTCGCTATGAGACAGGAAAGCAATTACACAAAATGTGCATCTCTGTGCGATTCACCGCTGCCTATCATCTCGCTCATGAGCAGGGATGACTGAGTGGCTGTGTGAGTCAGACACCAGCACATCACAGGCTGGAATCTTCCGGCTCCTACCGGCCCTGAACAAAACAACAAAAGGGAGCGTGCAGCTGGAAACTAAGCTTTTCTGCCTAATGAGGAGGGGGGTTCCTGGGTACTGACACGCACACGTTTGCACAGACTCTCTGGGGAGTGTAAAGGATCGCTGTAAATATCGAGTGTTGACTTTGTCGGCAGAAATAAACACCCACATGATTGGATCTACAGTGAAGTGTTTTACTGACTGGATCGCCTCTTTATTACAAGGCAAAGGGGTGGATTTTTCCTTCCCAGCCCAACGCAGCAGTAAAATGAGCTCCTATAACCGGCAGAAGGAGATGATCACCGAGCGCAGCAGAAATGCTGAGGAAGCACAGCTGTGCTGAGCTGTCTTGCATCCTGCCTCCCCGTGCACACACTGCCATCGACCCGCAGGCTACACGGAGCAGCGCGTCATCACCGAAAACCAAAAAAGCCCGCAACCGTTTTGGGTCCACATTCACTGTCTCCGTGTGACAGGATCTGCAGCCCGCCAGAGGGCGGGGCAGGGCGGGGTTGGGCGGGGTTGGGCGGGGCGGGGCGGGAGGAGGGGGCGGGACCCACCTTCTCGTAAGGGTCCGACTCGTAGTTGAGGCCGATCCCGCAGTCGTCTGTGATCTCCGACAGATCCTCGTCGTCAAACTCCTCCAGGCTGATGTCATGAGCAGGCCTGTAAGGGGGGAGAGGGGGTCAGCTAATGTCTTCACTCACATAGGGAAATTACTCCTTTAGAAAGACGGCGCAATTACTTTAACTAACTGAATTATAGCTAAACTTGCAGTCAATCGTTTACTGAAACTAAAACCATGTGTGGAAAATGAATTCAAAGATTTATTTGCAGAAAAATACAATTAAAGACATAAATGGATACAAACGTAATTAATAAAACACAAGACCACTGTGCAGGACCGGATAAAAATCCTTGGGGGCTTATAAGGGTCCTCCCCTAAATTATGACACAATGCACCCTGCACGAGGAGTGAAATGCATAAAAGAAAAAACAAACAACAAGCCCAAACTACATTGTATTAAAAAGGTTTAAGGAAGAAATCATGCGAAACTTAATCAGGTATTTTCAAGAACTGCACGATTTGCTGTAACAAAATCCAGTGTACACAGCCCTGCATGTGCTGTTTTGGTTTTCTACATGGCTAAAATCGACAAGAAATGCATTCTGCATCATAACGATTTTTATGAAATGAAGTAAACGCATTTTCTTACGGTAACAGGGTAGCGTAGAGATACCTTCCCCATTACTGACCTTGAACATTGCACTTCCATTCACTCCCTTACCCACTTCCTGCCGCTAATCTCATATAATCACATTGGCTGGATTTTGACTCCACAAACACTGATTAGGATTCACGGGAACGCTAAGTGCAAGTGAAAACATTGTTTCCATTAGCCCTTACGAATAACTGCATATAAAGTTTGTATCCTGCTATTTAAAATGAAAGATGTAAGAACCTGCTGGTGTGGTAATTTTTGGTCTCATCTTACTTAAGATTCAGGCCGCACCTGGTCTAACCAATAGGAAGCAAATTAAAGAGACACAGACTTTATAAATCACAGTCTTCTCCACTGTGTGATGTCTCCATTGGATAAGAGGCTTTCACCCTCCTGTCAGCTCCCTCTGAAAATACTATCTATCTCATTTATCCATCAGAGAAGAAGACGTGTTACAAACATAAACTGAAAAACTGATAGAGTTTTCACACATTTAGAGAATACCTTTTTTCTTTTTCATGAGACACAGTGCAATGCCGTAAAATCTAGTCTCAATCCTGTTGAGAAGGTTTTTTGGAATGATTTTTTTCAAAAATCAAAAATTCCAAGTCAGTGTTCTAGAACTTTCGATTACCATCAGTTGCATCAGCATTCAAATGCTCAGTTGAGCGCATTCTAATCACACAGTTGTGACATCACACCTTAAATGGTTAATGGCTCAGGCTGCACAGCTGGAACTGGTAGCCGCTGGCATTGTGGAAGGATAACAATCCTTCCACTGTGTGAAACAAAACCTCTGCAATCCTTGAAAGGGTCGGCCAGATCTGTCCTGAAGCGCAGTATTCACCCACACATGTGCAACGCCACAGAAAAAGAAGAAAATCTGCACATTCATGAAAAATATTACTGAACTGGCTAATATTTTGCATGCCACTGGGTACAGTAAAAGAGAGTCATTTTTGGATTTTTCTCAAACTGTTATTTTGCCCTTGGTACTTTCAGCCAATTGTTACCACCATGTTGCCACACCTAATACTTTCTATTTACCAAGATACAAACATTTCAGTGGCATTTTTGTCAATGTTTATCAATTGTAAATGATGCTTTAAATGTTTTAAAATCCTTTCACATAAAATACACAGTTATTTATTAATGCAAAACTCAGACGAGCTTCCCATTCCTTGTTATTGCAATGCAGACCAGATCGTACCACGACTCCCTAAGCTTTGGGTAGCTGGCTTGAGAACGTGCATGATCAGAGACGCAGATATTGCACCAGTTACCATACAATCATTCATAAGAGCAGCATTAACATGCATCACCCCATGACTCTTACAGAAGCTAACACTGACCTGAGGAAGCCATGCTCAATAAAAGACTGAGAGAACAGCAATCGTCCAGTTAGCAATAACAAGCCACTTCTCACTTCAATCTGAATTCAGAGTGAACTGTGTGTGTAATTTAATGGACCCTGTGCTCAGGACTAATACACCTGGAAAAGGCAGACTTACCACTAGCTTTCAACAACAGAAGTCAACTGTGTGATCGATACAAGAACCACTACATTGCAGACACTACTCTCTCTCTCCCTTCACACACACACACACACACACACACACCTGCCCGTTTCTGAATATCTTTAAGTCATATTTCTTGGAGCAGTGAGCTCCAAGAAATATGCAGTCGGCTATAAAATGGCCAGGTTTCCCACTATTTATTTCCCTGATTTGGTCTTCCAGCTACCAGGGTAATAACACATTATCATAACATTAGTTGTAGAGAAATTAACTCTAATTGAAGGGCACCTAGGGCCATTGGCTGACTAATTACCAGTAATTAACCCTGGAATCTGTAATTAAATGTGGATCTAATAGAAGCCTGCATTCAATTGAAATATGTCTATTAAATTGAATAAGCAACTGGGCGGTAAATACAGACAAATATACAAATATATATATACATATATATACAGAAATAACATGTGCATTAGAGTATATTGTTTAGCATGACACAGCAGATTTCTATGTACAATTATGTTGATATTCCTTGAATAATCTACAATAAAGTACCATATAATCACTGCGATAAGATAAATCTAATTTGTTTCCCCATGGCAAAAAGGTTACCTTCACGATAAAAGTGATTACATTCAACATCCAGGGCTTTTCCACTGCTTATCTTAAATAACCAACTGCCTTTCTTTAACTACTGAATGAAGCGAGTAAAATTAAACCAATTAAATAACTTCTAAAGTATTGAACAGATGGCTGATGTTAATACATACACAGCTTCACGTGATCAAGAAAAAGATACAACCATGTAATGCATCTCTAACGCTTAATTGTAAGTTCAACCTTTTCGTTACCACCCCCCCAGTCAAGCATGATAAAAGTATTTTTGATTTTATTTCTCAACCCTAACCCAGTCTCTAACTCCATTTGGGGCAGCAGTGTAGCATAAGGAACTAGCCTAATAACCTAAATGGCATAGGTTCGATACCGGGGGAGAACACTGCCGTTGTACCCTTGAGCAAGGTACCTAACATGCATTGCTTTAGTGTATATCCAGCTGTATAAATGGATGCAAATGCTATGTAAAAGTTGTGTACAGTAAGTCGCTCTGGATAAGAGCATCAGCTAAATGCCTGTAATGTAATGTAATGTTGACGAGCATACCTGCAAAGCAGCGGTGTGCTCTTTGTTTACGGCAATGGGAAACGTGCTGACAGGGGACTTACTAACCACAACATTAACGTGCGACACAAAGTCCTTTGTATACACATAAAGTGCTAAAAGTGTACGATAAAGCAATCTCTCTTTTTTTGGAATCACTATCGGACGTTATCAGGCACGGTGGCACACCGTTATCGGCACTAGCGGCTCTGGCCCTTCTCCCTGTCGTGTCGCCAGAGCCAATGGGAGCCGCGGGACCGTGGAAAGGGGCGAGATCGGAGCCTGGGGGCTTTGGGCCGATAATGTATATAAGAAGCGGTCCGCGCTGGGGACAGGCAATCCTCCACAGGTGACGAGTAGAGCAGGAAGGACCATGAAGTGGCTCGTTGTGTTGCTGGCGTGCGCTGCACTCTCCGAGGGGCTCCACAGGTAAAACAGGGCCGCTCTTCACCTGTCTGACACTGTGCTGGTGTGTGGACTGAGACTGCTCTCTGTCCGATTGACACTCTACTTCTGTGTTGACTGGGACTGCTCTCTGTCCGATTGACACTGCAGTTCTTATGCTTATTTCAAAAACATGAATTCAAAACTTATTTCCTAATATTCCTATTTCCGTATGATGCACGATAACACTTTTCCCCCTCCATCTCAGAGTCCCTCTGACGAGATTCAAGTCCATCAGGGAAAAGCTGAGGGAGAAGGGGATCCACATCCCCTACAGTGACCCCGCCCTCAAGTACGAGCCCTATCGCTCCTTCGCCACGTCCGGCGCCGAGTACATCAACAACTACGCCGACGTAAGTGCGCCGCCTCGCCTGCGTGCCGTGGGACAGGGGTGGGGACGGCCGTGGGACAGCGGGCGGGACTGGGGTAGCTCTGGGGTCTGGGGTCTCTCCTCTCCAGCCGAACCTCACCGAGGCCCGAATCTCCTCCGCAGACCACCTACTACGGGGCAATCAGCATCGGGACGCCTCCCCAGTCCTTCCAGGTGCTCTTCGACACTGGCTCCTCCAACCTGTGGGTGGACTCCACGTACTGCAGTGACCAGGCCTGCAGTAAGTCCTTTTTGTCCGTCTTTCCTGACAATGTGAGGACATCTGCTTTCCACAATTTCCTCAAAGGCTAGCCCACAATAAAAAAAACTCTCTCAGATAATGCGCTTAGCTTCCATAATTGTGTGCCTGCTTTTCAAAAGCTACTGTCTTCAGTAATGTCCCCTCTCCCTTTTTAGTGCTGATGCAGCACGCTGGCCTGCTAACACCATGGCCTTGCTCTTGTAGTTTTAGGAGATTCAATGTTAGACTTCTTTCACCACTTATCTCACCATGACCCTGCTGTGGTTTCAGTCAACATGCATTGCTTCATCTAAACACACTAGACAAACACAGTTGGGTAAAACAGACATGCTGTAGAACGTGTGAGGTCCCAATCACCCCTGAAGAAAGGTAAATCTCCTCAACAAAGTAACAACCGACAATGAAACTGATTTTAAAAAGTGCACGAATGCAATTCCATATTATGTAAGAAAATCTGAAATGAAATAACAATTCATAGACCTGAGTTTGTAAAACAACCTGAACAGTGTTTCCAAACGTATCAAAATTCGTAAGCCCGAGTTGATTTTCTCCACTTCATTTTTCAGCCGCTCACACACAGTACAGCCCCCAAAGCTCATCCACCTTCTCCAGCACTAGCCAGACCATCTACCTGGGTTACGGCGCTGGCAGCCTGTACGCTGTCCTCGGCTACGACACGCTCAATGTGAGTCCGTTTTTCAGACGCCGCCGGTCTGCAACTTCTGCGTTGGCCGGCGACACCCATCCTGAAGCACAGGGGTTTTGAGTTCGTATCCATCAGTGAAACATAAGCAACATTTTAAATCCGCGAGCACAAATCTGGGAACGAGGCGCAGACCTTCAAAGCGGTTCAGCGCCGTTCTCTATAAGAGAGATTTATCAGTTTGTTTAAAGGTGCAAGATCACAAATATGTGATTAGAATGCTCTTAACCGAACATTCTAATGCTGATGTAACACTCACTGCTGATAAACGAAAGCAGTGGGAGTTGCAGTTCTAAACATTCCTAAAAACCTGCTCTTCAAAGGGTTCACTGTACTGCACTGCACTTCACAGGTTGCGGGCATCACCGTCACCAACCAGGAGTTTGGCCTGAGCACCCAGGAGCCCAGCCAGCCCTTCCTCTCCGCGCAGTTCGACGGCATTCTGGGTCTGGCCTACCCCGCCATCGCCAGTGGCCAGGCCTTGCCTGTGATGGACACCATGATGCAGGAGAACCTGCTTGGGTCCAACATCTTCGCCTTCTACCTGTCCAGGTACCGTCCCCACCCCCGGTACTCCGCCAGTGTCTCATTGAGCCACGCTGATCACGAACAATGGTCCATTCAGCTGCCAATCATGGTCAGGTTTGCACCCTCAACCAATAGCGGAGGCAAAATGAGCACTGGTTACACCTCCGCAGGGCGCACCCCATTACAAAAATGGACTGATATTAAGGCCTTACAATAAACTGTAAGGGCTTTGAAAACAGAGATTCACACTTTTCCTGAAACATCATTATATATCAATCAGCTTATGAAAAAAAAAGATAAACTACACCGTTTTAACCTTTGATTTGTTTTGTGGAGGAGCTTGATCAACATGTAGACAAGTAGCAGGGGTGAAAAAAAAGAAACAGGTACAGGTGCGGTTGCACAGGCGTACAGGTCACGTGTCTGTCTACGTGACAGGAATGGTCAGCAGGGCAGCGAGCTGG
The DNA here is from genome assembly GCA_039654925.1 of Anguilla pacifica. NCBI lineage: Eukaryota > Metazoa > Chordata > Actinopteri > Anguilliformes > Anguillidae > Anguilla > Anguilla pacifica. Next base: position 11,581,617 of record CM077302.1, read on the forward strand.
CTTTCGGAGAAGTTGACCAAAACCTGTACCAAGGCCAGATCTACTGGACCCCCGTCACTGCCCAGACCTACTGGCAAATCGGTATCGATGGGTACGTATCATTTTGAAAATTTTCGACTTTAATTTTTGATTTTGCCTACTCATTTGTATTTACATATCATAACTGATTTTTTTCCCCCACTTGTTTTTAATGAAATCTCGTAATACCCCTGTGATACTCCTTAGTCTCTAGAACTGTCTGTAATTCATTACATCAGTCTTTGCTCAGAGCCTGTTTGGTGCGCTGAGGCGCACACACCCCCCGAGGACACAGCGTTCGACTCTCAGCCCTGTCTGTGAGTACGTCTCAGCTCTGCTCTGCCACCCTGCAGATTCCAGGTGAACGGCCAGGAGTCCGGCTGGTGCAGCCAGGGCTGCCAGGCTATCGTGGACACCGGCACCTCCCAGCTCACCGCCCCCAGCCAGTTCATGGGCAGCCTGATGCAGAGCATTGGCGCTCAGCAGAACCAGTATGGAGAGGTAAGACAGGCCCCAACCCGACCCCCCCCCCCCCCCCCCCCGCCTCAGAGCGCCAGCAGTACAAACATGCAACTCAACGCGCCAACCGACAGCCAACGCAACCACCATTACCATTATAACTTTATATTTCCTTAATAATCACCGCTCAGGTTTGGTCAGATTCACCTGTGGCTTGAGCCGCTATCCGGGACAGTTCCAGCCGAATCAAAAGCCAGTCCTCAGAGGCAGGGAGGTGTTTTTGGGGAGCGTGACAGTCCACTGAGTCACCCCGTCCTGTTGTCTTCCTGTGCCCTCGCAGTACGTGGTCGACTGCAGCCAAGTGCAGAGCCTGCCCCCCATCTCCTTCACCATGAGCGGAGTGAACTTCCCCCTGCCCGCGTCCGCCTACATCTCCGTGGTGAGTTCCCTGTCAAAACATTTCCGCTAATCGCCTAACGGTGTGGTTTCATAGGAAAATATTATGGGCTGTAGACATCGTGCTTTTAAATCAATTCGCCGCACAGCTTCATATGGTCTGTGTTTGATACGACCTCAGTTTACCTCCGACTTCACCGAAAAAAAAGTGATTCCAACCAATGCAGATAAATAAGATCTTCAATAAGCCTCCCAAACCTACAGAAAACCCCATTGCCTGAAAACATTGTTTCAAATATTTCCTACTCTGCAAGTTGATTGGCTCGCCAATGCAACCAATCCCCTTTACAGAACAGCTGATTGGTTATAATTCCATCACGATTCACACGCTCATCCCTCACTTCAACCGTCTGTCCCCTCCAGCAAAACCAGGGCGGATACCAGGTCTGCGCAGTGGCGATCAGCTCCACCTACCTGCCCTCTCAGAACGGACAGCCCCTGTGGATTCTGGGAGATGTATTCCTGAGGGAGTACTACTCCGTCTACGACCGCTCCAACAACCGCGTGGGATTCGCCACCGCCGCCTAAAGCCGACCCGGTTCCGCCCGCCGACCCCGCCCCGACCCGTCCGTCTGCGGGACAGCGCCCGCCCCTTCACCCCGTTTAATCTCTTACTGCAACGGGTCAGAGATTTGGCTCAATGGCTTAGAGGTTTTAGAACAATTATACTCACAAATAAACTGAACTTCCCCTGCTTCTACATCGAGTGATGCTTGTTATTAATCTAAAAAAAGGTTCGCTGGTTGCATTCCGATTATGCAGAAATCATTTTAACCTTGGCGCATTGATTGAGCTAATCACCACAGATTGGAAGGTATTATGAAGGTTAGTTCTGTTTTCCCTAGAGCTTAAGGGTACAGAATTACTATTATACCTGTTATTGCACAACAGCACTAATACACCTGGCCTCACATCAACTCAAAGGGAGGTGCTGATATAATATTAGAGACAAAAACCCTCATTCTTTGAGGCAGGATCGCAGCAGCCTACACGCTAGTTGTCCAAATAGCACTAGCCAGAGTGGCGGGGGGGCCCCCACGAGATTAACCAACCACAAGGGAAATCTATTTGTATTTGGCCAATGGGGTGTGAAATTAAGTGAGAAGTGGAGACTGAAGGGGCGGGAGCGCATTTAAGCTGTCCTTCAAAGCCCAGTGTAGCTCTGTGTCATCAGCCTGACCTTCCTGAAAAAGCAAAGGCCAGGAAGGTTCACAGGAACCCGATAAACCAATGAGAATATCCCAAGAGAAGTTCAGCTGAGGGAACACAGGGATTGAGAGATTGGGCCAACAGATATAAAACTTTAATTAACTTTACTTTAATTCATAGTGTTTATTCAGTTCAGAATAAATCCTCCCCCAAATTTTTTTTTCTATGGAGTAGAGTCAGTATATATTACCCAAGGTCACTGGGGAAAATGTTAACAAAAATGTCATGGAGAATACAGGAATACATTGAGCAGATTTTTCTGAAATTTCTCTCATTATTTTCGCTCTTTACACCAAAGCTTCAGGCAATCCCTTTGAAGAGGAAAATCTCTTTTCCAATTAACCTTCTGGAATGGACAATTTAGTGCTAAATAGCAGAAATCATTCATCATTATTTATTTTCTGACAGTGAATTAATAATGCTTCCAGACGACCAAGCATCATTACTGTGGTTTATAAGTTACGGATGCATAGTGATTGCATGTGGGTCTTTTCTGATCAAAGCATTACTCATAACTACCCGCATAAGAACACAAGGAAAGGCGACCATTCCTCCAAAGCAGGGAATTAGTGTCATACCCTAATCTTCAGCTAGATGTACGTGACACATCTAGCTGAAGTGCATTCATGTGCCAGAACTTTTCCAGAATACTGGAAAAAATGGATGCTGCTTTTAAAAACCATCACTAACCTGCATGAACTTCACTGGTATCTAAAAATATTTCAAATAATTGCTTGGCCCAGGCTTGATCAGTACCTGATAACACAGCATCTGCTGAATACATATGCACTGCAAGGCAGTCTGATTCACAAAAGAGTTTATACTCATTGTAACATCAAAAAGCTTATGCCTTCCTCTAAAAGCAATGTTTCAGGCAATAAATTGCTCTCAAGATATGGGTCTTTCAGTCAATCAGGAATTCATTTCCTCAATGCTACCCATCCCAACTCTGACTGCTACACAGAGCACATACAGTGAAACACAAACATTTGATTGTATAAGAGACATTTTATTTTCTCAATAGCCGCCTGTTCTTCTTCGCCCAGTCAGAATACCCATTCGCTGATAAGAGAAACAGACCAAACTGTACCAAAGCATGGGAAAACAGGGGAATTCATTTCCTGCTGGCAATAAGCCGAGCAATAAGCATTCAAAATTCGCCTATTGTACACATATCTTCCAGGCATCCGTCTCTCAGTTCATGACCGGGCAGATGACACTGATGCACACGCGGCACTGAGGAGCCGTGTCACAGCGCGGAAGCAACACGCCACACGCAGCGCGCTTTAAATGTCACGCATTTAACTCTGAAAGGCCACGCGGTCGCCTAATAGCTCACGGTTTTACGCCTCAGTGGAAGCGGCGTTCGGATCCTTGGGCCTGCCTCTGACATTTGGAATGGGAGAGGGGCACAACGGCACAGCCGGGAGTTCTCTCCGGTTTTGGGGCCGTCCCGCTAAAATCCGCAAAAAAATCCGCCAAACCTGAAAATCGCCGCAAACCTTTCCGTGCGTTCAGCTCCATCGCCCCGCCCACCCACTTCTGTTAACTCAGCCCTAAGGCCAAACTCAAGAATTTATTCACGTCTGAATGCCAGGAAGGAGTGTTTGTCTCCGACAGGAAATGCCAGGGGATGAAAGCGAGGGTCGGTCGTAAAAGTCACGCGGTCACGCGGAGCTTCTCCCGCTACAGTCGATTCATTTCGCTTTCACGCGACAGATTAATCACATCTATGCAAATACACCTCACTGTTGCTGAGGGTGAAAGGCACTGAATTATGACGCACTGTTTTTTCAAGCTAGAGCTTCACACACAGTGCCTGTTGGACCACGATTTGCTTGACAAACATTTAAGATTCTATAATAATACAAGCCATTTTTTGACTTTACAACAAATAGCCAATGAGCAGCGCCAAAGTACACCTCTACATAGATTAACCAGCTTTAGATTAAAATGGATTAAAGTTTCCATGGCGAACAACAGGCTATTACCCACAACCCGTTTAATCGTTCCTCTGGTTACACGGTAACCACGGTAATGCACAGTTGCTTGTTTAGGTTGAGAACACACAGCGGCCACCTACGCTGTTTGAGTACTGAGCAGGATGAGTGCTGAAGGATGCTGGCAGTATTGGTGCTCGTTTTGCCTCTGAGCCAATCAAAGCTCTGCTTCAGAATCGAATCAGACATCAAAGCGCCGTGACGGCCTGAGCTTTTAGCTGCTGCTCTCAAAGCCACAGGCTCAGGATAAACATTCAGCTGCATACACACACACACACACACACACACACACACACACACACACACACACACACACGCACACGCACACACACGCACACACACACACACGCACACACACGCACACTCACGCACACTCACGCACACACACATACGTTCGTGGCCATTGATAAGTCATATCATATGCAAACTGAGAGCTCTGTGGAGCTCAGCTGAAAGGTAAAAGTTGAGACTGTGTTCATTCGTTCACTGTGGTCTTAAGGTATCTGCCATCCTGCGGCTAAGCGCTACTGTTTTAACGCCTCGATTCACAAAGGCTGCGGAGTGCGCACCTGACTTCCTTCCAGCACATTACATCCACGCTCAGCACACAATGTGCGTCCAGTCACTCCACAGCATGAGTATCCTGTTACAGACGCCGCCATTTCAAACAGGTTTGCTCTACGCACACGGCCATTAAGGTATGGTCGCTCTGGCAACGTTTGCCATTCTGTACTGGAGGCAGCCAGTTAGCGGGAAAGGGCGTGATCACGCACGTTCTTCCTGAAGCCCTCCTTGCTTTGCTAACGATATCCAGGCTACACAAAGTCCCCAAAAAAGTCTGCGTAATTAATCAGGTCGAGGAAAATCTACTTTGATTGCCGCCAAAGAGCTGTCAAAATGAATCCCCAATTATAACCACTGCCAGCTCAGGCATTTGCCTCCCCTAGTGTAGCCAATCAGTGGCTAAGTACACGCATGTCATTTACATAGTTTATGAAGGCCAAGGGGCGTCCTGCGCATTATATTAACCGTAAGCTCATGATGGAGGGCTAGGAGGGGTGAGAATAAGCTCGGGTTCCTGATTTCATCTCGGGGGGAGCTGTCTGTTCCACCTGAGAGCACGGCGACTCGGCGACTGACAGCCAGGGGAAGGGCCCCGCTTCACACAGCAAGAAAATCACTTCAGCTGCCTCTCCTGTTGCTATGGCAGCTGAATTCATTTAGGGGGAAATGCAGAGCGCGCACCAATAAATAAGAGAGGCTCCTCTCACCACAGGCTCTGATTGGGCCAGGTCAGCTGACCTGTGCCTCACACTATTGGCCATTAATGAGGTGGGTGGGTGTCTACTGTGTGCTCTTGTTTTTACATTATCAATTTGTATCACATCTATTAGCAAGGGGGGGCAGATTCCAATGGGGTCAGTAACTGTACACATCAAACTCTGGACCTTCCTCTCGAGCTTCATCTCCCGTGCACGCCAGTGAAAATTAAAAAGCATCATTGGTGACGGAATTTTCTCGGCCTTTGACAAGCGTTAAATATTTGTTGATACAGGACGTCCTTTTGTCTGGCAGACGAGGAGATGACTGACTCACAGAGCTGTCATGACTGATTAAAGTCACAGCAAAACTCTCCTCTCCACAGAATGTCAATGAAGCAGCAATAAAATGGCTACGTACCATCAGACAGTTCACAGAACCTTCTCACAATACTGCAAATTACACAGAACAGCTGATGAAACATTAAAGGCAAGTAGACTAGTGGAAATATCCAATCATTTTTGAATTTTTCAATGCTTTTGGAGTCAGTTCCATATCTCCAAAAGAGTGCTTGCAAAGGAAAAAAAACAACAACATTTTTGCATTTAAGTCACCCTATCGATCTTGCTCCAGCTGGTCGAGCGTACTCTAAATTTGATTTCACAGGAAAACTCTCATTTCCTGCAAGCTGAATTTAACTCATGGCAAGGGGAAACCGGAAAACGTGCAGCTGGAGCTGGCTCTAATTACTGATGGAATCAGAACGCCAAAAAAAACAAAACAAAAAGAAAACGCACCTGCTTAGGAAGACGCGCGGATAACTGCAAACGTAGTGCCCCAAATGCATTATTTAACAAGGAGGGAAGCAGCAACCAAAGCCAGCAGACATGCTGATTACCATGCGAATGTATGAGCGCTCGGGTTACGCGCTGCGTGATTAGACTCATTAACCGGAGCGCCTCGACAGCGATGAGCGCCCCGCTCGGCCCGAGAGGCCGCGCGCAATCAAGTTCGGCTTTCGAGACGAAGCCCGCTCTGGCCTCCGCGCCTCCCTCCCGCCCCGGGACCTCCACCGCACGCGCTCCCGCATTAATTAGGGAATAATTACCAACCTACGTGCCGCCAATTAAAACCGTTTCACCCCCCCGTTAAAGCTGTGGCCAAACATGCCAAAAACATAAACAGAAGGACGCCCCCCCCCCCCCCCCCCCCCCGTCCTGCTATGGTGATTGCAGCTCTGCAGCCGACGAGGCAATTTCATAGGCGGCTAAAGGGATTAATTGCATCTGCATAGAATCTGTCCTCACCAAGCCAGCTGATTTCATTTGGGGCACGCCACATGCTGTTCACACCGCTGCTGTGCTTTTCCCAGTCTCTCTCTGCCTCGACCAATCCTCTTCTCTGAAGAGCCTCAGGCACCACCACATGAAGCTTATTGTTGCAGACTCAACAGACTGTCAGTTCATTAGAGGAATTAGAATTTGAGCACCAATGCAGATGGACGTATTACATCTACCTGCAAAGTCCCAAGGGGGGCCCTCTGTACAGGGCATGGCAGCAAAATAAATTAAAACTCTGGGACACAAAGTTTCTTTTAATTAGAGCTAGCGGTGACTTCATGTTATGTTCGGATCATAACTATGAGGAATGCATTATGCATTGTATAACGCAGGGATTGTCCTTCGCCTTCCTTTTCCAGAACTTTCTTTTGGTGTCTCAACATCTTTTGGTGTCTCAAAAGAGGAGCACGGGATGAGTAACAAGACAAAAAACAGAACTGGCATTTTAGGCACTGGACTTGATCACGCATATATTCAACAGTTTTTTTTCAAAAGGTTCCCATAGCAACTATCATTTTTGGGGATGTTACAGATAATGATATTTTTAGACACAGTAAAGTCCCAAATATTTAGAAGAACTGTTCCCTGCGTCTTAATTGTACCGATTTTCTTTTGTAATGGTGGCCAACGCAATGACCGCCCCCCACTGCAGATCCTGACCTGAGATGCTGAAATTCAAACCTCAGCTGTCGAACGCGTGGTTACGTGCGCTGTCGCTGTCACGGTGCTGTAGAGACGGCGGCTCAATGTCTCCAGAAACCGCGCGCGACCCTGACGACCCGCCATTCAACTTCACTCTGCCGCCCGCTCTTATCTGCCCGGCCACACAGGGAATTCAGCAGAGAGCAGGAAATTACAGCCCAACACCGGCCTTCCATCTGATAGCAGAGCAGCCCCAGTGTGACTTAACATGACGCTTCACACACTGACTGTGTTACTGAGGCATATGCAGCCGAACAGAAAGCACACACTCCACCCGCTCAAACAGAGAATTAATACCACACCCCACACATGTACTGTGTGAGTGTGTGTGTCCACATACGCACACATACATACATCCACATGTGCATACATGGAGTGCGGTCATAATTTGGTTTGTATGCATGTATGTGTACATGTGGACACATGTGGACACACACACACACAGACTTGTATGCACTGTGACAGATACCATTCAGTACATGCAGAGTGTTAGCCTGCGTATAGGGATTAAGTGAAAACCCATCAATAATTTATCAACCTTTGGAAAATCAAAGCTATTTCACATACTGAGGACAAAGAGTGTTCTAGAACTCCACTGCATTCAATTACCAGTAATAATTGTGACATCGGCATTAGAATGTTCAGTTAAGAACATTCTAATCATGTATTTGTGACCTCACACCTTAAGGGGTTAGCGCAGCTGGTGTGGCGCATGCTATCCATGCAGTACTACAACAGCTCTTCCAGGTGCATCACATGGCCTGTGTGTGAGCTTCACGGCTGGGTACAGGGATCTAGTCCACGGTTACGCAACACAGATTATTTAGTCAGGCTTAACTCTAAGGTCCTAAGCCCCTATTGTCAGAAGCCGTAACAGCCTCTGCATTGCCAAGTATAAAAATAGGAGCGATCATTTCATCTTTCAAACATGATGACAGAAGGTTATTTCGTCTCATATTAGCTTAATCTTCACTGCAGTCCCCAATAATATTTTGAAATATTTTTATATAATATTTTCTGAATCCATCTTCTTCAGAGGGAGAAAGGGGCAGTGCTATACTGAGGAGACATCACCGCTTACGGTGGGGTTCTACACATTTTCTTTGCTGGAGGATAAAGTACATTATATGGCGCATTAAAAATAAGATAAATTATTCTTAGGGTAAGGTAATTATTTTTTGTCTGGAATTCCCCTTTGAAAGCTGATATTAGTTAGCTGGCGTATATAGCGACAGCGCTGACGCTGCTGCAGCATGCCGTCCCTGCACTCCGATCCTGGCGGTTCCAGGCGGTGCCGGGGAGCCCCGCAGCGCACGCGACGGTCGCCGTGTCAACGCCCGTCCAGCCGCGCTGAGCTCAGACACAGCGGGCGGGCGGGCGGGAACAGGCAGGGGCAGCACCGGGCACGTGCGCTTTAGAGGGAGCGTGTGCCACCCTGTGCTGCCCTCAACCAACAGAGAACAAGACTGGCAGGAGGGGCCCGGGGATACGAAGCAGAACTCTGAACCGGGACCAGAGAAAAACAAAGGGGGAATAAATCTGTAGTCCCAAAAACGCAGGCAGAACGTAAAAGTAGTAAATTTGCAGGAAAAAAATGGCCTAAGTATTTCACACTAGAAATTACAATTAATTATGTTTGCTAATTGCTAACCAGCTAAACCTAAAAAAAAATTGAAGGTTGTGTATTTATCAACACTCTCCACTGACATGAATACACCCTCAAAATACAGTGACAGATTTTACCAACAAAGAAGCAGACAAGGTCCATTTGTGATTGATGAGTGCATTATTCATGTGCCAGCTGCATCATCAGGGAACGTTCTGTCGCCTCCATTAGCAAACATCCCGCGAAGCGCGGCGCAGATTGGAGGTGGGGGGTGGGGGGGGGGTGGGCAGTGGGTGAAGGCCGACGACAATCTATTGTTGAATTTTCCCCCCGATCATCGCCCAGGTGGCAGTGCGGTGCAGCGGTTAGGGGAACCGGAATGGGGTAAGAGTTTGAAAGGGGGCTGAGGGTCACGGGCGATGTGAGCGCAACACGCTTCTGATACCAACATCATCTACAGTTCTGCGGCTGACTGTTACCCGCCTGTTTCTCGTTCCTCCATCTCAGAGGCTGGGGAGAGAACGCTTACAGAAATAGCAGGCGGGGGGAGGGGGGGGGGGGGTCACGCCACCTCGCTCTCAGATGTATTTACGCGCTAAATGAAATGAGCAACGCGCCGCGCCGCCGAGTCTCTGTGGCTAACGCCTTCGACGCAGAGCGGCGTGGCACGCGGCACGCAGTAAATGATCGCAGCACGCGGCCGGGCGGCTCCAGACCTCCGGGAGTTAGAGCCGCAATGGCTTACTTTTCCCACAGTTTCACTTAAAATGAGGGGATGAAAATTCCTGGGCAATGTACCAGACCTCCGGGACTTAGAGCCGCAATGGCTCACTTTTCCAACGGTTTCACTTAAAACAAGGGGATGAAAATTCCTGGGCAGTGTACTGCCCGGGCTGTTTGCGCGACACTGATTGAGCACCGCCCTCGTCAGCTTCCTTTCCAGTTCTCTCTCTCCGGGTGAAATCCCAGCTCAGTGGCTCCAAGTAATCGGAGGAGAAGAATGCAAAAGCACAAGAAGGCGTATTGCGCCAGGGACTGGAAGGACTTACAAGTGGAATCAAAATCCTCAGGTGCCCAGCATTGCTACATTTCTCATGTGAATACATGAGAGCATGAACAACTGTCTATACAGATGCACTGATGGTAAAAATGCTGCTAGATTGTGGATTTATTTTTTTCACGGTAAAGACAACACATCATTATCTACCTAAAATATAAGCCAAAAACTCACCATTACCACCATGTGCCACACAGTGCAGAAAGGCTAATCTGGCCTAAGTCACTGGCAACCGTCCAGGATGTTTATGCCACAATCCAAACATAGGCATGCACACAAAATGAAGTTGCACTGGTTTGCCAAACCTTTGATGATCTGACACTTTTTTCAGATAAATTCATTCAATAGGGACTTCTGGGCACAGATATTTGCAATGTTGCAATGGTGAAACCCAATAAAGGGCCAAGCAGGCCTTCAAACTGCACGCACCGTGACCTCCCACCAAAAACACATTAAAATCGAACCAACCAAACGCACAGCTGGACAGCGGGAACCCGATCTGATCGAGCCAGGCCAAAAGTGAGACAACCCCCCCCAGCTCTATCTGCCGTTATTTCCAGCAATGGCACGGGCCGTGCCTGACATCAGCAAAGAGGGACAGAGAAACCCATACAAATCCCCTGCCTCTGACCTGCTCAACCACTTACATTTACATCCTGGGGCACTGCGAACGAAAGGACAATAGGCTGTTTATATCCTTTAACGGCCCTCGTCAATACAGCGCCTAGGCTTCTCCAACCTATCCACGCATCGTCACACTCCGGTGGTTTTGGCTCTTCGCTTCTCTTTCTCTCTCTCGTGGCCCCAAGGTCATTTCCAATGTTATTTAAATGAAGCCGTTCACCTTATCGGGAGAGGGAATGGGACTAGGTAGAACGGCGGAGCCAGGGCTGAAATGTAATTTAATTTTTAAGATCTCACGCCGGGAACGTCGCGCATCAGCGCCTCTGCGAGCGCCTCCGATTTATACAGCCGATGTGACCGACGCACATTTCTCCACCCAAGCCCCCTCTAGGGTAAGATAAGCCATGTCATTAAACGGATAGTAGAAGCACCAACACAGGCATCGGCCACAGGTCCCAGCGTTGAATAATGGAAGTAGGTACTTCAGGAAATTGGCACCATAACAATGCGCTACAGTACTACGACAGTACAGAACAGAATCAGACAGAATAGTGAACAAGCTCATTGCTACTGTCAGTATTAGCAAACTAGGCCTATATTTGATTGTCCCGGCAGAACACTTTCTGTCAGTTAGAATGTGGGATTACGTGTAGCCTTTTACAACTAGACGTATGTAAAATGTCCTTTCCACTGTCTTCCTATATTACACGTGCATTTAATAAACTATATTCAGTCACCACACATGGAGGAATCTGTTCCGACCGCAATTCATCGAAAATATGACGCAATTGCAAATGTTTGCAGAAACGCCATGTGTTCTATTTCGAGAATGTTCTCCATAATCCCTGCTTATATACACATTTTAACATATTGTCGATTGTGTCTGGGTTTCATAAGGAGTTTGTCAATGAGGCGAAATGTGCAACTTTGCGTAACGGTCAAAGTGGAAATAGCAATGCCCAGTAAACACAGTAAAACCCCAGAAAGACAATAATCACAGATTTGTTTTTTTTCCCCTGAGGCTAATAATATGAAACGCGTGCATGTGCGGCCCCATCAGAGCGTCGGGTGAGGTTTGTTTGGCTGGAACAGGGCGTGGGCCCGAATGAAGGCCGGTACTGTGTCAGTCTCAAGGAACGGCGATCAGGAACCTCGCCTACAGATCGGCTAAAACGCCGTCAGCATTTTCAACAGCACAACACATAAACAAATCACTTCAGACGAGGCGACGTCATCTCATTGTATAGCCCATCCGATATGACAATCGCCACTTCGCCAAGCTTAATAGCGTAACATGTAGATCTAGCGCAAAACCCCCATGCAGCAGTATCAACAGGGCGCAGACATAACGCTGCCCCGCTGGACATCAACACAACCTGACATTCTACTATCCCTGCCTGGTGACGCTGCCCTCTGCAGCGCGCGGTCGCGCAGCTCGGTCGCCCGCCTGTGCCGCGAGGAAAACAGGGATGTATTTGCGAGGCGCTCCTACCTGCAGCCCGGAGGAGAGAGGGAATGGAAAGTAGAGAGTGAAAACATCTCAGCCCTGTCCGCCATCTTCTTCCAGCAATGACTCTAAAGTGACTGCAGATAATCACAAAGCACAGCCCATTCGCGGCCAGAGAGAGTGCAGACAAACAAGATCAAGGGATGAGGAGGATCAGCGAGGTTTTCTCCCCTCTTCAGTGGTCACACTGCAGATGTCGCCGACACGACGCGTAAAAAGAGGGACTCCTTTCGACCATTAATTCGGACAATCCACATAATCAATAAAAAGAAACGCCAGGCTGCGTGGTGAAATGTTCGTTTTTCTGGTTCCGCAAAGGGCACCCTGCCATACACCTGCAAAGACCCGACGCCACAATACAGAATTTCGTCTATGGCACGCTCTGAGGAAACTGCGAGGTGGGAAAGCGAGCGCTGTCTCGTCAGCTCCAAAGGACGCGCAATGAGCTCTCGAGCTCAGCTCCATGCACTACGTAAACCGAACAGCATGATGCTGCGCGTGGGCAGTGCCAAAAGTGAAAAGCGGGAAACAGCACTGCGGATAATCCTATTATAGTCTGCTTTTAAGCGATATTCACCCGCAGGCACACGTTTTGCTGTTAAATTCGTTTGAATAATCAAAGAAATTGCAAACGTTTATTCGATTTAAATGCTCTACCGATATCACTGTGTCACATGACCATGTCAATCACTTCGGGATGGTTGTACTGACTCAGAATGATGCCATCGAATTAACAATTTACTTTGATAATTGATTGAGATTGAAATTGAAATGCATATTTAAGGGGTCAAAATACATACATCCAATTCACAATGATCTTTTAAATATTTTTTCACAGAACAAAAATCCCTGCTCTCATAAGCGTTTCTGCGGTTTTATGCAAAATAAAACCAGAACAGAGCGACGAAAAAGGCCAGCACGGTAACATATACATATATAGAAATAACAACACGGTCATATAAAGCTGAGAGCAGGCCTAGTTGATATTAATGGAACGTTCACGGTGGCGCTGTTCAGTGAATTGGGTGCTGAATTCCTTTAAAGGGCTAGGCTACAGTGCCACCTGCGGTTAAATTAGGGACCGAAAACAACACGTTTAACCAGCGCACAGGAGTAATACAAAGCCTTTTGGACGTATACACCAAACACAGCCTTTTCCCCAAGTCGGCTTTCCGAACAATTTATCTCCTTTTCAGTGACCCGCTACTTCCGACCTTTTAAGCGAATTGTCTAATCTTGTTCTCCGAGTTATTTACACCGAACACTGCTGATTTCATGTTGTTTTTTAATTTTTTTTAGCAATTTAAGTGTTTTAATCAACTGAAAATGTGACCTTCCCTTTAAATTTTCAATTTTTTTTTACTTCAGTGAAAATAATAAGCGTGATATGTGTGGTTTGCGTAAGCTTTCAGCACCATATCCCTTCCATCGCTCTAGAACTCCGAGGTTACGCATTTCAACTGTGAAGAACAAGCGCGAGCATCCACCATAACTGTCACTGCAATTTCATTCTGACATGCAAATCATTTACGGTCTCTGGTACTCTGAACGTGCTGTCTCTTTACCTATAATAGTCTCTGACGTACCATAATTACACCAGGAGCATGAGGTTACATAAGCAATCCAGTAGATGCGCGTTTTTCTAATGCGAATCACTGCCACAGTTCCTCTCCTCCAAGGGACGTTTATATGCAAAGATATGTCTGGAAACGACCGTGAAAAAAATGACATAAATGTTGTACAAATTGCTTTCCTTGCGCAGATATTTCAGAGAAGATGCTGCTGTAGGCTTGTGTTTTTTCTTACATGGTCACCTGATGATAATCAGATAGACATGACTAAAGAAACCAGCAACCATACGACACTCTGAGTTCCATAGCATTTCTCTTTTAATGTGGCTTCAACAATAAAGAATTGCTGCAGACAGAACAGTGGGTCCAGGTCTAGCCTTTCTTGTCAGCCAGCAGAAGATCCATGTATGCCCCAACAATTAGGTCTTCCTTCTTCACCCCAAGCTCTTCCATCAGTTTGTGGGCAATGGCCTCCCCCTCTTCTGCACTCTGTCCTTCCTTCATAACAACCTGCGTCAAACATACAAAGTCAGCCAAACCCCACACATCACACCATCCCCACTGCTCACATTCTCACTGTAGAATGGCAATGCCTTTTTTACAGACTCTCTCTGGGACAGTTAAAGAGTACCTCAACCCAAAAATCATAATCTACTATGTTCTGTCTCAACCTCAAAATAACTGGTGTGACCTGCATTTCAGATGACAAAATCAAATTAAATATCAAGCAAGTATAATGAAGAATGCTGTAAAACCATGATATATCTGTTGTTGTCTCTGTGTTTGACATAACCGAAGAGCTATAGTCTTGCTTCAGTTTAATCTAAATTGCAGAGTCCAATAAATTTTCAGAATCCACTCTTTAAAATGAAGGAAAGGGGCGGAGCTAAACCCAGGGGCATCGTTCTTTTTCATTTCTGGATCTGCACATATTCTTGGCTGTGGGCTAAAGTACTGTATTTGACACATTAGAAATGAGAGCGATACATTATTTCTAAGGTGAGGACCAACATATTAAACAATTATTTTTGGCTGAAGTTCCCTTTTGAACACAAATTGTGGAACTGATGTGTGTTTCTCTCGAAGCGCACTCACCTCCAGTTCCATGAAGTGGCCGAGCCCCTCGACGGTGTCCACATGGACCCGGGTCTGTCCCACCATGTAAAGCTGCCGCTCCTTTTTGACTGCCCCCTTGACCCCTAGTGAGTCTGAAAGGACCCGCTATACAAAAATGAACAACCCCGTTTAAACTTAAAGGTCAAGAAAAATGAAATCTGTGAATTCTCTGCTGGTGTGTTGTTTTAATACTTTTTTGTTGCAGTCACAAACGGCTGGGAAATATTTTTTAACGATTCTTGCAAAAAGCCTGTGCTGAAATGGGTTCATTTCCCCATAGCCGATTTATCTTTTTGAGCACGGTCAGAAATTCCGGACAGCATTTAGTAGAACAAAGAAAATGAAAGACAAACGGGTGAAATGTCACTCGGTAGAGCGGATTCAAAACGGAGCACGCTGAACTCACCGTTCCCCGTACATTCCATCTGTCACTCTCAAGCAACATTACAGCTATGGCAAGAGTGGAGCACAACCCGTCAATAAGATGTTTGAAAACGTGGCAATCGGAGTGAATTAGTGTTTTGTTGATGGAGCACTTACTGCCAGGCCATCTGGGTCTTGTGTCAGAGAGATGGAATAGTTTGAGAGCTTTGGCCCGTCAACATCCGGCCTTTCATAGAATATCAGCTGCCCAGTCCCATTCTGCATTTGAAACGGAAAACATTTCAAAACTGCCCTGCGACCATAAACGCAAGGTGCAGCTCCCCCAGCTTAAACGTGTGTCCGTTTTATTTTTGAAAGAACATGCAAGCCTTTTAAATGCTAAAAAATTGTTGTCACGCTTCATTAAGAATATTAGGATGCTCATTAATATCAAGACAATCCTAATACTATTTATAAATACTGGTACGCTGTCTTAAGTAAAAATGCTAATCTTCTTACCATTAAATTCCTCAGTTTAAGGCGGCCTTTTTGCGCATTAAAAAAGGTGTCCTGTTGGCGAATGAGAGTCCCGTCTGATCTGCTCAACTCCTCGGCTCTCTTTTTTAAGAGTGCCAGGTTGCGGACGGCAGCTTTGATCTCTACGTTAGACGGCATTTCTGACCTTTCAGAAAAGAGAAAAACGGACGGTTGTTGTCCGGCAGAAATAATGGTTTTATTTAGCTGGTAATTTATCATTGTAATTGCACAGATCGAAAGCACGGCTACAGCAATGCAGGGGGTCCACAGGTCCTCGTGGACCAGCGTCTGCAACCAACTAGCAACTTGCTGCAGAGCACATGAAAAGCCGAAATTTGTCAAAATCGCCATGCTTTCGATCCAATATAACTGTAGTTGATCAGCAATTTTATTACTGTCGTTATGGGAACAGCTAATGAGAATCACAAGAACACACGAAATATTTCTATCCAACACTAGTGCATTGTTTCCAGCTGAGCTAGCTAGCTAGTGCTACCCATGCTAGACAAGAGCACCAAATGTCGTGTGTGACATTGCATAAACATTACGTGGGCGAATTAAAAAAAAATATGACACACGTCGCTTTTAAAAATGTTCAGGTTATATTTTTTTAAAAAAGTAGCCGAAACACATTTTTAGGACACGGGCTTTAAGTATCCCTCCTTACCTTCCACCTTCCGTGCGAATGTCACAACCCACTTGGGTTGCCAGATCCCTATGAAATCCTACTTTGAAACAACGAGATTTCGTGACATATCTCTGCAGTGTTGATGCCCAAAAATACCGACTGATTTTACAAAGCGATTTTGGACTGGATTAATTAAAAGCCACGCATCTACTATTCACTAAACATACCGAGGCTTTCAATTCCAGAGTATGCTTTACTTTCTTTGCGTTTATCTTTGTCAACGACAACTTAGTAATTATTACTGTTGCTTCCTTTTCAATTGTTTGATATTGTCAAGAAAATTCCCAAGAAAATGATGATTTGGAACTTGTTACATACATCTTACACACACACATCATCAAATTTTGCTGTATGGCCGGTAATCAATTTGCAAGTAGTTAAATGTATATTATATCGGGAAATTCCATGAAAACACTTGCTAAAGATAATAACGTTAATCTGTCGTTTATTAAATGGCATTGTGGCAAACGTGTTGCATAAATCCGACTATGGTGGAGTGCAACTGCTCTGAAACCCAGATTCCACTTTCTATGGTTCTACCCTTGTCGAGACTTTAATACAAACCTGGCAACATGTTACAGAACGCGCTGTGAAAACGAGTGCTTATTGGCTAATACATCCACAATGGCTACGTAATAAACTCCCGCGTTAAAGTGGGAGACAAAGATTTCCATTGTCCCTTGCAAAACGTGGAAATGCACGTACCGTTGTGCAGACAGAGTCAGAAATGGAGTACTGTATATTAAAAACAGAAATAGGCCGAGCTTCAATTGGACATCAACCAGGCGTGTTCTGGATGAGACCCATTTTTTTGTTTTGCGCCCCCCGTGCAACGTTTTCCGGGGTTGGTTACCCAGAGGCAGCTAGTGACGTAGTATTTATTCATACCGTACACAATAGCCAAATTGTATGTAGTATCGAACAAGTGAACATTACTATTAGGACCACAGGAAAAGTGAACAATACCAATACTCGGTATGACGTACAGTTTACTTGAGTCTCATTTATTGCAATATGCTACTAGTTCTGCTATGTAGTGTATTCCCCTTAGATTGACGGATTCTTCTTACATTGTGTAGGACCAATTAGGGCTGTTTCCATACATAGCCTATGATAACACACTTGAAGCAATTAATGTAGCGATGTACACAGCTAAACGAGCCAATTCTCGCCCTCGGGGTTTTCAGACCAATGAATGCAATCTACAGTCTAGAACGCGGTGTTATCAGACGTATCTAGCTGCACAACCATTGGCTACAGCAGTCTCACTTTTTTTTTTTTTTTTTGTCTGCTGTCGGGGATGGCATGACATGGGCATGCTACCTTACGTTGAACTGACTAACTTGGTAGCTTACGTTTACGTGCAATACAGGGGTGAGGGAATTAGTGTGTCATTGATGAACTGCCGAACTGATTAAATTGCTCAAGGAGTCCTACCATTCCCATGTTGAAAATAGCGGCTACAGGTGCGGATGCGGCAAAGGGAACAAGCGTTAACGCCGCTGTCAACCTGAGAGTGCCTGGTTCGAGGGGTGGCAATGGCGATGCCGACTCGGAAGCTGAGTTTTATCCTCAGGGGCGAACGGAAGAGGTTGACGGTGACACTAAAGGCAAGGCGTATGCCTTCTGCAGAGAATTCCTCTCCGGAATGTGGAAGACCATCGCCGAAGAGGATTTTCAAATAAGCATTATCAGGTGCAATGATAAACCATTCTGTTGCTAACATGTTATGGAGCAAATGTGCTGATGCCACACGGGCTCGTTAACTTACTTCCTATTTTATGCCAACACCGCGTTTATCAGTGAGACAGGCGCATTGTACGACGTAGGTGTGCTTGGTCGCAAATGCAACCCAGTAACTTACTAACTTACTACCCCAGGCTACTGGTGCTGGTATCTCTGACTACAAGTTGGTATGCTAACATGACGTATTTCTTGAAGACGTGTCCTTTTAGCGACTGGTTGCTATAGGTACAAACCTGACCACAGACAATCTATATCCGACAATCTGTCCGTTCTTTATACATGTGTACTCACACACTAGTGGTAAATTAAGATTTAAGACTATAACTTGCTTAGACTCAGCTTTTAAAAAATCTTTTTTACATTCAGAAAGGGTGTCAGCTTCTACTTACATTTCCTTCCTGTCAGCAACATAGAGAACACGGTAAAATGTTCAGTGTTAACTCCTACAGTGTACAAATGCTTTCTAAACTCTGTTATGCATTACAACTGTAAACTACTGATCAAAAAATGAAATACTGAATGATAATAGTATTCTTCTGTATGCCAGGTACCATACAGGTACTAAGGTTTTAAAAATGTGCAACCTTTGCACCTGCTCAGTGTTCTTACAATGATGTGTCCCATTGGCCTTACCTTTAACCCCTTTAAAAATTATGTAACATTTTCTGTTGACAGTATTTACATCTATCTATGTAAACTGCCACTGAGTCGTGTTAGTCACTCTGGAAAGACATAATGTGAGAAGTCCAAGAGCAGACTGGTTAAACACTACATCTCTCACTACATAGAACAGACCAGCCACTGTTCAGATTCAGTGCAACCCTTTCATCTTGTTTCTATTGCAACCAAAAAACAAATTATGGGGCTTGTATTTCCCTCTCTTCTAATATGGGAGTGCTCCCTTTTGTGTGTGTGTGTGTGTGTGTGTGTTTGCGTCTCCAGTGGTGGACTGAGTAACCTGCTTTACCTGTGCAAACTGCCCGACCATGTGGAGTGTTTGGCAGATGAACCTCACCAGGTGTTGCTCCGAATCTACGGGGCCATCTTACAGGTGCGTTCCTCCACCTCCCCCTCACACCTGGGCAGGAGGGACGGGGTACAGTCACGGGAAACGCATTCACATACCTCAGGCACACTGAACAATGTGTAACGCATGGCTGATTCGTAAGGAAAGATCAACTGTATTAGCCTGGTTTCCTCTTTCTTTAAACTTAAATAATCAGAGAACTGCATTCTGCTTTCTCTTTTCAGAAATGAATAGTTGGTTTTAAGAAACAGAAACGTGCACATTAATGTAATACTCTGATAAAGGCCACACCAGGTGTGTGTTGTAGGGCACAGGTCTGAAGTCATGTGGACAATGATTGTTTTTAATGACAATGATGGCTGAGTTTGAAGGCGTGTGTGTGTGTGTGTGTTTCTGTGCGTGTGTGTGTGTGTGGCAGGGCGTGGAGTCACTGGTCCTGGAGAGTGTGATGTTTGCAATTCTGGCAGAGAGGGCTCTAGGCCCTCAGCTCTACGGGATCTTTCCGGAAGGTCGTCTGGAGCAGTACCTGCCTGTGAGTGAGGCCTAGGATTGGGCACTGTTCTACATAACTGCATTCAAATATGTGTTTGCATACATGCGATTCTTACGCTGCAGATTGCTTGCTTCTATTTAGTGTGGTTTGTTCCTGTCACCTGAAAAGCAACCTACAGCTCCACCATTTTGACTGTATCAAATGTATATGCATTTTGAATATGCATTTCATATGTGTATATGCATAGCAAATGTAAACACATTTTGACTGTATCAAATGAAATGTATCTTGGCCACAAAATGCAAAATAGCACGGCAGGTACTCGGGAGCCATTTTGCATCCTGTAACCACGATGCATTTTGGCGTGTCACTGCCCATCCCTGGTGACACGCCCATCCCTCACACGTCAAAGCTTCAGAGGCCCGTCTGAGCCCCGCCAGGTGTGCTAAGGGCACGTCGCCTTTTGGCTTGTTTTGCAGAGCTGCTGTCTGAGGACAGAGCAGCTCCGCGACCCGGAGCTCTCTGCGGAGATCGCCAAGAAAGTGGCCTGCTTCCATGGGATGGTCATGCCCTTCAACAAAGAGCCAAAATGGCTGGTTGGGACCATTGACAGGTAAGGCGCGGTCACGCGGCAGGTGCAGTCGCAGCTGGTTTCCGGTTCATTAACAGCCGCTTCTCAAAGGGGAACTCCATAATAACCAGGCGGTTGCTTCAACTACATGTTGCGATTTGTATGGCTTGAGGTGCAGGTGCAGTTTTAGAAACCTTGTGACATAAGCACTTTGTATTTGCAGTGTCATGTTCTAAATTTGCCTTATGGTTCTCAGATTACATTTTATTTAATCCTAATCTTATGATGTGATCACACTGTCAGCAGAAGATCTTGGGCATACTGATAAGTTTTCCTGAAAAATAAAACTGAGATAAGGTAACTGGTTTGGCACAAACTTCTTTTGTAATACACCTTCATGCCCTTCTGTGGATCAGATACATGGATCAGGTACTGGGGTTGAGGTTTGTCCGAGATGCTCAGGTGAAGAAGTTCAACAAGCTGATGAAGCACAACCTGGAGGCAGAGCTCAAGGATCTCTGGTGAGGGGGCGGGGCTAGAATGTTGAGGTTTACATTTGCTTGATTGACATGTCTCCTTCAGGCAAAGCTTAGTTAGAACACTCAGCATTACTTTTCCATGAATCTCACACCCTGTTAGGCAAATGATACAGGTGCCAACATACACAACCTGACATAACAGAAGAGCTTACTCCATAGGCCCAAGCACAAGATGTGTTACTTCATGCGTGATATAGTATCTGAGATTATTAGAAACCACTTTTTGTAGCTAATCAGGCTGGCCAATCAATAACAGAAGCAGAAGATACATTGGTTTGCCAGCTACTCCAATATACTTTTTGACAACACAAAGAATTGAGAATAATTTAGAAATGTTCTGTATCCCAAGACTGCCGAATTCTCAAAGTGTATCGTGTCCACACATAGCCTACAGAGGGACTGGTATTGATTTTGGACGCAAAACACCTAAAACCCTGTGTTGGTCATTTTGTTGTTCATTTTACAGTACAATCTCAGCTGACATCATAAAAGAAACATCTCTCTTACCCCCTCTACAGGACACTGCTCGCCGCTACGCCCTCTCCAGTGGTGTTCTGTCATAACGACGTTCAGCCGGGTAAGGGTGATGAAGGCTCACACCTCACCCTAATTTTAGCCCTCTGGCGATCTCCAGATGGGGTGTCAGTCTCTCCCTACAAGACCAAGGGGAAACGCATTATTCAACCGATATCTTCGCTGTTGTCAAGATCTGCATATTTTTGGTCCAGTAAAACAAATCAGACATAAATGTATTTTAACTTATTATTTAATAAAACTATTTAAAATAGGTTTTTTAAACATTTAATTTTAAAACATTTTCAAATGTTTTTGTATGACATTTTATTCCATAGGAAACATCCTCATGTTAGATGACTCAGACCCCTCTTCAAAAGGCAAGCTCATGCTGATTGACTTTGAGTACAGCAGTTATAATTACAGGTAAAACAAGGACTTCAGTAACATTTACACTCAGTCCAAGCTGCAGTTATGTTGAAAATACAACTGAGAAAATATACTGTCAGAAACACGCATTTGTTGGATATACGTACGAGTACTAATAGAACATCTTAGTTCTTTCACAGCTTCTTATTATTTGCTTTGTGTGAATCCTGCTTTAATGCAATTCATAATCACGTGTTCATGTATACAAAAGACAAACAAATGCTGTGTTTCAGGGGGTTCGACTTTGGCAATCACTTTTGCGAGTGGATATATGACTACACCCATGACCAGTGGCCCTTCTTCAGAGAAAACATGGACAATTATCCAAACAGAGCGCAACAAGTAAGTCAACCCGCTCAGTGCTATGGCTTGTGGTACAAATCTTTATTTGTTCCAACCTGAAACAAGACTGTGTGAATGATGTTCTTTTTCAAATGCTCCCACCTAGTGGACAAGACTGGTGTGGCTATTAAAATGCACATCAGACTGATGCCTGAAAAAGAGGTCCATAAAATTCCAAACATGAATAAATGATTGAGATTAGATCCATCCTTGCGTGATGTTAACCACAATTTGGAAAGCTAAGGCTGCTTAAATATGTGCACGCGGAATTTTGTACGTTTGCTCTTTCGTCGTAGCTGCATTTCATCCGAAACTACTTGTCAGAAAGTAACGGCTACCCAGAGGACGCAAAGCCCGAAGACCGAGAGAGACAGGAAGAGGAGATGCTCCTCGAAATAAACCGGTGGGGAAAAACACTCACGCATAAGGCTGTTCTGTGAAAGGCTCTGCAGATGCTAACTTATGCAAGTGCAGATCCGTTCATGCACTTCACACAAAACTGTGCTCCAGGTTAACTAGCCCCACTGTTTATTTGACGGGACATTTTCGATTAGAAGTTTGGACTTACAGCTGCATACCGCACATGTATTAATGGAGAAAATGGTTTATTGTGGTCCAGTACAGGACTGAACAGTGAACAGGTGTGTACAGCTGCCTAGGTAATTGAGGAACAGTAATTGATTTAAGCAGCGTTCCTCTTCACAGGTATGCTCTGGCTTCACACTTTCTTTGGGGCCTGTGGTCCATCATTCAAGCAAAAATATCCAAAATCGAGTTTGGTTATTTGGTAAGTATGTTTTCACATCTCTCGGGTAACAATTTAATGCACTTGAAATTTGAGAAACACCGCAGAGTTCCTTAAATTTCTTGTCAAATTTTACCTCACAATCTGTTTATCCTTCAATTGTTTTCTTTCTGATTTTCAGGATTATGCGCAGAGTCGATTTGAAGCATACTTCAAGCAAAAAAAGCTTTTTACATAAGGAATCTCTCTGACTTTCTAAGGACAAATCGACTGGACTGTCATTTCTTCAAATAGTGCACCAGCTTTGTTCGTGCTTTCCTAAATTTTGTCTCTCTCTTCTCCTTTGAATCTCCTGGTGCGAAGATAATCCAGTGCAATTGTTGGGAATACCAAGAAACAAGACCTGTCAACAAGAGAATGCTAAAGGAAAAACCGCATCGGGCATTTAACACACCTGAACACACCTGACACCCACCAGCACTCCCCACTACACCTGAACATATCAACACGCAGATATAATCAGCATTCCCTCTGTGCTCGTGGGGGAAGGACTACACGCAGTTGTGAAAACAAAGATGAGAACTTGTGATGAGAACTTGCCGTGTGTTTACTGTACACTCTGAACTGCAGGTCTGAACTTTCCTCTGCTTGTCTCTGGTTAGCTCACGCCATTGTTCTGAATTGTGCACACTGAGCTGCTGGGCAGTGTAAGTCAGGTGTGTACACTGGGGACATACACTCAAGACCGAGGTAACTGTTGTTTTAAAATGATGTAAGTACAGTGCTGATGAAGGGCATCCTCTAAAATCCTCATGTGTAGGACGCACTGTTATATTAATTTTAAGTGTATTTAATTTAGCATTGTTTTTTCATTATCTTTTTATTGTGTTGTCTCATGTTTCTCTACCTGATGATACAATAGAAGATATCCTGCAAAAAATATCTCCTTCATTCATTCATAACTCCTTTCATCAATTTGCACCACACCATGATGCACGGACATTGTATCGTGAGAAACATATATGTATTTATTTTTCTCACATTTTTTGTTAGACTTCAGCCATGTTCATAAAAATGACTAAAGAAAAATGTACTAATTAATCCTTTAAAAAAAAAAGAAAAAAAGGCAGCCATCTGGCATTTTAAGTTAAACTTTCTGAGAACAACAATATAATCTAAGGTGGTGACAAAGACACTTGAAAAGAAGCGAGTGGGGCAAGCTGTTGAAACTTTTCCAGCTCATGGGTAATTTACTGCCTACTAATGCTTCCTTTCACTGATAATATGGTTATAGAAACTGAGGCCTCCTTATTCAGGGCAACCTGCCTGCCTTGTTTACGTATTCTGTAACCCAGCTACACTGGTATTATTTTACCAGAGCAATTGAGGTGACGTACTTAGCTGAAGGCTACCGTAACAATGTAGTACCTCAGACCTAGTACCCTTTCTCTTAAAGCCAAGCGCACCAAAAGGTAACGGAAAGCGCACTGAGGTAAAGGGAATAAAAACGTATCACCTAACAAGACAGAGTGTGACAATCACGTGCTGATGGTCTAGGGGCTGCACCGTCAGGTACTGCAGGAATGAATCGGAGTTGATTTGCATGCTGGGAAACTGGAGGCGTAGTAAATTCACTCGGGCATTGTGGGCGCCTGTCAGACAGCCTAACAGACAGCCTAATCCTCACTGTCAGTTAGAGAGTGTCCCTGCTTGTTAGGGGGGGACTGACAGGCAGACTGCGATGGGATTCACACGCAGCTGTTTCCCATTGACAACGAAAACAACCGGGCTTTAAATGCGCCCCTCTGGTTATGCTGAGATTGGCGACGGGTAAAAATCCGGCACGGGGACCGGGTGTCGCATTTCACCACAGAGAAGGCCAGCGGAGCGACCAGCTCAGGCTGCTTAAAATAGACAGCGTGCTCGAAACATACAGCTGGAAAAAAAAAGCTCTCCGCGTCAAGAAGCGAATTTTCTAGAAGCGGCACGGACGCCGATTACGCGGCAGAGCGGGCTGTCAGAGAAATTGTGGACGCTGGATTTATCCGCGTTTCGACTGGAGTGCTTCTCTGAAGACTGGCGGCGTGACACGTGGCCATCGCGCTGCGCGCCTCTGCAGTAGGACTGTCTGGGAGTGTCGCGTCTGGTTTGTGTTTGCCTAGGAAGCATATTCCCTTAAAAGTGTTTGCTGCCTGCTTGACGCGTTAGCAAAACAAAATTTCTGTTCCATTACATTTCTGTGACGGAGAACCTCCATGCGCAATGTAAACTGTGTGTCAATGCAACAAAAATGAAAAAGTAACTACCAAATATCTGTTCACTGAAAATTACAAGTGCTAAAAATAGTCAGAACATATCCACAGTGACAGCTTCTAATCCTGCAACTCCACCATGGCAACTGCAACAGCTCAAACATAAGGACAGTGAGAAAATATTATGACATAATCCTTCATCCACCAATTAAATTCTGCTGCAATAATCTTTATCACTAGGAACTGTAAAGACTGGTAAAGGCTAAAGAGGCTCAGACGTGGCTGAAGATGAGGACCCTGAGGCAGTGCTTATCGCTGCTGTTACTCTGTTTGACCGCGTGGCTTCAATACGGGGCGGAATGGGCGCGGCGGGTTTTTGGGAGCAGGACCCTGAGATTGGACCCCGCTGGTCAGAGGGCTGATCACAGCGAGAGCCGGAAGCCTGAGCCCTGGCGGACTGACCCGGCGTGGAGGACCTACTCCGGCAGAGAGGGACCCATGGTCACAGTGCAGACCAGCACACACGCTTTCCAGGTAAGCACCAGAGGTGGGAATATCTGCAGACGCAGCCGTTCTAGAGCTAACGTGTAGCATGGAGTTGCACGAAAACCTGCTACTGCAGTAACTACTGTCGTATCTATTGAATTACTGCACAGCTTTGTGCCTATTGAATACATGAGGTTCAGCTGTGACTCATCAGTTTCGGGTGACCCCCAGGTTGACTTGGGTAGGCTGTCGGAGGCGAGCGAGTACTTCAGGGCCCTGTCCCGGTCCAGAATGAGGGAGACTGCAGAGAGCCTCGTTCACCTGGAGCACGTGCCCTCGCACGTCTTCCACAACTTGCTGGAGTTCACCTTCCTCGGACGCTTCAGTGTCCCCGAGGAGGAGCTGGGCCTGCACATCCAGGTGAGTGAGCCCAATCGCATGCTTGGAGTGGATAATAAGAGAGGGATAAGACAGAAAAACAGAGGAGCTCCACCAATCACGGAGCATGTTGGTCAGGCAACATCAATAGTGATTGGCGGATACTTTCTGGCTACTTTTTGGCTGCCATGCCTGTTCTTGGAGATCTACCATCCTGTAGGTTTCCATTCCAACCCTAACAAAGCTCATCTAACAGCTTGAGACCCCACTGAGCTGCTAATTAGTAGCATCGGGTATGCAAAAATAGAGATGGAAAGAAACCTACAGGATGGTAGATTTCCAGGAACAGGGTTAGGCAGTCCTGGTTAATACACACAGGGAGTTAGGGAGTAGAGCCAAACAGGATCTACTAATCATTGTTGTTTTTTTTTTGTTGCTATCAATGCACTGCGTGACTAGTGGAGCTCCAGTGCTTTCTAAAGGTAAAGGTGTCTTATTCCTGTTTTATTATCTTTATGGATGTGAATAATCCCCTTAGGGGTAGGGGTAGTGACCTGCTACTACAATGAGAGGCTCAGTATCATGTGCCTGCTGTTTATTTTCGCAAGGTAAGTTCAGTAAAAGCACCGTATGACTAATAAGTGCTCTATGGTTAATGACGAGTGCTGGCTTTTCACAAACAGATGGGCAGCTACCTGCTGGTGCAGCCCTTCGTCTCAGAGTGCCTGAGCTCCCTGGCCAGCGTCTTAACCCCGGAGAACTGCGAGGCCTACCTGGCCTTCGCGCGGGAGATCTGCTGCCTGGAGATGCTGGAGGCGGTGCGGAGGTACCTGAGCACAAACCTGCTCGAGCTGGCACACCTGACCGGGAGGCTGGACCCCGAGGAGCGGGAGGAGCTTATCCGCCTCAGGCTGGGCGGGGCCCGTCGGCTCTGCGCCCTGAGGAAGGAGAACCTGACCTCCGGCAGCCAATCGGACACAGCCGCCGCCCGCCACCTCTACAGCCTGGCGGGGGAGGAGGAGGAGGAGGAGGAGGAGGAGGAGGGAGGGGCCTGGCGCGCGGAGGCCGAGCTCCCGTTCGCGGCTGACAAGTGGTGCTTCACCACCGCCGTTCTGCACAACTACCTCTACCTCATCGGGGGCTACAGACACAGGGTCAGGCGGGGGTACGAGTTCAAGATGGCCTCCTTCAGATACAACCCCTTCACCCACAGCTGGGTTTCCACTGCGCCTCTTATCAAGGTAAGGAGGGACACGTCTAACCACGCCTCAGGGTTTGGGGCCCAAGTTCTATCCAGTCAATTCAGGCAACAAAGAGCCACTGAAATCTCATTAATGAATTAGAACCGGAGTGCCCAACCCAGGTCTTGGAGAACCGCTGAGACTGCTGGTTTCTGTTGTTACTCGACACTTAATTGATCAAATGAAGCAGTCGATTATGCTGATAACTCCCCTCACCTGGTTTCTTGGGTCTAAAGTGGTTGTTGTATTAAAGGTGAAAACTAAAACCAGCAGACCCTGTGGCTCCCCAGGACCTGGGTATGCTAGCTCTGAATGAGAAAAACACCCATAATGCTCTTAATGGATTACTCACTATAAGCTCATTTGATTGACACGGCTCCCACCCTGGTGAGCGTGTCGCTGTGAAAGAGCCGATCGCTGAAGGCGCTCCGCCCCACAGCACCGGCGCCACTTCAGCGCGGCGGCCTGCGAGGGCTCCGTGTTCGCGCTCGGCGGCTGGTACCTGGACTCCCTGGTGGCGCCCGACTCCGGCACGGCGCTCTACACCGCCGTGGAGCGCTACGACCCCTGGGCCGACTCCTGGGCCTTCGTCTCCTCGCTGCCGCTCACCGACTTCCGCTTCACCGTGTCCCTCTCCCACGACGTCCCGCTGGCCGCCGCCCTGCGCCGCCGCGTCTACGTCCTGGGCACCGTCCAGAGGACCGGCGAGAAGCTGGTGCTGCAGTACGACGTCACACAAGGTCAGCTAGGCAGCGGTAAAAATGTAATATAGGTATTATATTAATGCACAAATGCAGGTTAAATATATATAATGTGGCTGAAAAAAAGAGTACACCCCCACACCGTTTCATTGCTCCCAGTGAGTCATTAACACGTGCTGTGTTTGTTAATATATTACTGGGAGCAGCGGCACGTGTTAAGTGCACTCTTTCCCCTCCAAACTGGGTGTTTGCAACTCAGCTGCGTCTATCCCAGCATGCATTGGGTGAGAGGCAGGAATACACCCTGGACAGGTCGCCAGTCTGTCGCAGGATAAGGTCATGTTCTGAGTCAAAATTCTGCATAAGGTGATGGCATGTCGGGCATGTCGGTTACGCTTTGCTCTTATACTTTCAATTCCCAATTTGGGCCACAGGGTTGTGACGGCATATGATATATGGCAAGGTGTATGCCTACCAGCAACTCTGTTTTCACGGCAGGATCTGCAAATGTGACTTCTTACAAAGCGAGATGCTGTGTAATTCCTACTCCCACTGAGGCCAGTGCGTTTTCTCCCTCAGATTCCTGGTCAGAGCTGCTCCCTACCCTGACCAGAGCCGACGCTGACATCCCCAGCCTGTACTTCCTGGGGGCGACAGACAGGCTGTTTGTGATTGGAGGGACCAACTCTGCGAACGTGGTGACGTCGCTGTGCGTGGAAAGCAGGCGGTGGGGGCGGGTGCGCGCCACCGAGAAGATGTGGCTCGCGGGCCAGGGGACCGTCCTCAACGACCAGGTCTACATGTCAGACGTAGAGCACAACTCCATCGTCAGACTCGACCTCCGCTCGCTCGCCGTCCACCGCCTCCCTCCCTTCCCAATCCACACCAGCTACGAGGCCCTTTTCCACCTGCACTTCTAGCACAGGCTCACAAGACTTAAAGAAAAAATGAAACAAAGCAAATGTGACTATTGCCATTGAATACCTGAGACCAAAGAGTTCCTTTGTGACATCACACAGCTTCCAAAGCTCCCAAAGTGCACCTGTGACGATCAGTAAAAGTCACATAGTGTCTCCATACCAGAATCAAACGGCTCGTGACTTTGATTTTGGTCCGTGTTTCTGTCCAGGAGTAACTAACGGATCTGCATCCTTGCGGGACGGAAGCATATTAAGGTTGTGAAATCAAAGCAGGCCAGGTGACTTTGCTATGAGTTCCACGGTTGCCATGGTTCACTACAACGGAATGCAAACAGCTTTCTCCAGCGCAGCAGATACTGCCCTTTGGATTGGAAGGTGGTGCACGAGACGGAATGCATTAGCTTTCCACCAAACGGTCCTGACCCCTTTACCTTCAGCGGGCTGACAGGAGAGGTGAAGCTTGAATTATTGTTCAGTAAACAATCCTCCATTGACCAGCCCTGCTGTTTGCTCTACCAGTGACATGGCTGAACGCAACTGACCTCGCAGAAAAATACAAAGAGGTGGCAGAGAGGCGTATCAGAGGGTTAACACGGCCTTAAGTTTAAAAAAGCTGGTTGTGTTCCAAATAAACACTCACGTGCCAGCTTAAGAGCTGTATCTTTCTCTGCTTCTTGCAGTCTTTAACATGCTCCTAGCCGAGAAAGTTATAGCATGAGCAAGCTATTTATAGCCCACTTCTCCCATTGTTGGAGCATGTTTGAGTAGTAGCAGCTATGCGTGATGCGGACTGACAGCAGACGCATGCCTGCGCGTGAGGTACAGTCCAGAGCCGGACGGTGTCCGATTACACCACACGGGGAGAGCGGAGCAGAGCAGAGCAGCTTCTGCTGAACTGAAGAGAGAGAGGGAGAGGGAGAGGGAGAAAGAGAGACACTCACAGGGAGGGACTCGCTCTCGATCAGTACCTCAGGAGGGCAGTTTCAAGGACAAGGGAGTCGCAAGGGAGGTTTACGGACACAAGGGGAACCCGGCTCTGACACCAGAAAGCCTCCAGCCCAGTTCTGAGTAAACCCGACCCTCAACACTTCTCCACACCGGGACACCGCGTCTGTGTCCATGTGCACTGAGGTATGGCATCTTCTGAGATGGGGAACATTACACTCCCCTCAATCTTAGGGTATTTACTCTCTGCATGTTCAAATCCGCGGTTTTCATGCCAGGTTTCAGCCTTTATCAAGATGTATTTCCATAAGAGCATATTCGGTTTGATTTGTTATTCCAGTGTTTTTTTTTTTTCATGTTGCATGTAGAGTTGAACAATAGCTTTCCCTTGTGGTCAACATTCGTTTGGGGTTGTGTGCCAAACTGCAACTTAATGTGCATTTTGCCTCAATAAAATTGTCTTATTATACTCTGCTTTTGTACCATATTTACATCTAGGTTTCAGTGCTAAAGAGACAAAAAAAGAAAAGAAAAAAAAAATATATATACATATGCATCTTGCATGATAGACCATACCGCTCAGATTATCAAACACAGCTTCTTGAACTGTTACTGTAATAACCTACACTTGACCCATAGGAATACATACAGAGGTGCCAGTATCAACAACTATTAACCAGCTAATATGCTCTTACGGCAACTACTTCATAAATCATATTATTTGCTTATCAGAACAATTTCTAATGTACACCTGCTTCATACCATAAATGCATAAAATCACAGAGACTTCATCTAATCTGGAGGGTCAAGTCAATGCCACAAACCTATCAAGTAAAACCAATAGCATTTTGAGACATTGGACAAAATGGTAGGATATTGCACTACAGGAAAGGTCTCTTAAACCAGGTCATAAAACAAATTAATTTAAATAGTGTGAAGGAGACGTTTCCGAATTAGTGCAATTCACGTGGCTCTTTTGAAATTTGTGTGTGTTTATATTTATAACGTGCCTGCGTCATGTACCACGCTCTGTTCGCCACCGCTATATCTGGTATTTCAACTTTGCCCCACTTGATAGGACTCTAGTCACATGAGATGGAAAAAGTCATTCAGGCTTGACCTAATACAAATTATTTTTTCCTGAGCAAAGGCAAGTGCACTAGTAGCATCCCGTAATTGTATTAACAATGTAAACACTGTACAACTAATTAAACAAGTAACTTAATAATGAGCTTCGATGTATGCCATTAATTCAGAAGTGTGTTCAGAAACGTGTTAAGCTGCATAAAGAGTAACGGTTGACTTTTAGCTAAGCTAACACTTCGGACCCCTGCGTAGCAATCGTTGCTTTGATTCGATTTATTTGTCGGTTAAAAATGACTTCACGCGCGAATGTTAAGCGTTTTTTGAACGGAGACGGAACGTTCACTGTGAGGCCTTTTTGCTGATCTATTCTTTAGACAACCATCACAGAGTAAGGCCTGGGCGATGGCAGAGGCTCACCAAGCGGTGGGCTTTCAGTTCACTGTCAGCACAGAAGGGATTGACCTTCACCTGAGTCGGGAAGTTTTGAAGCACATTTACCTGTCCGGAGTGACGTCATGGAAGAAGCGGGCCATTCGGTTCAAGGTAAGCTAGCTAGCTAGCTAGCTTGCTAGCCTGCTGGTTTTCTACCGTGGGAGGCCTCGTAGGTTCTGTAGAGACACAAAAATTAACGTTATTAAACTTCTAAATAGTATTGGCTGTTACTTATTATTTCCCCAATGTCTACTGACACAAAACAGTCAGGCTGTATGACTCACAAATTATCTTTTGTTGCAGAACGGCATCCTAACTGGAGTTTACCCTGCCAGTCCGTCGAGTTGGCTGGTTGTTGTCGTGGCGATAATGAGCACCATGTATGCCAGGATAGACCCCTCTATGGGAATGATTGACAGCATCAAAAAAACACTTCCTCAAAGGTTAGTAAGGTCAAGCTTATGACAGCAATACATACTACAGGTTGCCAGAGTTTTCAGGTTTTTTAGACCCATGATTCAATGCAAGATGAGCTAACGGTGAAATAAACTGTTTTTAAAAAAATTAATTAACGTTAAGTGTTTAGTATCAGCAAAAAACAGCACTGTGTCTCTCTATAGGACTAGGCTTTGCAACCCCATAAACTTCACCAATATAAATTTTTTTTGGCCACATGTTTATGTGAAACCCATTTATGCTAGATTAATGACACTTCAATGTATTTTCTTTTCCTGAAACTTAGTTATTAAATTATAAGACATAAAAAGTTTACTTTAGAAGTATTTATAAACTTCAGATATATACGTAAATATAAGCAAAACAGGAAATATTTATATTATCGAAGCTATCCATACAGATTAAATAAAATATGCTGTTTGTGATTGCCACTGCAGTGACTATTTGACGGTACACACAAAAGCTCTCCTGAGCGCCATTCTGTTTGCCACGGGCCTCTGGGTGTCAATCATCTTTATGCTGCGTAACACCCTCAAATTACTGCTGTCTTACCACGGCTGGATCTTCGAACCTCACGGGAAAAGGAGCTGCTCCACCAGGGTGTGGATGGTAGGCACTTCATTTCATCCGTACGCCAGTGAACAGTTTCCCTTTTTCGCCTTGACATCTGAGTGGATTAAACAGAGCGCATTTGAAATGGTGCCACTGTGTCTGTGCACAGAATCTTGTGAAGCTGTTCTCTGGACGAAAGCCACTGCTGTACAGCTTCCAGTCCTCTTTGCCCCGACTGCCTGTGCCCAACGTGAGCGATACTATTAAAAGGGTGAGACACCGGCTCATCAGCGCAGCCTAAAAAGGAGTGTTTTGTGCTTTGGTCTCATACTTTTACAACTCTACTGCTTAAGTTCCTTGTTTCAATGAGGGAGTTCAGTGCAGCAGTTATACTTCACATTTTACACCCCATTTTTACACACACACATTTTTACACTATTTACCTATTTTTATTAAGCATCCTGTCCCCACAGAATGATGCCACAGAATGATGCTGTGAGAATTTCTCATAACTGTTTAATAGCATCCTTGCTCACACCTCATCCACTGAATCCCAGTACTGTATTTAACTTGCTTGTAGTACCTGGAGTCAGTGCGCCCTCTACTGGACGATGAGCAGTATAACCAGATGGAGAATGTGGCAAACGACTTCAAAAAGCACTCGGCTGCAAGACTTCAGAGATTCCTAGTTCTGAAGTCCTGGTGGGCAACAAATTATGTAAGCATGCTCTTCATAAAGATTAATAGCACCTTCTGAAAATGATAAGCTTTTGCTCAAAAATGGCTTCTTGGAGTAATGCACAAGCAGTATTACGATGTGAATGTAAGCAAAGAGTAATAGAGTAATATAAGCACTGTTGAAATAAAGTGGTTTCATATGCCAACAGGTGAGTGACTGGTGGGAGGAGTACATTTATCTGCGAAGCCGGAGTCCCATCATGGTTAACAGTAACTTCTATGTGATGGTAAGCACTGCACCCATAGGCCTCGGTGATCAAGGCTGCTGTCGATCGTGTGGAAGGTGAAACACAGTGGGGTCACACCTGTTCCCCCCACCGCAGGACCTGCTGTACATCACCCCCACGCACCGCCAGGCCGCCAGGGCTGGGAACGCCGTCCACGCCATGCTGCAGTACCGCCGCAAGCTGGAGCGCGGAGAGCACGCTCCGGTGAGCTCACTTCCTGCGCCCCGCGCCCCCCCGACCGCTCCCTCCGCCTGTTGCTCCCTGCGTCCTCAAACGCGGTCCGAGGACCCGCAGCAGCGCGTGCACTCGCCTCCAGTTACACTCTCAGGTTACAAGCTGGAGAACACGAAGGGCTGGTGTTGTAAATCTCAGCGAAACGTTACACATCCTTACATTTTATGCTACTTACATTTTATGCTGCCTTAGTTTTCTAAATGCACCATGTCGAGTCACAACAGATTGTTTCCATGCTTGTGCATCTGTAGCTGTAGTTCACATATTCATCAGGAATGCCAGATCTAATAATCGATTTGGTTCATTATTTGAGGCAAGGGCAGCAGACAGCATATTATCCCAAAACAGACTGGCGCTTGCTGTGCACCCGTCTTACTCCATTCTGTCTCGAGCAGAGAAGTGGCAGTGCCACACAGCCGTAGACTACCCCCTGCAAACCCCCCCCCCCCCCCCCCCCCCCCCGTCTGCCCTCCGCCCCCAGCTCTCATCAGTATCAATTCGCTCTGATGACACACATCTCTGCTAATTGCTATCCTGCTGTGTATCGATCTGTAAACTCAATCTCGCAGCACTTCGCCCTGACAGCCCGAGTGACAAACCTGCTTATTAACCTTTCGCGCCGGCTGATGCTAACGACAAGCTGGCGGTAATATAACGGCGCACGGGGGGGGGGGGGGGGGGGGGGGAGTGCGCATCCATCAGTCATCGCAACGAGCGCCACCATTTTCCAGCAAAGCAGCAGCGCTAAAATTAATGAAATAAATAATGTCAAAAAAATAAAACCTCTGGAGGCCGGGAAGTATTGAATGCGCTTTTTCTCGTGCCTGGAATGAGCGAGACAGCCGAAGTCGATATTTCAGAGATGTATTCAAAACCGATGCGAACGCCGCAGATGAGCAGTGGAGAGATCTCCGTCGATGTCAGAGCCGCGCGCTCACTGCTGAAGGGATTGTGCGGAATTCCTAACATGGCGGTGCAGGTTGACTGCCCTGCTTTGATTGACAGGGAGCCCGCAGCGTCGAGGGGAAAGGCTGCTGACGCGGCGCAATGGAAGCAGTTTGTCTCTCGCCGCCCGTTCCCTTTCGACTATGTCTCTGTGCCCCCCCCCTTCCTTTTTCTCCCTCTCTTCCTTACTCCCCTCTTTCTCTCCGTCAGATGAGAGCTCAAGGGACGGTCCCCATGTGCTCGTACCAGATGGAGAGAATGTTCAACACCACCAGGATCCCTGGCATTGAGACAGGTAACCACAGGGAACAACTTCCAGGCTAGGTCATACAAATTTCAGTGCTGTCCGCCCTTGCACATGAGCGGCTAGCGATCCTTTTATCTGCACTAGCTCTATTTGTCTATTTGAGCTGCAAACAGGACTGCCACAAACCTGTGGTCTTTCCGGCCCCCTGTCCGGCTCTGTCCAGACTTTGTCCAGCACCTGAAGGACCGCAAGCACCTGGTGGTGTACCACAGGGGACGCTTCTTCCGCGTGTGGCTGTACTACGGCGGGCGCCACCTGTGGCCCAGCGAGCTGGAGGTGCAGTTCCAGAAGATTCTGGACGACCCCTCCGAGCCCCAGCCCGGGGAGCTGAAGCTGGCCGCGCTGACGGCCGGGGAGAGGTGGGCCTCCCCCCCGCCCCCTCCTCGGATTTTACAGATGCACCCAACACTCCGCTCCAGAGGCCCTTCCGTCCTCTGCTTCTTAGCCCCAGTTGGTTGCAGGAGTTTTCAGGGCAGGGCTGTAATAAAATACACAACAGTGTGTTGCCTCGGTACTGTCATGCAGTACCTTCATAAATTAGTCATTCACGTTCATGAATTAAAAAATTTCCAGAAGAGGCATGAAATTAGAAATTGTTTTGGCTTCAGTGGTGTGGAGACAAATTTTAATGTGAAGAATATGGAGCTGAGCATCAGGTGTAGAGAAACCGTGATGTCACCCAGCTTCTCAGTAACCCAGACACTCCTTTTCTTTATTAAACCCTGACCAGTGCTGGTGTTCTGTTTTCCCAGAATTCCTTGGGCTAAGGCTCGCCAGAAGTACTTCAGTCAGGGCGTCAACCGGTCGTCGCTGGAGACCATCGAGACGGCGGCGTTCTTCGTCACCCTGGACGACGAGGCGCACGGCTACGACGCGGGGAAGCTCAGGTCCCTGGACTTGTACGCCAAGTCCCTGCTCCATGGAAAATGCTACGACAGGTAGAGAGAGCAGTCAGTTCACTTTCATCAACACGGTTACCACGGTGATTACCACATTCAGGGACGTGATGTTCGAACAGGAAATACAGAGGGATCATGCTTATTTGGCTTTACTGCTGAACATTCTCTACTGTTATCAGCTGTGAGAGAGTTCAAAAGCTCTTGATTTTTGTACTTATGTCATACGCAGCAGTAGAAAGCAGTAATTCTTAACTAATCAGGAATCCATGGACATTAAACTGGCATGAAAAAAAAAAGCCGGATGGCTGCGTACAGCTTCTGACGTGCGCGCGCGTGTGCGACTCTGTCCTCCTTCAGGTGGTTCGACAAGTCGTTCAACCTGATCGTGTATCAGAACGGGAAGTTGGGTGTGAACGCGGAGCACTCCTGGGCCGACGCCCCCATCGTGGGCCACATGTGGGAGGTAATGTTGTTGGGAAGGGGGAGTGCGCGCATGCCGCCGGGCGCTGGACTGTCCGCGCTGGCCTTAACGAAGCGTTCCCTGCTGGCTCTGTCTCAGTACGTCGTGGCCACGGACTGTTTCCAGCTGGGCTACACCGAAGACGGACACAGCAACGGGGACATAAGCAAGGACCTCGCCCTGCCCATCAAACTGCAGTGGGACATCTCTGCAGAGGTACAGTTTGCATTTATTTAGGAGGTATTTGTAACAGATGCATTTTTGTGTGTTTTTGGTATCTGAGCCCAGTGTCCAGCCGTGAACCAGAACCCAGCTTCAACTGACAGTAAACTGGAATATTTTATAAAATGGTTATGGGTTAGCATTAAGGATGAGTAAGCTGAACCTGGATCAGTTCCTGGGAGAAGAATCAGCAGTAGCACAGTCCTGACGGAGTCATAAGATACTGCAATGTTTCCATGGAGACCGCTGCTGACTGCCAGAGGACACGCCCCCACACTGACAGTGTAACTGTGCATAAAGGTGCTGTGTCAGGAACAGCCAGCCACGCTGAGTCAGCTGCGCTCAAAAAAGCTGCGGGAGACCCACCAATCAATTTCACTCTTTCCCAGCGCCATCCAATCACATCTCAGGCTGTAGTTCCCAAACTTTCTGAGCCCACGCCACACTTAATACTTGTGACCCACCCACACAGATTCAATTACAGTCTTTAACATATGCCAAAAAAAACTACATGTAGGTAGTTCAGTACTTGGTAAGTAATGTGTTGCTTAAATGTGACTGCAGTGAATGTCTTTGGAAAGGTAAGTAACTACAGGAATTCTTTTTTTACACATACGTCCCATGACCCATTTCAACTCCTCTCACAAACCACAGTTTGGGATCCACTGATCCAAGGGCCCAACATGTACAATAACAAAGTGATAGGCAGTGTTAAGATCTGCCCATTTACACTCCTGTCTGTTTTGCTGAAGCTGGAATGATGTCAGAAGGAACGCTAATTTAGTGCAACTATTGGCTAAATTGCCGTGTGAGTTGCTAAGCTACAGGGCCCCCTGTGTGTGACCCGATTGCGTCACCGTGCCGACCCTCTCCGTATTCCGTTACCCGCCGCAGTGCCAGGGGGTCATCGAGAGCTCCTACGCCCTGGCCAAAGAGATCGCCGACGACGTGGACTTCCACGGCTGCCTGTTCCAGGACTTCGGGAAAGGCCTGATCAAGAAGTGCAGGACCAGCCCCGACGCCTTCATCCAGCTGGCCCTGCAGCTGGCTCACTTCAGGGTACGGCGGCCGCCTCCCCGGCTCCCGTCCCCCTAACAGAAATGAAAGAGCACCACTCTGAACCAGCACTGATTTGCAATTCACTACACTCTCAATCACCTCCTCAAAGCTATGAAGTAAATATGTTGTTGGATGTGTGCTTGTTTGTGCTGATTCAGAGATACTGGTTCACGGAATTAATTAATTTCTCTAATTGTTTAGAGTCTGCCCCTACAGCAAAACTAGGTAAGCTTATCTCAATGAAGGCTAATTACTGGTTTCATTCATTATTCTAAACCAGATTATAAAACATGTAATGTGCCTGGATTATGTGATAAAGTATGTCACAGGATAGAAATGAAGAGGTTGAATAGCTCACCCCTGCGGGTCCATTATATATCAGTTGAACCACATTCTGCATATCTGCATCAATTTAAAAACGCTTCTACAACGGCCATTATGTCTTTGTTTTGACGCGTTAGGACAAGGGAGAGTTCTGTTTGACGTACGAAGCATCGATGACCCGGATTTTCAAAGAGGGCCGGACGGAGACCGTGCGCTCCTGCACCAACGAATCCACCGCCTTCGTCAAGGCCATGGAGGACCCCCTCAAATCGGTACGATCGCCCCGGCTCCCCTCCGTCTCCAATCATACCTCGGGTGGAGGTCCTGTTCTGGTGTGTCCTCTTGAATACATTTTCAGTTCAGTTCTTCTTAGATTCAATCTTCTCAAGACTGAAAACTCCGTAAAAGTGGATGCTCTATTGAATGGAGCCTGGCTCATTTGCATAATTGACTTAAAGAACATGGCAGTAAATTTGACACATTCTCCTGCCAGCCAAGAAGCCAGTTAAGCTACGTAAACAGCCTGGATAGTTCCTAACAACTCTCTACCGCTCTAATTGATTCCTTTAACGTGGCTCGTGTTCCCACAAATTGGTCCATCTGTCCAATTCTGCACGTAACGCGAACACAATCAGTGAAGTCATTCCCATCAGAAGCGTTAGGGCGGTTTGAAGCTGATCCCGGGTTCCCCTGATGGGCGGGCGGGTCTCTCTCTCTCTCTCTCTCTCTCTCTCGCGCACGCAGAACGAGAAGAGGCTGGAGCTCTTCCGCAAGGCGGCGGAGAAGCACCAGCACATGTACCGCCTGGCCATGACCGGCTCCGGCATCGACCGCCACCTCTTCTGCCTCTACATCGTCTCCAAGTACCTGGGCGTCGACTCGCCGTTCCTTAAGCAGGTCAGCAAGCCGCTCACAGAGCCCCAGGTGACAGGTCTCACTCGGGGGTGTTGTGCTGCGCTCGTACTTTCTGTCCTTCGGTCGTGTATCAGAATACGAGATTTTGTCCTTAATGGCTGGGGGTAGAATCAGGTGATCTTAACTGAAAAATAATGAGGACTGTGATGCTTTAACCCTGACCCAACCCCACCCAGGTTCTTTCCGAACCATGGAGACTCTCCACCAGCCAAACTCCCCAGCAGCAGCTCAACCTGATTGATCTCCAGAGGTTTCCAAAATACGTCAGCGCTGGTGGGGGATTTGGACCGGTAAGTTGGCCCTGCAAGCCAGGAAATGCAAGAACACGCAAAAAAATCAAGGCATATTCAAGAGACAATTAAATATCTAAATTAACAAAAATGAATGTCCAAGCAAATAGAGTTGTAACTTAGACATAAGATATAGAATAATTAAAAAGCCTTAACTATGATTGGATTATTCATACTTTATTCTACTCATTTTTTAATACAACTGTTCATCTATTAATATTTAAGTCCTGGAGGGATGTATTTGACTGTTAACATTTCAGAATCCGCAAAATCAAATTGGTTCCTCCCTCTGAACTGTGAAATGGAAACCAAATTGAACAATTGTGAATATCAGGTGTAAGTGCGCAGTCCTTCCATTTCATTAGAGTATCAAAATTATTATTTTTGTGGAATTCTGATAAAGCGTTTCTCCTTCAGGTGGCTGATGACGGATATGGCGTTTCTTACATCATCATTGGGGAAGACCTCATCACGTTCCACATCTCCAGCAAATTCTCCAGCCCGGAGACGGTGAGGTTGCATTCTTGTTTGTTGGGACCCTACAATTGTGTGGGCGCACAACAGGAAACACAACAAGGTGCTGATGGGAAATGACGTCTCTAAAGCATTGTGGAATGAATTTGAAGTAAATCTGGACTTCACCTCCCATCACCACCAAAAAATAAATAAAGAAATACACAACAAATAATACATAGTTGAATTGTTGCCACCACGTGAAAGTCATTCAAATTTAAGATGATGCCACAGGCTATTGTTCACCTCTGCACTTTCCCACTTCCAACCCTTACCACATTTGTAAGTGTGCCCCCTATTGAACCTCCTCCTGAATTACACTACCTGTGCTCTCAATTCCAGGACTCCTATCGTTTCGGACAGAACATCCGACAGGCCATGTTGGACATCCGAGCTTTATTTGCTAACAGGGAAAACAAGATGTGATTCAAGGATGCAGATACTTCTACATTGCCATCTCTCCAGGGTATTCACGGGGGGGTAAATTGTAAAAAGAATGTACAGTGTATCATTTTAGAAATGCCCTGCTTTAGTATGCACATTTAATATAAGAACAACCTTTATTTCTTCTATTTCAGTATTGTGTTCAGCAGGCTGCATTGAAGAATACTGATTTTAAAAAAGTTGTTTAAATAACATTTAATAAATTAACAGTATGTTAATTGTTGACAGTTATATTGCTTATGTTATGTTGACAGTTCGCGGTGTACAAGTTTGTTGTAAATATCGTTACATGTTTAAGGTTATTTTCAACTTTAAAGTGTTGAATGTTCACTGTTAAAACAAAATCTAGGTGAAAATAAAGTGATTTTACTACTCCTTTCAAAACTCAGACTCTTCAAAGAGTGAAGCACGAATGCAGTGGTATTTTTTTTTTAAAAGTGTGTTCATTATTTCCTGAAAATAACGTGAAATAAAGGATAGAACCACCAGGTGAGTTAACAGTAAGCTGCCTTTATTGAAGAGGCACAGATAGCAGCGTGGACCTGTTCTGAACCATCCCGACTGCTGCCTTCATTCCGGCGGCCGCCACCTTCCTTCACACCCCATCAAAGCCAATGGAGCGCTTTCCCTTTATTATGAAGCCCCGCCTCCCCATTCCCTTTCCAAGCTCCGCCTCCACGGCTGCGAGAACGGGAACGGCGGGAATAAGCGCAGCTGTCTGGGTCCCGGACAGCGTCCACGGCGCTGCGGCGTTCGCCCGACGTTTCCACAACGTCAGAGCCACGTTTTTGACACAGAAAACCCCAAAAAGGTACAGTCCTACGGTCACAGTATCTCTCCCTGCGCGCGGGCCACGGAGTACCGGGACGGCGACGGGTCACGGTTCCTCCGTGCGTTCCTATTATCAGAGGAGCCCGTCCGAATCTAGATCTCTTCACGTCGACGGCTACGCAGCTGTTCTGGTTTCTATTTTTACACGGCCATTTTATCCCATCAACCAAAATGATCTTCCAACGCGCTTCTCAGTACAAAAAGACCAATGCATCTCCGATACAAGAACAAAACAAAAAACAAAAAAAAGATATATTTATTATGTTTCCATAAGCTGCAATTCTGGGATAAACTTTGAACAAGAGTGAATGGTTCCGCACACAGGAGGGGAAGAGAGAGATGTGTATGCGACACTGTGGCACCTACGGAGACTTAAGAGAGGAGGAGCCTACTGCATACAGCGCTATACAAAAAACGGGAAGCCGTCACAACAGGAACAGATTTTTACTGGTTACATGTAAAATCAAGTACTTTATATCTCAATAAGTATATATATTATACACTAACTGCCCTTCCGGTAGACCTACATTCTCTGCAGTACTACTGCAGACCAAATCCGCAGTGTTCTTGCAAAAAAGCGAGAGAAAAAAAAGGATAATTACAAACACGTGAGGGTTGCACACAATGACACTGAGTACTGATGGGACAGTACGGTTCTATGAACTCTAGAATGGCAGTAGCAGTTATGTTTGCTGTATTTCGATTGGTTGGTACAATTCTCTGATTGACAACATAATGCAGCAGAAAGGGTAGCCAGCCATCACGGATTTGAGCCTTACTCCCCATCGTTAATGCAACGTCATAACAAATGATGGCAGAGCTTTTTTTTTCCTTCTTTTTTTGCATTGCTTTCATCTTGTCCTGCTGACCTGACCACGCAAAAGTCAGAACTTCAAAAATTCATTTGTAGACTTTTTGGGACTGGGGTGAATCAAAACAAAATGATACAAAAAAAAACAAATCTGAAAAACAACATGCAACCCCTTAAAGTATACACCACTTTCTCTTTATAATATCTCTCAAGGCATCCGTTACAGCTTGTACGCTAGTCCTAGTTTTTAAATGTACACTTAGTGACCGGACAAACAAAAATGCTATCGTGGTACTTGTTGGAAAATGGATGCTTGGCAAAAGCACCGCTTAAAAAAAAGCCTATGCGGCAATAGACCGGAAGTGTCTAAAGATTCAAAATGAATCAACAGTATCAGATAATAATATTCTCAACTTAGAAGCTGCCTTAAGATTAGGTGCGTCCTCAGTTAATGTAACAGAAAATTAACGAGACAAAAGAAACGGATTTTACGTTTTATGTTTTTGTTTTTTTTTTTGTTGGTTTTTTTTTTTTTTTAAACGTGTGACCTGCCCTACGATCAAAATCAGAGCAGTCAGTATACACATTAACGTGGTAGAGCTTTAGACTATGTACATAGCCCAAGATGATACTAGAATGTCTAAAACGGCATGGCCCTTCCCTCTCCCCCGCCCTGGACTAAGAGGTGGCCCCGGGGGTGGGGTTGACGTTCTGTGTGGCGACCTGCGGGGCCACCTCGATGATCCGCGGCTTGTCGATGATCCGGGCGGTGCGGTTGCCCTTCTCCACGATGCCGATGATCCAGGCCTGGTGCCCCTCGCCGTATTTGGGGGACTTGATCTCGGCGCAGAACCTGGCGGCCTGCTCCCGAGGGAGGCAGATCAACAGACCTCCTGCAACACAGAATCCCTCTCCCATTTTAACATCACAGTAGAAATAGCCACACACCAGTTTCCCTGGGGTTCCTTTTCTGAAGCTCCTTAACCCTTTCAAGAGCAGGTTTTTTCAGAATGTTGGTTCAAAATTCTAAGTCAGTGTTCTAGAACTCCTTCCCTTTCAATTAACAGCAGTGATT
Organism: Anguilla pacifica; assembly: GCA_039654925.1. Classification (NCBI taxonomy): domain Eukaryota; kingdom Metazoa; phylum Chordata; class Actinopteri; order Anguilliformes; family Anguillidae; genus Anguilla; species Anguilla pacifica. The sequence continues at coordinate 11,624,278 of CM077302.1, forward strand.
GTTACATCAGCATTAGAATGTTCAGTTAAGAACATTCTAATCGCATACTTGTGATCTCACACCTTAAAGGGTTAAGAGTGATGCATCCATTTTGTGAGGCCCAATCATGCCCGTCTCCTGCCGTGAGTCTCCTGCCGCCTCCGTCCTTACCTGAGGTCTCCGGGCAGGTGCCATGCATGAGGCCAAACATGTTGCCACAGGCCTTGCTCACGGCGGCCATCTTGGCCAGCACGGGCAGGTTGTGGATGACGAAGGAGACCTCGCTCCTTTGCTGCCGGGCCAGGTTCTGCGCGTGACCCAGGATCCCGAATCCCGTGATGTCCGTCGCCGCGTGGGCGTTGAACGTATGCATCAGCCCCGCAGCTGAGAAACAACACACAAACAAAACAATGATTAAAAATGCTTGTAAACATGCTGTGGTCCACATGATGAGCTGAGTCTCCTCAAAATATTCTGGCGTGTCTGAATTGGTTTGCAGATAATTGAGACTGGCCTCTCAGGAACTCTAAAGATCTCCTCTGGGACATTCAAGAGAGAGACTTATTCTACATTTTAGTGTAACCTAGGTAACCTACCCTGCATTTGGTGCCTTTTAGTCAATATTTTTGTCTTCAAATGTTGAAAAATGCTCTCACCTGTTCGGTTCAGTCTGGCCATATTCATCATGGCCTCCTGATACGCCAACTCCACGTCCTCTTGCGTCACGACCAGTTTAATCTTATTCCATTTCTCTGGCTGTAAAGACACACCCAACCCATGTTAAATACTATGGGCCGATTAGATGGAAAACCTCATCATGCCAATAGGGTAGAATGCTGGGTCTGCTCCCTGGATCTCTTGCTGTCCCCTCTCCACCCTGGTCACCACTATTAAGTCTATCAATACTAAAACCACGCTACACCTGAATGGCTTCCTTCCCCTGTTCTGTGGACCTCAACTTGTGAATTCTTGTCTGTTTTTCGACTGACAACTCATATGCGCAAACTTACAATATCAAGCCACTGGTGAACAGCCACAGCGACCTGTGTGCCCAGGGGCTTCGTCAACACCAGCACATCTCCAGGCACGGCGTTATCTGGCCTGAAACGAGGAACACCAGTAGCGTGTGAATGAGCAGAAATTTGGGAGAAAGGAGAGGCGGTTGGGGGGAAAACAGACCGAAAGGTTGTTCTGGGTCTCCTGATAAACGGACACCGGTTTTGATTTACAACATGCGCACGTGTCCAGAAGCTCAGAAGCACAAAACTTGCTCCTAGTAACCGCACCGTATTTATACTGGTTAACTTTCAAAGAACGCTAGACTCAGGAAAAGAAAGGGACGAGAGAAGAGCAAAGTGAAGGCGAACAGGCGAGGCGAACGAGGTCTGCCGCTCACATGATGAACTCGTTGGGCTGACACACCGTGGTGGCCACGCCCCCAAGGACGATCCAGGGGTTCACCACCGTCTGGCCTCCCGTCACCGACGTCCCCGCCTCTTCCGAGGCGTCTTTAAATCCCTGAATTATTAAAGGCATCACCTTGTCCCTCTCCTGCAGACGACAGCGAATCACAGCCCAGAAAACAGGGGCATCACACCACCGCACAATGCGCAGTACTTCATCGGGGTCAAACATCAAACCACTCTTAACACCGTTCGCATAACAGCCCAACTACGTCAAGCTCAGCAGGACCCATTCAGTTAAAGTTGTGAATGTTACAGACTAATTTTCCAACATTCCAAAACAATTTACGCTGATGTGACCGCATGTCTGACTAGCTTTCAGCTTAGGGCAGCAGCCATACTATAATGCAGGTTAATTTCACAAATGCAATCACTTAAAATCGGATTAAAAGTTGTTCACAAAAGCCACTCACCTTCTCTGATAATTTGTTACTGATTCCCAGCAGCATCAGCATGTTGTCACATTCCGTGACCCCCATGGCGTAGAGGTCACTTAGTACGTTGGCACAGGCGATTCGGCCCTGAACACGAAAGGAAGGAGAGGCGGGGCTCATTACCTACACATCCGCAAACAAAAAAATGAACTTCTTCTGCGTGCATTAGAATTAGCAACAGCATGCACAGCTGTCAGGAGAATCCCCACCATCATGTAAGGGTCATCCACGATAGGATAAATGTAGTCTGTAGTCTGGACAAGCGAGAGCCCGCCGTGTCTCAAAGGAATGACGCACGTGTCCATTCCAATACCTAGAGAGACGAGACCGCAGACAGGACATCTCAGTGACCAGTCATACAGTTGAGACAAATAATGGGGCAGTTATCAGTGGATTTCACAATAAAATCCAGTTTTGAATTGATTACCTGGCTGCACAGCCTGTCTTACAGAACTTTAGAAAAAATGTTAGTATTAGATCCGTACATACAGCTGGACACTGAACCACACTGCTCCCCAAAACTGTACAAGATTTTCAATGGGCCACGGGAATTAGGGACCTACCCAGTCTGGGCATGACGGCCCCGAGGAACTGCTCATCCTCCTGGAAGTGGTTCTCCTGCAGTGACTCCAGCAGCTTCTGCAGGACGTCCTGGGGCACTTTGCAGCCCGTCCCCTTCAGCTCTGTGAAGCGCGTCAGCCTGAAGTTCTTATCCAGGTCGTAGCTCTCGGGGTTAAAGGACTCCCGGACAGACATGGCTGGAGAAAACCTTCTGGGCCTTCACCACCGCTCGGACGTCCTCTTCTCAACAGCTCCGAATCTGCCAACGACGGAGTAGCGAAGAGGTTTCTCTCTCACAGACACGAAAGTAGGACAGATTTTAAAAGCTGGAGAGAGCTTTGGAGGCCCTAGCACAAAGCAACCCGAAACAACACATCTGAAAAAGCACAAGCGTTCACAAACTGACAAAGTCTGAGAATCTGATTGTGCGGCATGCCGGAATCAAAAGAATTCTGTTTTACTCAAGAGTTACATTTATTTTGGATCAAGAGCAAGAATCAATCAATCCTTTATTTTTTTGTAAGGCGTTTCAATGTATGAACAGCATGGTGCATATACTGTATTTGGGGATGTACTGTATTTAATAAATGAACAATAAAAAATTATTTTATTTATTATTCCTGATGGGGAATTCTTTAGGTCATATAATTCATAAGACCCTATGTATAACAACAACTTGTATGGTGTTTGAATCTAAGCTACCTACAGGTGATATGCAATTCAAGGAAAGATGCATGTCACGGAGGCGGGACACTGACTTACGCTTTTCAGCTAACGGATAGCCAGCTAGCTACTTTAACTGGCTAACTCAACCAGGAAAGCCAACTGAATCGAACCAAGGCCTCATGAAACAACTTTCGTCATTAAGTACAATTTTAATGTTTACACGGGAATCTGCGGAACCCGTTAAAGGCAAAACGAATGTTAGTGTAGCGTCAAACAATGTGCGCAAGTACTTTAGTTTGCAGGCGCTGCGTCCTGCCGTTAACCAGTAGTTCGGGTTACTTTAAATCTATAAAGCTGCTGCCTTAACGCGCTGGGTGAGGCCTGTAGTTCCTCTGCTACGCTGTGAAAGTTAAGTTTTGCGTGCACAGCAAATGCTAACAGCCGCTTTTTATGCACATGCATCGTTTACTTAAGTCAGCAAAATAAAATAATAAGGGGCGGATTTGTTTCCAAAAGAAAAACCGACTGGGAAACTGGTAGCAAAGTTACATGTGTTAACCCCTTGTTTATTTGCCTGCAACACCACGGCTGCAGCCCATGCTATGGTTATATACGGAACGCGCAGTTTGCTTATTAGCTAACGTAGGGCAGCTACAGTAGGGCACGTACTGTACTACTTTTAAGTGTCCGTAGACTTTGTTTTGTCACCGCAACCCATTTTTCCTCAGTTAAATATTGGTTTGCCAATCGGGGAAACGCTTTGTCGTTTCGAAGAAACCGGGCTAGCCGCATCTAAAAATGTCGGCGGTTGAAAAAATTAACCCTTGAACACCCATGTGAGATAAGATACAACACACTCCGCATGCTTCAGAAACTAGCACATTTCTTGCATTCTGCACAACGTTGGTCTTTTTAACTGCGTAAGAAATATTTAAAGCAGTACACATCACATTTTTACAGAAGGAGGACGATTATATTCATATTTCATTTCCCCTTTAATTCTGTACTCAGGTTTATCCTTACCGGTTTCGGTTTTGCGGCGCCTCCCGATACAAGAGAGGGGACAGTCCCAGAATGCATTGGGGCCAACAGGGGCGCCCTTAAACAATGCCTGAAGAGAATTCAAATTCAAGGCAAAGTGATTTTACAGTAGAATTAATGAGCGTAACGTAACTTTTGCCACACTATAAAGCCCATGTAAGCATTTTTAAATGGCAGAACGACACTTTCCGTGAAACAAGGCCAATACGCACGAAAATAAATGCAAAAGAACGGGATTGGAGAGGGTCCTTTACGTATATGCTGGCGCCTTTACCTCCCCTTTAAACAATATTTGGAAGTATGGCAAGAATAAAGTAAACAATGAAATGTACCTTTAATTGAATGTCCGCGCACCCCATTGTGTGGAATTGTAGTTTTTAAACCCAGTTTAAAGAATATATTTTAAACAGAGTTTTTGTTCTCGCCGTCAGCTGAGTGAAATATCTTAAGTTTGTCGGGCTCCAGTGTCAAGTTCTTAAACGCATTTCTGGTTTATCTTATAAATCGTATAAGTTGGTGGGAATCAAAACAGAACAACAAAACTATGAGACAATGCTTTATTCTGTCAGGAATACTGATGCTCTCGTCGAGGGGCAATCGATGTCAATATTGTAAGGCTACTTATACTTTACATATATTAAGACAAAAGAACCAATTACAGATTTTTGGCCTTGTACACACCATAGAAAACACAGCAGTCGGGATCACGGTAAATACTGTAGCCTATATTTCACATACAAATTGTAAACAAGTCCATAAACACCAAGTGAACGCCTGTACAATTTTACATTATGTCCACATCTCTGTTGTTCCTACACAATAACTTCTAGAACTTCAACGTGTACATTAGCGGAAGCCATTAGTTCATATATAAACCGATTGGGTTTATTCACTAACCCAAGCAACCGAAATAAAATTAAAGTGCTCAGACGTGTATCCTGCATGGGCTTTGTTGTTGTTGACACACTCTTGTATAATAAAGCATCTAATTGAAATACAATATTGCTAACATTACATCTTAACAATACTAAATATTTCTTTAAAGATATAAACTTTATTTACATATTAAAATTATAATTACTCACACTATGAAAGGCAAGGAGTGATTAAGAAATGGTCACATAAAATCACTGCTTGTGCATTAATTTGTGTTTTTTTTAAAGACATCTTTTCACTATGTAAAATTTTTCATTTCTGTCACAATTCTCTTTCATTATCATTCTCTTGAGGTTTTTAGCGAGCAATTACTGTAGACTGCAGAAAGCCAATTTCTAGTATTGTTCCTAATTGAATAAGCTGTTTTTCCATAAAAAGATCAGAGCGGTTGACTAGAACAAAGGTGACGCCTCAGCATTTGTTAGCTCTGGCAGAGCGATGACATTCAATTTGAATTGTGTGGAACTGAATATCGTACCATCAAAAGTGGAGACTTAACAGCCCCTCAGTTACAGTCAATTAAAAGAAAGCTTCCATTGCGTTCAGCCAGCAGTGACGAACAAGCACTTGCATTCACAAGGAAACGATTATGAGTAGGACGATTTCACAGATTTGACAATTTTTTTTTGTGTGTGTGTATGGGCTGATATCAGTCATTGGGGAAGATGAGCCACCGAATCACGTCAAGATCAGTAAATATTCCCCGCTCCCGTGGCAAATTCATTCTCACGAGCGCAGACAATCATCAGCTATGACTTCCTGTAAGATGTGATTATTGTGTGAAAACAACAGTATAACCAGACAAACAAGCAGCACTGCAGAACTCAGTCCGGAAAGAAAATACAGCACACACACACACACACACACACACACACACATTGAACGGATAGGCATAATGGGGACATTGTAGATCGTGGAACGTCAACCGGTAACACAAGATGACCTCTGGACACACACACTGAGGATATCTGGATTGCCTCACAGATCTCGCTCTCAATAATACCTGCGTTAAGAAGTCTACAGTCTGGAGTGTGATTAACGCATTTCAAATGCAGACATTAACTTCCTTGTTCCAAGGACTGTGTGGGAGGTCCCCAGAGAGAGCGAGGCTCTCCATAGCTACACAGTCCAAAAGGTCTCCGTTTGACAAAACAGTCACATCATGTTGCAGAACACCGCAAAAAAGCAAATTAGACTTACCTCATACTTTAGCAATGGCCTTCTCAGCAACAATGACAAATTAATCAAGTCTCACAGTAAAATAACTACAGTACAAGCTCTCCGGAATGGACTTTGGAAGTGGCACACAGTTAAAAGTGAGGGGCGCGATACCGCCAGTGTCGCCATCGTGCAGCTTCTGTCATCCGGGAGGGGAACCGCGGCCTAGGCCAAGGCGTCCTCCTCGGTGGTAACGTGGCTGTCTTCCGCCGGCTTCTCGAAGTCACCGCCTGGCGCACAAGAGATCAGAACTGAATGCGGCAAGTCCGCAGTCCTCTCCATACAGTATCTGTAATGGCTGTGATTATTTGTGAGCTGAGAGAAACCGCACTGACGGTTCATTAATGTGTTACCTGTTGGAGGCAGTGCCCTTTCCCTTCCATCTTCGGAACAGTGGAATTCTTCTGAAACGAACAAAAAATAAGACATGCATTATAGCTGCCTTCCAGCTTTGGAACCGTGCTGCAATATCGTGGGCAAGGTGACCTGTGTGCATGTGACTACGGACATGAATAGAAAAAAAACACACATATAGCATGGTAGACATATACTGGCACATATGCACTGCCCTGCATGTGTGTGTGTGTGAGTGCGTGTGTGTGCATGTGAGTGTGTATGCATGCGCGTGTGTGCGTGTCTGTGTGTGTGTGTGAGCACGTGTCTGTGTGTGCGTGCAGGTGCACGTGCACGCGTGATTAATTTGTCATTCTGGAGCTCTCACAAGTACGTCCAACCGGAGACACACCAGGTAATAACAGGACGCGTCCGATTTACTACGGGCTCCACAGGTAAATCAGCGTCTCCTCAGGGACGTTTCCATAAGGGCAGGCCGGGGATCGCAGAGCAAAAAAAAAAAAATCCCCCAAGGACACTGGCCTAACTGAGTTATTGACTCTCTGCTGTAGCACTGGGTCCCCACACCCAGCTCCACACCCTGGCCAGCCGCTCCGGTGAATTTCACTGTCATCACTTCTGCTTCACAACAAGGGGACAAGATTTACAAGGGAGCTTCAATGGCAGAAACCATTCCCCGTGCAGAGCAATCAATTAATTATTCCGCTGTTTCGAGGCAGGGGCATATTCACGAGCGTAAATCTGAACATGGACGTGTCCGTTTCATTACGACTCCAGTGCGAATGCAATCACGTTTAATCGAAACCACAACAACGCAGACCTGAACTGGGACTGCTACAGACGCATACGGCAGAGTCGCTGTGTGCAACTCCAGTAAGGCTGCATCGTCTGGGGACGTTTTGACTCTTAACAGGGCCGGGGTCTTAAAGAGGGGAGGGGAACCTTCTGGTCTGTAGCCCTGTGGGATGGGAACTGAGCAGGCCTGCTTTAAGGTACGCTCAAAAATGTTCTGTCTGACCACTCTCCACACACGCACAGACACACACACACGCACACACGCGCACACACACTCTCCCATCTGTTCAGGGCGCGCTGGGGCGTAGAGTCAGCGCTGTGCTTTGTGGAGATGATTGGGAAGCGGAGAGGACGGGGCAGCGGTCAGCCGTAAAGGGGGGGGGGCAGGGAGAGCGGCGTCTGAGGATAATTAGCTGACATTTCGGGAAGCCGGAGACGGCCGCGGGAGCGTCGGATCTCGCAGGGATAAGCGCGGCCCGGGATTTATGGGCCAATAACGAGCCGATCAAAGAGAGGGCGCTGGAACGAGGCGAAGAGCGAGGGGGGGGCGGTGCACTGTCCCACAGGTAGGGGGAGACGGGCGGCGGGACTGCAGAACTGTGAGAATACCTGTTTTAACGGAGGGTCTGCTGAAAGTCTCATCGCAGTCCGCAGCCTCTGCTGAGACAGTAGAGCAGAGAACACATTTCAGTGCGAGAGGAAAGCCAAAGCTCTCCCAGTTCAACCAAAGAAAAACTAATCATTCCCTACCGCCCTTCCCCCTCACCCAGAGGTAAATCTGTAACTCGCATTTGTTAATCTGTAACGCAAGTTGCAATCATTACCATTAGAAACCGCAGCTGTTGAGTTGCACAACTCTAGTTTTGCTCATTCATAAGTTTGAAGCATTTAAAGGCTGTGTTATTTGTCAGAGCGTACATCATACTGGAGTTTCTTGGCTCTCGTTACTATGGCGCCCCTCCAAACTGCACTCACCCCAATTACCTCTTTTTAACCGTCTCCTGGCCAGCTTGATCTGATCCTGCAGGATCTGCACCCAGTCCCGGGGTCCCGGGAGCCGCTCGATTCTGTTGGCGGTGCAGTACTTCTCCGTGAAGGCTGGAACGGGAGGATCACAGTGAACGGCTTTTTAAAAAATCAGCACGGGAAACGAGGCTGAACACAGGTAACTCACGTTAACACTGTCAGGTAACGTGCAAGCTCATAAAACAAATTTCCATCCATCAGCTACAGTCACTTATTCCTGGTCCAGGGGGGTGCTGGCGCCTATCCCAGAATGCATTGGGCGAGAGACAGGAATACACCGTGGACAGGCTGCCGATCTATCGCAGGGCACACACGCCATTCACTCACACACTCATACCTATGGGCAATTTAGAGTCTCCAATCAGCCCAACCTGCATGTCTTTGGACTGTGGGACGAAATGGAGGAAATCAGAGCACCCGGAGGAAACTCACGTGGACACGAGGAGGACATGCAAACTCCACACAGAAAGGCCTAGACCAGGACCTTTCTTGTTGTGAGGCAACAATGCTATCCACTGCACCACCGTGCCGCACACGTGAAATTAATTTGCGAAAAGTATTTTTAAAACGTGCTTGAAAATGTTTGAGAATGAAGCGGTGCTCCGTGTCGCAGTGGTCTGTGATGTCGCTTTTTGCGGTGAACGAGGCCCACCCCTTATGGCTCCCACGATGTTCTGGTCGAGCCCCTTCCTGTTGTCGTTGAGCCCCCTCTTCCGCTTGCCGTTGGGGAGGGAGTTGGCCAGCGTGGTGTCATCGAAGAAGGCGCACACCAGCTTCCGGAACAGCAGGCTGCCGGAGCGCGTGTAATTGACCAGGATGGAGTCCAGCTGGGACTTAGGAATGTACACGTCATAGTCCTCTGCCAGCTGGACCTCCGGCTGTGGACCACACACACACACACACACATGCACACACACATGCACACACCACACCACACACACACACACATACACACGTGTGCACACGCAAACACACACACACGCACACACACACACATGCACACACCACACCACACACACACACACACACGCACCCGCACGCGCGCACACACACAAACACACACGCACACGCACGCACACACAAACACACACACCACACACGCACAAACACACCACATGCACGCACGTGCGCACACACACACACACAAACAGGCACACACACACACACACACACAGATATGAAGACACACATTGAGAAGCCCACACACACCCGCAGGCAGGCAGGCAGACACAAAGCGCAGCAACACAAACCCACACAGAGGCACACGCACAAGACGGGTCTTTAACATGAGCACTCCAGCTCTTAACACTCCCCTTTCCTCTTGATGTTACTTGATAAGCATTCAACGGATGTCATGAGACTTTTATCTTACAGTACCGTTCAAGTCCAGTCCTCTCCTGTGAATACTAAACGCATGAATATTAATGATGGTGAGACTGCTGTATTGAAAACCTGAAGTAAAACAAGGTGAAGAATTGAGATGAAAGGATATTAAGGCAAAAATTCAGCGTGTTTCATTTTCCTGGGAACATATCTTCTACCTGTTCCCTTATTAGACAAAATGGTTGCCTTTCGCCTTCCTGTATATAATCAAAATAACTCTACATTACCATTTTTTGCACTTCATTTTTAGTTTTGTTTAAGTAAAGACACATTTCGATATAACCGCTTGGATACTGACAGTCAGAGACAGTGTATGGGTCATGCCAGTCCAAACGACACAGGTGCTTGCGCAAAATTTCAGCGGTTAATTTTAGGGGTTGATTGCGAAACATTAAACGCACAGCATGTTCCGTGCAGAGGGGGAACTGCAGCTGCAGCTTCTAGACTTGGCGCAAGGCTCCAGGAGGCCTGGACTCCCTGTGGCCCTCCTCTGAGGATGCAGGGAATTCTGGGAATACCCTGGCCTCCGGGCACACCTTGGCCGGGTGCGGAGATGTTAGTCGCCAGCCGTGCGTTCCCTACCTCTGCCGAGAGCGGCTCCCTGACCAGGCCGTAGTGCGCGAGGGGGGCGTCGGCCGGAGGGGGCGGGGCCGGAGGGTCGGTGGGGGCGGGCTGGGTGGGCGTGTCCGGCTGGACGGGGGCAGGCCTCTCCCGGGCGCCCCTCTCCCTCCTCCCGCAGGGCTCGGGGGTCGCGCAGGTGGCCGGCGGTGGCGGGGATCTCTTGCAGGCTGGAGTGGCGGGCGGCGGCGGCGCCACCCTGTGGACAGGCCTCCTCTTGCGGGGCCTCTTCCTCGGGCCGGGGGGACGGGCGGGGCTGATGGAGCCCTGGATCCGCTGCTTCTCCTGAGGCCCTGAAGCCAACAGGGATTTGGCCACTTGATTGGTTATCCTTCACACTTAATCAACTTAACCACAGGATGAGACTTTCAGAGTTTAAACCCTTTACTCACTTTAACTTTAGAACTGTTTTACACAGGAATCTCAAACTGCAATTCTGTAAGGCCGCTGTGTCTGCCAGTTTTTGATGTGGTCCTGCACATAAGCCACTGTTTGGCTGAAGAGTCTGCACACCGAGTTTCCAAGACCTAAATTAGCTGTTCGTTAAAAGGAAACCATAAGAGCCAGCAGACACTGCAGCCCCCCCAAGACCGGAGTTTGAGAGCCCTGGTTTAATATGTCTAATGGGCCTAGTCTCAAGACATCAAAAGGCCACTGTGACCCTGTGTCTGACAGTCACCTGACTGCATTGTCTTATTGACAGGTCCTCCTAGTCATTCAGGCCTCGGTCTCAGTACATCTCAGCTGAGGACCGAAAGCTGGCTATGGGCGATAACAGCAGGCACTGACCTTTCTGCGTCTGCATTAGCTTTCTCACGGTGCGCAGCTCCTGCAGGATGGCCTGCAGGGTGGTCTTGCAGTTGCACATGCAGCAGCTGGGCTCCACCGCGCTGGTCAGGGGCGGGACGGCGTCTGCCGAGCACAGCGCAGGGCCCTCACAACGCGCCCGGCAACCAATCCCCACTGTCAAACCCCGCCCACTTTGGATGATGTCATAACGTGTACCCCGCCCACTTTGGATGATGTCATAAGATGGACAGTGCCATTGTGAACATCAAGGTTCTTCAACAAGAGAGAGAGGGTGCATTCCAAACGCTTATTTTATACCTCCTTGCTTCCTTTTCCTGCGTCCTATCCTAGCTTCTAGCTCCACCCATCCTTGGTCTTTCAAGCGTCAGTTTGAAGCCATGTCACTTACAGACGTGGCAGATGGGGAGATGGTCATTTACATGTCACGCGTTCTGAAAAATATACCTCCGCAAAGGACGTACCCATGCTCAAATGTCCTTCAGGACCCTCCGAGCTCCAATTTCCAGGTCAGACAAGGACCGAGGAGACAAGGGCGGATAAAATAAGCGACTGGAATGAGCCCAGAATAGACCAGGACTGCCCAACCCCGTTCCTGAAGACACACGGCCCTGTGGGTTTTCACTCCAACCCTAACAAAGTGCACCTCATTCAGCAGCTGGAGATCTCATTGAGCTGCTAGAATCAGCTGCGCCAAGTTAAGGCCGAAATGAAAACCTACAGGACGGCAGATCTCCAGGAGCACGGCTGCGCGGCCCTGCAGCAGACACTCTCTCAACTGGCTCTGTTTCTATTCATTTTTTTTTGACCCTGGCCTGTCCTGGCGGGTCTGGCGAAGGCCTGTCCCAAACCGTTCCAGGCACTGCTCGCCTCTGGCACGGCTCTGACTGTCCACAGCTTCCATCAATTACGGGCCTTGTCTTGATTTGAACAGATGTAAGCCTGTGTGTGCCGTTGCTGCGTGTGTCTATCATACACTGTCAGCGCTTGCCAATTGGCCTACTCGCCCTGTCTAATCTGCATACAACAGATGAAAGACGCTGTGAGGGGCACGGCACCAAATGCAATTTGATTGGCCGAGCAATAAAACGTCCGGGTGATTGATTGGCCGCGTCTGTCACCGGAGCGCAGCAAGCGCGTTGCCGAAGGTGGCGACGCTGCCCGTTTTTTTTCCATCCCAGCAAATGACTTCACCTCCACGCTGACTGGGATGATGAGGGGCCGGGGAAACAGACACCCCGTTGCCCTTGTAAGCCCGCCAGCAGTCCGCACAGCAAACAGCGTTAGCAGAAGAAACACCTCTGACATGGAATTCACCACAGCGATTTTGGCTGCCGAACAGAGCAGACATTGGCCGCGGTTAAGAAACAAGTTTTTTTTTTTCCCCTCTGCCACGTTTATGGGCATGTTCGTTTAAATATATCCCAGATAAAAAAGCTCTTTTGGACCATCTGCGGGGAGGAATATCTTTCGCAGGACACAAATCCGGAAGCGTTCATTTCCCGCCTGCGTTCTGCAAGTTTTTCAAGAAAACAACGATGAACTGGAAACAACTGACGGAAGTGAAATGCTGTTCTTGGACATGACCAGTGAGGTGCACCGCCCCAAGGAGAAAGGGTCCTGTTGAAATACCCTTAAACCACTAGAGGAAGCACAGAAATAATGCCCTGCATGTAACCTTAACCCTGCATGAAAAGCGTAGCCCACTCAAATCTGGCCCTCGGTTCCAAATCCGGCCCTGGTTTTATTTTCTCTGACTGCCAGGTAACGGGAGGATGGAAATCCAGGGCCGTGGCCAAAACAGATTAGTTGCCTACTATTGAGTATACAAGTTTCATACAAAGCTGCATACAACTTGTATACTCAATAGTAGGCAAGTAAGCCATTTCGAACACGACCCAGCAGTTGTTGGCCCCTAAGAACCGCGAGTAGAGTAACAGGGGAGTAGCCTATACCTTATGGGATCCTGCGAGATTTATCACAGCCTCTTTAAAAAAAAAAAGCGACAAACGAGGGGGGGCGTGGTCAGCTTCGTGGAGGCGGAGACCGGGGCGACCCGGCGGGTGACCCACCGTTGACTTTGACCACGCCCTTGGCCGTGCCGAGCATCCGCAGGGTCTTGGAGCGGGTGCCGTACTGGCCGGAGACCTGCGCCCTGAAGGGGGCCTCGGGGCTCCAGTCGCCGGGCTGCGGCTCCTCCTGGGCCGGGCCGGCGGCGGAGGCGGCGGGGGGGGCGGGGGGCGGGCGGCTCCAGCCCAGCTCCGGGTCCCGGGGCTCCTGCTTCAGGCTCTCCCCCTCCCGGCCCACCCGCTGGTACATGCGGCCCGCCTTGTCGTTCAGCAGCCTCATCATCCCGGTGATCTGCCTCTTGATCTCCACGCCCTCGTCACCTAGCCAAGCTGGGATAACAGCCCCAATTTTGACTCGGAGACATGGGGGGATGTCTCTCCAGCACATACGCTCCAATGCATTTACATCACTGGGAAACACACACCTCCAGTATAATGTGGCCACAGATGGCAGACAACAATAACTGATTTCAAAACCATCTGGTCTTAAATCCTCCTGAGCACCCTTATACAATGCAAAGCGTCAGGTTTAGAAACCAATTAGGCTATACAGCTATTAACATTTAAAAAGTTACCCACAAATCCTTGGTCTCGCCGCCATACAAACATGCAATTTGTTTTCTTTCTTGGAAACAAATCATTTTGTACCTGCAGGCATGGTTACGCTTTTCACTTCTCCATTGACATCAGCTGTTTCTGCGCTGCCAAAATATTCAGCTTCGAAATCTATAAGCAGAGAAAAGTACCATGTTTCCAGTATTTAACCAAGCGCTAAAACTCGTATCGTTGCTCAAGCAGAAAATGTCATTCAAGCGTTCGGAAATAGCCTACTAATAACTCATTATATTGGCATCTGCTTCACAGTAATTAATATAAACCATACCCTCTAATTATAACAACTTTTCCTGATACATGGGGATTGCGCGTCTATTTGATCGAGCAGGAAGGCGCCTCTCTGTGACTATGAGAAGTCTACGTAGACAGGGCTGGGAGCCAATATTCATTCCTCCACTTAGCAGTCTCGTCTCTACCACCTGTAGGTGGTACATAACTCACTCCCTGACAGCCTCACATCACACCCGACAGTTTTTTTTTTCAAACGTCTTGCATTACTGCATTTCCATTCACAAAAAAGTCAATACTAGACATTACTCATTTTCCAAAGCGTGAGCACGTCAACTAGCAGTCATTCAATACCGCTACAATAAGACAAGTTTAAGAGAAAGCCTGGTTAATTGATTTTTTTTTTTTTTGGTTTACACTGCCATCATTCATCATAAAAGAAAGCCTGACCGGCTAGCTAGCTAATACAATGGTTGAATCAAGAAGGCACTTAGTTCGTCATGGTTTGAGTAGCAACTGGTATGACAGAAATACAGACATTTTCATTTTGCAAGTTTACTCTATTCCCCGTGGATAGAAACATAACGAGAACTGGGCAGACATAGCAGGTGGATTCTTCGTTCTTTGTCGTATTTAATCTCAATTCCCCATTTTTTGTTTACATTATAACATAATAGCGGCTACCAACACTGCATGTAACATCATGCAAAGCCCTTGGCTTACCTTCCTCATTAACCAGTTTAAAGCTTTGCGATTTCCTGCTCCGTCTCCTCTCCGAAAACTCCATTTTTCAAAAAAAGAATCTGTGCAATTCAGATCCAGGAATGAGACAGAACTCATGAGATCGCGCGGTACATCAGAATAAACTGCAGGACCGAGGTCCGTCTCTTTAATCAGCAAAAACTCCTGCTCATTACAGTATTTCAGTTCCAACTGCCAAACGTCACATTCATTAGATAATTATAGAGTTTAAATGAGCGTTCACGCAATGTCACGCTTTTATAAACATCTGACTGTTTCTTCTTTAAATGTCCACGTAGTTGCTTTCGAGGCTATTCGTTTGGGATGTAAATAAATAAACGGGTTTTTACTTATTTTCGTCATACCTATTCCTTTGCGCCACCTTATGGTAATATTTTGAAGGGTACAAAGTGAGCATCCAAAATTTGCATTAAACCAGTTTGGCAGACAATGATGTGAACTCAGGTCGACGAATCGTTTATTATTACTCATCTTGAAGTTTAAACCAAACGATTGCCTACGAATTAATACGCTACACATATGCATAGAAATTCAACAAATAGGTATTATTAGTATATAAATATAATTTAAACCTTTATTGGCAAAACTGATCCATGTTCCACCTATAGACTACTTAACGTCCATTTAAAATAATTCAGGCTTTTAATTAGCTACCCATCAGGTGACGCATAGCCTCCATCCATCCATCCATCCATTATCTATACCCGCTTATCCTGCTCAGGGTCGCAGGGGGGTGCTGGAGCCTATCCCAGCGTGCGAGAGGCAGACAAGAGGCAGGAATACACGCTTGACAGGTAGCCAATCAATCGCAGGGCACGCATAGCCACGGTTACTGAAATAAGCATAGTCCCAAACAGATAGAATCCAATGAGCATCCTGAGTACTGTAAATCCTCCGCCTCTGCACAGCGCAATGAGTCCGAAAGTCCACTGATGAAGACGAAGTAGAAGTTGGAACTTCTATGTCGATATGTCCGGTTCTATGTAATGTATGCAGGTATGCAAAAGTAAACACTGGGGGAGGTGATGCACGTCCCTCAGATATAATTATATATGGGTGTTCTTCTCTGGTTGTCATCCCAGTGGACAGAATGTACACTTTAGGGGCCCAGTACAATGTGATTGGGTCTTCCTTGGTTAGTGCACAAATGTATTTAATGTCGCGTTTGCTTATGGTGCTGAATCCGCGCCACGTTGGGGAATGTTTGAGAAAGATTAGGTTAGTATGCTATGTCTGACCCAATATGCACAGGAAACACCTCGGCACCTAAAATAAATGAGATACGCGCAGCACAATACACTCCAACGTCTCCAGAGATAATCCCATGTTGCAGTCACCATTCCATATAAACAGGAGGCAAACCGTAATATATTACACTCTCAGCGCCAGGTAAGGTAGACACAAAAGCCTATCTAATTTTGACGGGTGGTGAAGCATTGCCGTCCCTCCTGTATAGTTTTGTAACATCTTGATAGAATCTGTAAAGTGCGTAAATCACCACCATTGGTAGGTGCATGTCTTTTTATGTTCATATTTTTATGTTCATATTTGCTTGCAAATCAAGGTGCATATATGGCATGTTATGATCACTTGTGCCTCTATTATATTATGCGTTTATTTATCGTATTTTTATTCTGATAACGTATCAATTTTATCTGTTCTTTCCTTGAAACATTTCACTAATAAAATACGACTGTAAAACAAATAAAATGGCATGTGGGTGTTTGAATGGTTTACCACTGCAAAGTGAAGTCATCGTGGTACTTAAAAAATAAATATATAGCATCTCATCGGTAATACTTAACGAGCGATGATAAACTACATGCACATTTTATTAGTTCAAACTTGAAGAGAGCAAGATGAACGTGTAAAGGTCCAAGAGAAACAAATGATTCTAGTGCGCTGTCCAGGTGCTGAAATGCTGCTTTCACCTGAAGGGCAGCGCTGGCACTCAGCAATATTACATCTATTTCTTTATTTATACATTTGGTCTAAACAAAATGCAAGAAACATTTACAATTTACACATAACTTCTAACGAAGACCAATAAGACATGCTCTATGTTCAGAATTAATTTAATTTTATGTTTTAACAAAAAATAAAAATTTAAAAATTTTAAAAATTTCACCAACTGCAAACACACTGTATTTTGATGGTATACAGCAACACTCAACTGACTACAGGAACCAGACATTCTGAGGAATCCATTCACCACGCTTGTTTTACTTTTATTTCTTTTTTTTTTTAGCAGGAGAGCGTGATTTGCAACAAGTGACAGGTTAGAATGAATACTGACAGCGACATAAAATTCTTTATCATTATTAATTTTTAGGCTTGCAACGAATGAGATAATATTTTATGATTATCTGATAACTGTTGAATCGTTAGTTTTGTTACAGTAATGAAACCAAATGACCAAGAACCAATTCCGGCTTTTATTTTGATTTTTTCCCCTCTGGTCACCGGACGTCATTTCCTTATAATGTTCTGGAACCGGAAATGTAGCCTGGAAAAATATATGGGTGTCAATGATCGTGATCTAAATGTATTTTAGCATGATGGAAAGAAGAAATCTAAGTGATTTTGAAAGAGGGTTGATTGTTGGTGCGCGCTTGGCGGGTGCATCAATGACCAATACAGCTCAACTTGCAGATGCTTCTCGAGCAACGGTGTCCAAAGTGATGTCAGCATGGGAAAAACAGCAAAGGAAAACTGCGGTCGTAAACGCACATTCCAGGATCAAGATGTAGGCTACGTGAATTAATTAAAAGTGTACATCAAAACGGACTAGCAACCGTAAATAAGTTGACGGCAAGTGTCAACACATTCGAACATTTATGGGATATGGTGGAAGGGCGCCTGAAATAGCACTTTCCACCGCCATAAATTAAATATTTCTAGATTGACTTTCAAGCTCTGAAGCTGCTGGATTTAACACAAGTGGTTCCATTTTTATTTTTTGATCTTCCATCTGTATTTTAACATTTTTTAAAAAGTTTTTATTGTTTTGTTTAATTACAGGGAATAAACCTTTAGCATAAGTAGCTACTACAATATGTGTAGTGTGTGTTTTAATCATTGCCAATTATTTCGTAATGTGTCTCAGTGCTCTTGTAGCTATTTCATTAAATTTTCATTCTTCCTCACACTTCCGATTTAACAATATTTTTTAAAAGTAAAACCGTAACAGTTTCTCTCTAAATAGCAGGAATATACTGTTGGACAATGTGGAAACTCCAACTGCCAGTGATAAAATAAAAAAACCACAGGAGGGCGCTGTTTCATTAACCATTTTTGCAATTCTACGTATCTGATCAATTCCCTTGAAGGAACTCCTGGAACAGGCAATAATGTCAGAGATGTGGGCATCTGCCAGTATTATGATATCAGTGAGAGGCTTTTTTTTCTTAAAATGCTCTTGTTGCTTAGGAAAATCTGCAAAACGTTTTGCTCAACACCCAAAAATATAAGATTGTAAGACATTTTTGGCAGCTCTGCGTCTACAGGAAAGGCCAGGAGCATGCCGAATGGTGCTCCAGTAAACTGCAGTCCCTTGGCTGGTCACACAAACCATAGAAACTTCACACACTTTTTCCCCTGTAGCCTGGACTGTGCACTACAGTTCATACTCTACACAAATGCTTTGTACCTGGAGATGGTCACAGGACGCGTGATTCAGCCAATCACTGCGGTGGATGGCCACTCCCAGACACGCAAAGGGAAGGCCTTCTCCAATCACATTGCTCAAATCCTCAGCATCGTAATCCAGAGGAAGCGCATCTAGGTGGGAGGTTACGAATCATGACATTTATCTTCAGCTCACACTCTTTAACACTTATTCTGCATATCCCCTATAATCTAATTGATTAATTCGATGCCATATAGTAGCTCATTATTTCCCTAGATGCTATTGTTCTCTAGCTTGTTTTATTTAATTTCTTTCACATTTGTTGTATTTTTATCCAAACATGCATGTTCTTCAGGATCTTCGGTGACTTCACCCCAATTTCATTCTAAATGTCTTTTGTATTTATGTCAGATGAAGACATCCTGAGCCCGATTAAAGTCTGATGATGAATCGTTTTCCCACTGACCTTTTCAACTGCGTGCTGTCCTGAGCCTTGCTGCGCCTGTCAACGCGTCTCTGCGTGTAAAATCGCACTTCCCTCTCTCTCTCTCTCGATGTTGCAGTTTCACAGAGCTCTCACTGGAAGACACAGCTTTCGTTTAGACTCCCGCAGACCGACTTACACTGAATTATATAACACAGGGCCGCCAAGCAAGCTTAAAAGTGACCCCGCCACTGCTAAACAGCAGCGCTGGCTTCAGGCGTTCAGCCGTTAAAAACGTGCAGCCTGGCTTTCTCCATCTTGGTGGCGGTGGAAGTGACGGGGCCCTCGTGCTGCTGAGAGCTGCTGTGCTGGGAGGACACGGTTAAACAGAGCGCGCCTCGGACCCTGCTGACGGGGCTCTGGGTAATATCAGTCTGCCTGTGAGGTAAGCACTGGGCTCTGGGACGGTGTGTCTCAGTGCGGTGGGTGGTCTCAGCTGGATGTGCCCTCGCATGCAGGGCGAGGGTGGGTGGGGGGGAGGGGGTCTGGACGTATGATGCTGGCGGGAGGGGGTGGGGCTGTCTGTGTGTGTGCGGTGTGCGTGTGTGTGTGTGTGTGTGTGGTGGGTGTGGTGTGTGCAGTGTGCGTGTGCGGCACTCCACCAGGTTGTCTGCCTATCAGAATCATCCCGACTCACAGGCAGCTTAACTGCTGTACTGGAAAGCCCCTGTCCAGCAAACTTTTATTTTTTTGTTATAGCTAAATCCCAAGCAAGGGAAGAAGCAGATTAATTTCTTGTTGAGGCCCAAAACATTTTAAGACTGTTGTGAGTAGGGAAAGAAAAAAGACAATGCCTCAACAAGAAATTAATCTGCTTCTTCCCTTGCTTAGGATTCAGCTAAACCAGTAATTAAATGGCTATTAAATAATTATTAAAATAATAATCATATATATATAGGTTCAGTGCGCCATAATGAAATCTATTTGTGCCATATAGTAATATAATCAACAGGATGGCTGGTAGCAGCCTCCACAGCAGAGCCTGAGCTAAAGAGCCGACCTCCAGTGTTCCAGGGCTGCGTCTGAAAGCATTTAAATCTCATGTAAAATGCAAACGGCTCCCCTGACCTTTTTCTTCACAGCTTCCCCCCCCCTTTTTCTCATATAAGGACGTAATAACAGAGCGCTGCAAGGTCCCCGATGGCCCTTCCTGATGAATATCCTGTGCCAGAGGGGGGAGATGGGGGGAGAGGGGGAGGGGCTAGCGGAGGGGATGAGTAAGGGGATTGGTCGGTCTCTCCGGGGTCCTTGCTGCGGGGGGCGACCGCTGAGCCTGACTCGCCGAGCGTGAGAAGGCTGTGACTCATCCTTTACGAGTTCCCACGACGACACACCGCCAGTCGCTCACGCGCACCGAAGCGGACGCTCCTCTCACCGCTGTCCCCTGCTCCGGTAACTCGGAAAATCCGGGAGAGGCCTGCGGGTGGGACAGGGCCCGGATCTGCTTTAGCGCCTCTTACATCACTTCCTGGTTCAGCAGTTCCACATCTCGACCCACATCACAAACCCCAGCTGTTAATTTGCTCACATTGTCCAGATCTGCCGGTCGGCAGGGTTTAACGCCCCCCGCCCCCCTCCACCCCCCCCCCCCACTGCATCACCCTCAGCTCTGTTCCTGTTCACAGTCACATTTGTTTGCTTTAATGTTCCACATTAATACAGGAATAGGCACGAGCAGAACGCATGAACAGCTGAGGCTGTTTGTCTTTCCCCTGCATGGCAGTGTTCTGGCATTTCTCCCCGATTGCCCGTTCAGATAAATTATCATTAATATTGTGTAATCGTGAATTTTCTTGCTAAAATATAATGTCTCTACCCACACCAGGCCCCCAATTAAAGGGGACTGGTTACCAAGTGATGAATCCTGTGAACATATGGAACTCTTTATCCAGAGATGTAGAGGTCATCACACATCCACGCTGAGGCCTTTCCCAGATGTCAACACCGTCTCAAACAGGAAACGGCGGGACGGCTGTAACCGCAGCACGGAAACCGTAACCTTGACACCAGGGTCTGTTGCCGGGGTAACACCGATAAACCGATAAGACGCAGGCGGTGCGAAGTGCGCTGTTTTTGCGTTCCCTTCGGCGACGCCTTTCGACAAGGAAGCCGCCGGTTGCGCGAGCGTTGCGACTTCCACAAACGGACGAAAGCCTGCTGCGTCTGAGATGCGGTCGCAAAAGTAGATCTGCGCTGCCTCTCCCGAGGAAACGAGGGTTAAGGTGTAACCTGGGTTAAATAACAGCGGGATCGCTCCAGGGAAAGGGCCGGACTTGGCTTTGACGCTGAAGACAGCGCTGGAGATCGACGGGTACGTTGGGTCCCTGGACAGGCACGAGACGACCCGTTAAAAATGTCTCCAGTGTGAAGTCCAGCACCATAAACACGCGCTCTGAAACTTTGGTACTGAAAAAAAGAAAAGAACTCAGCACCAACTTTCTCACGCCATGTTGATCTAACGGCTTCCAGCTGTCCTGAAGACCCGGGCAAGCATCGGCCTCTGGAGTGTTGCTATAGGAACGCTGTTATGGTAACTGGGTTTCATTAGAGACGGGGAGGGGGGATGTTTGCATCTGGATGTGCCAAAGTTTGTGGCTTTGCAGAGAGTTATTTAATCCTGTGGGGGGTTACGGGTTCATTTTTAGAAATATGTGATCTTGGCCTCCTTTGATTGGCTGGACATGGAGGGAGGGCGGGGCACAGAAATTTTGGAAAGGGTAAGCTATGAAGGGTGCAATCATTCACCTTTGTGGAAAATGTTTTAGTTGGCGGGGGGGGGGACATAATATGATTTGGCACCTGATTGTGCTGCCTTGGTCCTGAAGCAGAGACAAAAAATGTCCTTTGATCTGTTCTAATACAATTACCATAAACCTGTCTTCAGAATAAGGCAATGTTTCATTCCCAAACGATTAAACATAGACAGCTTCTTCAATTCCAACCTTCACTTACCGTTTGCAGGGAAGCTCAGCGGACACAATGCATTTAAATCCCGAGCAATCCAACCTGAAGACCGGGTTACACTGTAAACAGAACGAGGATTAAGCCGCTAACAGTCCTTGTGGAGACTGTGCTAATGGCTCAGCAGACCCCCCTATCCAGGGTGATTTCCATTACATGGCATTTACACTTTATCCATTTACACACAGCTGGATGGCGAGTGCAGACACAGGTTGTAGATACCTTATTCAGACAGGTAAAACTGCTGCGGGGGCCAGGTCTGTGGTGCGGTCTGCAGGGGGGGCGGCGGGGGCGACTCTCACGCCGTGTGCGAATCCTCCACACAGGGGGGATTCCCTCCTCAACCGTGTCACCTTCTGAACTGTCCTCCCTTCTCTAACTGCTACCCTCTCTGCTTTCTCCCTGTCTGAACACAGCAAAAGAGCATCAGGAGGAGGAGGGTGGCCAGTCTCGGTCCCAAACCCCCCCTTTTCACTCACAGAGTTCTCAGTCTGCTGAGGGCAGTGACTGTGGGATCACTGTCAGCCCTAAACTTCACTATAAGCTTTTCCCTTATACTAACGGTCATTGACCTGTTGTTTTATTTCAAACACATCCAGGCATAACACAGTGCTACTTTCACAGCAGTGTTGCAAAACACTGCCGTGGCCCTGGCGACCTACAGTGTAAGCCGTTTTTTATTCCAACCTTAATTGCGACCTCTGCAAACTGTTCTAGACAATGTGAATTTGTGGATTTCTCTAATTTTATTTGTCAGCTGAAGGCTTATGTAACTTTTTAAAGTCCATTTTAATAAGCTATACGTGCCATGAATAATAAATGATCCACACAGATATTACAAGACATTAAATTAGCAGGATCAACCAATACTTTCATTTTCTGTAATACGCTGTATGACAAAGAATTCACGTACGTTAACGTTTCTTAATTGACTGAATTCGACTGTCGGGACTGTCGACTGATCTCTGAAATTGCGGCCGTCTGGTCACTGAGTTCAGTGAGAGAGCAAACTGCAACAAACCAAACGTACAATACATTCATGAAATACACCGCAAAACGTCCAGTGTTAAATGGTATTAATTTAACTCTTAACGGACACCATTTGGTCCCTCATTCCAGACTGGGACCAAATGATAACTGAATTAACACTGTTAGAGTTCAATTAAGCGGGAATATTTTACTGCGTGAGCTTTTACAACCAGTCAACCACTTCAACTGATCAACAGTTTGGATGTAACAAGAACTAGTAAACAGAGAGGGGCTCCAAGGCAAAGATTTGGGAACCACTGGAGAAGCATCTTCTTTAGTAATGTCTTATGCCACAGGGCCACAAGAGAAACAAAAATTAAGCAGACGTGTTTTGCTGAAGCACAAGGTTTCAACAGACCTGACGAAGGAGGCCTGTGTGCCTGTAACATAGTACTTCATTAAGTGCTTACATAAGTATCACAGTACGCAGGACCCGCTGAAACCCTTCTACAACATTTTCCAGGTGAAATTGTGAATGAGACAAGTGAACAACAATCACAGACAAGTCGCACTCCCCCATTTTGAGAACATTCAGCAATAATTTATTTTCATAATCTCAAGGACCACCAAGTTTTCTCATCTGGAAAAAATTCATTATCAGTTGCCAACAAACACGTTTTTGAAAAATGCAAAGTTACTATACAAATTCTTAATAGAAAAAAAGAATAAATTAACAGTGGAACTTTGTTTTTTTCTCTCTTCTTACAATTCCACTTTTTTTCTACAACATACACCTTTTTTGTCCGGTTATGGTTGAACAGGACCCAATAAAATCATGTTACATGCTCTACTGTCAAGAGGAGGGAGAGTGACCACGATAGTTTCTGTTTGAAACTAACGTCCTTCATTTCGCACGAGTGGTATTAAAACTATTGACGACAATAAGTAAAACTCTACACCTAGGTATCGTAGCAGTAACTGGTCATCGTGTAGCACCTGAAAGGGTTGTTACTATGTCAGAACTAAAATCTAATACTGATTTATCAAAAAATAACTCTGAACATCATCAAAACAATGGTCTTTTTTAATATATAAACACGCTGCCCTCCATTGCTGCAAATTGATAAATGGTGTTAGTTCATTATTTCTTTGTCTATAAAAATGCTTAGTTTTTACACCTAATAAAGACAGCAATGGTGCTATGGTTGCCAGATAGAGGGTAGAACACACGTACTCACATTGGTTTGGAGATTACCACAGGGTCTGAGGCAGACTCAACAGATTTAAAATCTTACGCAAAGGCGAGTTCCGTTAAGGAGGTTTTACGACTGACCACAATTTAAAAAAAAATCATTTTACATTCCGGGATCCACAATTGTACCTTTGTCAACATGCTCGGTGAGAAACCGGGAAAGTGGTTTGGGGGGCGGGGTGGGGCAAACGTCACTCTCAGGAGCATGGAGCCGTTTATAATTAAACCTTCGCCGTGTTATTATAATTAGAATATGAAGAACCGTCATCCTCACAACCCGAAAGATGTGAAACTGTTAAGAGGCGTTATTTCAACGACGGGGGGACGCTAAAAGTGCCGCTCGCTGACGCTGCGGTCAGGAGGTAAACGGCGATGAAGGCCTCCTCACCGAACACGGATCGCGGCACGTCTCCCTCTCGTCTCCACGGCGCGTCCCCTCATCGCCATAGTAACGCTCGTTGAGAGTGCTGGCGTCCGCGTGCTTCTCTCTCGTGAGCCCTCGAGCTGGAGCAGGTCACGCTACAACCGACAAAGAGAGAGAGAGGGGTCTGCAGCGCGTTTGGGGGACCTGCTGGTGATGACGTAACCATGGCGAGCCAAACAGACAGGCCTGCGTCGCTGTCAATCAAACGACAGGTGACTCATCGCGTGGGGTTCTGTCAGGGGGGCGGGTCCACGCGGGCGGTTTCCTTTGTCCTCACACGCGAGAACATCCAATCAGCAAAACAGAGCAACGGAATTATCCCACTCCCACACACACAGTAAAATGTGCTTTTAAACACCTGGTTATCAATGTGTGTGTGTGTGTGTGTGTCTGTGTGTGTGTGAAAAATAGCATTTCTCTAGCATGTATGGCTTTTCCTGCTGTCCCACAGACCTTTCTCTGTTAAGAGGACACAGAAACAGAACATGGTCCCCTTCACCAAACGCATCCAGTTTGGGTCCCCTGATCACACAGGACAACTTGCAGCACAAGAGCCTGGACGTACAACAAAACCCAAAGCTTGTACAGTAACCTCTGAGGACGGACAGAGAATTTTAAAATACGAAAGAGGAGATCTGCACTGCCAAGTCTGGAGTTTCAGAATGGAAGTGGCTCTAAACTGCTGCCCTTGCGTGTGTAAATCACACGACTATGCAGGGCGTGTTTAAAAAAAAGACTCTGCGATATTCTGTAAGGCATAGTGTGATCAAAGATCTATAAGTCTTGTGCTCACAGTACGACCTCTTCCCCATGCACACTTACAAAATGTAACTGCGTGTAACTGCATGGACGTGTGCGTCTGTGAGTGTGTGTGCAGTAGTATCTGTGTGCACACCCGTGTGCGCGCGTTCAGCAGCTGGCGTGTTAAGTAGCTGTGTTCAGGGCCGTTACAGTACAGGTGTCAGAGCACCAGGCTGGACAGCGTCGCCGTGGGAACGCGGTTATATGCAGGGTGGCTGGTCACCAATGGAAAGCCTGAGGATAGAGCCCTACACTCGCAGGGCCAGTGAGATCAGGTCTGTAGAGCACTGCTTGCCCCCCAAAATCAAAATTACCCATCACTAAACTGGCATCTGGACTTTTTTTTTGTTTGTTCTTTTTTTGCTAGATCCTAGGTGAGACTGGCAGAGAATATCTCCTGGTTACGGTCAAAGAAAAACAGAACAAAATAAAGTCTCTCCTGTTTTTACGCAATCAGGACCATGTGACAGGACGACGCGGGGGCGGGCGCGCGGAGTTTGATTGACACGGACGATGGGCGTGGCCGGAGGGGTTACAGTAGCAGCCCAGAAGAGGCGGTGGCGGGACGGCGGGCGGCCGCAGTCGCGCGCCTGGGCAGGGCGAGCTGGGCAGGCGAGCCCTAGCAACCCGGCGGTGTGGAGCTCTCGGTGGGCAGGGGGATACTGTGCTGTAGGAGGCTGGAGAAGGAAACTTCTGGAATATTCCAAGTGTTTCTGACACGACGGGATCTTTGGTAACGGACTGGGTTAGGGGCGGAAAGGGGTCCATCCTCGTCTTCACAATGTCCAGGGGGCATATACGTCCTCCAAAAAAAAAATACGTCCCCAGATTTCATTCTCTTTTTTTAAATGGCGAGAGAAGTTCAGCATCTTCAGCATTTCATTTTTTTCATTACAAAACAAAATAAAGCAAAAACAGAACAAGGTAACAAACAATCAAACGAACGAACAAACAAAAAATATATATACTGTATGCGTTGGTCTCGACAAGAACCCTTAACGAACGGGTTGGGCTGGGTATGACGCGGATGATGCGATATGAGAGCGGGAGGGCAGTCCAGGTGCTCACCCTTCAGTGTAGTCCTATTGCATTGTGGGAAGGGAGGGGGCGAGAGTATTGGCGTTAGCATTAGCATTGGAGAGCTCAGACCGATGACAGAGAGCATGGAGCTCCTTCGGCTGGAGGAGAGCTCTGGATTGGACGTCCGTCAGAGCCGTGGGGGCGTGCCCGAGTGCCCGGCTCACCCTCCTGTTTGGCCCCTGGAGGGGCGAGGGTGTCCCACCCTGAGAGGGTCCGGCCGGTCATGGTTCCCTGTGGCCCTCCCTGCACTGCCAAAAGAAGTGGGGAGGAAAAGAGCTTCCAGCGCAGAGCTCCGCCCCAGAGGGAGAGCTCCGCCCCCAGTCTGGAGGACCCGGAATGCTCACTGGAGGAGGAAGAGAGGGGGGAGGAGTCAACAGCAAAGAGGGTCAGACCAGCGTCCCCGGCTTGGCCTTCTCTCGTCCATACCACTGCATGTCCGCTAGTTCCGAATACAGGGGGCTGTCGTCCAGGAAACAGCAGTCGCTGAAGGAGCTGCAGAGAGGGGGGGAGAGAGAGAGACAGGACGCACTGCTGATCATTCCGGAACTTCCCTACTCGCAAAATTCCGCTTCAGCTGTCCGGCTGCGCGGCTGCGCTGACTCAGAGTCCGCCGGGGGGACGCGGGGCGACGCCGAGGGGGAATTTCAATTTAGGTGAAAAGTAACGGCAAGACACAGGGGCTGTGGAACAGAGCTGGGGTGCACATGTGTATCACACCATTTCCTGTGGGGGGGGGGGGGGGGGGGGTTGGCTTATGGGAACAGGGGGATAACAGGGACCACATCAGGTCTGCGTTGCTATGGAAAATGTGATTTCCCATGAGCCCTCAGGGGATGCTTAATGCTCTGAGCGACTAGTTCCAACCAGGAAGTACGTTTTCCCCACAATCAGCAACATTCGGCTGGGTGCTAAGCCCTCTTCCATTAGGGAAACGATCCAAACACAAACGCAGGACGGCAACATTTAGCAACGTTTCTGGCAGTTAAATTTGCAATAAAAGGGAAAAAAGAAAGTAACAGATGAAGGACTCATGCTTCTTTTGACGCAGCCGGCAGGGTGGGTCACAGACAGAGACAGAGAGTGCATGCTGGGAGATGGAGGCAGAGGTGAGGAACCCCGTACCGTACCTCTATTCGTCAGTACTCTGGCGACCCGGAGATCGAGGGCGATCCTCGAAAGGAGAGCTTTCGGCCGTGTCCCTAAGAGCGGACCGCAGAGCCGGGCGCGGAAGGAGGGTTAGTGAGAAGCAGGAAGAGAAGCAGACAGGTTAGGAGATCAGTCCCTTCAGCAGGGCGGCTGCTCGTTCAGTAAGTCTGATAAGTGCAGTGATGGAAATGAAAGGTGGAAACATTAGAGAAGATGAGATGATGAGATGAGGGTAATGGAGCTCCAGAAGAACCAGGTCCTAATGCAAATCTGCACTTCCTGTGAACCACATTTAGCAGGAATGCTTCCTGCAACAGAAGCGGAACCCGTGTTCTGGATCTCACTCCACTGTTCTAGAATCCTGGAGGGACAACGAAGAGACGGGGAACCAGAAGCCATTTACCCTCCAGAACGTTCTTTAACCACACGAGTGGGTGGGGCCTGTACATGCTCAATGAGGTTGGCCAGTCCGGTGCTCCGATTCCCTACCTCACACACAATGGCAGAATAAACAGACCCTCGCCTCAAACTCAAAAGCCTTTTCTATTCACCTGTACCTGTTGTACAGACTGAACGTCTATGATTTTATCTCCATATTTAATATAAATATTTGCAGTTTGGTAAATACGGTAGAGTCAGATAACCTTATGATTGTGATTAGGTCTAAATGTTTCTAAATATGAATTATGACAGAGAAGTGCTGGAAATAAGATGCTGCTTTTCCCTGTTGTGTCAGTGCTGCATAATGGGTTGATGTCACAGCACAGCAAGACAGCACCGCAGCGAAAGTAAATACAGAGTAGGTAACATATACTACACTCAACAGTTCAGGGGGCTTAACGCCCAGTACAATCAACACGGCCTCTGCCAAAGCCCCTGGAAACAAAAACACAACAGTGGGAGATGCCTGAGGCTCGTACGTCACCGATTGGCCGCGAGCACAATCCGCTATGCCCGGTTAATACGCACCGCGCCGGATTACACTGCATTTATACAGCGTCTCATCCATCACCTGCTCTTCTCAGGGGAGAGCGGGAGATCTCATTTCAACTCTGGGGAGGCTAGGATTTTTTTTGGGGGGGGGGGGGGTACCACCCAAGTACCACCCAATACAACATGATGTTACTGGGGGGGTGGGGACCATTGTATGTTTTCCCAAACTTGGGAAATAGTCCCTGGGATCTATGTCCGTGCCTGAGGGTAACAGACTGCAGGGTGCTGGAGTCACAGAGCTTCACAAATGCACTGATCCCACTCACAGCTCACGGCCAAACACTGAGGAACTCCACCCTTTACCATGGAGATGAGGGAGGAGGAGGAGAGGAGAGATAGAGCGTGAAGCTGGAGACAGAGGAGGAGAAAGGGAAAAAGAAAACATGAGATGAATATGGGGATAGGAGAGAGATAGAGAGAGAGAGAGGGAGAGAGAGAGAGAGAGGAAAGCGGAGGAGGTGCAGTCTGACACTCACTCGCTCTGCCAGCTGAGTATGTGCTGAGGGCTGCCGGGCGGTGTGGCGGCTGCATCACTGGAGGGAGTCATACTCCTCTGACTGTGCGGCGAGGCAGCTGTGGACACACACACACACACACACACACACACACACACACACACACACACACACACACACACACGTCATACACACACAGACAAAAAGACACACACACACAGGTCAGACAGGTGTCACGAGGGGCTGTGGAATTCCAGCTATGTCATCTGTTTGGTGAACATCGGGGGAGAGGGGCGGCGGGAGGAGGGGGGAAGAGGAAACCATGACTAATGGATTCCATTCCACACAGGGTTTTTTTTAAAACACTGTTCAGTGATCAGAGCCTGGCCCAGTACCCCTCTTATCAGGACCTCAGGTCCTCACAAACCCCGCATACGTGCAGTGCAGCGTACACACTCTCCAGGAGTAATCCTGACAAGCAGCCGCTGATGTCCTGCTCCGCGTCTCGCATTAACACGCACTCTGGCCTTAACACTAACAAGCGTGGTATCCTCCTAATGGCTTTTCCCAAACGGTGGAGTGGAGCGACCGGTATACAGTGAAAGTCAGACCGCAGTCTGTTTACTGACAAAAGGCACGAGGCATTATACTGAGCGCGCCGGACGAGCTTCACGTGGACGGACGAGCACTGAACAGCCAGCCAACCGACAGCTCAACGCTGGTGACCATGGAAACCCCAGCAAACGGTGTGAAGCACTGGATCATACTACAAACACACAGCATTAAATAATAAAAACGCGGCCAATAAAAATCTACCTTTAAGTTACAACACCGCCCAACCCCCCCATCAACTAAGTGTTGCTCTGTGACCCCCCCCTCTCTGCAGATGAAATATGTACAGCATCTGCCTCCGATGATCTCGCAGAGATTCTCTTACACACCAGACCTCGGGGGCACGCAGCTGCTGGCCCCAGAATCTCACCGGCGGCCGCTATCTCGCGCGTGAGACGGGGGAACGGAGCCCATGTGGGCGCGGCGGTGGGGGGGGGGGGGTATCCGAGGGGGGGGTTTGTATGAGGAATTAAAGGCCGGAGATAAGCAGTGACTCCAGGGGGGGGGGGGTCGCTGCTGCTGCAGAGGAGGAGGAGGTGATGCTATCTGCGCACAATGGACCCTCGGTGTGCCTCCCAGGGGCACTGGAGAGCAGTGTTTGTCATTCCCACCGACCAGTAAACACGAGGTTATTGTGTGTGGGGGGGTCGAGGGGTGATGGGAGGGGTGATGTGTGTGTTTGGTGGGGGGTGGGGTTTGGGGGTGGAGGGGGGGCTGGTGTGTTTGTCTGTAAGGAGGATTCTTTCTCCTTGGTAGTACTGAGGAAGGAATGCGCTCACTGTCTGGGCTATAAAACTGATTATGAAACAATGGCCCAATGTGTGTGTGTGTGTGTGTGTGTGTGTGTTTGCTGGGGGGGGGGGGGGTTGTCTTACATGACGGAGACAACCTGTCCCACCCAGCATGGCCATATCTCACCCTGTCTGCCAGACCACCCTGACAGGGCAGACAGACAGACACCCCTCAGGAATCTGCTTCCGTGGGCTGGCTCACATTTCACTGCTGAGTTTACACAGACAGACCCTCACCTGGACTCAACCAAAGCGCACAAAACAGGGGGGGAGGGGGGGCAAGAGAAACGACTCTGCGAGGCTCACCTGAGGAGCCCTTGGAGAGGGCGCTGGCTCTGCCCGAGCGTCCCACAGGGCTCTGGAGCGTCCCGTACTGGGACCCCCCGTCTGAGGCGTTGGAGCTGGTGTGGGACAGCCTGCCGTGCTCCTTCAGCGACCCCGAGGAGCGCTGGTACCAGCACCGCAGCTCGTCCGAGACCACCACCCTCCCGCCCCCGCCGCCGCCCCCCTCGCGCCCCAGGGAGGGGGTCCGCACGATCTGGGAGCGGGACGGGGTGAGGCGCCCTCCGCCCTCGCCCCCGTCCTCCGCCCCCCCGCCCCAGCTCTCCTTGTACAGCCCCCCCGCCGTGTAGGAGCTGGAGGTCTTGAACTGGGCCTTGACGCTGTAGTGGCCCTCCTGGTCGCTCTCCAGGCTGCGCACCACCATGGGCGCGGC
Organism: Anguilla pacifica; assembly: GCA_039654925.1. Lineage (NCBI taxonomy): Eukaryota > Metazoa > Chordata > Actinopteri > Anguilliformes > Anguillidae > Anguilla > Anguilla pacifica. Next base: position 11,655,544 of record CM077302.1, read on the forward strand.
GCTGCCCTCCACGTACAGCGGGTACTCCCGGATGCGGTACTGCGAGGACGGCTGGCTCTGGCTCTGCAGGTAGACCCCGCCCGCCTGGTGCCCGTTGCGCGCCGCCAGGTTGGGCATGCTGCCCGAGCCCGACGAGCCCAGCTGGCCCGCCGAGCGGTGCCGCTGCCGCTGCCGCTGCCGGGCCTTGGAGGGCGAGTCCTCCGCCAGGGTGGAGTAGCCGTGGTTGGCGGGGGCGCCGGCGGCGGAGGAGGAGGAGGAGGAGGGCGCGGCGGGGTAGTAGTGCTCGGAGCTGGAGTGGCTGGCGCAGGACGAGCAGTCGTCCAGCGGGTCGGAGCCGTTGCTGCTGCGCGTGCCCGGCGTGCGCAGGTCCGGGCTGCCTGTCTCGGGCTCCGAGCCCAGCGGCTTGCCCTGCGACTCCAGGCTGGAGCTGCGGTTGCGGAAGTGCTGCGCCAGGCTGTGCAGACGCGTGGGGCTGATGTCCACCGACCTGCAGGGGGCGGCAGAGAGGCGCTCACGTGGGTCAGTGGGGGGGGCTGGAGACGGGACTGACGCAGCTAATAATGGCACTGTAGCGTCATATAAACAGAGCTATTTCTGTGCTAAAGCCAACACAGGAAACCAGCTGAACAAACTGCGCTGATTTCTGGAGCAGACTTTGGACAGATGACTCATCAGAGGCTGGTAAAAACTGAAGATGCTCCTGCAGATCCCTGGGGATCTTCACTGACACATGCGGCTAACCAAATCCACATGAAATAAAAATTATCATCATTATATTATAGAAAACTGATGAAAACATGATTTTGCTCATCTGTGGGCACTTTATTTGGGCCTAAACAGGCCCAGAAAATCCCAAGTGTTATTTCAAATAATTAAATTCCAGGACTGCTCTTTAACAAAGTACTGATGGAAATGTTGCAGACTCCCCATTATAGTGACTCTAAAGGCCCACACAGTGAAAAAAACAGTGTGTTCATATCTCCCCTCCCCTCTGTAGTTGGAATGGTAGGACCCCGCCGGCCCGGTGCTGACCTGGTGGAGTGGATGTAGTGGGGCACGCGGGTCCTCAGGTCAGGGGTGGAGGGCATGCTGGACTGGGAGCTCCAGGGGGGGAGGCCCCGGACCGGGCTGTTCTGCAGGGAGTTAGTCCCCCCGGCCTCCGTACAGCTGCCCGTGCTGGGGAAACGCCTGTGACTGCTGCAGGGAGCCAGGACACCCCCAAATCACACACTGACCACACCTTAAAACCCTCTGAAGAGCAGGTTTTTTTGGAATGTTTTTTCAAAATTCTGAGTGTGCTAGAACTCCACTGCCTTCAGTAGCTTTATCAGCAGTGATTGTGACATCAGCATTAGAATGTTCAGTTAAGACCATTCTGCTCACATATTTGTGATCTCACACCTTAAAGAGTTAACGTGCAAAACTCCACACATCCTCCTGAGACCCAGCAATTCATTTTGTCCCCTGTAGTCTTATTCTCAAGAACCACATAGTCTACCATGCTGAAAACGACACTACAAAGGACACTCAATAAAAATAAAATAAATAATATATATTTACGCCAGGTCTTGGAAAGATATGCGCTGTTAAGCACTACTAGGTTGCTATGACATCTGCACACACCTCCCACTTTACACACACAGATTACAGAAGAGGAGCACATCTCCATTCCTGGCACTGTAAGTCACAGACGCATTTATCTGGCGCACATCCCGCGCGCGGTAGCGCAGAAGGCGGGGCCTACCCGGCGTGGCCGTGGGAGGAGCGCTTCTTGACGCGCTCGTAGGGCTCGTCCAGCGAGGACTCGCTCCACTGCTTGGGCTTGATGGGCGACTTGTCGTAGTCGCTGCGCTGGTAGTGCAGGTGGCGGAGCCCCTCCAGGGACTGCGGGGGCGGGGGCCGGCCGTGGGAGGGGGGGCGGGGCGGCAGGCCCCGGTGGGGGGAGGCGGTGGGCGAGAAGGGGCCCGTCACCTGAGGGTCGTCTGCGGGGGGGAGAGAGAGAGAGGCGGCCGGGTTTAAAGGGGCGGAGGAGGGAGGCTGTGACAGAGGGAGGATGGAGGTGCAGGCGCCACTGCTCAGGTGGAGACTGTGAGGCTGTGAGAATCACACTCCATACGCGAGAGTCACTCTGACCCAGATCCACACACACCCGCCAATCACAAACACTCGCAGACATACACACACACACACACACAAACACTTAGACACAGACACAAGATTATCAAGATGCTTACCGTCATCGAGGACAAGGGCGTCGGACAGGGAGCTGTCTTCAGAACCGATGTTCGCCTCTGTGAAGCAAAAAATCAAAAGAACTCCTTATTTATCCAGTAAAACAAAACACACGCTCGGCCACCAGGCCCAGCTAAAGCGTTTTTAAAGCATTCTCTCCGCAGCCTTGAGCCTGAAAGCCTGGCATACTGGCCACAGAGCTGCCCAGGGAGGAAGGGACTCAGACTGCAGGGTATTTTCCCCTCTCTCACCTCGCACCGAGCGCATGCTCAGGTTGGCACTAAACTACCTTTAAAAAAAAAAAAGGAAAGTTAAAAAAAAAAAAAAAAAGGCCTTCACTAGTCTGAGCAGCTGAGACGGGCCCCTTCCGAAACCGAAAGTAATGATAAAAAATGGGATGTGAAGACAAAAAGGAACAGACCCCCCCCCCCCTCGCCCATCTCAGAAATCATTACGCTCCCAATACGCCCGACGCTGAGGCCATTAACCTTCCCGCTCCGCCCGAGCGCGCCCACCCCTGTGCAGCAGTGCAGCCGGCCTTTACTGCCCTTCATGTTCCATTTCCCTCGCCCCCCATTAACACACCGGCGGGCGGCAGGCGGGCAGCAGGGGGGCGGGCGGGCAGGGGGACTTAACTCCGTACGCCGGGGCGCCAAATGAGATCATCGCCGCCGCCGCTGCCGCCGTGAAAATAATAGAAAAATGATATTCAGACGCCGCGCTGCTCTGCCTCGTTCGCCCATAATGGACAGCTCGTGTAATGCCGTTTTATAATGGTTTTTTGACTTCCTGCAGATTGGGGTTCGAAAAAACAAAGGCAGGATACAGCCTTCTCATTGTATCAGCGCCCTTTGCCTGCATTACATCGAGCACTCTGCCATTTTAAAAAATACAACCTGGGAGGAGATAAGCACTGTTTTAAATGGACTAAGATTGCCTGCGAAATGCAATTCAATTTGCACAGAAAAATGATTCACTATGATTCACGGTTATTCACGGTTATTGGCTTTCTGAAGGGTGAAATGGAGAAGTGAAAGCTGCATTGAGCCAGCCACGTGCAAGCAGTCAGGCTGAAAACCAGCGCTCGGTGAACCCACTCTCCCGTTCAAAAATGCCATTCAGCAAACACTCAAATTCAGATTGGCTCACGCAGGTCACACGGGGCGCCTCGGCCAATCGGAGCAGGCAGCGTTGAGCACTCCCGCAGGCTCTCACCCTCGATGATGAGGGAGGCGCGCTGCGTGGGCTTCTTGCCCGAGCGGACGCGGTGCTCGTTGATGGCGTTCTCGATGTCCTGCAGCTTCCTGAGGGCGTTCAGGTAGGAGGTCTTCCGCTGCTTCTTCAGCTTCTTGCTGCTGACGTGCGGGTCGCTGGCCAGCCGCCGCGCCGCCTCGGTGATCTGCGACTGGATGGCGAACTCCCGCTCCAGCCTCTCCAGCTCCTCCTCCTGCCGGGAGACGCGCGCGCTTAGACTCCGCCCTCTTTTCTGGTGACATCACCCCACTACCCCCCACACACAGGCAGGACACCCGCGAGTCAGAGCATAAAGCATGCATGCAAACACGCACACGCATGCATATACAAACACACAGACATGTACACGCACAGACATGGACACGCTCACAAGCACACACACACACACACACACACACACACACATGCATATACAAACACACAGACATGTACACACACAGACATGGACACGCTCACAAGCACACACACACACACAAACACACACACACACACACACATGCATGCATATACAAACACGCAGACATGTACACACACAGACATGGACACGCTCACAAGCACACACACACACACACAAACACACACACACACACACACATGCATGCATATACAAACACGCAGACATGTACACACACAGACATGGACACGCTCACAAGCGCACACACACGCATGCATATACAAACACGCAGACATGTACACACACAGACATGGACACGCTCACAAGCACACACACACACACACACACACACATATGCAGACCAAGACACAGACATGCTTGGACAAACACACACAGACACACAAACACAGGCTAAAAAAAGTCATCCAACCATCTCTAAGTGACCAACAAACATCCACAAACAAAAACACATAAACACGCATCACCCAGTTCTTTCCTCTTAAGGCAATATTTCCATCACACACACACACACACACGCACAGACACACGCACACACGCACAGACACACGCAGTGCTGATTTTGTGTTCCACTGTCAGCAGACACAGCAAACTTTTAAACCCCACATTCATCTGGAAAAGGTACCGTGTCAGAACAACAACATGTAATTTTTTCACTCACTGCCATCATTTCTAAACATAGCCTCCATTAGCAGGAATATATTTTTAAAAAGCAGACATGACAAGACTGATCGGCGCGGGGACCGAGGGACGTGCGGGGGCCGCGATCGGTTCTCACGAACCTCCGCCTCCCCCTCGGCCTTCTGGGGCCGGACGGCTACTCCGCCCGTGACCCCAAGTCTAGAGCGGGGCCTACGAAAACAGAGAGGGGGATCCAAACGGTCCGAGGGGACTATCCTTGCGGGGGGGGGGGGGCAGAAATGAAAATAGCGGTACAGCGCTGCTCCCAGCGAACCGCGCGGGGTTGGCGAGCGCGTTCAGCGAGGTCAACGCACCGAAGGATCTACCTTTGGCGATCGGAATCCCGCCAAACAAACGCGCTCCCGCCCTGCGTGCGGAAGGCGGGCCGTGCACTCCCGCGCGGGGCGGGGCTCAGATAACCCCCCTCTGGGGTTAGATCGCGGCTGGCGAAGGCCACCGAAAGCCAGGCAGCGCAGTTTCTCACAGGGGTTTTTGTAAATAATGCCGTCGCTTGGCAGCGCCTCAGCACACACGCTGCTCGACTACCATCGCTTCCTCTGACTAACGCTCAGCTATTTACGGCCTGAACGCTAACGTGCGGACAGCCCGTGTTTGGAAAACGCCATGTTCCAGGATTATGCCGGGCGATTCTGGGCCACTGCTGACTGTATATGCTGGTCCGGTTAACCCTGCAGTGCACTGCCCCCGTCAGCCTCCTCAAAAAAGACTCTCCCAGGGCCGAACAGGACCGCTAACCAGGACGCCTGACAAACGTCTGACGCTCGTCTCACGCCCGTGTGGATAGGGAGAGGTACAGAGCACACCTCTCTCTCTCTCTCTCTCTCTCTCTCTCTCTCTCTCTATCTCCTTTTCCTCCCGTTACGCTCTCTTTGGGAAGTACTGCTTTATCCAGCCACCACCAGGTTAACCGCTGAACCGAAAAACTGTGTTCATAAACTCTGTGTGGACACGCAGCCACGGCGGTGTGTTTTTTGGGAAAGATGTCCGCGGCTGGCCGGCCCGTGGTCCGGTAACCGGGCCTCACCTCCCCCTTGGGCAGGATCTTCTGCTCGTCCAGTTTGAAGGCCGTGCCGATCTTCCGGCGGACCGTGGGCGGTTCCTCCCCCGGGTCCAGGGGGTACTCCTTGGGCAACTTCCCGGTCAGCTCCTGGCACAGGCAGAAAGGCATGCTGGTTAGGGGGCACTTAGCCTTCAACTAAACTGTTTCAGTAAAGATCTAAATGTGAAAAATAACAACTGCCAGTGAGTAACGTATAAAGACATTGCTATTGTCACGCCAACTGTCTGCTTTTAAACACTCCTAGCACAATTACAGTACACTACAATACAGAGGTATTATAATACCAAAACACATGCAGTGTGTTCCTCCACCCTACAGGGGGCGCTGGCCTTACCGCCTCTCTTATGCAGACATTCTTCAGCTCCTCCAGTCGCTGCCGCAGCGTCTCCTCCAGGGCTTCCTGTCTGGCCTTGAGGGCAACCAGCATGTCCTTCTTAGCAGTCTGAGAGCTGTCCGACTCCTGGGAGCCTGCGGGCGGACGCACACACACGCACGCACACACGCACACACGCACACACACACACAGTCCTGTTATCACTTCTGCTCAAACAATGCAGCGTCTATCATCCATAATGAAGTTCAGATACAACGGCAGCCAATGACTTCAGGAGATGACTGGAGCCAGACAAAGAGACAGACAGACAGGCAGGCAGGCAGTGTGCAGTTCTTTCAGACACCAAACACAAGGTGAAGGCTCAACCCCTTCCCCCTGTTTGAAGTAAGAACAAATCTGTTCCAGCCTAACAATGGGCGACCTTTGTGCCAGGGCACACCCCTACCTACACCCCCCCCTCCCCCTGCTTGTTGTTTTGCCACAGGCTGTACCAAGGCTTTGTGATTCACACCGGCGAACAGACAGGCCTTGATGAACACACAGCTAGCGTGTGATATGCCGTGGCCTTCGATCACGGCATATCGATTGGGGGGGGGGGGGGGGGGTTGGCGGTTGATGGGGAGAAGGTGCTTTCGGAGGGGTCTCCCCATGGACCGGGTCGTACCGCAGAATGGCATGAGGGCAGGCGGTGGGCGGGGCTACACCTGCTGCCACCGGTCAGGATGTTTACGGGGAAGCGAGTGGCGGTTTCGATAAGGAGGGCCGGAGGGGGAATGGGGGGGGGGGGGGCACAGCGGGACAAGGGGCCCGGGCACACCCAGGGCTGCAGACCCCAAAAGCACTGAGGTACTTCTCAGGCTCTCTCTGTGGGTTAATTCTTTCTCTTAAAATGAATCCTAACTGGATCAGACACAACTGCACGCCAGTATGAATCGGTATCAGCGCTAACGGTGGGCAGGATCAACACAGGTCTCACGCCTGAGGAATGCGCCTCTCTGGCGGAACATCAACAGGACGCGGGCGTTTAAATGGGGGGGGGCGGGGGGGGGGGGAGACGCTGGGCGAGCGCTGTGACAAACGTGGGATATCCGCCGAGCCGCCATCGGGGGCACGGGTCAGCCCCGCTTCCTGCCGGGGGGGGGGGGTTAGCGCCCGGCGGGGGCCAGTGGGGGCCGCTCGCTGATTACCTTAAACGTCCGTGAGGAAAATAACACTGTTTTTCGATGGGGCACCCTGGGGCCTTAATGGTTTTATTTTTCTGAAAGGAGCCTGGGACGGTAGCGCACGGGACAGTCATGTTCGCTCACCACAGAGCCGCTGACCCTCCCGCCTAGTGACATCACACCGTGACATCATTCCACATCATTGCACTGAAAAGAGGGAGACAATCTCTTCTTGTGTCAGAATTCATTCACCATGCCCACGTGCAAAGTGGCCAGCTTGAAATGAAAATGTACCAAAAACTTAGCCTATCCAGTACTGCACAACGCTAACTGAAAAACTTTTAAAAGACCCCAGGAAGTCCGGACAGTAAGACACACAGTTAGCCCATAGCGCTGGCACACTTACACAAATAAAGGCCCGCGGATCCCTGAGTGAGCGAGCTGCCTCCACATAAGGACGGCAGTTAAGAAGAGACCGCTCTGTCTCTCCTTATAAGGAGAGTCACACTCGCTTGCCTTGGTTTCCCCGGTAACGCCACGGGGAACCGGTCCCCTTGCTGACGGGAGGCCCCTCGAATCGGGGGCGACTTCACCCGCGCCCGATTGGCCACTTTCTCTAATGACCTTCCTGCCTAACGAGCTGGCCAGCGAATCGCCCCAGGGTCCCATTACAGCAACGCCCCATTACAGTAATGCCCCATTGCCCCATTACCGCAATCACAGCCACACACCCAGAAGGGTCCCATCTGTGGGGGGCATTCATTTCAGCAAGTGCTTTTTTACCCGTTTGAATAAACAAAAGAGGCAGAAACAGAAAAAACTATAATTCAGTTTAACACTTCTAACGGTGCTGGAGAATTCCTCTGCTGATTGGCTGCTGGGTTTAATGGTCTGTTAAGGGGGTTGGGGGGAAGGGGTTCTACTTCAGTGGCTTTTGAAAGAACAACAGCGGGGGGCTTCGTGCCGACGGAGGGCTAAGTCTGAGTGAATAATTTTTATTTTTTGGCCTGAAAGGAAACATTAAACATAACATTACACCTGATATACACCTGAGAAAAGTCTGGGGAGCGGATGGAAGGAAAATACACGCAGCATGAAGTTAAGGTTTGCGGCACATTTTTAAAAAGGGGGAAAAAAAACGAACAAAAAAGAAAAAACAATTAGAGCTGCCCCCGGGGAGACTAATGGGCTCAGAGATTTATGCGGCACTTTTTACTCCGGTCTCTCATTCGGAAAAAAACTGAAAGGAAATTTCTGTGGCGGCCAAACGTCTCCCGAGTAAAATCCAGAGTGTCAGGGGAAAAAAAACAAAAAAAAGATTAACAGATGGAAGGCAACTGGGCCAAAGAAAAGGGGGCAGAGATCAAGTGCCGTCGCAGAAAGACGACACCGAGTCAGAAACCAAAAAAATAAAATAACTAGAATATTCCCCTGGAATATTGCATTCGCTGGAGGCCTCCAATCCACATGCACCTCTGCACAAAGACACGCCCTTTTCTCTGTAAGTGGAGCCAATGAATGATAAGTGTTGATCCCTGCTAATTAAATACGATCCTCATGAGGAAACGTTAACCATGGCACTTTGGCGAACGACATGAAAACCAAAAACATCCAAACCCTCCCAACCCAGCCCTGGGTGATCTGTGAGCCCAGAGGTTATTTTGCACAGGCACCATAGAGGCCGTTGTCCCTCACATGCAACACATCCGCCCAATGAGTCCGCCCATTGTCCATCCTCATCAGAACACATTCATGAGCCATTGTCCCTGTTCATAACTGCAGGGCCCCAGCGTGTTGCGATGGGCATTTCTCACAGAGCACGCTAGGCCACACAATGTGAGAAACAGAGCGTGTGCTAACGCGGAGAGCGCCTCTCTCACACACACACACACACACACACACACGCACACACACACACACACTCAGAGAGAGAGCGCGGATAACTGAGGTGAACCCGCATGGTTAAGGATGACAGTCCAGGACATGTTAGAGCTCTGGTTCTGACGGTCCAAAACGGCAGGACTGACTGGATCAGAAATACTGTGGCTTTCTGGTCCTGACCATAACTGATCTGACAGTTCGGACTCCACAGTGTCCCGGTCCTGATGGCCCCGGTGCGCTGAACCCACCTGAGGACAGCAGGCTGCCGCTGCTCCCGCTGATGATCTTGCCCTTGCTGCCCATGTTGGCCAGTTTGGAGGTCTTCAGGGTTCCGGTCTCCGTCAGGTCGATGGCGATCTCGCTCAGGCTCCTCGCCGCGTGGATTTTAGACTGCAGATTTAAAAAAAAAAAAACAGTTAGGAAAGGAACGGTTTCCCCCAGTCCTCAAACCGACGCGCCTTCTGGCCGTACGCTATTCCGAGCCCCTCCAGACGAATACCTTCCTCGCAATTGTATTTTCCAGGCACGGCGCATTCCTCTGCTCTTCCACACGAAACTGAATACATGTGCTTTTTTTTTTCTTTCCACGAGGCTAACCCTTTAAAAAAAAAAAAAAGGGCCTGAATGAGAGGCCTGTCTCGAGTCAGCCAATAGCGAGTGTCTGAGCCCGAGACGGAGCTGCTGATTGGTTCAGTCCCGCGGTTCTTCAAGGCTAGAATTGGACGGGACCGGTGCTGCACTGAATTACACACCCACACAGAGCAGCTGATGTAAACCGACAGACGTGTACAGCACAACCGCGCACTCAGAGGTAGTCATTACATAATACACTGCACGCATTGTAGTACTACAGCCTTACTCACAGACTAGCAGGGAAGAGCTGAGCTGCGATAAGGCCTCCTCTAAACCTCAAAACAGGAATGTAAGATTAAAAACCCCGCCCACCTGCTCTTTATCCTATTAAAAACGAACAAAAAAATCCCCCTCAGCCTAACAGCTGCTGTGAGCGGCAGCTACACCTTTCCTTGGGTTGGCGCCAGCTCTCCTGTAGCACTGTGTGGTCTGCAGTGTGGAGAACAATGGCAGCGCACAGGCGATAAATCGGTGGAGTCTTCAGCACTTCACCCCTCTTTGCCTGGGTTTCAGGGAGGCTAAATGGAGACTGCAGAATATTCCGGAACAAATTATCTCCTGGTGTCTCACCTCCACTTCCAGGTGCTCACCTTGCTTTGCTTTCTGTCCAGGTAGAACTGGTGCTGGCTGATGGCCATGGCCCAGATGGACTTGATCAGGGCGGGGCAGGCATACCAGGTGTGCACCGCGATGCCACTGTGGCCAAACGTCCTTCGGGTCACCGACGCCCTGCTGTTGGAGGGAAAACAAAACAACTTTATATGCACTGATAACAGCAGCACTGACACTCTTCAAACACCTAACACTCTATATGCAGTTTTAACTATTACTGTCTTGATTTTTTAAATGGCTATGGATACTCCTAAATTGTACCACACAGCTCATGACTTTGTCATAAATGTCAAATTAAATAAATCATTGGGCTAATTAAACAACTAAAGGCAGAAGCTGGCATGGAATCTGGTAACCCAGTTCCTCAGGTTCACTAGGCTGATACCACAACATCTGCAAATAACTAACACTTCATATGCAACGTATACAACACATGTTCACCACGATACTCAGTGTGCCAAAGCCTAGTGGTTACTCTGCTTAATACTAATACTTTGGGTCGACTACCACTAACGTTCACATTGTTTATGCATTCTATATAGAGTTTATAATCACCGGACCATAAGCTAGTCACTTCTCTGTAATTTATCATGGAATATTGCAGGCAGACTCAGGCTGCGGTCCGCAGCAGTGGAGAGAGGGGCTCCCGAAAGCCAACGCCACACACGTTCCCCTCACCGCGGTGTTTAGTCTGAGACGCGTCTGTTTGAGCTGCAAAACAGGTCCCGGCCCACAGGCCGAAATCCGCAGCGCTCAAACTTTAAAGAGCCCGGGGCTTTTGGGAAAGTATAGATACGAGATAAACCCACACGCGAGGTTCAGCACGCAGAACACCAGAGAGAAAGTGACCACCGCCCCCCCCCTCCCCTAACCCTAACCCCCCCCCGGGGCTTCTGTTAAACTGCCATGAACCCCTTTCGGCTCGGCTGCCAATCAGGGCTGGATCTGTGTCAGGGGCATGCTGGGAATGTGATCTCCCGTCTCACCTCGCCCACCTGCCCGCCCGCCCCCCCACCCACCCACTCCGTGTTGCCGCGTTACAGGGACTGAAACTGACGACCGTCTCTCCCAGCTGCAGAGAGAGCGGCACACCAGCAGTATCTCCCCCCCCCCCCCACTCGCTGGCGGCTTCTGGCAGGGAGATCAAGGAATTAAAATACGCCCCATGTGCAGCCAATACAAAACGTCAAGGAGAACGGACTTAGCCCAAAGTCCCCCCCCCCTCCCTCCCGTACTCCTGTATTTGTATAATCTCGGGATACGGAGGAGTCCTTTCCCCCGGAATTTCGGGAGAGCTGCTTGGACGCTGGAGGAGGGCTCAGCCGTTACACAACAGCCCCCCCCCCCCCCCGAGAACAGAAACTGCTGATCGGGCGCTTTGGCAGAGAGTCTGAGGGGACGGCGAGAGGCATGTGCTGCGTATAAACACAGTGCGGTGCCGAGCCTCAGCACGGCCACGGCAGAGCCGAACAGGGGGAAGCGCGTGTGAGAGGCGACAGGCGTCCGTCAGGCGCAGTGTAAAACACGCAGCGGGAAACACTGGCATTCCGGAGGACGGGAGGCGACCCGTTTCGTAAAACAACACCTGGCGTACGCGTGCCTGTCAGAGCTCCTCTGCAGGACCCCACTGTTTACACGCACCTCTGCGCGCTTCTGCTTTCCACAAATCACACTGGACAGGGGAAAGCGCTGCCTCCAGGACGAGCTGGAAGCACGATGAACGTTCAGCCGCCCGTCCACATTACATAAGAACTCACGATGTTACTAATGACACAACCGCGCGCGTAAACCGAGCCCAACTGCATCGTAAGGGTCACTAAAGCACAAAAACACTTTAAAAAACAACTAAAAAGTTACTAAAGCAATAGGAAGCCATTCCTGGAACAGGGAGACAACAGAAGTGTGTAAAGTCTAAATGACCATCATGCACTTACATTACAGATAGTCTGTTACTGTGGCAGTGGTTCCTACAGATGAGGTCACTGGTTTTTTACCTGTGTTGCAAAAGCACGGTAAAAAACCCTTTCTCCACGCAGCACTGGGGTGTGATATAGATTTACCTGCGAGGGTCATGAACTTCCACAGAAAACTTCTTCTCTCTGAAGTACAGGTTCTCCAGCTGCCTCCATTGGAACACCTAGAGGGCAGGAGAGGGACACAGGGGCTGTGATTCGTGCCGTCCCGCAGCCGAGCCTCGTTAAGTCCACAGCAGAGCGGGGACCCCGGGCCTTAATCACATCCAGAGACCACCGCAATCCCAGACCTTCTGCGGGACGTCTGCGCGGGACCCTCCACACGCGCATGCACACGCACGCACACGCACACACACGCACACGCAGGCAGGCAGGCACACACACACACGCACACACACACACACTTAAACGCACAGTGAGAGTCGGTTCCTTTCCCGTTAATTCAAGTTCTTCCCACTTCTTCCCGTTCTTCTTACTCCTCTCCTCTTTAAAATAAAAAATCAAACTTTGCTGAGAAAAAGTTTCTCCACCTCTCTCTCCCTCTCTCTCTCTTTCTCTCTCCCTCTCTCTCTCTCCCCCTCTCTCTCTCCCTCTGTCTCTATAGGTTAAATCCCTTCAGGCTGCTGAGGAACAGGGCGTTCTGTAGCAGTGAGTGCTCACCAGCTCTGGGAGTGTGTGGCTGTAGTAAGTGGCTGTAGTTTCCTCTCTGTGGAGCAAGAGGGATTCTAACACACCCCCCCCAAAACCCTCCTCTCCCTCCCACTCCCCCTCCCCCTCGGCCCCTCCCACCTCCCCGTGGGACTGTACTTCCTGCTCACAAAGTAAGGAGGGGGGGTGCCCCCAGATTTGGCCAGCCCTCCCTTGCACCGCCAAACTCCAGCTCTTTGTTTTGCTTACATTTTTCCCCCTCCCCGTCAGGCTTTTGTATTTTTGTTCTGCTGAGAAAAGAAAGCACAGCCTCCACCCCAGGGAGACGCGGTTCTGACACACACACGCACGCACACACACACACACATGCACACACACACACGCACGCGCGCACGCACACACACACACACACACACACACACACACACTGAATGGAAGCAGCATGGTCGGCCTTGGTCTGAAAGAGCCCTCTGCAGGCAATGAAATCTGGGCCCACTGCACTGCTGAAGAGAGGATCTCAGAACAGTCAAGTGGTGAGAGGAATGTCTCTCTCTCTTTCTCCCCCCTTCCTCTCTCTCTCTCTCTCTCTCACACACTCTCAGGGGAAACCCTCTGTTTAAATCACTCCTATAGATGCCCGTGTAAACAGAAAGGTCACTCATCTCCGTATTGAAAAAGCATGAATTAAATGTGAAAGTACGGCTGGCTTCCTCCTCCTCCTCCCTGCTGCATAATCACGTGCAGCTCTGGGTGCGGGATAAGGGGGAGGGGGACATTACAGAGACAAAGAATTTTAACAGCCTGGGAAACGATAAGAGCGATATAGAAAAGACAAGAGAATGTCAAACATCCCACCGAATGAGATTTGCACAGCAAACAAACACAGTGCAAACATGCACGCACTCCGCACAAACGATCGTGCACACACAGGTAGAACAGCAGCTCAAACCACCGTGGGGGGGGGGGGATCTAGTGTGCGTCTGTGGATCACTGCAGATGGGGGGGGGCGGGGGGGGTTGGAAAACCACAGCAAGGATGTCAAAACCCGTCCTTGAGGGCTGCAGGGCTTTCTGGGATTGTTGCGTTGTAATACTTCACAGCTGTATTATTTTACGTCACTGATTGGCCGAGGACTCCACACACCTTGGCTCCTAGGCCCAGACCAGCTACTGAAAGAGAGGAGGAACCCATAAATTTCGCAGACACTATGACCCCCCCCCGGGACTGGAGTTGGAGACCCCTGCCCTTCGCAGCCCCTCAGCGCCCGCCCCAGAGCCACACCGAAACCCCCCACCCCCCCCCAGCGGTCCCAGCTCACCTGCAGATTTATGGGCGTGTCACTTTGAGCCAAATTGCCGCGGACGCGCAATATATCTTCCCGCGGACCCCGGCGCTGCGGCCTGACGCTCGGCAACAGGGGTTTAATTGCTGTGAAAGAGCCTCTGCAGCGTTAGCGTAATGGACGGGGGGGGGGGCAGAGGGGGGGCGGGGCAGAGAGCCCCGGAGGCGATCTGGCGGCCGAGCGCTGGAGGGCTCGCATTTTTGGCGTCCCCCTGTGTTCCTTTCACACCTCGGGGAAGCGGAGCCTGCCAGATGTTCACTGGCTGCACAACCGTGTCTCATTCGCAGATTTAAAAAAAAAAAGGTTCCCGGGGGTGCGGGGGGGGAAGGACTACGACGTGACACACCATCCTGGCTTCCGCGATTTCCAAGCAGAATCAGCCAACGGCATCACACCCTCTGTTCCTTACGGTATAAACCTATTTTGGGGTTTGCTGCGACCCCGAACCCTGTTGTGTCACCCCAGTTACAGCAGGCAGCGAGCCGTGGCATCTTAAACCACGCCCGGCCTCAGTCACACAGGGCTCCAGAAAGGGGCGTGGCCATCCCACACAGCGAGGGGGGGGGGGGGGGGGTAAACATGAGCCTGTGAGGACAACCGAATGCTTCGCATTCTCATGGGTTCCCACAGACAACAGGCCAGATCGTAAATCACTGCTAAAACAAATGAGCTAAAAAAAAATTTGTTTTTAAGAACACAGGAGATTTCTCGCGGGTGTGGCCCTCCCGTATACTCCCGCGTGATTTTTTTTAAACTGAAGCCCTTCAGATCCACTCCGAAGTTATCCAAGCGTTTGATCTTTCCCCGTTGCCCGATCCCACGTACGTTAGAGCTTCCCCATCACCCCTGGAAACGTGCGCGTGATAAGAGCACGACGCGGCAAAGCCGCCATTGCTTCTGCGACGCTGCACTTTCAGCGCTGAACACAACCGCGGTATATACTGACACATTCAGGTGGGTTAAATGGTACATTCGGGCTCCTTTCGGTTGCAACAAATCCACAAATAAGACTTGAACTGAAGAAACGAACTGCTGGGCTCAGGCGAAGACGAGCGCACAGAGAGTATGACTGAACACACGCGCTGAGCCTGAAAGAGGTCATGAGTAGATGGGAGCACTGGGAATTGGGAGCGTAATATATTTATCAGTGTCAGGCATTAAAAGGGCAGCCAGCAGTGTTGATAAGTCACTGTTTTTTTTTTTGCTCTGGAGTGATACGGGGGGGGGGGGGTCCTAATGCCTGCTCCTCCCTCCTCCTCCCTCAGAGTGACCCCCCCCTACACCCTCACCCCCTCACCTCCAAACCCCCTGTACCCCTGCCCCCTCCCGTATACCAGCACGCACTCGCTGGATGTGTTCCCTCGCGGGGCAGACATGCTAATGTTCCCAGCATGTTCCCCCACCCCCCCCATCTCATTTTGGGTCCTAATCCTGCTCATGGCTCCCACTGGATTTCATGTATTTCCAGAGGGGGTGGGGGTTAGGGGGGGTGAGGGGGGTAAGGCAGCGGCAGCGGCGGCGGCTCTGAAGGACGTTCCTCGCGGCCGCCGGTCGCGTAAATTACCGCTAAGCGGCGAGTGAGTCATCGCCCCCCCGCTAACCTGACTCAGAGGCTTTTTTCCTTTTTTTTTTACGGCCCGCGGCTGGTTCCAGACCAAACGCGAGCTCGCCCGCTCGCCGCGCCACAGTCGCCGCGGTTACCACACGGGAGACCCCGCCGAGGCCTCTGGGTAATACGCACCTAAAAAAACACACACGGCCGTGCGTGCCCCGCCCCGCCCGATTTCAAACGAAACCTGGCCCCCTCGGCACCGCAACACGCCCACTCACACTCCGCTGCCGTCGGGGTAACACCCGCGGCGTGTAAAAATAGCTCAGGCCTGCCCATAATAACCCTCCAGAACCCCCCCAAATTTCACCACTGCTGGAACTGTTTCACAGACTTCAGGAACCTGCCATTTCATGTGGATAATTACTCCAGATAGATTTTGAGGAGAAAGCCCCCCTCCTTGGTCGGAATGGGGGGCCTGTAATTGTGACCTTCCAGCTGTTGCAGGCTCGCACGCACGTATCCCCTGGCACAGGGCGGGGCGTATAACACCAGCCTGTCGCTCTGTGAAGGCTACGCTAACACTCATATCATTGGGCCATCTGTCGATGACAAGTGAGGACGTCCGTATTCAAACCGGCTCGTCTTCAGACGGGACGGGTGCGTGACTTACGAGGTTTCGGGCTGGCCGTACCCCAGTGGAAATCCGCCATTAGCTGCCGTTTAGGTAAACGGTGGTTTTTGATTTTGATTCGTCGGCATTGTGTAATGGTGACCTCATTTTGTGAAGTCAACAGAACGTAAAACGGAGCTGAGGGATAAAAATGCCTCTCAGATAAACGCTCAAGGTGAACTTCCTTTTGAAGGACCATCAACTGCAGTGCTGGCACTGATCCAATCAGGCTTTAAACAGTAATTATCATGATGATGGAATGCTCCCATGTGTTTACGCTGTTTCTCTTTCTGTTGATGAACGCTGATCGTTTTAAACGGCGATGTGAACGCAAAGGACACCATTAGCGGTTGCGGGCAAAACAATAAAGCTTCAGTTGGATTCAAATTCTTATTTCCTCTCAAACAGCCACTCTATCGTTTTATTTTTTTTAATATATTTTTATTTTTAACCATTGAAATCAAAAACTCTTAGAAGGGGGACCTGACATAAAACACAAAGTTACCCAACAACACAGCTGACAATCGAGTTACGAACACCAAACAGGAAGTGAGACGGTAGATGGTAGTATAACAGAAATGAAAGAGCAGAGGAGAGGTAAAAAGTGGGAGCACACTGGGTCCGCACTGCGAACGCGAGCCTCATGATCTGGCAGGTACTCCATCTTCAGAATGTTAGCCGGTGTGGGGGGGGGGGGGGGGGTTTACATGATTTCAAAAGGACAGATACTGGGGAAATAAACATGTGACATTCCCCAGGGTGCCTGGCTATTAACCTGGGCTCTGACTGAGCGCACTAGACGGCCAGATCAAAGAGGGGCCTGGCAGTTGTAAATTTGAATGTGGAACCTCAGTGAACTCCAGAAACAAGGAACAGCAGAACTGCAGCGTAGAGAAACTCCTGGTCACTCCACTGTGGGGGGTCCACTGAAGAACACCCATAAAAAACTACAACTTCCATATGTCCCCAATAAACAGCCTCACAGCCCTCTATTACACGATGAGTGTTCAGCCCTGTAACCGTAGTGCTAACATGAAGGCCAGCCAACAAAGTTACAGCAAAATGATGCTGTGAACAAGAAAAACCTGGTATAAATATATAAACCTGACTGGATAAAACCTGAACTGGAATTACGTTCAGTGACTGAACACTTAGGTGTTCTACGCTGGGCACAGTCTGGACCTCTCTAGCCGCCCCTCATTAAATAATCATCACCGACCACTTACACCCCCCCCCCCGAGGAAGCCCAATGACGCGGCAGTTACCCAAAAACATAAAACCTCCAGACTGCTGAGAGAGGCTGTGGTGTCCCACCGCATCGGCGACGGTAAAAACAGCGGGGAGAAGGGCACTGCTCCAAACGCCCCCCTAACAACCCACCCGAAAAACTGTTTACATCTGCGATGGAAAGCAGCATGCCAGCTTACATCCCCCCTCCCCCTATTTTTTTTTTTTTTGGGGGGGGGGTATTTGCTTGTTTTTTTGGCAAGGAGAGAGGCAAAACACACCCTACTTGCCGGATCTCCTTTCTGTCCTTCAGAGCTGTCGTAAATCCAACAGTCATCAGCTAAATGATGCCATATGTCATCCTCTCCGCTTCGACGCGCAGCGTGGGGGAAGATTAAATGCGACGCTCGTTTCCTGTGGGATCTCGGGCGTCCCCATTGGCTGCTCAGGACGCTGGCTGAAAGGTTCTGCATTATCCCCCTTGGTAAAGACCCGGTAACTCATTTTTTTGTCCCCTGTAGGAGAGATGTGTGCCTGGTCTCACTCACTCTGGTGTACGTTAAACCCTGCATCCATTTCACAGCGCATTAGGCGTCTCAGCCCCTGACCTGAGAAACAGCTCCTAATCTGGGAGGCAGATCTAAGAGCTGTTCCAACAACAGACTATTAAGTGGCGCTTTGTAGTGGAGCACTTTCACCGAAACAACACCCCCCCCCCTACTTTTTGTTACTGCTGTCTGCCTGCTTTGATTTCACTTTGAATGCTATTTATAGAACAGACTGTAAGATAAAAAATAAAAAAACACAATTGCACAACTTATTTCCAGAACGCAATATCTGTGTGGAGACTGGAGACTGGGGACTGGGGGTGTTGTGGTAACGGCGTGAAATTATTCTGAAAGCTTCAAAAGCAAATCCTTCCCAGCAAGGGATAAAACCGCACACCTCAGCCCGGCTCGTCCTCCTGCGAGAGCAGCACGGCTCAGAAGAGCACAGCGCAGCGACTACAGCAGCGCTGGGAGCGGGAGCAGGAGTCACGTGCGCAGGTTTGAACTTTCACGCGTGTGTGCTGCAGCGGTCATACTCCAGAGAAAACTAAGGGAGGCCAGTCAGGTGGCCAATCAGAGATAAAGGTAGCCAGAGAGGAGGGTAGCCAATCAGAGAGAATAATAGCCAATCAGAAAGACGGATAGCCAAACAGAGAGAAAGGCAGCCTATCAGAGGGAAGGCAGGAGACGCTCAAGACCTTTAACAGAGCCGTTCAGACCCGACCCCCCCCCCCCCCCACCGCCCCCCAGCGTTCAGCGCTCCATAAACAAAGACCGAACCACTTCAGCTGTGGCTTCCAGCCACTTCCGGAAAAAGGCCGCAGCGCCGCGTCAATTTCAACATCGGCCAGGGCGTTGCGAAATCCCGAGGACCAATCAGAGGCTGTTAAAGCGCGGCCAGAACGACTCCGTGAGGAAAACAAGCGAGCGTGGAACGTTCAAACGCTTCCGCCCCGCCCCCGCCCCCGTGTTTCTGCACAGAGCGCTAAATAACTGCCAAGCTCCATTTAGATAAATGAATAAAACGTCGCCCGTAAGGTCGATTATTTGAGGCAAACGCACGGCTCTTGAAGGTCAGACGGGGGCTAAAAGGGCAGCAGTGGGGAGTGAAACATGAGCACGGCGACGGGGAGGCTAAATGAGGCGCAGGCCTGGATTTCACGGCTGTTAACGTAATTCATTACCGCCCCCTGGCCCGGCGGCAGGCCCTGAGGTCAGAGGTCGGGGGTCGCGGCCTGCGACAGGCGCTGGGGCCGGCAGGCGGGTGGAGGAGAACGTCTGAGCTGGGGTGAGGAGCGGTGTCATCGCAGCCCGCCGTGGGCGTTTCCTGTGTGAACACAGCGACCGCAGTCCCAGCACACTTCCAGTCAGGGCTATTCTTAGTTTCCATTGGCCTCCACCCCAATGAGGGGAAACAAAGAAGAGTAAATGCGGCAAAGCCATTGGTTCGAGGAAACGAGGAGGCCACGCCCACTGAAGCGCTCGATGATGAGCGCTGAGTCACGGCTGTGTTGTGCATCCTCTGTCTGCGCGAGTTCCCCGAACAGTCATGCCGATGCTAACAATGCTAACGATTACAGCAAACATTTATGGACACACACCCACACGAACACAAAGACAGACAGACACGCTATAAAACAGACGCCAACATTGAACAGGAATTGTGCGGAACATGACGATTAAACGATTTTAACCGGAATTCAAACTGAGCTGACTGAGCCAGAGCATGGTAATGGCGAGGAAAAAATCTGACACAACAGTGCAGAAAAGATTCAGATTTAAAAGGCCTGGAGATGAGCGCTCTCACCTTTCTGGGCTTCACTTTGTCTTGGTGGTCGTACTGAAAGATGCCTTTGTAGCTCAGCCCCAGCCACCACGGAATACCCTGCTTGTCCTGTTATGACAGGGAAAAGGGATACGCTCATCAGGGAAAGCACTAAAGGATTATGGGATACGTACTAATGCACTCTCAGCTGTGCTGGAGGCATGTAAATTGAGACCTGCTGTGTGTCTTTTTTTTATTTTTATTTTTATTTTTTTAAAGGCCAAAGCCGGAGCCGGGTTCACAGGTTGCCAGCGTTGGGATCGATTCCACTTCTCGGTTCAACCGAATTCAGGAAATTAACAGAAAATTCAATTAATTAATTACAAAATGCCTCAAGGAGCAGTATGGGCATTTTTCTGAATTGACTGAACTGAAGGCTAGCCCTGACACCAAAAGCCCTGCAGGCCACAGCTGCGCCCGTACAGGTAAACTGAACAAACAGACTAAACACAGAACAGTCTTGAATCCTGAAATGGAAACCGACACTATATCTGAGCTCTGCAGTCAGCAGAATGCGCTGTAGCGCTGTAATTAACTGGCACCATCCACCCAGTCTGGTCACGGTCACATTTAGGGCACACGGGTCTTCTGGGAGAATTCCAGACCGCCGACCGTAATCACGTTTGCGTGATGTCATCTGGAGTGGGGAGTGCGCCCTGCGCTTGGCCCGCTTCCTGATTGGTCAACGGCAGGCGAAGGACAGGCGATCTTTATGTCAGCTCTAAACAGCAGCTCACCTCTAACTGGTCCAGACAGCAGCACGTTACCTTAGCCACAGACTGTTCGTCTCAGATTAAATATTCAAGGAGTTTAAACATAGTACACTTAGTACACTGTCTTTTATCTCAGTAGGTTTTGGGGCAGTTTCCCGGTTCGGGGCAGTGTCCCGGTTCAGGGCAGTGTCCCAGTTCAGGGCAGTGTCCCGGTTCGGGGCAGCATGAGGGGGGGATGAAGACGTACCTTCACAGCGTAGTAATGGACTCCGTAGGTGGGGAGGGACTCCACAATGCTCATGTAGCTGTGAAAGAGAGGGAAACAGACACTCACGGCTCCCAGAATGCACTCTCGTCTGTGCGTGACACACCCCCCGGAGGTCTGTGCTCCACGCTTCCGTGTAAGACGGCCGGGCTCTTTAGAGAGCAGCCTTCCCGCACGTACGCGTGGAATCACGCGCACACAGACGCATAAAGCCGGTAAATGATGTGTTCCACATTCTGGAATGTTAGGCTGCTCATGGTGAGGGGAGAATGAGTGGCTGTGTGGGCGAGATGTGTGGGGAGGAAACAGAGACAGATCACGAGCACTCATACTCTCCAGAGAGAGATAGAGACAGACTGAGAGAGAGACAGGAGTGAGACAGACAGTCTGATGAGAGAGAGAAAGACATAATGAGAAAGATGGGAGTAGAGAGAGAGAGTGAGAGAAGGAGAATGAGAGGTGGGGGGGGAGAGAGAGAGAGAGAGAGAGAGTACTGCAGACTCACTTGACGATGGCCTGGCCTCTGGACTGGCCGCTGAGCTTCTTGTAGTGCTCGATCACGCGGTCCTCACTGCAACACAAAACGCAAAAAACAAGTCCCGCTTTACTCCCACAGACGGGACAGGCGGAGGCGTGAGCCACCGGACCCCCCTCATACCAGAACTCACACCAACAGCCGCACAGGGAGAGCAGGCTGGGCGCTGGCCCGGGTCACCTGTACACCTGCGGTCCCCCTGCGCAAGCTGCACGCGTTCCCTCCTCCGGCTCGAGGACTGACAGCCCGCTGAGCGGACAGAAGACCATCGCGTGTTTCAGAGGAGACTGGGGGGGCAGCTGCACCCTCCCAAACCAACGGAGGAGGTTACAGCGACGAGCAGGAGCTTCCAACAGAACTGAGCATTCCGCATCAGGAGGATAAAGGGGCAGTAATCTGCACTGCGGCTGCAGACAGGGGCAAATTAAAGACACCAAGGGGGGTTGGGGAGATGAGGGTGGGGCGGGGCGGACCCCAGGACCTGAGGAGGTGCAGGGAGGAGGTGCAAGGAGGAGGGTCGAGGTGCGGCAGGGTCACAGGTTCGTTCACTTTCCCTGTCGCTTG
This sequence comes from Anguilla pacifica, assembly GCA_039654925.1. Lineage (NCBI taxonomy): Eukaryota > Metazoa > Chordata > Actinopteri > Anguilliformes > Anguillidae > Anguilla > Anguilla pacifica. Next base: position 11,677,689 of record CM077302.1, read on the forward strand.
CGCTCATGGAGATTAACGGCTGAGGAACACAGGCACAACCAAATCGATGCCGGGCTGAGAAACACCAATGACCAATCAATGGCAGGTCAGGGGATCAAGCGCAGAGAGAATCCACTTCGAGCGCAGTCCTGAGTGAGCTCAGCAGATGGAGAGGAGCACTCCACAGAGGAGGAGTCAGAGGGGCGGGGAGGGGAGGGGGTTAGCTGGTGGGGGCAGTACAGTGTGTGGGGGTGTGTGTGTGTGTGCGTATGTGTACATATGTGTCTGTCTGTCTGTCTGTGTGTGCGTACGTGTATGTATGTGTCCGTGTGTATGTGTTTGTGTACGTGTACGTGTGTGGGACAGCAGTGCTAGAGATAAATATACACACTGTCAAGCTAATTCCCATGAGGCAACAGAACAAGGGGAAGTAGCTGTATTGTTTGTCGACCGGCGAACTTGGCGGTGCTGAGCTCCACCAAAGGCAGCAGCAGCGCTGACTGACAGAAAGTTTCACACAAAAAAAAAAACAAACGAGACTGAAGACTAAAGACAGCCGACGCAGAGGCGCTGGAGGAGGGAGCGTCTCGTGTTCTAAGCTCTCTCTGAGCGCCGAGGCCCTCGCGGCGCAGGAGGAGCGGAGACGAGCGGCGAGGCGGAGGAGGGGCGGCGGGCGCTCGGCCTCACGCTGCGGCGCGTTAAATGCTGAGGCTGCTGGGAAGGCAGAGGAGCCGGGGTGGGACGGCTCTCACGCTCATGGCAGGGTTCGGGGGTTTGGGGGTTTGGGGGTTTGGGGGGGTGTATTTGAGGGGTGCAGGGTTTCCGATGTGCCTGCAGCTGCTGGGGTTCTGGGACCACTCTGTCTGGCAGCTGCGCGGGTTTTACAGTGCGTCAGCTCCGCCCTAAGCTCCGCCCTCGACCACACCCACACGGGCTGAGCCCCGCCTCCTCCCGCCGGTCCAGGTGCACACGCAGGTGCGACGCTCGTGCAAACAGACTTGGGCCTGCTGTGCGCCCCAATTTTCACTTCATCATTCCAGGTTCCAGATTTTAAAATGTTTTCCAACCCATACTGCAGCTTTAAAAAACATGAAACATTAAGAGAGCCACTTTATTATTTATTTATCACAGAAGGCAACTCTTGGAGACACATTAATGGATGTTAAAAAAACAGGACGGCTTGAATCCAGCCTCACTGCAGGCAAATCCTGAGCAACACAAACCCGCCACAGAACATCCGGCTGCACCTGCAAAGCCCCGTCTGAAGTGATGATGTCACTGGCACACAACTCCTCCCCTCCTTATTAATGAAGTGAACTGAGGAGTCTTTTGAAAGCCAGAATACTGCTGCAGTGACAAATATATTGCTTCCTCCTCTACACTTCTGAAGTCTCAGTCACAACACTGAGGATGAAGGCCTGCACTCTCGAAAAGGACGTGTTAATATCAAACACACTTTCTGTGTGACTGCTTTTGTGTTCCTTCCAACACATTTTCTGTCAAAGTTCCAACTTCTGTGTGACAAATACTTTTGTGTGGGAAAGGCCAGGGACTCACCAGTAGGCCAGAGACGGATGATCCTTCAGGGCCTGCATGGGCAGCGCTGGCAGCTTCTTCAGGTCGGCTCTCGTCGCCTCGTTGCTGATGATGAAATAATGAAAGGAGCAAATGAAAGAAAGAAAGGGAGAAAGAAAGGGAGAAAGAAAAAAAACAACCGTGAGAACGCCATCGCAAAGTTGAACAGGGCCCAACAGTTGCTTGGCAGGACAGTGCAGTTCTGCATCTGGTCCCCGATCGTAAAATCATGCGGCCAAAGTGTTTTACAGAGAGGGTTTTTTTTCTTTTATAAAGACGTATTATTGAGTGTTTGGGTCTGTGTTCTTTTGATGGAACAATTCAGCCGCAAGGGGTTAGACCTCTGGACCGCGTTTGGTTCCAATGGTTGAAATGTCCTCCCTCCCTAGTAAACAGTGGGTTTGGGTGAAGTTTGGGTGCTTTATGTTAGACCTGTGAGGCTGTTTCGGTGTCAGTGATGATCACAGATCTGTGAGACTCGTTCAGTGTCAGTGATGATCACAGATCTGTGAGACTCGTTCAGTGTCAGTGATGATCACAGATCTGTGAGACTCGTTCAGTGTCAGTGATGATCACAGATCTGTGAGACTCGTTCAGTGTCAGTGATGATCACAGATCTGTAAGACTCGTTCAGTGTCAGTGATGATCACAGATCTGTGAGACTCGTTCAGTGTCAGTGATGATCACAGATCTGTGAGACTCGTTCAGTGTCAGTGATGATCACAGATCTGTGAGACTCATTCAGTGTCAGTGATGATCACAGATCTGTGAGACTCGTTCAGTGTCAGTGATGATCACAGATTTGTGAGACTCGTTCAGTGTCAGTGACGATGATGTGGGAACACTGTTGCTCTTGCGTGTAGCTGCTCTCTCCTCTGTCTCTGGTGTGAAACGTGTGAAACAGCTGTGTTTGGGTGGAGCGTCGTCCCCACCCCTGACTCAAGCCCCCACCACTGACCCCCACACCCCGGCCTCTCAGAACACCCCCCCCCCCGCCCCAAAACCACCACACCCCCCCCCCCCCTCCTGGCTGCCGGCTTTACTGAGGGTGGGTCAGCGGAAACCAGAGGCTTATGGAACATTCCAGACTGGTGTGGGACTGTTACACTAACCCCCATATTTATTTGTTCTGCTATTTTGGGGAGGAGGAAGACGACTCCTCTTTTCCCAGCAGCGTTGGCGCTAGGCTTTGACACAGTTTTTGAGACCACCCCTTAAGCCTCCAGTCCGCCGTTACATCAAAAGCGAACAAGTTCGGTTTCCACCCAGGAGTACTGAAGGTAAATAGCAACGCCCCAACTGAAAGCTCACTGCAAGATCATAACATCACTAGTAACACAATAATCCAAGGATAAGGGAATCACTGCATCTAGTTTGAGGAGAGTGTCTTATTTTCACCTTGCAGAACATTATTCTAGGCGACGCCTGTGTGCTGGCTGGTCTCATGACTGGTCATGTGATGACACAGTACGTTTCATACGATGCTTGCATCTTGTGATTGCAGAAGAAACAAAGATTCACACAGTGACAGCTGGTATAATCCTCTACCGGAAAGGTCAAAGCCAGACAGTAATTTTAAAGAAACGTTTTTCTCGGTTCAGACATTTTAAAAGAGCAGGAGTCAGTTTAGCAGACCTCCTTCCTGCAAGTATTTATGAGGCAGTCCATCCTAAGATGCGTTTTGGGCTACAATAGTCTGACCGCCGTTCAATACTTCTACTTGACTTCATCAGTTGTGGCTATGGTTTGCCCTTTACTGTACTTTAAACGGCGTTTTACAGCCGTGCGTCTCTACACACGGCAGCAGGCTGGTTTGAGTGGAAGCTGCAGACGGAGAGCTCTGCAGGATCCCTCTGGGGGGGCGGCAGGATTTGGGGACAACAGACGAGCAAAGCAGACACAACTCACCGGGCGGGCGAATCTAAACACGCACAAAACGGAAGGGTAACACGGCTTTGTTTTTGGGGTACGTCTTAAATCTGATCTGCTGGGCTTTTATTTTTGTGTGTGTCAGACATTCGTCGTAAAGCTGGAGTGCTTCCAGTCGCGGATTATACAGCCAATCGCAGAGAAGGGGGGGCGGAGCTGGAGAGAACCAGGCCAATCAATCCACACAAAAAAAGCGGGACACGTGACGCAGACGAGCGTAAAAGCAACGGCTCTGCGCCATCATGTAAAATAAATCAAGGGCTCAGAGATAAAAAAAAATATTAAAAACAGCCTGATAAGAGCTGGCTTTGTAGTGCTGTCTGGCCTCGGGACTCACAGCGGCTTACAGACCCTCTTCCCCCCCCCCGGCACCATTGTTCCCCGGGACAATGCCCGCCCTGTTCCTCCCCGTCTTATTTTTGGGGGCCTTTCACGCCGGCTTTGGGTCCGCCACGGGACACAAGCCTGCCCCCCGCGCCTCTCTCTCAGGCCAGCGCACAGCCAGAGCAGTGACCCTGCAACCACTGCCTGCGGCTTCACACAGCTCAGGACCCACAGAGAGAGGGAGAGAGAGAGAGAGAGGGGGGGGAGGAGAGAAAGAGAGGGAGGGAGAGAGAAGGGGAGAGAGAGAGAGAGAGAAGGGGAGAGGAAGAGAGAGAGAGAGAGAGAGAGAGAGAAGGGGAGAGGGAGAGAGAGAGAGAGAGAGAGAGAGAAGGGGAGAGGGAGAGAGAGAGAGAGAGAGCCAGGCAGTCCTCACTGAAATCAAGTGGTCAGGATGAGGGAGAATGCTGGCTGGAGACTCAGCGAAGGTGGAAAAAGAGGAGGAAGAGAGAAAGAGGAAAGAGGGATAGAAAGGGGTTAAACAGACGGAAGACAGAGGGACAGAAGAAAAGAGAGATAGAGGTGAACGCACAGATTTTTCGCAGAGGACGAGGTTGCCAGCCCTCAGGGAAAAATTCCCAGATAATCAGTTTGGAGGCTCAGTAATGTCTCTCACTCTCCCGCTCAGTGTGTGGTGAGGGTTCTGAGTAATTATTATTATTATTGTTATTATAATTACTATTATTATTCCTGATATTAATAAAAAGAACACACTGTAACTCGGCTCAGTGACTGGCATTAGGAGGAATTAATTAGCGCAGTAATAACAGTCTCTGAGGACAGGAGCAGATGTGTGCGTTTCTCATGGAGCAGATAAACACTGCGTCGGTGAGACAGGTTAAGTTCCACCCGGAGAACAGCGGCCTGATTAAGAGGATCAGAGAAAGCTCAGGTGTGCTTACCTGGTGAAGTCCCCTTTCGCCTCCTGCAGAGAGAGAGAGAGAGAGAGAAAGGAGAGAAAGCGGTCAGTCATGCATGTGTGCTCTTGATGAGAGGGCCGGGGGGGCGGGCGGAGGGGCGATGGAAGGGGGGGGGCTTCCTGCGGGCTGAAAGGCTGGGATTAATCAAGGTGAAATGAGGTGCGAGCAGCGTGAGACCCTGCAGCGGGGGCCTGGGAAACACGATCTCCCCCAGCTGGGGAGAACTCCTCCCCTCCCCTCCCCTGCAGCTCTTTAACAGGGACACCTGATCCCCCCCGCACCTGGCCGGGGGCAGGGCTGGGGACAGGTGGGGGCGGGGCGGGGCTGGGGACAGGAGGGGCGGGCCTGGGGACAGGGGAGGCGGGGCTGGGGACAGGAGGGGCGGGGCTGGGGATTCGGTCTGAAAATCTCATTTCAGTCTTTTACAGAGCAAAGAGCCGTGGTGAAACTCACAGTACTGTTGCACTAGGATAGCACACAGCTCTGGGTCAGCAACGTTTTACGGGAACAAACGGTTTCACTTCCACAAAATGCTAACAAAAAAAAAAAAGCCTTCACACTACTTTTTGAGATGACACTTTGAGCAGGAGCAGCAGAGCTCACCGAACGCAGCGGTTTATGAGGGACGCAGCTCCCAGCTCTGAGGTGAGAGGAGCGGGCCGCCCGGCAAAGACAGACGCAAAGGACGGAGCGATGAAGTGAAGACGAGGCCTCGTTTCCTCAGCGGGCAGATTTTGGGATGCGGCTCGGTGTCGCCCCCCTCCCTCAGAGACGAGAGCCAGGGCACCTAACGGGCCGTCCCAAACTCAGACCTGAGCGGCTTTAAATTACCCCGAACCACGGGGGGGGGGGGGGGGGAATCAAAGGCCGGCGTGGGCCAACTTTCCTTTTAAGCAAAATATGCGAGGATTTGTGAGATCATGGCAACCCCCCTGTAAGGCTCTGTAAAGTCCGTTTTACAGCCCATTACTCCAAAGCTCTTTTAACGTTATTGGTGAGATTTATGCCTGTTAGTGTTGAGCATTTTTGGTGGCTTAACCAAGCATCACCCAAGGAAATATATGATGGGAAAATAATGAAAATTCTGAGCCGCGCATCGTGGGAAACTGGCAATTAAGCTCGCTAATCAGAAACAGACGCGGGAAAAGGAAAACTAAAAGTAAGACAAAAGACGCCATTTTCAGAAAGCAGCCAAATTGTGCGTTTTAACTTAATTCAGAGCCTTTGGATTACGAGGTTTTTACACCCTTACAAGTTTCCTGATTCTAAAGCGATACTTTGCCTTTGGCGCCTGTCTGGAGCGCTGCGTGTTTCTGTTTATCTGTTCAGTTACCCGTGGGCTTACCTGCAGAATGTAGGAGGCCAGCTCAAAGACCACCTCGCTGTCCACCTCGATGAGCTCCTGAGGGGGAAGAAGAGGAAGGAGAGGAGTGAGCAAGTGCTGCAAAGGCCGAAAAAATAAGTCCATCTCTACAGGTATTTTACGGTATATATGGGCTTAAAATCTCATTTCTATTACTTTTTGGCATGGAAGGTCAAAGTGAGCCCAAACAGAGTCAGCTGAAACAGGGTCAGGGGTTCAGCGTGCAGGGCGGGCAGGTACACCTGTATGTGGTTAGGGGAAATGTGCCATGAAATGACCGTGTGTCAGTAACTAAGAGTGACACTTTAACACAGACACGGGTAATGAAATCGGCTACAGCAGGTTAGTCCTCGGTGTTGTCGAGTTCCAGCCAATGAGAGCAGGCGGGGGGGCGGAGCCCGGGAGCGGCTCGGGAGAGAGGATGAGCCGGCCGGTTCCCATGCCGACCAGACCCACCGCTTCAATGGCTCCTCTTTTGTACTCTGCCAGCATGCGGCCCGGGACCCCGGAGACAAGGAGGACCCTGTTCCTTTCAGCCCCCCTGGTTTAATTAGGAGCCTTTAAGAGGAATCCAGGCAGGCCGGCTTAAGCTAGAGTTACCGCCCTTCCCTGAACAGAGGCCGCACTCCCCGGATATTTAGAGAAAGATGCAGAAACGTGCTTAAGGACTGGGAACATGGCGCCGCTTGCCTGTGTGGCCAGGCAGATGTAAAGGAGAAGAGGGGGTGTGACTGGCTGAGCGGTAGCGGGAAGGGCGGTGGCCTCGCGTGCGAGACAGAGAGGTTCCAGCGGCCCGGTGTCCCACTTTAACGACACATTCAAACAACACATGAGGAACGCGAGACGCGCCACACAAGAGCACTGAACCGCTAGGCTATGAAGAGAACAAGCGCTTATGGCTGGGGCCACACAGCGAGTGAGTGAGTGTGTGTGTGTGTGTGTGTGTGTGTGTGTGTGTGAGAGTGTGTGTGTGTGTGTGCGTGTGTGAGAGTGTGTGTGTGTGTATATGTGAGTTTGTGCTAAGTGTGTGTGCGTGTGTGTATGTGTGAGTGTTTGTGTTTGTGTGTTAAGTGCATGTTAAATGTGTGTGTAGATGTGCGTAAGACAGACAGTATGTAGGACAGCATTGGTGTTGGGCTGACTGCAGCTCAGATATGAAGCAGCCAGAACAGACAGTGTTAGCAGCTCCTCAAGCACCCAGTTCAGCCCCCTGAAGTACAGGGCAGAATGACATCCTGCATCTTCACAGACACCCAGCATTAAACCCCTCAGCCTCAGCCTCAGCCAGCAGAGTGTTTACACTCCAGCGGCCTGTCCATTCAAACGCGACGAATCGGCAGCCGCATCCTCTCACAGAGACGCACTCTCAGCTCGCATCCTGCACAGAAGTGCCAAACTCCCCGTGGGGCAGGAAGGCCCCTCGATATCAAACGAGGGGGAAAAGCCGCAACCCCTTCCGAGGAACATTTTAACAGATGCCCGTGTTTTTTTTTTTACCGGATGCCACGCTCTCCAGGCTCATGCCACGGAGGACAAATGGGAGGAGATTAGATAAACAGCAGCGATACATCACCCCAGCCAAGGCTGCTCCTATCGGCGTACGGTGCCACGGAACTTTCCAGCACTAAGTTTCCGACGATCTAACCGCATGAATATTAAACCGTGCGGCTATCATCCCGCGAAAGGGGTCTGAGAGGTTATCTGACGTAAAGCCCTGCTTTTGTTATCTCCACGGGGTTTTATATGCAGATTATTGCATATAATATGTTATCGGTTATCTCTGCGGTGTTATAAAGGACTGGGGACCAAGTGAAGAGAGATACTGAAATGGGAGTGAAGTTGATCCTTCAGTGAAGATAGCCGCTGCTAACTGACATGCAAACCACACTGAATTAATGCGGGTAGATTACTTCCTCCCTCTCCACTCACCACAGGGAATCAATATGATTCAAGTGGCTTCAATATCTTTGTTGAAGTCCGCTGCTTTCTTGCAAATGGCCTGAACTTAAAAGTGATCTAAGCTACTTCCCACAGTAGATCACAGATGTTTTAACATGTACTAGCAGAGGAACACTCGGTGGTTTTGGGAACTAATGAGTTTTGACTGAATCACAGGTAGCATTTCTGAAATCAGGCATTTCTATTGTCCCTCCACTTTTCACCACAGCATCTTTCGCCCCCTAGTGATGGACAATAAAACTGCAATATTCATAAAACAGTCGGTGAACTTCCACTATGGACTTCGAAAGATCTTTCAATGAAACCATTTGTATATTCTTTAAAAAATCAACAGCGGTAAGTATTATTTTTAGCGGTAAGAAAGCATTAAATAATGAGCATGTGCTTACCTTGTAGATGCAAGACTTTGCATTGAGGAAAAACAGCTCAATCGTGGCATTGTCCTTCAGGTAGGATATACTTTCAATGTAAAACCTGAAAGACAAAAGAATGAAGAAACACTTTAAAAATGAGGAAACGTAGCAAAAAGCATGCCACACTTACAAAATGAAAAACAACTTTAAACTACCTGAGGAGAAATTCACAAGTGAAGAAAAATATATCTCAGCAATCACTCTGAAGTGGACTCGTGTGATGCCAAGAGGCACCACTAGGCGTCATCAGACGCAAGACCATAACCTTGGGATGTGACGTAAGGTGATGTGATTTGGCCTACATTCCTCATTACTGTGCTCAACGCATGGCGGGGTTTCCATTTAACCGGAGTGTATTTATTTGCACGGCCACAGACGAGGAAGGCATTCTGCGCCGTAATTAAATCCTCATCTCCATCCGGCAGGGAGGAGACACAGAGAGGAATATCGGAGACGAGGGAGAACACAAAGAGAGCACAGAAATTGCACTCTCTTACGAGAAGCAACAGGGAGGGAGTCTTGCTAGCGGAGTGGATATTCATCGACGGCACACCAGCCAGCGCGTGCGGAAAGCGGTGACCATTCTGCGATTCTGATGAGTGGCAGGGCGGTAGGGAGACACACTGATCCAGCTGACCACCCGCACCACCCACAGACAGGGATAAGACACCTGTGACATCACAGTACTGGTAGAACACAGTGAAGAGCAAAGAAGTATCCACCAATCACCATCGCCGTTGTTCCAGTGCCCGTTATCAACCTGCTCAGTGATTGGTTGGAGCCCTCTCGGTTCTCGGTGTGCAAGGCGAATTCTACGGCCGTTTGATCCCAAATTCATTATCCCTGGCCTTGAACCATAAAATGGGGGAAAAACACACTCTGCAAAGTGACACAAATGTCTATTCCAGCGTGACATTTTCCAGACACCGGGGCACAGAATAAGGGTTTTGTCAATGTGGGTTTCCCAGTCCCCTGCACAAATCAAGCGACCCACAATCATTAGGTCCTTCCGCCCGCAAGTCACACGGAACCCAAGACACGCTCGAGGTTAGCCAGGCTCTTAACTGTTTTATTGAATGACTGCGATGAGGTTTTGGGGAAGGGGGGGGGGGTTTAAAAATATCGGCAATCCATTCAAGTGGTAGTTCGAGTGACAGACCTAACAGCGAAAGGAAAGATTTTATATTCATCAAAGCAATTTGGGCATCACCGCGATCGATATACAATCAAGGGGCGCACAGAAGATCACACGCGCGTGTTAAGACAGGCGCACTCGCCAGCCCTGCTGCTGAGGCCCGCCAGAGCCCAAAATAAAGCCTGATTAGCAATTCAGCGCTGACATTTCACACGACTGTGGCTTGATCAGAGCGCTTTGTGGTTTGGGGGGGGGAGCATATGTCCACATCACATAAAAAAGGGAATAAAAGCAACGCTGTCGCAGGAGGTCAGACCGCGCAACGGGAACGCCGTGGGCCACGGCTACCGTCTCGCCCAATCAGCATTCAGCGCCGGTGCTCGCAGATCCGAGCAGAGAGGAGAGAGGACAGGGTAGGAGAGAGAAGCACAGAGTCTGGAGGAGGAGAGAGGAGAGAGAAGCAGACAGAAGCACCCCCCACACCCCACCGGCTCTACAGCACAGCAGCCAGAGGGGACCCAGCTGGGCACAGCAAGGTCAGGGGCCGTCATGTTCCACACCGATACGGCTTTAAATATAGAGCCCTCAACACCACAGCAAGCCTGCCGCCAGCAGGGTCACCAATCAGAGCCTGCGGTGGCTTATTCTCCACTCTACTGCAGATAACAGTGTGTGTGTGTGTGTGTGTGCGTGCACGTGTTTGTGTGTGTGTGTGTGTGTGTGTGTGTGTGTGTGTGTGCACGTGTTTGTGTGTGTGTGTGTGTGTGTGTGTGTGTGTGTGTGCACGTGTTTCTGTGTGTGTGCGTGTGCGCACACGTGTCTGTGTGTGTGTGCATGTGCACGTGTTTGTGTGTGTGTGTGTGCGTGCTCATGTGTGTGCCTACGCATGTGCATGCGTAAATGCACATGTGTATGCGTGTATGAAGGTGTGCCAGGTCTCAATACTACATGAACAGTAATACAGGAGCCACACACACGTGTGTCTCTGCTGCTGCCCGACTCCCCTGGACCTGAGGCCGCGCTTCAGCCTCACGCAGGGTTTTTCCCCCGACCTGGCAACCCGGGGCACTGCGCAGTCCAAACCCATCCGTCTCTCTTTAAGCTCCGCGGGTCAGTCGCTGCCTCCCAGTCCCCACCGCAGCGCTGTCCCGCGGGTCGGCCCCTCCCACCGCAGCGCTGTCCACCATAACTACAGAGAGCCAATCTGAGCGCGCCCGAGCCCGACAGGCCCGTGTGAAAAACCGGCGGGGTCGTCTGGACGTGCCTCGGCCGCCAAACGAGCGCAGCGGCCTCGCTTCTATGTCAGCGACGCGACCGCGCGTCAAAATGGACGCCTGTAAACACGGCGCTGGCGACAGGCCATTTTAGTTTCGCCGTTCATGTCCGGGTAATAGAGGCCCGGTCTGACATGACAAACTGCGGAGAGCTGATGGAGAGAGGAAAGGCTCAAGCTCCTGGGGCTTCAACAGGTGCTCTATATTTTATAAGAGACGGCTCGTATGATTGGTCAGCTCTAAACGCACGCCCCAGCGGCTGGCCTCTCGTTCCTTCACATCCGGCGCGGCGCTGGAGCGTGAGGATGGGGGGGGGGTGGGGGTGCTCAGTCGGCTCTGTAGTCCGCAGAGGGCCGGGGGCAAACAGCCGTAATCGGGCGATAAAGGAGGCTAATTCCGCCCCCCGCGGTGCCGGCGTCTCTGCGCGGGGTGATTACCACGATCGGCGGCGGCGCGGATTAGCGGGAGAAACGCCGCTGATCGAGCGCTGGGCCCGCGGCCGCCATGGGGGGGGGGGTTGGGAGGGGGGGAGAGGGGGTGGGGGGGGCAATTTTACAGCCTTCTCTCACTGACCCCTTAATTTGCTTCCATTAGAGCACCGCTCTCCTGCGGGACCAATTAATTACCAGAGCAGCGCCCCCCCCCCCCCCACATCGCCGTAGTAACCGCTCGGTTATCAGCGCGCCTGCCGGTGCGGATCAGAGACGCTCAGAGAATCACAAGCGGAGAAGAGGACACGGGCTCTCGCTCACTGCCGCACGGCTCCGTTAGCAGCGCCTGGAAGCTTTCACATTAACCCCCGACCCCCTGACCCCCGACCCCCGACCCCCGACCCCCGACCCCGACGCACAGCGCGTCTCGGGCGTGTGCGCAAGCGTCGGAGCAAGCAGGGAGGGCCGCGCACGGTAACGGTGTGTGTTCCAGGGTGGGGAGGGGGGGGGTCTCCAATCACTCCTTTTAAATTAGGAAGTGTGGGGGCCAGCCCATGAGCGCGGGACCCAGCTCGGTGTGGCGTTGGGGGAAGGCGGGGGTGTGGAATGAGCGCACTCAGTACCCATAGAAACGCTGGGAAGTGCGTCTGGCCCGTGTGATAACAGGACAGCCCTCCACCCCCGATCAAAGCTGAAAAACTGCACAATACGCAGCTGCCTGCACTCAAGCCCGTTTTAGAAACCTGAGGTGAGGACAGGATTTGCAGCTCTAATCTCACAGCAACAAATGAATCGCTGTGGGTCTGTCTGCTTTGGCACAACTGAAACTACGCTTTTTGGAACGTTTTTTTCAAAATCCTAAAATGGTGTTCCAGAACTCCAATGCTTTCAATTGGTGGTGATTGTGACATCAGCAGTAGAATGTTCCATTAAGACCATTCTAATCACATATTTGTGATCTCACACCTTAAAGGGAAAAGTGCAGTGCATGATAAACAAACACCATCCCAACACTGACCTGACGCAGAAGAACAGAACCACCGGCCCGGACTTCTTGGGGAACTCGTGCTCCAGGACCCGGCGGTCCAGCTGCAGCCAGCTGAAATGGCCCCTGGAAGAGGAACCCAAAACCAAGCATAGTTACTCACACAGCACACATACCCAACTACAATCACCACCCATACAACACACATACCCAACTACAATCACCACCCATACAACACACATACCCAACCACAATCACCACCCATACAACACACATACCCAACTACAATCACCACTCATACAACACACATACCCAACGACAATCACCACTCATACAACACACATACCCAACTACAATCACCACTCATACAACACACATACCCAACTACAATCACCACCCATACAACACACATACCCAACTACAATCACCACCCATACAACACACATACCCAACTACAATCACCACCCATACAACACACATACCCAACTACAATCACCACCCATACAACACACATACCCAACTGCAATCACCACCCATACAACAGACATACCCAACTACAATCATCACTCATACAACACACATACCCAACTACAATCACCACTCATACAACACACATCACCAACTACAATCACCACCCATACAACACACATCACCAACTACAATCACCACCCATACAACACACATACCCAACTACAATCACCACCCATACAACACACATACCCAACTACAATCACCACCCATACAACACACATACCCAACTACAATCACCACCCATACAACACACATACCCAACCACAATCACCACCCATACAACACACATACCCAACTACAATCACCACCCATACAACACACATACCCAACTACAGTCACCTCCCACATTACGTAATATCATGTCAAATCTATTGGAGAAAGCAGGCTGGATGTCACATAATCAGACTGTCACATAATGGCACTGCTGTGCGTTACCCTGGTGAGCTAATGAACCCTGCGGTGCATGACCTACATTTGAGGCGGTGTTTGAGAAGCACGCGCATGGAACCCTGGCAGCTCAGGCCAAGCCTTTATATATATATACAGGACTGCCTCTCAAAGGCTTTCATACACACAACTCCCATCTGCTGGTTTGAAGTGGACTCCTGCTCTCTCCCGCTCATCCCCCCCTCTCTCCCCCCGCGGTCGCCGGGCGCACAAGAGAGCGGGCTGCCTGTGCGTATTTCTGTCTTTCAAGTGCCTCTTTCAAACTGTGGAGAAGCCGCCAGATACCGCCAGTTCCAGCTGCCGCCCGGACAACCGCAGCCCTCTGGCAGATGCCTCTGGCATCCCGAGGCCCAGGCCAGGGAGGAAAGGCGGTCTGAATCTCAAATTCATTTCATCTTCAACCGCTCAGTTTTTTAGTCTTTATAACTGAAAACCTCAATAGCATTTACTGGAGAAGAAAAAAAATCCCTGTGTTATTAACGGTTACCAGGCGACTCGGGTCCTGTTATGGCCAATTCTGTGCATCATTTGCTGATATGAACGATGTGTATGAAGGCAATGAATAAATAACCAGGCTATTCGGGCATCTGATGGGACTACTAAACACAGCACAAGGCCCCCGAAGAATCTGACGGGCATACTCACGTTTCATCAGTGTAGGATATCCCAAAGTACTCCTTCTCTTTCAGATTGAAGTGGGAGGCAACCAGGTCCAGCAGGTCTTTAGCCATCAGTTTGGGCTGCAGGGAAAGAGGGAGAGGGAGAGTGAGGGAGACAGAGAGGGTGGAGAGGGAGAGATATGGACAGAGAGAGGGAAAGGAAAAGAGAGAGGGAGAGACAGATGGTGAAAGAGAGGGACAGAGAGAAAGAGGGTAGAAGGGAGAGATAGGGAATGAGAGAGGGTGGGAGAAAGAGAGAGGGTGGAAGAGAGGGACAGGGAATGAGAGAGAGGGGGAGAGAGAGAAAGGGGGCGTTACTGTTTGCAGGGTGCCCGCGTGCTCCCCGCAGGGTGTAGTGTGTACTGCTCTGCAGTGCTGAGGGAGGTAAACAGTGTTAGCGTAGCGGGGCTGGGGGGGGCTCCCCGCTGAGCACGTGTCTGTGCTCTAATGGCTATCGATTTACTGCAGTGACTCAGCTCCCGGCCCCTCGCCACGGCAACGCTCCCGCCTCATAACGGGACGTAACCTTGGAGAGTCGCCGCGGTCGCCTCCCCCCCCCGCTCCCCCATCCCGCGCTGGCAGCCAGGTCCCGCTCATCGCTCAGCGTCAGCGGAAAAGCCGCTGGAAAAAAAAGATCGCCTGCAGCCGAGCAGAGCAGCACCAGCCTTCACACCCTCTCTTCTGTAGTGTTCCCAAAAAAATGACCAGGCAACCATTTGGTCAAACCAAATACATCGCAGCAAATTTCACAGTAAGCATCCAAATATTTTCCACAATAACACAATAGAAAATCTACATTTATTTCCTTGCAAAACTGTACCATTCAAAGTAATTAATAGATCAAAATATCTACAAATCAGGAGATCACTGTTATGGGGATTTGTGCTTATCTTTTGAGCAAAGTACTTAAGCTCCAAAAGTGTTACTTATAAATTTCAGTGACTACTGAACATGGTTGTGTGTTAACAGTAAAAAAATTTTTTTAAAAAAAGACTAGCTGCTCAAGGTCCAGCATAGTGCAGCACCACGGGTGGATTTAATGCCGTACTCTGGACTGAAGATCAGAATCGGCACTTCAAAATTTTCAAGGATGAGAACAATGTCACGCATTCAGTGCAGTAAGTGCTGCTAAACGGGCTGTAATCAGGGGCATGAGCTGGATGCTGACAGATTTGCATCGCCCCCTTTTAACCTGCATTCCAGCACGACAAGTGTGCGTTAAACAGCCTTTAACAAGCCTGTCACATACCAGGGGGGTTTTCAACCCTTCCATAAATTAAAAAGGGTTCATAAAAAAAAAAAAAAGGCTTTACATTTTGAAATATTTTCCCAAATACTATAAATAGTCATTGCATATGAAGTCTGGCCATGGACCCCCAACAGTACCTTCAATAACCCCCCTGTTGAAAAGCCAGGTTATATACTACACTCCCTCTGTACACAACCCGAATCCCCCCGCTTCCCTCCTCGCCCCTCCCCTCCGCCTCATAAAAGACACAGACGCCGAACCGCTCTAATTACTATTTTCGCTTCGGCCGAGGCCGTTTCCAATTAAGCGCGCGGAAAAGGCGACAACAATGATCATTAGAGCGACTCGGCACGCCCACCTCCTCCTGTAAATAAAGCAGGGGAAAGCGTGGAGAGCAGCGAGCAATTGCGCGTGGCATGCCAAGGCTCACGCACGGGGGGGACACGCTCACTCTCACTCAGTACAGGACTTTGCGCCCTTTCCCTGCTGTTCTGCATTTTAAGCCGAAACAAAGCTCAACAAGCTCTTTTTTTTTACACCGCTCCACACAGCTTCTGCAAGAACATAACATTTATTTTGAGTAAATAGGAGTTTTGACTTGCACGTTTATCATGGGGGGGGGGGGGGGAAGGAGAAGAAATAATTTTTCAGTGCTCTCAAGATACACAGAAGACAGCTAGCCCGCCACCAACGCACCGTGAGCGTAAAGCTCGATATCAACGCGTTTGTCGCGTTATTTACGTTTTACGAGGTTTAAAGCGCAAACGCAGTAAATAGATGGTTCTGAAGCAGGGGGTGCCGCAAACAAGGTGATCGCTGTTAACTGTCATTTCCCAAAAGTGCAGTGTGTGGGGTAAATTATTCACGCAGTGGCTCTCCTCCCTTCTTCCTGTCCCCAGGGCTGTCGGGATCCCTCCCC
The DNA here is from genome assembly GCA_039654925.1 of Anguilla pacifica. Lineage (NCBI taxonomy): Eukaryota > Metazoa > Chordata > Actinopteri > Anguilliformes > Anguillidae > Anguilla > Anguilla pacifica. The sequence goes on from CM077302.1 coordinate 11,693,838, forward strand.
CACTCTTTAAGCATATTAATTTCGATAAACAGGCCGTTTTAATATTTCATTCTCTCCCCGTGCCACTGGGGAAACGTTCCATGCTCTCCCATCTGAGCAGCAGCCCGCCTGCTGACACGAGCGCTACAGAAACACCCAGATAGCAGGGGCAGCACGCGGCCACACCGGGCAGCCCGAGAGAAACACTCACATAACAGTGCCCAGGGGAGCCGGAAACAATGGATCAGCCAGAGATCGACCGGGAGAAAAATTAATATCACAGCCTGGTTGCCCCGGCGATTCCCAGTTAATCAAGAACGTGAAGCCCGAGTCCAAGCACACACACCCACCCACGAGCGCACGCACACACACACACACACACCCACGAGCGCACGCGCGCACACACACATACACACACACACACACCCACGAGCGCACGAGTGCACGAGCGCACACACACACACACACCCACGCGCACACGCACACGCGCACACACACACACACACATACTCTACAGACCCTGTAAAGCTGCAGCCTTGTTATTGGATTTGCAGAGGAAGGCTCTCATTGGATGATTCATGAATGGGGACTCAAAACTGCAGCGCTGGCTGCTTCTCACAGTTTATTTTTCCTGGAGAGCCGAAGAATCCACATGGAGCCCTCCGGGATTACCCACGTGGACTCCGCGGGGAGGGACGGACGAGCCCCACAGGGATCTGAGATCCCGCAAACACATTAAAGGAACATGTTTACCCAAAACTCTTCTTTCCATGTATGCATATTTTTCCCCATCAGACCATCACATAGAGTAACCGTATAGGCAAGAAAAAATACACCATACGACGTTGAGATATAGTTACTGTTTCAGTGAGTTCTTGGTGTTGGAAAGAGACACTACCCAACTCTACCCAACTCTGCAGCACAGAGATAGGGATTTGAATGGGTGTTCTCCTTTTAACGTCTCTGCAGTACTGCCTTTTACACAGCACAGCAGCATTAACCCTTTGAAGAGTAGGTTTTTCTGGAATGTTTTTTCAAACTTTCAAGTCAGTGTTCTAGAACTCCACTGCTTCCAATTACCAGTAGTGACTGTGACATCAGTATTAGAATGTCCAGTTAAGAACATTCTTATCAAGTTTTGTGATCTCACACCTTGAAGGTCAAAGCCGAGGTAATCCAATTAAAATTCTGCTTTACTGGTTTAATGAAAACACTGCTATGCTACACGTGACTGATGGCGTGCTCTGTTCCTGGGGACTGCTGCATGCTCTGTGTTCTAGGGACTGTGACGTGTGCTTGCATTCCTGCCAAAGCTGTCCTCTCAACTTCAGCGTTCACGGGGAGGAACGGCTGGATAACTGCGCTGTTTTGGAGCAGCTGAAGTCTCCCGATAAGACAGAGTGGGGAAAGCACCCTGAATCGTTGGGAAGCGAGCCAGCCTGGTTCCAGCTGTTTGGCAGAGAAGCGGGCCTTGGAATGCGTTTCGGGGATAGAGACACACTTGCTCCCTGCGCATTAATACATGAGCGAAGCGTTGCGTGCGGTGGATGCACCTCGCCAGCTCCAGGCTAACGCACCCTGACGTGTTTGTGCACGGAGTGCGAGGATGAACTTAAACAGGGCGGCATGACGGAGGTGTGGGTGGACCGGGGGTAATGCACTGCACCAAAGAGAGCGAAATCAAGTCTATTAATCTTCAGGGGTGATGTGAACGCGAAATAAAAAAAAAATCTAACAGCACGTCCCGGCTAATTACGGCTGGGTTTGGGCCTTTCCGTTAGGAAGCGCAATGAAATGAGCATTAGTGCAAAAAACAGGCGTCTTGCTCTGCGGTCGGGTTAATAAATCAAACAGCGGTTCAGTCCAACATCGGCTCCACCGAGGTCTCGGGAAAACGTCCAGCCGGTCCACTGAATGCAGTGTCCTGCAGGTCGGCCATTTTGCTCTCAGGTCTCGAATGAGCAGTGGAAAAATAAACCTAGCAAGCTACTTCAGAGCCTGGTTAATACTCCCTGATGTGTCTCTTAGCACTTGATTGCTAATCAGTTTGCCAATAACGCGCCGCCTCTCCACACACAGACCAATCATCAGGTGCCCGGTACACAGAGCGCGGTGATTAGGTGCAATGAATTCACCCTGACAGGGCAACGCTGGGCCTGCATCCCGAAACAGGTGTACGCCGAATCACATGGCCCCTTAATTTGGCCCAAAGTGCCGTTTGCTGGACGTGCGAGCCGCTCGTTAACGCGGAGTTCATTCCCAGCCAGGGTTCCCTGTCACGAGTGATTCACTGCACCTCACTGGCCCAAGCCTCTCCACGCATACAGGTTAACAGGACATCAATGACCAACAACAGGAGACTGCCAGCCACTGCAGTTCAGCGAGTACTCTACTCTGCCTACCGCAGTGGCGGGTAGTACTGCTAAATACCCCCATAAACCACCGCAAGGCTGCACAAAAATACAGACTGAAATAAAGAAATAAATAAACAAATACTGGGATCCCTTGCCAGGAGGTGCATTAAGAGGGATATCTGTCAGTAATTGGGTTGCAAATGGGAGCTGGATGGGTTACAGCAGGGGCAGCACGTGAGAAATATCTTTACGCCAGCTGCAGATTCATACTCTTCCTCCTGCTGCCATCAAAGGCCAGTCGAGTGCCCTGGAGCCCGTATGCATTACGGTAGGGGGGTGGGGGGTGGGGGCAAACATTCCCACGCCCCGTTTCTGCTCCATCTGAGGCCTTCCAGCCGCGAGCGCCCCGCAGAGCGCAGGCCAAACCTGCGCCAGGGCAGCCAGCGGTTCACATCTGCCCGGAGCGCGGTCATGGGTGACAGAGCCACACGGGCAGCTTAAGCCAATCGGAATTCACGCTTTCTATTCGATCTCTCGTCCTCCTCCTCCTCCTCTTCCTCCTCCTCTTCCCTGGAAGCAGAAACACTCCAAAAATCACAGAGCGATGAGAAAGAGCAATCCGACCCCCCGGCTCGTCCCCGTCAGGTGATCAGCTCAGACAGTCTGAGCAAACCCAATTCTCTCAGAAAGAGGGACGGAGGATCTTTGAAAGGGCTGAGCCTGGTTAAGGTGACCAGGGTGATGGGGCTGGAGAAGGGGCGGGGGGAGGGGGTTTGTCAGGGGGTGCAGGGCGTGGAGATACGGCTGAGGGTTTCACCCAAATGCAGCATCCACGTTAATCTTGCCCTCTCGTCTATTCCACGTCTCTCCTTGATCCAGCTACTCCACACCACACGCCATGGAGTCCATTAACAGGTCCCTGGAGGGAACCACTAATCACTGCTGTCCCATTCATCCTGGGCACAGCCCAGCCCCTGGGGCTAATCACCCTGCCCCGTGTGTCACCACATCAACAGGGACACAACTGACGGGGGGGACACCTCAAACAGGTGGCCCGCAGGCCGTGGGGCAGCCGTTAGCAGCCTTTGTCAAGGTAACCTGAGACCCGAGACCCATCACAGGCCTTCATAAACAAAGGAGAGGGCGTGCGATATTTGACCATGTGACGCCATGCCTGTTTGGTTTCATTCCCTCCAGGAAACCCTATTTGCATTACATTACATTACATTACAGGCATTTAGCAGGCGCTCTTATCCAGAGCGACTTACACAACTTTTACATAGCATTTTTACATTGTATCCATTTATACAGCTGGATATATACTGAAGCAATTTCGGTTAAGTACCTTGCTCAAGGGTACAACGGCTGTGTCCTTACCCGGGAATCGAACCTGCGACCTTTCGGTTACAAGCCCAGTTCCTTACCCACTGTGCTACAGTTTGCCTCCCAAGGACAATTCAGAGAGAAAAAATAAAAATTAAAATAAGCAACCTATTTCTCTAAGGAGCTCCATGTGCAGGACAGCAGATGTACACACCACCTAAAGCAGGGGATAATAAGTCTGTTACTACTACCAGCGACCTACAGCTGAAAACAGAAGCACGAAAACAACACCTCTAAGCTGTGGTGCTACAGGAACTATGATTTCAAATCACAGCCGGTTTAATTATACCTAAAACAGAGTCAGCATCCCCCTGCAAGACATTCTTTCTTAGAAGCAAAACCTAAGACCAATTAAATGTGATATCTACACAAAATCTTCATTTTCTAACAGAAACTTGTGAGACGGAGCATTCCACACTGATAATTTAAGCACAAATCCTAACCTTCTCAAACACTGACTGCTATTTTGAGTCCAACCGACCCAAACACCGGCTTTCAAGCAGCCAAAATTGCAGCTAACAGACCCTTTAGACAGGAATCCACCAGCCAGGTGTTCAGGAACACACTCTCCATAATTAAAACCTTACCACAAATACCACGCTTGAAGGGGTGTTTAAAGTTGGTCCTGGGGACCCACTGTGTATTCTTGGTTTTCTTCCTACCATAATTGCAACCTCTGAATAGTAACAAGCTCTTAATTGCTGTTAATTAGACATTTAATGTCTACTGAAGGATGATTTACCCCTCTTATAAGGTCGCATTATGTCAGAAATAGCAACGTACGCGGAATAAATGTTCCACATTCACAGCACTGGGTCTGTGAAAAAAATAAAATAAATAAAACTCAAAAGTCCCTGAGAGAGGCCCTGTGTGAAGGCAGCAAGGCGCTAGCGATAGTGTCAGCAGCAGCGTTAGCATCAGCCTTAGCGTTAGCGCAGCTCAACCCGCCGCGGAGCTGAGGGCGGCTCAGAGCTCGGCTTCCTTGCTGAGCGCACATCCTGCTGAGCCGGCCTCAATCGCGCACTGAAACGGAGGAAAAGGGCTCCGGAGCGTGAGGGCGTGTCTCGCACCCGACCCGACGTCCGAGTGGCGGCTCGGACTACGCAATCACACAGTTTTTGGGGTGGGGTGGGGTGGGGTGGGGTGGGGTGGGGTGGGGGGGGGGGTGAAAAGCTCCCCACGACGGGCCAGGTGCCGCTCCACATCCACATCCACGCGGAACGAAAGTGTCACGCCAGGACGAAACGCCGCCATCTCCCCCCTGGCTTGGGCGGAATGTTCCGGAAAGCGCTGTGGGGCGGACGGCTTTGGGTGGATCTGGACCAGGGGGGCCCCCGGGGGTCTTCAGCGGGCGTGTTTACTGCACAGGAAGCAGCTTGTCCTGAGTGTTTAGACTGCACTTTCTACAGACCAGCAGGTTAGGGGGGGGGCAGGAGGGGCGGGGGTGAGGGGGTCTGCCAAACACACAGCCTGCTAAAGCTCTCCCTCTCCACACGACAGCAGCAGCAGCAGCGGCGGCGGCAGCACTGACAGCCATGCAGAGAGGTCTTAATCGCTCTCTCAGTGACACAACAACACTCCACGATTGGCTGGCTGGAGTGTGACATCGCTCGAAGGGCATGTCACATGTCATGGAAGGTTGCGTGCAGTGCGCCATTTGCATGCTCCACACATTTACATTCGGTAAACAACCGATCGGACACAGGGCTGTGTTTGTTGGAAGTACAGAACAGCCTGTTACAATATACGCTCATGCGTGGAAAACTAAACAAGAGATCACATGTTCTGCGGCGGGACTCAAAGGCCGGCTCGTTATTTCCACATATTCCAGTAAAGAATACCTGGTTTGGTTTTCAATGGCTTACCAAAGGCATTCCACAAGCCGCTGTGCTCTGCAGCGAAATGCTTTCACAAATATAGTCTTGTGGGAATTCTTAAGAACCCCATTCTGTCAAAGAAAAAACTGAATTCAAAGAGAGCCGAATTCAGCCTCCTCTTGTCTAAAGGACTCGCCACGGTTTAGAGTGCAGACCCTAAATTAAAAGTGCTGTGCTAATACTGCATTATTACATTATTAAAGATTTAAACAACTAGCAAAAACGTACGTCAATAGTTCAAAGTTGAGTTCAGTTCAGGTCAAAGGTCGTTGCGTTTTCTCTCACTGTGCTGGGACACAATGTGAAGAGAAGGTGAGCATGCGCAGACCGGGTTTGAAAAGGTGGCCACTGCCTCTACAAGCACAGCAATTTAATCACCTCCAGGCGCCCTGTGCTCATTGGCTTTCTAGTGTTCCACTTGTGTTCACAAATATGCAAGTGATGCTCAGTCATGTTTTATTATCAGTAGGGGCTGAGCAGGGGGTGGAGGTGTTGAAGCTGCAGGATTGGACCTGGGGGTCAGACACACCTACTCCAAGTGTTGCAGGTAATCCAACAAAAACATAACATGTATGATATAGCCCTGGTCTCCCACAGCCACGCCCCGCCCACGCACCAACACGGCCAATAAGAGAGTGAGACCGGATACCTGCACCAGGAGCTCCAGCTTCCGGTCGTCGAGGAGATGGACCTGACATCGCCGCCCCTCCGTCATCTGGAAGAGAGAGAGAGAGAGAGAGAGGGATGTGGCATGTTAGAGTCAGGCCTCAGGGGGAGGTCATGTGTCAGCATGAGGTCAGGGTGATGTCACACACACGGAAACCCACCCCAAACCCAGCACCGTGTCCCACACAGGAAGCTAAAACATATCCACGTGCTCACCGGAGTTAGAAAGTCTCCTGGGTCAGAAAGTAAAAAGTCCTGCCGTGCGTTTCTTCCACCCGTGAACTCTGCCCAGCTGATCTCACTAATTAGTTCCACCACCTGGCTGATGAATGTGTGCTCGTTAGCAAATCTAGGTAGATTGGAGCAAAACACTGGGGAGGACTTTTACTCCCTGTACCTGGATTTTCCACCTCTGGATGTTCACACAGGCTGTGCATCGCCCAAGCCCCCTGTCTGGGCCATGTCCAACCCCCAAGGCTGCGAACCAGGAAACCGTACAGCCGTTACCATTCCCCATGACCCCGAAACCCCAGTTCCACCAGACATTCCACAACCAAGAGCTGGCAAATGTAAATGTAAATGTAAATAACACATTCACTGCAAGTGCCCGTTAAACTAACCAGTAAAAGAAACTGACCGGTAAAAGAAAACACCTAAAATGACTGCAAAATACTTCCTCACAAGACAATATTCAAGGGTAAAGGAGTCAAAGCCAGCGTCCTTGACCCATTTTGGGGCGGAGTATATGAGAGGTGGAATAAGCACCGTTAGCGCAAAGCGGTTGTTTAGGCGCTCAAGGATTTACGAGACGCAGGTGAATACGCAGAGCGGAGCGCTGCTTCCTGTAAGGCCCGGGACTTCCTGTAGGGCCTGGAACGACTCAAAACCGTTACGCCTTCTGTTAATGTCGCGCAAATCCTCATATCTCCAAAAAACAGAATTCCCAAAAAGCAGCAAAAGACTTTCCTTTTTTTTCCCTGTTTACCACATATCATTATGAGCCTAGTCATATGGGGCTTTTGAGCCAACTTTATTTGTTGCCCATGTGTTGACATAAAACACTAACGGCGCACATAGCTTGATGAGAGCAGTCAACGTTTTTTTCCACGATATTGCAGATTTATAATGCTATTTCTCCCCCTCCCGTGACAGCAAGGGCCAATTAAAGTTCAGCAGGCCCATACATCTGCAGAAATACCTCAGACAAACGAAGGCTTGCATTTGGCACTTCTGTTAACCTCGGCGAAAGCAATAACTTCCAACAAGCATTAAACAAAGAAACATTTTTTATATTGCTTAGAAACCTCAGGTCCCATTGGGTTAATCTCTCTGCAGCGTTGCTGCTGCTGTAGAGGTACAGTTTCATTACGATAAGCTGGGAAGGAGATCGGCTCAGACACCGTTGCAGAATCCAGACTGTAACAAACCAGGCTGATTAAGCGTGCGGATCAGAGCGCTGTTTTCTGCTGCTGAAGTGTTTATTTGGACAAGGCTGCACCTCTTATTGTTGATGTACCGCCTCTACCCTTTTTTTTCCCCCCCTGAACGGCAGTCCTTTCCTTCATTTGTTCTTCTATTACGTTTCATGGTGAAACTCTTTGAACCCAAGTCCTGAAAAACATTCCAAAAATAAAACTATGATTATGATGATGATGGTGATTATTATTATTATGGCACTGAACCTGCCGTCCCTCCACCCAGCATTCATCCCGCTGGGTTCAACTGGTTCTGCCTGAATAGTCCTGAGGAGGTTCACCACGTGTAGAGTACACATGCATACAGTACACACATACAGCACACACATACAGGACACACACACACAGTGCACATCCATACAGCACACACATACACAGTACACACACATTTAGGACACACAGATAGCACACGCGCATACAGTGCACATCCATACAGTACACACACAGACAGCACACACACACACAGTACACACACAGACAGCACACACACACACACACAGTACACACACAGACAGCACACACATACGCAGTACACACACAGACAGCATACACACACAGTACACACACAGACAGCACACACGCTCATACAGTAAACACACAGACAGCACACACATACGCAGTACACACACAGACAGCATACACACACAGTACACACACAGACAGCACACACACTCATACAGTAAACACACAGACAGCACACACATACGCAGTACACACACAGACAGCATACACACACAGTACACACACAGACAGCACACACACTCATACAGTAAACACACAGACAGCACACACATACGCAGTACACACACAGACAGCATACACACACAGTACACACACATACAGTACACACGCTCATACAGTAAACACACACTTTTACGGTCTCCTGCAGCTGGCTGCACTGCACAGAGCAGAAACAATAGCTCAGATTAAGGGCAGTTTCCTGTGCACGTCCAGGGCCTTTCATTCATCGTGAGGAGTCTGGCGTTCATCTGCGAGGGAACCGCTCGCGCAACAGCACCCCCCCGGTAAACAAACGCGCCTGCGCTGCGTCCGGATTGGTCGCCAATAAATTCAGTTAAAAAAGGCTTTCGGAGGGGCTGCTTACCACCAGCTCAGGCAGGAGCGTGTTTCATGTTTAAAACACAGCGAAGGCGGTTTTCGACATACGGAACTGAAACAAGCGCGCCGTCAAGCAATACCCCCCAGCTCAAGGGGTCCCATGAAAACAGGGTCCGATTGTCACACATTGAACCAGAAGCCAGGTTGTTTTTTGTAAGCCTCTGCGTTTCTCTGCGATATAGGTAAAAAATAGCAGTTATGTATATCATAAAACTGTATTTACCCATCAGAGTGTATATCTACACAGTCAGTTATGAGGCCAGAATCCAACACTCAAACAGGTGGCGGAGGAGCACCAATCCTGGCAACTGTACTGAAATGACTGGACTGCCAATGGGCCAAAAAAAATACAGTAAAATAACTGTAAATCGGTTTTACAGTAGGCACCCTCGTGCATGACATCGGCGGCACGGCAACTGCGGAGAGCGCCGCGGATCGCTCCGCTCGGACTCCAGCACAGACCCGGAGCCCCACGGAGCAGAATGGGTCCTTTCTCTGCAGGGCTGGCCAGCCAGCGCCCGAGGGAAAAAAAAAGAACGACGCTCGCGACCGGACCGGGAAGGTTCCGGCATGCGCTGCCGCAGCGGTTGAGGACGCTGTGCTCAGAATGCAGCGATGGCGCAGCGGTTGAGGACGCTGTGCTCAGAATGCAGCGATGGCGCAGCGGTTGAGGACGCTGTGCTCAGAATGCAGCGATGGCGCAGCGGTTGAGGGCGCTGTGCTCAGAATGCAGCGATAGCGCGCGGAGCGATTCGACTCTGGTGGAAAACGTCACGGAGGAGACACGTGGAGAGGGTATGTAAAGGCGGGGAGTGGGGGGGGGGGGGGGGGGCCATGCACTGTACTGTTATGAGCTCTCACTCTCCAAATAGACAGCCCCACCCCAACTCTTTCTACCCTCATCAGAGGTGCCAAATGTCCCTCTTGCTGTTCCCATCCAGCACTGTGGGGAGGGTGCTGTTTCATGCAGCAGACTGGGCCCTAATCTCATTGGATGAGTGTTGCCACTATTCCCCGTTACCATGTTCACTGACTGCGTGGCTGACACATGCCCCTAAAGCTCGGCTTAGTCATCAGCTGGGACAGATATTTCCTAAATGAGCCACCGACAAGTTCTTATTTTTCGCAAAAAGCCTTGGGCACACGCAGCGCCGTCACATGACCCGCACTGAGGAAGCGGAGTCCCAGCAGAGCACAGGAAAGGGGCGGGGCTAAAAACGCAGAGTAATGATACACTTCCTCAACATCTGGGGGAAGGAACCGTTCCAGGACTCGGTGGGGGGAAAAGAAAAAAAAAAAAAAAAAAGCCG